>JAOPSE010000073.1:1172500-1772500 GCA_029449295.1 Zea luxurians
TCTGAAACCGGCAAAAACAAATTGTTGTTTTTGCTTTTTTAAATGAAAAGGGAGGAGACCTTTACGCAAAACAAATTAAAAATAGGGGTTTTTAGTCCACATATACCAATCTTAGTGCTGCCATAAATCAAACCAAAGGGGCATTCCGAGAATCGAACTCGGGACCTCTCGCACCCAAAGCGAGAATCGTACCACTAGACCAAATGCCCTGATGTTAGTAATATTAATTACAATATTATTAATGCGCGCCTAGAGAAGTGACATGCAAGACGGCAATTTTTTATAAATTGCAAATGCCGAGTGTCAACCCTGGCTCGGCCCTTTTTGCCTGCAGCCTTTGTAGTTTGTATAGGCGGTGGACGGAGTGAGTAGTGACGGTCACGGAGAGTCGGAGAGCCACGTCAGCCGTCACGAAGCCTGATAACCAAAATCCTTAATGCACGAGCACAGTGGAAAGACAAAAAGTACAATGCTACCCTCTGGTCTTCCGGATCACGAATTTCAACAACCCACCGCCCGTCGCCTGCTCGGTGCAAGTTTTTCCACGCTAGCGATTTGCTGTTGCTTTCCTCGCGCTGGGTCCCGCGGACGCATGTGTATTCTTCCCCAGTCCCCACACATGCGGGGCCACGAAGGCTAGGGATCAGGCTAGAAGCCTACTAGAAGTAACCTGCTCGCGGTAACACGAGAACCTACAGATATGAATTATATGTTGAAGGATAAATAATCTACCCGTACACCGAACAAAAGTTCAATGGAATGCCCTAGTGAGTGTCAGGTTTTACCCCACCTGGCCTTATTTGTTTGGGCTTATATCTGAACAGAATCCACGGAAACCAAATTTCAGAAGAAAAAAAACTTTCTCGGCTAAAAACAACAACAAATCGACGAAATAAACTGTCATTTATGGGAGACGGTACGGGACTACGGGTACGGGGACACCACACGCTCCCGCACTCTCTCTCTCTCTCTCCCTCCACTCATTGGCAGCAGCAACCGCAGCCGGGAGCCTGCGAGGGCCGAGCAGTGGGGGGACAAGGAAAAGGGCCGACGAAGAGGAAAAAGGAAGAGCGCGTCGCGGAGCCATGGGGCTTGGCCTTGGCGTGCGGGCGGCGCCCTTCACGTACGCGGCACACGCACTGGCCGTCGCGGCGGCGGCCATGGTTCTCGTCTGGTCCATCCAGTTCCGCGGCGGGCTCGCCATCGAGTCCACCAACAAGAACCTCATCTTCAACGTGAGTACTCTGCCTCAGTGTGCCTCTCCCCTCCCCGTGCTGTGCTGCCCGATTGGATAAGGCGCTGGCTGCTTCGACGCCGACAAATTTTTTTTCTTTTTTTGAGCCGCGTTTTTTCTTCTTTTGCTCGCTCTTTTTCACCCCTTTGGTACAGTAAAAGTAAGATTTGAAGTCACGTCGACAGTGAGAGTGTATAGACTGCTTCAGGAGCTAGGAATTGAGGAAAATCTGAACCTAGATCATAGAGTTATTAAGCAAATGAAATGATATAGTGCAGTGGCCTTGATGATGCGTTTAACCTATTTGCTGTTAACTTTAGCTTTGGCGATTTCGAGAATTGCTGTTTTGTGGGAGGTTAACTCATTATTAATCTCTCCGCATACGAAGGCTCTGTTTGACTGTTTCTGAGCGTGTAGTATGGGCATGGCCTTCTTCGCTTCAGCTAGAGATTGTGGATTCTAGCTTTCATAACCCGTAGTACCGCTTTTTACCCTAAATTGCACAGTCCAGGTCGCCCAGATTCTAGAATCCAACAATCCGCTCAAACATGGATTTTACAGGATTGTGGCAAACTATAGTGAGACAAAATAAAGAGAGAAAGGCCATAAGCTAGAATCCGCAAACAGGCATCAGCCTTTGGACCTTCAGTTTTCTGCAATCCAGGACTTTATGCCGCTATTCAGAATCTCTACCTCAAACTAGCAGAGCAAGTAATTTGTATTTATTTGGCTTAAAGTTTGTAGGCGAAGTTAGTTACAAAGCATTTTGCTGCACATGTACGTTTCAAATCACGAATCACTATCTATTGTTTCTTTAACACAATGGCAGGAGCTCAATTAAGAAGAGAGCAAAATAGACTTAGTTACAGAAGTGTTAAAACAGCACATGACAATGTTTATCGGTTATATTATTGTTTCAAGTTAATCATTTGTTTGGTCTGTACAATTTTAGCGAATCAGAATAATAATTTCATCTACAGCTTTTAAGAGTCCACCACATGTTTAATGTTGCAGGTTCACCCTGTTCTTATGCTTATCGGTTATGTTATTATCGGCGGTGAAGGTAAATGATGTAAATGCTTTCAGGCTTCTCTTTTCTGTCACATGACAAATTTTAGTTTAGTGATATCTTGTTCGTGTTGTCAGCTATAATGGTGTACAGGGTACTTCCAACATCGAATCATGACACAACTAAGCTGATCCATCTAATTCTCCACGGGATTGCACTCGTCCTTGGTGCGGTTGGAATATACTTTGCTTTCAAAAACCACAATGAGAGTGGGATTGCCAATCTTTACAGCCTGCACTCTTGGATTGGGATAGGAACAATTACTTTGTATGGTATTCAGGTAAGGCCATGCATGTGATGGCAAAGTTAGGTGTCTTCTTTGACTATGATTTTGACACACTAACAACACTACTGCATTTATTTTGAATGATTTGTTTTTTTATTGAACAAACAAGAGATATACTGTGTTTTTTTTTCTTCAAAATATAAACTTTGCATATGTTGCCGGTAGCTGGTGAGCTTTATACTTGCTCTTCTTAGACACAGTTTCTGGAATGAGAAACTGCATTCTAGTGTGAAGTGAACACTCGTATAGTTATGCAGTGATAGAATGACCTTATATTTGCCTTACTGATCACAGTGGATAATTGGATTCGTCACGTTCTTCTTCCCTGGTGCTGCGCCAAACGTGAAGAAGGGTGTTCTTCCTTGGCACGTACTCTTTGGGCTCTTTGTCTACATCTTAGCACTGGCTAATGCAGAACTCGGCTTTCTTGAGAAGCTCACTTTCCTCGAGAGCTCAGGTCTCGACAAATATGGCACAGAGGCATTCTTAGTGAACTTCACAGCATTGGTTGTCGTGTTATTTGTTGCCTCTGTTGTGGTGGCTGCTATAGCTCCAGTTCGCCTTGAAGAACCACAGGGTTATGATCCAATTCCAGCAAACTAGTGCAAATGAAATGTACAGCGTATGCAGTTGCCAAGATTGGCTGTTACCACATGGAGATAAGATATTCATGTCTCTTTATTGACGGAGAAGAAGGTGATGGAATTATCACAATAAAGATGTAGACATAAATGTGTGTGTATATACATTCTGCGACACTTCAAAATTTCAGTATATGCAAAACTGAATATCCTGCTTCATAAATGTGTGTGTTTGCTTTCATGAATATCCTGCTTGATAAATGTGCTATCTCTATTCTCTAGTACCGTTTTTCTGATATTTATTGCAAATTGAGCTGAGTTTGAATCGTCCTGGTTCAGAATCAGCCACTGAAACTGCCTAACATAAAGTGATAAATCTACATGCAAGTTAACTATCATAAATAGAGTTATCTTTTCTTAGTTTTGATTTATTTGCACTGGTTTGCTGTAATCCATGGTAAAAGCACAATGGAGTTACTTTTATCAAATAGTAACCCGATTAGATGGGTGTGTGTAGGGAGGAGGGGCTATATTTGTCAATTGGGATTGCATTTGATATAACGCTTACTCGTATTTAAAGTCCCACTATCGTGATGTCAACATAAATTGGATGGCCTCCTAGTCGGCTCTTAATTACTTACTAGGTAAATACCCGTATGTTGTAACGGGATAAAAATAGTGTAACTATAACATATGTATGGACATGTGTTGTGCAGATGGCCTTGTGCCAGGCAAATCTGCAATATATTGCATAGACCTCGTATCTGAAGTTCTGTACTATTTTAGTAGAAACTCCGAACTTGCTGTTAATACATATCGGGGACCTTTACTACTTACTATGGGCTTAACGAAGTCAAGGAACCAGATGACTCCTGACTCCTCGCCTTGGACAGGTACAGTAAGACTACCTCCAATAACGATAGCTAAAACGTCTGGTTCAGTAAATATAGCGCTCCATCTCCTCCTTTCTCCATCCAGCAACGACCACACAGAGTGCGTTAAAATATAGTGTTCGCCATGCACCCGCTATATTTGAAGATTCACTGTACATCCTCTATCCGATGACGAGCGTGCGAGGCCGCCATGGAGGAGGACAAGCGCGCGGCCGATGGCGACGATGATGAGCGCGCACAGCCGACGTTGACGAGAAGGAGAGCACCCGACAGACCAACACAAGGAGGGGAGCGCGTGGGCGTCGACCGGTTACGACGAGGAGAGCGTGCGGCCGTCGGCGATATGCACATTCGCGCGGCTGCCGACGAGAGCTGGGCATCTTGGCGGACAATGGTGACTTCGTAGACATTAGCAGGAACTGGGCAGCAGAGGCATCGTTGATGGACAACAACGACATCGCGCCATCCTCGAACCGCCATGGCGCTCGGCCACGAGCATGAAGACAACGACTTCTGAGCGAGTTTGATGAAATGTGTGTGAAGCAAAATAGAGACATAAACTTTTTTTGTGTGCGCAATATGAGTTTATCTTACAAAACATTTCCGGATAGCATTATCGTCAGGAAAAAAGAATTAGTAATGTCAGTTACATAATGCAGTTTTTAATGAGTCCATAATTAAGATTCGACAGCTAACAGATGATTTTTTACAAGCGACTGGTGAAAACAATGTATATTGTTTATATAGAGGACCGAATTTAGAGAACGTTACTGGAGATAACGGAGATATAGAGAACAAAATCTTTTAGAGTGTGGTGTAAAGGACATAAAATATTTCTTTAGAGGATGAACTTTAGGACGTTGCTGGAGACAGCCTAAGTAAGTAGATCTTATATTTATACTCAGACCAAATTTCATTGGCTGGCCCGAAGCATGATTTAAGGGAAAGGTTCCAATTACTTCTTTCACCTATGGACAATATTTATATAACCTTCTAAAATATTTTTTAGTTCATTTTTCTCCTCCACTTCTTTGAGTTGGTTCACTTTACCCCTTAATAAAATTTGTCTTTTTTTTATTTCTTTATGTATAAACTAAGTTTTTAGTTTATTTTTTTGTTAGTAGTTAATAGCACAATTTAGCCTAGAAAATATATTGTGATTTTTATAATTATATTGGTAGGTTAGACATCAAATAAGGTAACATCTTTAGTGGCACAAACTAAATATAAAATAATGATGAAATAATATTAACATATTTTTCTACCATTAATTATGATATCCTTAACCACCTCATAAAATATAAACTTGAAATTCAAATTGTACATGGAGAAAAAAAGATAATTTCAAAAAGACAAATCTTATTAAAAGACAAATTTTATTAGGGAGAGATTTATATTTTTTGTTTATGTGTGTACAAATTAAATTTCTAGTTCATAGTTTTCGAGGTTATTGAGGACATCATAACTTATGTTAGAAATATATGTTAAAAAATCATCATTATTTTATATTTAGGTTTGTATCATTAAAGTTAATATCTTACCTGGTCTCTAATCTATCAAAATAATTATAAAAACATAATATATTTTTCTAGGCAAAATTATGCTATTAGCAATAAGCCAATAACCAACAATTTACGCTATATTTACGCTATTTGCGCTATTTCTATAAACTATTTACGCTATTTGCGAAAAAACAAAACCACAATTTATGGCGTGCGTCCCACGTGTGGTGTGGGTGTTGGACCGGTGGTTTGACTAACGCGCGTAGGGGTGGGCGTTCGGGTTACCCGAAAATTTCGGGTCGGGTAATTCGTGTTTTTAAAATTTCGGGTTTTTGAGAATCGATACCCGAAATTACAACAGGTTTTGCAATACCCGAAAATTCGAGTACCCGAAATTTCGGGTTCGGGTATTCCCGAACTACCCGAACTATTGTGTTGGCTTCATAAAAACACATACACCCTATTAAATTAGTATAAAAATATAGTTTGAATAATGATATACATGGACATATAAAACACAAGCAATCTACAATCACAAGTTATGCACACTTACATGTAATTATAAATGTACAAATTAATAATTAACCATGACATGCGTACATGACATATGAAAGTTCGGGTAATTCGGATATTTCGGGTACCCGATTGTGATACCCGAATTACCCGAAATTAATTCGGGTTTTGCAAATTGCTACCCAAAATTCCCGAACAAAATTCGGGTTTCGGGTATTTCGGGTCCGGGTTCGGGTTACGGGTTTTTTGCCCAGCCCTAAACGCGCGTGGAGAGGCTTGACATGATGCATGATGAGGAACGCGCCCGATAGCATGCGCCTGGTTGTTGGGCGCGGTCCAGGGGACGACTAGGGCTACTGTCTCCAGTCGATAGGGTAAAATAGGAGAAGCAGAACTGTAGATGACACTGTTTACATAGTAGAGTTTGAAGTAAATGATAAGATAGAGGATATGATAAGGGATCTGTTGGTGTTGGCCTAACTATTAAAAGTACTAGGCTCCCAATGGCAATATATTGAGTCTAGCTGAGTTGGTTAGGTGATGAGTAGCAAGTTTGACTCGACTTTTTGTGAGAGCTAATTTCAGACTGTACTAGGAGAGAAAAATATCTTTTCTTAATACAATATCCGGAGACTATTATCTCCTAGATCGAGTTTTTTATTTTCTAGTTTCTGTTGCTACTTATTCACCTGCACTCTGTACACAGTGCCTCTGTCCATTTTTCGGGCACGAGGGGGCCGCGTACGGATACGATCGCCCCGCCGTTGGTGCATGTGCCGAGTGTCGACTGCCTAGGAGGATCGGGACGCTCGTGCAAGTGCAACCATCGGGTCCGACTGCTTGCTTGCTGCGGCTGCCTCTGCCTGGTTGGCCGCTCGCTCGCCAACGTCGTCGCCGCCGCGTCCAGTCAAATCGGCCAGCGCGCGTCCGTGTACTGCAGCTGCAGAGCGCCGCAGCGGCCACCGGGCACCGGGTGCGCTATCTTTTTCGTCGTTTCGACGCGGTGGCAGAGGCAGTGCACATTCACATGCAATCAATGCTCCCTTGCTGCGGTGCGAGTGCGACCTCTCTACGCCTGCAATCTCTCCTCTCGTCCAAACGCACGCTGCCCGGCCTGTTCTCCCGTCCTCTACTCCTGTGCCTGTCCGCGGCTGCGTCGAGTGCATGCATGGCCTTTGGCACTGATCGCCGGTCGCCACTCACATTCAATGCGTGATGCCGAGAGCCGCATTTATATATGTCCCTCCCCTTCGTGGGCTGCCTGCTCCGGCCAGCAGCGAAACCACGAGCTCTGCTTTCGGGCGGCCTGTGCATGCTGATGCTGTTTCGTTGGACTCATGCTGCTGTTTGTTTGCAGTCGAGAAGGTAGGTGGCACTAGCACTCGACAAGGTTTGTTTAGCCTTCTCTATGTATTACGGCGTGATGTATGGAAGCCATTGTTTATATTTCTAGAACAAGGTAACAAGTATAAATGTTCAAACGGGCTACCCAGCATGGCGACAAGGTCCAAGCCGATCTAACACAGGGTCGTGCTAGACTGCTAGGTAGGGCTAGACCTGAGGGGGTTGAGTTGGGCGGTCGTCCAGGGCCTTAAAATATTAGGCCTCTTCAAGTATATACTTAAATATAATACTTAGTTATTTAATCAGTCTAGAATTATTCTCTTGATTGGCCTAATCGTCCAATACTACAACCTGCTATCTTGGTCACATAAGCGGGCAACATAGCCTTTGCTATCTTGCTCATGTAATGTAAGTCAGAAGTGGTTGTTGCCTGTTGGCCTGCTCATATGTAAGCTAGTTACTCAGAACAGAATACATCCAAAAAACCTAATTCTTGTCGTAATGCCGGCACCACGTCACTAAAGGACTGGATAGTCTGGGCAGGACTACAAACGCCAGGACACGCCATCAACCATCGACCTTCGCACATACACGTATGCGTATACCATAGGTAAGAGCTAGCTAATTGCGTTTGCCGTTTGGCCCGTCGAAATACACACACATGGGTCAAAAGGATCTCCATATAAGTTTTCGCCCACGACCCTTGAAATCTCTGGCACGACCCAAGTGACGGGTCAGCTAGGGTCATCTCTAGAAATCTAGGGCTTAGGGGTGAATACTTATAAGACCCTAAACACTGACAAGACTAATTGACTACTGAGAATGCCTACATGCTGATTCTTGAAAATTGAAAAACACAACTAACCTCAACAAACACCAGCTAGAGAGATGGACGATGCATGATTCCCTGAATAGGCAAGCAGTTGAACATGCTAACATGCACACAAAGAGACATTTTTGGTTGTTCGTTGATGGACCAAATAAGAAATGGGAGGCCCATCAATTTGGGGGCCCTGTGCAGGTGCTCACCTCACACACCCTCATCGACGGGCCTGGGTTGGCCCACGTGCTTAATAGGCTGTCTAGGAACAACATGACCAAGCCCAGATCGTCCCGGCCCAGCACAATGACACACTTTCTTGAGTGGGTCGTGCCACACACTAGCTCACGACACAAAATAACAGGTGTACAATTAAAAACTCACAATTAAACAATCTCATAATTCACCAGTTTACACACAATCAAAAGCATACATAAGTAAACTTCACATATCCAACTCACAATTCAAAAACACTTATAAGTATATGAAATGATTATTAATGGAGTTGTTAGTGCAATGGGCGCCTCATTAAAAATTGAAAGTGCATCCATCCTTTTATGGCTTTTGGTGATTTGGAGGACAACACACTTAAAGGACTAATCAATTTGCTAAGTGTTGAACAGGAAAGTTGAAAAGGCAATCATGATTGAAAATAATCAAGAGACATGATTTGATATGAAAATGTCTCATATACACGGTTTGCTCATAATAGAAAAAGTATAAAGGATCCACATTAAGCAATGATGATGATATCCAATAAGTAAGGTCATTTGGATATATGGAGATGGGATATTCTATGAAGATTGAAAGGGAAATAGGCTTACACTTTTTCCTAAATAGATTTTGGTGGTTGAATTGCCCAACACAAATAATTGGACTAACTAGTTTGCTCTAGATTATGAGTTTTATAGGTGCCATAGGTTCACATCAAACCAATAAAAAGACCAAGAAAGGGTTCAAACAAAGAGAGCAAAAGACAACTCAAAGGTAGCCCTGGTCTGGCGCACCGGACTGTCCGGTGTGCCACCGGACAGTGTCCGGTGCACCAGAGAACTCCAAGCTCAACTCTTCGCCTTCGGGAATTCTCAGAGGCACTCCACTATAATTCATCGGACTGTCCGGTATACCACCGGACAGTGTCCGGTGCCCCAGGGAGAAGCAACTCTGAACTCGCCAGCTTCGGGAATCCGCTCCGCTATAATTCACCGGACTGCCCGGTGTAACACCAGACTGTCCGGTGTAACACCGGACTGTCCGGTGTGCCAGCGGAGCAACGACTACTTCACGCGCAACGGTCGACTGCAACGCATTAAATGCGCGTCTGCGCGCGCAGAGGACAGAGCACGCGCGGGTGGCGCACCGGACAGTCTACAGGACTTGTCCGGTGCACCACCGGACAGCCAGGCGGGCCCACAAGTCAGAGCTCCAACGGTCGAACCCCAACGACTGGCTGACGTGGCTGGCGCACCGGACAGTGTCCGGTGGCGCACCGGACTGTCCGGTGCGCCATGCGACAGCAGACTTCCAACGGCCACATTTTGGTGGTTGGGGCTATAAATACCCCAACCACCCCACATTCAATTACATTCAAGTTTCTACACTTCTACACTTTACAAGAGCTATAGCATTCAATACAAGACACACCAAAGAGATCAAATCCTCTCCCAACTCCACATAAAGCTTTAGTGATTAGAGAGAGAGATTTGTTGTGTTCATTTGAGCTCTTGCGCTTGGATTGCTTCTTTTCTTTCTCATTCTTCTTGTGATCAATCTCAATTGTAATCGAGGCAAGAGACACCAATTGTGTGGTGGTCCTTGCGAGGACTTTGTGTCCCGTGTGATTGAGAAGAGAAGCTCACTCGGTCCGAGGGACCGTTTGAGAGAGGGAAAGGGTTGAAAGAGACCCAGTCTTTGTGACCACCTCAACGGGGAGTAGGTTTGCAAGAACCGAACCTCGGTAAAACAAATCCTTGTGTCTCACTCTTCATTTGCTTGTGATTTGTTTTTCACCCTCTCTCTCGGACTCGTTCTTATTTCTAACGCTAACCCGACTTGTAGTTGTGATTAACTTTGTAAATTTCAGTTTTGCCCTATTCACCCCCCCCTCTAGGCGACTTTCAATTGGTATCAGAGCCCGGTGCTTCATTAGAGCCTAACCGCTCGAAGTGATGTCGGGAGATCACGCCAAGAAGGAGATGGGGACCGGCGAGAAGCCCATTACAAGCCACGGGAAGGCTCCATCGGGAGAGTCCCGCAACAAAGGGAAGGGGAAGGAGAAGGAATCCCCTTCACACAAGTCGCATCGGAGTGACGATAAGAAAAAGAAGATGAGGAAGGTGGTCTACTACGAGACCGACTCTTCATCACCATCGACCTCCGGCTCCGACGCGCCGTCCGTAACTTCTAAGCGCCAAGAGTGCAAGAAGTATAGTAAGATCCCCCTATGCTACCCTCGCATTCCTAGACATACTCCATTACTTTCCGTTCCATTAGGCAAGCCGCCAACCTTTGACGGTGAAGATTATGCTAGGTGGAGTGATTTGATGGAATTTCACCTAACCTCACTCCACAAAAGTATATGGGATGTTGTTAAGTTTGGAGTACAGGTACCATCCGTAGGGGATGAGGATTACGATGAGGACGTGGTGGCCCAAACCGAGCACTTCAACTCTAAAGCCACCACCATACTCCTCCAATCTCTAAGCCGTGAGGAGTATAACAAGGTGCAAGGATTAAAAAGCGCCAAAGAGGTTTGGGACGTGCTCAAAACCGCGCACGAAGGAGATGAGGTGACCAAGATCACCAAGCGGGAAACGATCGAGGGGGAGCTCGGTGTAGGATTACGGGGATGCTACACTAGCGCAAAACAAAATTTTCAACCCCATAATACCAAGAACTACTGCGGTTATAAGTCATGAAATTACCACTAGACGCGCAGAGCAGCGAAAGACGTCTCGATGTAGACGAACGCGTCGAGCAATGCCGTGCAGTCGCCGGCGTCCTTCACGTCCTCGCACGGTTCGTCCAAGTGCTCTAGATGCAGCACCTCCGAGGTATCCACACGTACAGGGAGGAAGCGCCGCGTACCGAACTGCTAGGTTCGCGACGGTGGCTTGGCGAGGGCGAGAGGCGAGCGGTGGTTGCTGGTTTGCAGGTGGCGAATTAGGTTATCACTTAACCGCGCCCCCGCCCCTCATTATATAGGCGTTATGGTGGGCTTCTGACGCCGAGGCCCATCATTAACCCTAAAGCCCAGTCTAATTTCGGATCTAATCCGAATTAGGCTTCCTTCCCCTTAAGTGTGTGACCCTATAGGTTCACGTACAAATAGACATAGCCCGAGTACTCTTACTTGGCCCAATAATTGACAGCGGCCTCTAGCAAGACATGTCAACTCCTATGTGTACGTAAAGATCATATCAGACGAACCATTGCGACATTAAGTACATGCTGTTCCCTTTGTCTCACGATATTTGGTCTGGCTCTAAGCTGACCTCTCTTTCTCGATACTGTGAATTGGAATCCTTTCAATGGTTAACTCTTAACCCTAGCACGGCCATGCATTTCTTGATCCAATCACTCGAGGGGCCCAGAGATATCTCTCTCACAAAGAGAGGGACAAATTCCATCTTGACTGACCATGCCTCATAGCATGCTTCCTGACAAACCCAAAACTACCTTTATAACTACCCAGTTACGGGATAGCGTTTGATAGTCCCTAAGTAAGTCAATTCACATCTTGAGAACATGCGACAATCTCAGGTCTAAGGATACAATATTCATGTTGCAAGAAGAGAACTATATTACAATATCTCACGTTGGGTCGGTCCAGCCTCATGTCATACATGCACCCACATTATTAATTTAACATCTCCATGTTCATGACTTGTGAAATGTAGTCATCAACTAATACATGTGCTAGTCATCGACTCTGACTAGGGACATCATTTATAATAACCATATAAGTAAAGAATCTCACAAACAATTCAAATAATTGCTAATCAATACAAGGTGCCTTCCATGGATATTCAATTAAGCAATATATATATCATGGATACAAAGAAATATGCTCATCTCTATGATTATCTCTAGGGCATATTTCTAACACTCGGTCGCTTCATGCTTCACCAAGGGGAGGATCCATAAGCTATGTACAACCGCTTGAAGACCTTGGTGAACCAAGTGCGCAACCTTAGGAGCACAAAATGGGATGACCATGAGATGGTCAAGGTTATTCTTAGATCCCTCGTTTTTCTTAACCCTACGCAAGTTCAATTAATTCGAGGTGATCCTAGATACAAGTTAATGTCTCCCGAGGAAGTTATAGGGAAGTTTGTAAGCTTTGAGCTAATGATCAAAGGCTCAAAGAAAATCATCGAGCAAGGCACCTCCTCCACGCCCGAAGTATAACCCGTCGCATTCAAGGCAACGAAGGAGAAGAAGGAAGAGTCCACACCAAGTATACTCCCCATCGACGCCTCAAAGCTCGACAATGAGGAGATGGCGTTAATCATCAAAAGCTTTCGACAAATCCTCAAGCAACGGAAGGAGAAGGATTACAATTCCCGTTCCAAGAAGGTTTGCTACAAGTGTGGTAAGCCCGGTCACTTTATAGCTAAATGTCCATTATCAAGTGACAGTGACAGGGGCGACGCCAAGAAGGGGAGAAGAAAGGAAAAGAAGAGGTACCACAAGAAGAAGGGTGGCGATGCCCATGTGTGCCGCGAGTGGGACTCCGACGAGAGCTCCACCGACTCCTCCTCCGACGAGGACGCCGCCAACATCGCCGTCAACTAGGGACTTCTCTTCCCCAACGTCGACCACAAGTGCCTTATGGCAAAAGACGGCAAAAGGAAGAAGGTTAAATCTAAATCCTCCACTAAATATGCATCCTCTAGTGATGAAGACAATTCTAGTAATGAGGAGGATAATTTGTTTACCCTTTTTGCCAACCTTAACATGGAACAAAAAGAGAAGCTAAATGAATTGATTAGCACTATTCATGATAAGGATGAACTCTTGGATAGCCAAGAGGACTTCCTAATTAAGGAAAATAAGAAACATGTTAAGGTTAAGAATGCTTATGCTCTAGAAAGAGAAAATGTGAAAAATTATCTAGTGAGCTAAGCACTTGTCATGATTTGATTGCCAACCTTAGAAATGAAAATGCTAGTTTAATTGCTAAGGTTGATTCAAATGTTTGTGATGATTCATATGCCAATCTTAGAAATGATCATGCTATTTCTATTGCTAAGATTGGGAAATTAAATGCCTCTCTTGCTAGCCTTAGATTTGAAAATGAAAAATTGATTGCTAAGGCTAAAGAGTTAGATGTTTGCAATACTTTCATTTCCGATCTTAGAAGTGAAAATGATATTTTGCATACTAAGATTGTTGAACTAAAAACTTGCAAACTCTCTACATCTACCATTGAGCATGTTTCTATTTGCACTAGATGTAGAGATGTTGACATCAATGCTATTCATGATCATATGGCTTTAATTAAACAACAAAATGATCATATAGCAAAATTAGATGCTAAAATTGCCGAGCATGAACTTGAAAATGAAAAATTTAAATTTGCTCGTAGTATGCTTTATAGTGGGAGACGCCCTGGCATCAAGGATGGCATTGGCTTCCAAAAGGGAGACAATGTCAAACTTAATGCCCCTCCTAAAAAATTATCTAACTTTGTTAAGGGCAAGGCTCCCATGTCTCAGGATAACGAGGGTTACATTTTGTACCCTGCCGGTTATCCCGAGCATAAGATTAGGAGAATTCATTCTAGGAAGTCTCACTCTGGCCCTAATCATGCTTTTATGTATAAGGGTGAGACATCTAGTTCTAGGCAATCAACTCGTGCTAAATTGCCTAAGAAGAAAGCTCCTAGTGCATCAAATGAACCTAGCATTTCATTTAAGACTTTTGATGCATCTTATGTTTTAACTAACAAATCCGGCAAAATAGTTGCCAAATATGTTGGGGGCAAACACAAGAGTTCCAAGACTTGTGTTTGGGTACCCAAAGTTCTTGTATCTAATGTCAAAGGACCCAAAACTGTTTGGGTACCTAAAACCAAGAACTAAACTTGTTTTGTAGGTTTATGCATCCGGGGCTCAAGTTGGATCATCGATAGCGGGTGCACGAACCACATGACAGGGGAGAAGAAGATGTTCTCCTCCTACGAGAAAAACCAAGATCCCCAACGAGCTATCACATTCGGGGATGGAAACCAAGGTTTGGTCAAAGGATTGGGTAAAATTGCTATATCGCCTGACCATTCCATTTCCAATGTTTTTCTTATTGATTCATTAGATTACAATTTGCTTTCCGTATCTCAATTATGTAAAATGGGCTACAACTGTCTATTTACTGATGTAGGTGTCACTGTCTTTAGAAGAAGTGATGATTCAGTAGCATTTAAGGGAGTGTTAGAGGGTCAGCTATACTTAGTTGATTTCAATAGAGCTGAACTCGACACTTGCTTAATTGCTAAGACTAACATGGGCTGGCTCTCGCATCGCCGACTAGCACATGTTGGGATGAAGAATCTTCACAAGCTTCTAAAGGGAGAACACATTTTAGGACTAACCAATGTTCATTTTGAGAAAGACAGGATTTGTAGCGCATGCCAAGCCGGGAAGCAAATTGGCGCTCATCATCCACATAAGAACATCTTGTCGACTGACAGGCCACTTGAGCTCCTCCATATGGACCTATTCGGCCCGATCGCTTACATAAGCATCGGCGGGAGTAAGTACTGTCTTGTTATTGTGGATGACTATTCTCGCTTCACTTGGGTGTTCTTTTTGCAGGAAAAATCTCAAACCCAAGAGACCTTAAAGGGATTCTTGAGACGGGCTCAAAATGAGTTCGGCTTAAGGATCAAGAAAATTAGAAGCGACAATGGGACGGAGTTCAAGAATTCACAAATTGAAGGCTTTCTTGAGGAGGAGGGCATCAAGCATGAGTTCTCTTCTCCCTACACGCCACAACAAAATGGTGTCGTGGAGAGGAAGAATAGAACTCTATTGGACATGGCAAGAACCATGCTTGATGAGTACAAGACTTCGGATCGGTTTTGGGCTGAGGCGGTCAACACCGCTTGCTACGCCATCAACCGGTTGTATCTACACCGAATCCTCAAGAAGACATCCTACAAACTCCTCACTGGTAAAAAGCCCAATGTTTCGTATTTTAGAGTCTTTGGTATCAAATGTTTCATTCTTGTTAAAAGAGGTAGAAAATCAAAATTTGCTCCTAAGGCTGTAGAAGGCTTTTTACTAGGATATGATTCAAACACAAGGGCATATAGAGTCTTTAACAAGTCCACTGGACTGGTTGAAGTTTCTTGTGACATTGTGTTTGATGAGACTAACGGCTCTCAAGTAGAGCAAGTTGATCTTGATGAATTAGATGATGAAGAGGCTCCGTGCGTCGCGCTAAGGAACATGTCCATTGGGGATGTGTGTCCTAGGGAATCCGAAGAGCCCATCCAAACACAAGATCAACCATCCTCCTCCATGCAAGCATCTCCACCAACCCAAGATGAGGATGATGCTCAAGACGATGAAGAAGAAGATCAAGAAGATGAGCAACCTCAAGAAGATGGCAATGATCAAGGGGGAGATGCAAATGATCAAGACAAGGAGGATGAGCAAGTTGCAAGACCGCCACACCCAAGAGTCCACCAAGCAATCCAACGAGATCACCCCGTGAACACCATCCTCGGCTACATTCATAAGGGGGCAACCACTAGATCTCGTGTTGCACATTTTTGTGAGCATTACTCTTTTGTTTCCTCTATTGAGCCACACAAGGTAGAGGAAGCACTTCAAGATTCGGATTGGGTGATGGCGATGCAAGAGGAGCTCAACAACTTCACAAGGAACGAGGTATGGCATTTGGTTCCACGTCCTAATCAAAATGTTGTAGGAACCAAGTGGGTCTTCCGCAACAAGCAAGACGAGCATGGTATGGTGACAAGGAACAAAGCCCGACTTGTGGCCAAGGGATATTCACAAGTCAAAGGTTTGGATTTCGGTGAAACCTATGCACCCGTAGCTAGGCTTGAGTCAATTCGTATATTATTAGCCTATGCTACTTACCATGGCTTCAAGCTCTATCAAATGGACGTGAAGAGTGCCTTCCTCAATGGACCAATCAAGGAAGAGGTCTATGTTGAGCAACCTCCTGGCTTTGAAGACAGTGAGTATCCTAACCATGTCTATAAGCTCTCTAAGGCGCTTTATGGGCTCAAGCAAGCCCCAAGAGCATGGTATGAATGCCTAAGAGATTTCCTTATTGCTAATGGTTTCAAAGTCGGAAAGGCCGATCCTACTTTATTTACTAAAACTCTTGCAAATAATTTGTTTGTATGCCAAATTTATGTTGATGATATTATATTTGGGTCTACTAACGAATCTACATGTGAGGAATTTAGTAGGATCATGACATAGAAATTCGAGATGTCTATGATGGGGGAGTTGAAGTATTTTCTAGGATTCCAAGTCAAGCAACTCCAAGAGGGCACCTTCATTAGCCAAACGAAGTACATTCAAGACATTCTAAACAAGTTTGGGATGAAGGACGCCAAGCCCATCAAAACACCCATGGGAACTAATGGGCATCTCGACCTCGACACGGGAGGTAAATTCATAGATCAAAAGGTATACCGGTCGATGATAGGTTCTTTACTTTATTTATGTGCTTCACGACCGGATATTATGCTTTCCGTATGCATGTGTGCAAGATTCCAAGCCGATCCTAAGGAAGCTCACCTTAGGGCCGTGAAACGAATCTTGAGATATTTAGTTTATACTCCTAAGTTTGGCCTTTGGTACCCTAGGGGATCCACTTTTGATTTAATTAGTTATTCCGATGCCGACTGGGCAGGGTGCAAAATTAATAAAAAGAGCACATCGGGGACTTGCCAGTTCTTGGGAAGATCTCTGGTGTCTTGGGCTTCAAAGAAGCAAAATTCTATGGCTCTTTCAACCGCCGAAGCCGAGTATATTGCCGCAGGCCATTGTTGCGCGCAATTGCTTTAGATGAGGCAAACCCTTAGGGACTATGGTTACAAATTAACCAAAGTTCCTCTTCTATGTGATAATGAAAGTGCAATCCGCATGGCGGATAATCCCGTTGAACATAGCCGCACTAAACACATAGCCATTCGGTATCATTTTCTAAGGGATCACCAACAAAAGGGGGATATCGAGATTGCATATGTTAGCACCAAAGAACAATTAGCCGATATCTTTACCAAGCCATTGGATGAACAAACTTTTACCAAACTTAGGCATGAGCTAAATATTCTTGATTCTAGGAATTTTCATTGATGTTTTGCACACATAGCTCATGAATATACCTTTGATCATATATCTTTCTTTGCTATGACTAATGTGTTTTTCAAGTGTATTTCATGCTAAGTCATAGATTGAAAGGGGAAATGGAGTCTTCGGCGAAGACAAGGCTTCCACTCCACTCCATCGATTATTCATCCTTCGTCGTCGCTCCGCATCGCTCTCCACTTTGGTATAATCTTCACTCCTATCGTTTTGACCAAAGGGGGAGAAAGTAGCTAAAAGGGCTCTACTAACTCCGTTTTTGGCGATTAATGCCAAAGAGGGAGAAAGTATTAGCCCAAAGCAAAAGGACCGCACCACCACACCAATTCAAAATTTTCAATTTGTATTTAAAGAAGTTTTTCAAAAGAGATTTTCAAATTGGTATCTTATTTGTGATATAATTTCTAATTGGTATACCCTCTTCAAAATTAATATCTAAAACCCTCTTGAACACTAAGAGGAGGATTTGATTAAGGGGGAGTTTTGTTTAGTCAAAGGAAGAGCATTTGAAACAAGGGGAGAAAATTTCAAATCTTGAAATTGCTTTTCAAAATCTTATTAATTTACCTTTGACTATTTGCAAAATGACTTTGAAAAGATTTTACAAAAAGAATTTGCAAAAACAAAACAAGTGGTGCAAGCGTGGTCCAAAATTTTAATATGAAGAGAACAATCCATGCATATCTTATGAGAATATTTATTGGTTCAATTCTAAGTAACCTTGGCACTTAAAATTATGCAAACTAGTTCATTCCCGCACTTCTATATTTGCTTTGGTTTGTGTTGGCATCAATCACCAAAAAGGGGGAGATTGAAAGGGAAATCGGCTTACACCTTTTCCTAAATAGATTTTGGTGGTTGAATTGCCCAACACAAATAATTGGACTAACTAGTTTGCTCTAGATTATGAGTTTTACAGGTGCCATATGTTCACATCAAACCAATAAAAAGACCAAGAAAGGGTTCAAACAAAGAGAGCAAAAGACAACTCGAAGGCAGCCCTGGTCTGGCGCACCGGACTGTCCGGTGTGCCACCGGACAGTGTCTGGTGCACTAGGGAACTCCAAGCTCAACTCTTCGCCTTCGGGAATTCTCAGAGGCACTCCACTATAATTCACCGGACTGTCCGGTATACCACCGGACAGTGTCCGGTGCCCCAGGGAGAAGCAACTCTGAACTCGCCAGCTTCGAGAATCCGCTCCACTATAATTCACCGGACTATCCGGTGTAACACCGGACTGTCCGGTGTGCCAGCGGAGCAACGACTACTTCGCGCGCAACGGTCGACTACAACGCATTAAATGCGTGTCTGCGCGCGCAGAGGACGGAGCACGCGCGGGTGGCGCACCGGACAGTCTACAGGACTTGTCCGGTGCACCACCCGACAGCCATGCGTGCCCACAAGTCAGAGCTCCAACGATCGAACCCCAACGGCTGGCTGACGTGGCTGGTGCACCGGACAGTGTCCGGTGGCGCACCGGACTGTCCAGTGCGCCATGCGACAGCAGACTTCCAACGACCACATTTTGGTGGTTGGGGCTATAAATACCCCAACCACCCCACATTCAATTACATCCAAGTTTCTACACTTCTACACTTTACAAGAGCTATAGCATTCAATACAAGACACACCAAAGAGATCAAATTCTCTCCCAACTCCACATAAAGCTTTAGTGATTAGAGAGAGAGATTTGTTGTGTTCATTTGAGCTCTTGCGCTTGGATTGCTTCGTTTCTTTCTCATTCTTCTTGTGATCAATCTCAATTGTAATCGAGGCAAGAGACACCAATTGTGTGGTGGTCCTTGCGGGGACTTTGTGTCCCGTGTGATTGAGAAGAGAAGCTCACTCGGTCCGAGGGGCCGTTTGAGAGAGGGAAAGGGTTGAAAGAGACCCGTTCTTTGTGACCACCTCAACGGGGAGTAGGTTTGCAAGAACCGAACCTCGGTAAAACAAATCCTTGTGTCTCACTCTTCATTTGCTTGTGATTTGTTTTTCACCCTCTCTCTCGGACTCGTTCTTATTTCTAACGCTAACCCGGCTTGTAGTTGTGATTAACTTTGTAAATTTCAGTTTCGCCCTATTCACCCCCCTCTAGGCGACTTTCAAAGATCAAAAGACAAAAGGTCATATATCAGATAATCAGACATCAAAGGAGACAATACAAATGGATATAATATGGTCTCTATATTGGTTTTAATATATGAACAATAACTGAGAAATCACTATGCATAAATATGATCAGAATAGAGATTGAAGTGATTAAGAGGATTGCTCAAGCCAAAATGAATAAGATATGAGAAGTCAAGAATTGGCTTGACCATATATTGGTTTGAATAACAACCTCACATTAACGAGGGTGGGAGATTGGGTGTGGGACTTCACTTGGGAGCCATGACCGTCAGTCTGGAGGGGATCGAGAGGAGGAGAGTTTGCGCTAGGGTTAGACGATGATGATGGACTGATGGGCTATTGGGTCGGTTTTCTTTTGAGCTAAAAATATCTTTCCTAATTTTGGATAACAGTTGGGGTACCCGCGGGTGAGAGTTAAAAACCATACCCAACCCAATTTTATAACGGGTCGGGTACGGGCGAGGCTCGTAGGTCAAATTCCGTGCCCGAACCCGATGGGCCAGATATCCAAACCCACAAGTAAAATTGCCATCCCTAGGCATTCTACACGACAGTCGCCTGCTGTATGCCTGGAGTTGGGGGTTATGAGCAATCTACTTGTCGGGGACCATAATTAGGGGTACCCTCAAGACGCCTAATTCTCAGCTGGTAACCCCCATCAGCATAAAGCTGCAGAGGCCTGATGGGTTTGATTAAGTCAGGGATCAGTCCATACGAGTGACTCGATCACGCCACGCCCGAGCCTAGCCTCGGGCGAGGGCAGCCGACCCTAAGATGACTCCGTCTCGCCTGAGGCCTCCTCTTTCACGGCAGACGCATCACCGGCTCGCCCGAGGCCCCGCCTTCAATAAGAAGTAACCCTGACTAAATCACTGCGCCAACCGACCAAGTCACCGGGGCGTTTAACGCAAAAGGTAAGACCGACGGGCGACCAGACTTCGCCAGAGGTGCCATAGGAGGCTCTGCCCGACCCAGGGCTCGGACTCGGGCTAAGGCCCCGGAAGACGGCGAACTCCGCTCCGCCTGACCCAGGGCTCGGACTCGGGCTAAGGCCCCGGAAGACGGCGAACTCCGCTCCGCCCGACCCAGGGCTCGGACTCGGGCTAAGGCCCCGGAAGACGGCGAACTCCGCTCCGCCCGACCCAGGGCTCGGACTCGGGCTAAGGCCCCGGAAGACGGCGAAATCCGCTCCGCCCGACCCAGGGCTCGGACCCAGGCTAAGGCCCCGGAAGACGGCGAACTCCGCTCCGCCCGACCCAGGGCTCGGACTCGGGCTAAGGCCCCGGAAGACGACGAACTCCGCCTCGCCCGACCCAGGGCTCGGACTCCGCCTCGGCCTCTGCCGAACGACCTCCGCCTCGCCCGACCCAGGGGTTCGGGCTCGGCCTCTGTCATGCAGGACGAACTCGACCTCGACTTCGGAGGAGCCTCCACGACGCCCGACCTAGGACACAAGACCGCCACGTCAACAGGAAGCGTCATCATCACCCTGCCCTGAGCCGACTTGGGTCGCAGAGAACAAGACCGGCGTCCCATCTGGCCAGCTACGCCAGATAGGCAATGATGGCGCCCCGCGAGACCATGACGACGGCGGCTCACAGCTCCCTTACGAAGGCAGGAGGACGTCAGCAAGGGCCCAGCCACTCCGACAGCTGTCCCTCCGTCCGGCTCCGTTACTCCTCCAACAGCCACGACGCCACACCAACAGGGTGCCAAGATCTCTCCGGCTGCCACCTTGGCATGTACTTAGGGCGCTAGCTCTCCCTCGCTAGACACGTAGCACCTTGCTACACCCCCATTTTGTACACCTGGATCCTCTCCTTACGACTATAAAAGGAAGGACCAGGGCCTTCTTAGAGAAGGTTGGCCTCGCGGGGACGAAGGGCAGGGGCAGGCGCTCTCTCGGGGCCGCCCGCTCCCCTCACCTTGCGCGGACGCTTGTAACCCCCTACTGCAAGCGCACCCGACCTGGGCGCGGGACGAACACGAAGGCCGCGGGAACTCTCCGATTCCCTCACGACCCGGCTCCGGCCGCCTCGCTCTCGCTCTCTCTCCCCCCTTCGCGCTCGCCCACGCGCTCGACCCATCTGGGCTGGGGCACGCGGCACACTCACTCGTCGGCTCGGGGACCCCCTAGTCTCGGAACGCCGACAGTTGGCGCGCCAGGTAGGGGCCTGCTGCGTGTTGACGAGCAGTTTCCCGTCAAGCTCCAGATGGGCAGTCTCCAACGACCTCTTCAACCCGGGACGGTGCTCCGTTTCGGGAGTCTTGAGTTCATGTCTTTCGACGGCAGCTACGACATGATACTCCTTCCACCGCCGCGCGACAGCGACAATGGTGGCGGACAGCCCGCCCGCCGGCGGCGGAATCGACGACGCCTTTCCCGTGTGGGGGAAGGACAACTTTCGAGCTTGCCCCATCCTCTCCCTTGCCATCGGAGGAGGAGGAGGCGGGGCAACCAGGGCCGAGCGGGAGGCCGCGCTCCGACGGCTGTCGAGCAAATCGACATCCCCGGCGCCCCAACGGAGGACACGCCAAGCGTCGCCCTCGCGTTCGAGGCAAAGGCGAGCAGCATCCCCCCGCAACACGTCGACCCCGAGCAGGTGGACGACGCCAGCACGCTCACGGAGGGCCTGCAGGACGTCGCCCTCGCACCCAGGACGACGGCGCGATCAGCCCCCGACGTGACTTCATCGCTCCTCGTCGACAAAAAGGTACCGACTGCTACCCATCTTTCGTCATTTCGACTCGACCTCAGCCCGCCTGGCGACCCCGCTTTGGCGGGCGCTCACGTTGAGGCGAGTGCAACCTCTCTGGGGTTTCGTGTGCGGTCGCCTTGGGACCGATTGACGGGTGTCTCGACCTACGGACCCTCTGGGTCCGAGGAAGATGATGACCCCAGCATCTGCTGGGATTTCTCCGGATCTGGCAACCCCAGTGCCATGCGGGACTTCATGACCGCATGTGACTACTGCCTCTCCGACTGTTCCGACGGCAGCCGCAGCCTTGACGACGAGGACCGCGGCCCGAGCCGCGAATGTTTCCACATCGAGCTAGGGGATCCCTCCGGAGGCGGCTGTCTCGGCATGCCGGAGGATGGTGATCCCCCTAGGCCAGCGCCTCGCGCCGACATCCCGCGGGAGCTAGCTGTGGTCCCCGTTCCGGCGGGGGGTCACGACCCACAGCTCGAGCAAGTCCGCGGGGCGCAGGCCGGGCTCGATGAGGGAGCGGGAGCGCTCGAGGCAATCCGCCAGAACATCGGGCAGGTATGGGCGAGCCAGCCCCCGGCCGGAGGAATACGTCACCTGCCCCAAGGTCTCCAGCACCGCATCACCAACGATGCCAGGGACAGACCGCCACCCGCATCCGGCGGAACCGGTCAGGACCTGGCCGCCGCAGCGATGCTCCTCCGCGCGATGCCGGAGTCATCAACCACCGAGGGTCGGCGAATCCAGGGAGAACTCAAGCATCTCCTGGAAGGCGCTGCGGCCCGGCGGGCCGAAAGCTCTGCCTCCCGAAGGCAGGGGTACCCCTCGGAACCTCGTGCCGCGACTTCCCGACTCACGCGGGAAGCCTCGGTCTACACCGGGCGCACGCGCAACACCGCGCCTGTGGCCCCGGGCCGCCTCGGCGACGAGCACCCTCATCGCGACCGTCGGGCACGCCTCGACGAAAGGGTGCGCCGAGGCTATCACCCCAGGCGTGGGGGACGCTACGACAGCGGGGAGGATCGGAGTCCCTCGCCCGAACCACCCGGTCCGCAGGTCTTTAGCCGAGCCATTCGGCGGGCGCCGTTTCCGCCCCGATTCCGACCCCCGACTACTATCACAAAGTACTCGGGGGAAACGAGACCGGAATTGTGGCTTGCGGACTACCACCTGGCCTGTCAACTGGGTGGGACGGACGATGACAACCTCATCATCCGCAACCTCCCCCTGTTCCTCTCCGACACCGCTCGTGCCTGGTTGGAGCACCTGCCTCCGGGGCAGATTTCCAACTGGGAAGATCTGGTCCAGGCTTTCGCCGGCAACTTCCAGGGCACGTACGTGCGCCCCGGGAATTCCTGGGACCTCCGAAGCTGTCGGCAACTGCCGGGGGAGTCTCTCCGGGACTACATCCGGCGGTTCTCGAAGCAGCGCACCGAGCTGCCCAACGTCACCGACTCCGATGTCATCGGCGCGTTCCTCGCCGGCACCACCTGCCGTGACCTGGTGAGCAAGTTGGGTCGCAAGACCCCCACCAGGGCGAGCGAGCTGATGGACATCGCCACCAAGTTCGCCTCCGGGCAGGAGGCGGTAGAGGCCATCTTCCGAAAGGACAAGCAGCCCCAGGGCCGCCCGTCGGAAGATGCTCCCGAGGCGTCTACTCTGCGCGGCGCCAAGAAGAAAGGCAGGAGGAAGTCGCAAGCGAAACGCGACGTTCCCGATGCAGACCTTGTCGCCGCCGCCGAGCACAAGAACCCTCGGAAGCCCCCCGGAGGTGCTAACCTCTTCGACAAGGCACTCAAGGAGACGTGCCCCTACCATCAGGGGCCCGTCAAGCACACCCTCGAGGAGTGCGTCATGCTTCGGCGCCACTTCCACAGGGCCGGGCCACCCGCAGAGGGTGGCAAGGCCCGCGACGACGACAAAAGGGAGGATCGCCAAGCAGGAGAGTTCCCAGAGGTCCGCGACTGCTTCATGATCTACGGAGGGCATGCGGCGAATGCCTCGGCTCGGCATCGTAAGCAAGAGCGTCGGGAGGTCTGCTCGGTGAAGGTGGCGGCGCCAGTCTACCTAGACTGGTCCGACAAGCCCATCACCTTCGACCGGGACGACCACCCCGACCACGTGCCGAGCCCGGGGAAGTACACGCTCGTCGTCGACCCCGTCATCGGCGACGTCAGGCTCACCAAGGTCTTGATGGATGGGGGCAGCTGCCTCAACATCATCTATGCTGAGACCCTCAGGCTCCTGCGCGTCGATCTGTCATTCGTCCGAGCAGGCGCTGCGCCCTTCCACGGGATCATCCCCGGGAAGCGCGTCCAGCCCCTCGGACAGCTCGACCTCCCTGTCTGCTTCGGAACACCCTCCAACTTCCGAAGGGAGACTTTGACGTTCGAGGTGGTCGGGTTCCGAGGAACCTACCACGCAGTGTTGGGAAGGCCATGCTACGCGAAGTTCATGGCCATCCCCAACTACACCTACCTGAAGCTCAAGATGCCGGGCCCCAACGGGGTCATCACCGTCGGCCCCACGTACAAACACGCATTCGAATGCGATGTGGAGTGCGTGGAGTACGCCGAGGCCCTCGCCGAGTCCGAGGCCCTCATTGCCGACCTGGAAAGCCTCTCCCGAGAGGTGCCGGACGTGAAGCGACATGCCGGCAACTTCGAGCCACCGGAGACGGTCAAGGCCGTCCCTCTCGACCCTAGTGGCGACGCCTCCAAGCACGTCCGAATCAGTTCTGGGCTCGGTCCCAAATAAGAAGCAGTACTCGTCGACTTTCCTCGCGCAAACATCGACATTTTTGCGTGGGGTCCCTCGGGCATGCCCGGCATACCGAGGGATGTCACCGAGCACTCGCCGGATATCTGGGCAGGAGCCTAACTCGCCAAACGGCCTCTGCGCGAACGACGCCCGGGGGCTGCGCCCTTTCCCCACTCACACATAAGAATCAGTCATCAAGGAAGGGTCGGCCTCGCCCCGGCAGAGCCCGACCCTCCCTCGGGGGCTAAAAAGGGGGAACCCCTCTCGTCAAGTTTGGACGTACCGTTCCGCGTCAAAGAAGCTCTTTTTTCGGTCAAGAAGGGTTTTTTTGCGTTCTCCCGGATGCGTCAGAAGCAGGGTCCCGAGGAGCGAACTTGGGTACGAGTAAATGGCGAGACCGACTGAGCTGGGGAACACCCATGCCTCCGGGCTAGGGACACCTCACTCGTCGCCTGCCACGAAAAAGGACCCAGCTCGGGAATCACCCTGTTGTCGACACTACGGGCCAGGCGCGAAAATCGAAACGAACAGGAGCATGACTTCATGGAAGAGAAGTAAAATGTCCAGGCCTCGGTGGCCGCGGCAAATCGCACATCCAACGGAAATTGTCCTAACAAAAATCAGGCGTCGCCTCGGGCAGGCGCCGCGCCCTCAACTCCACCCCCGCCGTCGGTAAGGTCCGCCTCCGCTTCCGGCGGCGGCGCAGGAGGAAGAATCTCCGCTTCGAAGACGGTCGCCAGCGCCGCGCTCGGACCCGCAGCGACCGCGTCGAGCCGCTGAACTTCCGCCAAGGCCGCCTCGTCTTCGTCAGGAAGGCAGTACCCCTCACTGACCCGCTCCAAGTCCACGACGTAGTGGGAAGCGAGCACGGCGAAGGCCCGCCTGACGCCGTGGTGTAGCGCCCCGCGGACTTTACCGCGCGCGTAATCACCTAGGGCTTGAAGGCGGCTTTAGGGAGAGCTTCCTGAAGGGACGTCGCCGGGACCGAGTTTCCGATAGACCTCCGAGACGGCCTCGGACATGGCCGCGAGATCGACCTCCCTCTGCTCAGCAGCTCCAGCGAGCGCCTCGGCGAGCGCTTTGGCAGACTCGTCAAGAGCAGACTCGAGCTCTGCGAACAACCGAAAGAAAGACCTCAAACTCAAGCGAAAGAAACGGGCAAGAACGAGAACCGAGGACGGACGGGGCGCACCTCCGGCTCGGACGCATTGCTCCGAGGCCGCGACCTGGGCCGCGGCCAGATCGGCCGCGAGGGTCTTGGCCCGGTTTTCAGCCTCGGCGGCCCGGCCCCGAGTTTGGTTCCGCTCCTCGGCAACCTGGGCGAGCTCCGACCGCTGTTGTAGCACCTCCGTGCGCGCTGCCGCCGCCTCGGCCCTCAGGTCAGCGCAGAGCAACTGGAGGTCCGCTATCTTAGCGTCCTGCTGAGAGAGGCGCGCGGTAGCCCCGGCGAGCGAAGTCCTCAGGGACCGCAGCGAGCCCCAGACGTCGGCCTCGCGGCGGATGAACGACGACTTGGCAGCGCTCCGGTCCGTCAGATCCTGGAAGGGAAAGCAAGACATCACGACGAACGCCTCACTCGCAGAAGCGAGAAGGTATGCCCGAAACCATTACCTGAAGGATTTTGGGGACATCCCCGCAGAGAACCTCCAGCGATGATCGGAGCAACCCCACTGTCGCCTCCGCACGCTTGCGGAGTTCGTCCCAGGACTGGTCCTCCTCTTCGTCGTCAAGAACGAAGATAGGGCCCGAAGCCTCGCGGGTCCGGAATCGGAGCAACTGGCCCCGGGCCTCAGGGCTCCGCCGCACAGCGACAAGGCTGCCGCCCGCCCGGAAGCACTGCGCGTCCGCGCCCACCTCTTCCGAGGCTCCGGGCGCCGACGCTGCGGCCGTCTCAACGCCGGCGGCAACCGTACGCTCTCCGACTGGGACGGTGCCAACTGCGGTAGCGGCAGACGCCGGCATGGCCGACATGGCAGGCGAGCTCGGGACCACGTCGGCGCCGGTCGCCTCCCCGATCACGATGGCCACCTCGGCAGAGGAGCCCGCCTCGGGGACCTGATCCCCCGGAACATGCGACGCCTGAGCCCCGTGCGGCGGAGCACCCTGCGAAAGGGTCGGCTGAGCGGCAGGGCCCGAGGTGGCGCCAGCTTCCTGGACCAACGCCGTCTTGAGGGCCTTCCGAGGCGTCAGGTCAGTAGGGCCATGGCTCCATTTGCTGGAAAAAACAAGAAAGGGAAAATCACGGCCCAGACGTATGAATGAAGCGCCGGGACGGAGACATTCCAAGGTACCTACCCGCTCCGGACCATGATCCACGGTGCCTGGGGGGAGGTCTCTTGGCTCCCGCTTCCTGGAACCACCGCCGAGGTCCGCCTCGCCAACAGCCCCGGCGCCGCCCTCGCCTCGGACGCCCCTGAGGCCCAGGAGGCGGACTGCCCAGGCGCCGCCATGGCAACCTGAGGACCACTCCCCCATGCTGCCGGCGCGGGCGACGGTTCCCGAGGAACGGACCCCTCGGCCCGGCTCCCTGGAGTCGCGTCAGCTCCTCCAGCCGAGGGGTCAAGAACCCTCTCGGGTTGCCCCCGCCCCTCAGGTCGGGGATCCGGCGCCTCGGCTCTAGGGACCGACGACGTAGGCCCGCTCGGGGGCTGACTCGACGGCTCCCAGCCACACCCCAAGCCGGGGCTGAGACCGAGACGGGCGGCCATGTCGTCCTCCTCCTCTTCGTCGTCGTCGTCGTCATCGTCGGACGTCTCCGGCGACAGCTCCCTGGGAAGTCCTTCCCTCTCCTGCTGGCGACGGCGTTTCTCCAGGGCATCCCGAGCCCGCCTCCGTCTGCGGGCCCGGGCCTTCTCCGCATCCTTTCTCTTCTTCTCCTCCTCCGCGGCGACCCGCCGCGCCGCCCGACCCACCGCGTCCTCCGGGACCCGCGGCAGGGAGGGTTTGTGCCGCCCCACCTCCTAAAAGGGGGGGAGAAAGAAACCCAATCGTAAGAATCAGAAGCAACCTGGTATGTGAAGAAAGAAGGAACGAACACTCACCAGAGCGACGCACCCCTGGTCGGGGCGCATTCGAGGCTGGGAAAAGGCGCGGGGGTCCGGCTTCCCCATCGCGGCCGACACCCGCCAGTGGAGGGCGTCGTGGGGAAGAGGATCAGGGGACATCCGTGACCCCTCCCAATCGGCCTCCTGGGTCATCTCCCAAAGCGACAGCCGCCGCTCCGCCAGAGGGAGCACCCTCCGGCGGTGGATGGCGGCAACCACTCCCGCGGCGGTGAGCCCTTCCTCCCGCAAAGCCTTCAGGGCCTGGAGAAGAGGTTCGAGGTTCTTCTGCCTCTCGTGTGGAGTCCCGTGGCGCCAGGCGTCGGGAGCGGCGGTGATAACCCGCTGAGAGAACGGCGGGAGCGAATCCCCGTCATTCCGGAGGTAGAACCACCGGCGCTGCCAACCCTTGTTTGAGGATGCAAGGACGGCAGGGATATACTGCGACGACCGCAACTGCCTCAACAAGAGGGTGCAGCCGCCGGCCCGTACCGCCGCACGGACCTTCCTCTCCCCCGTCGACGAAGCAAAAAGCTTGGCAAAGAAGAGATGAGTCCATAAATCCCAATGGGGGGCGATCCCCAGATACCCCTCGCACACCGCTACAAAGATAGCGGCCTACGCGATGGAGTTGGGAGTGAGGTTGTGCAGTTCCACCCCGTAGTGGAACAGGATGGCCCGCATGAAGCGGCTCGACGGCACACCAAATCCCCGCTCATGGAAGGAGATGAAGCTCACAACATACCCCGGCGGAGGGGATGGAGCGACTCCGCCCGCAGGAGGAATCCATTCCGGCCGCTGCTTATCGGTGAGGGGGCGGAGCAAACCCTCGCCGACGAGGTCCTCCAGATCACCCGCCGTCACCGTGGAGAAGGGCCACGGGTCGCGCGGCGGGAGGATGGTCACCCGGTCAGCCATCGCCAAGGCAGAAGGGGTGGCGGCGTGAAGGACAGGGGAGGGCGGTTTCCTTTTCCTGGCTAGATCTCTCAGGCTGCAAAAAACCTGAGAAGGAGGCGAGAAGCGGAGTCGAGAACCGTCACCGGACCCTCTCCAGGGTACATAAAGACCAAGGTCAAGACGGTTCCAACGTACCGCTCGAACCGGACGCGGGGTTCAAAAAACGCGAAGCGAAACAGCCGTTCCTCGAACGGCTCGCGCACGCAATGGCAGCCTCGCCGACCGCTTACCCCGGCGCATTAACTCCGCGGCTGGACAGGTGACGTTTCTGGCAGGGGCAGCTGGCGACGCTTCGCCTCCGCCAAAACGACCACACCAAAAAAGGTATGCCACGTCGTTCAATTTCGTATCCTTTTTTCCCCTTTCCTTCTTTCTCTATCTCTTGCAACAGGGACCGGGAAAGGGGATACCCCCAAAGGGATCCTTCCCCGTGGAGGAACTAGGCTCCGAGCCTCCCTACTGATCAGGGGTTCGAAGGCTGGCCCCCCGAGGGGTTCAACAGCCGCCTCAGATCGCGTGGGCCCGACACCCACTACTGGTCAGGGGTTCGAAGGTCGGCCTCCCGAAAGGTTCCACGACCGCCTCAGGCTACTAGGGCTCCGCGCCCATTACTGATCAGGGGTTCGAAGGCTGGCCTGTCGAAGGGTTCACAGTCGCCTCAGACGCCGAGCGAGGGATGACCAGGGGTACGTTCGATACATAACCAAGGCTCGGGCTGCGCTCCCGAGGTACCCTAGGACATTTCCGAGACCAGCGGGAACGACTCTGTAACGAAATCCCATCGGAGGGAGGCAACGAGCCCTCGGACCCCGTCGCTAGGGGACCGGGTCCGGCAGATCACCCGCAGGTACTTTTGGGCGTGCCTCCGGGCCCCTAGCCGACCCCCAACGAACGGGGCACGGACGTCCACTCGGATTACCCGATTGCAGCTCACCGGAGACACCATGTTCGGTGCCCATCGAGGGTAACATGGCGCACTCCCCCCCTCCTCCTTGCGGAAAGGCGACGTAGGGGCGTATATAAAAAAGCCGAGTCTGTCCCTGATCGTCCTCTCGCTCCGTGCGGAGGCTCGGGGGCTGCTCTCGCAAACCCGGCTCCGGCCAAACCGTTGACAGCGTCAACATACCAGCCCGAGAACTTGGGCCCCGACAGTGCACCTGGGCTACGCCCTGCTCGCATGAGGGAACCGCCAGACCAGCCGAGGCATTACGCAAGGCATTAAGACCTCGAAGGAGTGAAACCACTCCTCCGAGGCCTCGGGGGCTACACCCGGCGGGTGCGCTCGCGCGCACCCACCGGAACAAAGTACCACCGAGAAAGGCTGGTCCCCTTGCAAAAAAGTGCGACGCAAGCCTCCAAGCGAGTGTTAACACTCTCTTCGAGGCTCGGGGGCTACTGTCGGGGACCATAATTAGGGGTACCCTCAAGACGCCTAATTCTCAGCTGGTAACCCCCATCAGCATAAAGCTGCAGAGGCCTGATGGGTTTGATTAAGTCAGGGATCAGTCCATACGAGTGACTCGATCACGCCACGCCCGAGCCTAGCCTCGGGCGAGGGCAGCCGACCCTAAGATGACTCCGTCTCGCCTGAGGCCTCCTCTTTCACGGCAGACGCATCACCGGCTCGCCCGAGGCCCCGCCTTCGATAAGAAGTAACCCTGACTAAATCACTGCGCCAACCGACCAAGTCACCGGGGCGTTTAACGCAAAAGGTAAGACCGACGGGCGACCAGACTTCGCCAGAGGTGCCATAGGAGGCTCTGCCCGACCCAGGGCTCGGACTCGGGCTAAGGCCCCGGAAGACGGCGAACTCCGCTCCGCCCGACCTAGGGATCGGACTCGGGCTAAGGCCCCGGAAGACGGCGAACTCCGCTCCGCCCGACCCAGGGCTCGGACTCGGGCTAAGGCCCCGGAAGACGGTGAACTCCGCTCCGCCCGACCCAGGGCTCGGACTCGGGCTAAGGCCCCGGAAGACGGCGAACTCCGCTCCGCCAGACCCAGGGCTCGGACTCAGGCTAAGGCCCCGGAAGACGGCGAACTCCGCTCCGCCCGACCCAGGGCTCGGACTCGGGCTAAGGCCCCGGAAGACGACGAACTCCGCCTCGCCCGACCCAGGGCTCGGACTCCGCCTCGGCCTCTGCCGAACGACCTCCGCCTCGCCCGACCCAGGGGTTCGGGCTCGGCCTCTGTCATGCAGGACGGACTCGACCTCGACTTCGGAGGAGCCTCCACGACGCCCGACCTAGGACACAAGACCGCCACGTCAACAGGAAGCGTCATCATCACCCTGCCCTGAGCCGACTTGGGTCGCAGAGAACAAGACCGGCGTCCCATCTGGCCAGCTACGCCAGATAGGCAATGATGGCGCCCCGCTAGACCATGACGACGGCGGCTCACAGCTCCCTTACGAAGGCAGGAGGACGTCAGCAAGGGCCCAGCCACTCCGACAGCTGTCCCTCCGTCCGGCTCCGTTACTCCTCCAACAGCCACGACGCCACACCAACAGGGTGCCAAGATCTCTCCGGCTGCAACCTTGGCATGTACTTAGGGCGCTAGCTCTCCCTCGCTAGACACGTAGCACCTTGCTACACCCCCATTTTGTACACCTGGATCCTCTCCTTACGACTATAAAAGGAAGGACCAGGGCCTTCTTAGAGAAGGTTGGCCTCGCGGGGACGAAGGGCAGGGGCAGGCGCTCTCTCGGGGCCGCCCGCTCCCCTCACCTCGCGCGGACGCTTGTAACCCCCTACTGCAAGCGCACCCGACCTGGGCGCGGGACGAACACGAAGGCCGCGGGAACTCTCCGACTCCCTCACGACCCGGCTCTGGCCGCCTCGCTCTCGCTCTCTCTCCCCCCTTCGCGCTCGCCCACGCGCTCGACCCATCTGGGCTGGGGCACGCGGCACACTCACTCGTCGGCTCGGGGACCCCCCGGTCTCGGAACGCCGACACTACTAGAGCTAGATGGAGAGCTTAGCATCGCGATGATGTATGGACACAAGGGCAATGCTGGACATCTAGGCACTGCAAGACTATGTGGAGGAGAAGTGGATGTTGCACCATCAGCTCAACGTGTAGCCGCCACCGGTGCTGTTTGATGTCCAGGATCCACGAGACAACATTATTATGATGGGCAATGGGAGTAGCTCTATACTCGTCGGATTCTCACCTAGGGATGAAACGAGCACATTTTACCTGCGTGTTCATGGGTAAAAACCTTATGAGTACGAGTGTGGGTTTGAGTTTGTACCTGCAGGCAAGGGTGTGGGTTCATTTCTTAACTAGATGGATTTTTTGTCGAATGTATGAAAAAGTTATACCCGTGGCCGCAAACCCCTGTGAATATGTGTGTGTGTGTAATATGTGTATTTATATATGTATATATAGGTGAAATATATGTGTCATTATTTGCCCGCTGGTATAACGGCGCCTCCGTGACACCCGAGGGTAGCAGGTACAAGTGTCATATTATACCCGTCGTGGGTAACGAGTGCAAGTTTATTATTAACCTCATGGGTGCGGATTTGAAAATCTTGTACCCTGTGGGTTTTAAACTTATTGTCATCTCTATTCGCCCCCTCGTTGGAGGTCATGGCGTACACTCTCAAAGACAACCTGGTACACATGAGTTTGGGGCAGGGGCAGATCTCCACCCGGGGCTACCTGGGCTGCAGCCCCGGTCGGCAGTCGCGGCCCAGTAAAGGCCCATCGTCGCGCGACGCGACCTAGCGGCAAACGTCCTTTGTCCAGCCCTAGCTCCAGCCGCCGCTTGGCTCCTATCGTCCTACGTCCTGGTCCTGCCTCCTCTCCAGTGCCACAGCGCGCTCGCCCGCGGCCCGCTAGCGCCAACCACCACCGCCAGCTCCTGCTACGCCTCCGCGCCGACGAGCGCATCTTCGCCTTGATCCTTGGCGCGACGCCGCCGTTGGCTGGTTTAGTGGCGCTGGAGAAGGCGCCCTTAATGGTGCGCGCCATCTCGACATTGCGTTCTGGGTTCCCCTTGGAGCGGTCGAGGCTCGGGCCGGTGGCATATGACGCACCGAACTGCTGACCGAACCAAAGGCGGATAGGGGATGGGAAATGGCTCTCGCCGTCCATGATGTCGTCGACGCCAGCTGAAAGGGAATTAGGCTTACACCTAGTCCCTAAATAATTTTGGTGGTTGAATTGCCCAACACAAATATTGGACTAACTAGTTTGCTCTAGTGTATAAGTTATACAGGTGCAAAAGGTTCTCACTCAGCCAATAAAAAGATCAAGTTTTGGATTCAACAAAGGAGCAAAGAGGCAACCAAAGGCACCTCTGGGTGGAGGCACCGGACTGTCCGGTGTACACCGGACAGTGTCCGGTGCGCCCAGAGGACTCCAACTCGAACTCGCCACCTTCGGGAATTTCTCAAGGCGCTTCGCTATAATTCACCGGACTGTCCGGTGTACACCGGACAGTGTCCGGTGCTCCAAGGAAGCGCGGCCTCCACAACTCGTCAGCCTCGGGTTCGCGCGGTAGCCGCTCCGCTATAATTCACCGGACATGTCCGGTGTGCACCGGACTGTCCGGTGTACCAGCGGAGCAACGGCTATTTCGGCGCCAACGGCTACCTGCGGCGCATTTAATGCGCGCTCTGCGCGCGCTGTCGTCAGGCGCGCCCATACCGGCGCACCGAACAATGAACAGTGGTTGTCCGGTGTGCACCGGACACCTAGGCGAGCCCAGAAGTCAGAAGCTCCAACGGTCAGAATCCAACGACATTGATGACGTGGCGGGGGCACCGGACTGTCCGGTGTGCACCGGACTGTCCGGTGCGCCATCGAACAGACAGCCTCCCAACGGCCACTTTTGGTGGTTGGGGCTATAAATACCCCAACCACCCCACCATTCATTGCATCCAAGTTTTCCAACTTCCAACCACTATACAAGAGCTAGGCATTCAATTCTAGACACACCAAAGAGATCAAATCCTCTCCAATTCCACTCAAGCCTTTAGTGACCAGCGAGAGAGATTTGCCGTGTTCTTTTGAGCTCTTGCGCTTGGATCGCTTTCTTTCTTTCTCATTTGTTCTTGTGATCAAAACTCAATTGTAACCAAGGCAAGAGGCACCAATTGTGTGGTGGCCCTTGCGGGGAAGTTTTGTTCCCGTTTGATTGAGAAGAAGAAAAGCTCACTCGGTCCGAGGGACCGTTTGAGAGAGGGAAGGGTTGAAAGAGACCCGGCCTTTGTGGCCTCCTCAACGGGGAGTAGGTTTGCGAGAACCGAACCTCGGTAAAACAAATCCGCGTGTCACACTCTTCATTTGCTTGCGATTTGTTTTGCACCCTCTCTCGCGGACTCATTTATATTTCTAACGCTAACCCGGCTTGTAGTTGTGATTATTTTTGTGATTTTCAGTTTCGCCCTATTCACCCCCCCCCTCTAGGCGACTTTCAATTGGTATCAAAGCCCGGTGCTTCATTAGAGCCTAACCGCTCGAAGTGATGTCGGGAGATCACACCAAGAGGGAGATGGAGACCGGCGACAAGCCCACTACAAGCCAAGGGAGCACTTCATCAGAAGAGTCCCGCACCAAAAGGAGGGAGAAGAAGAACTCCTCCAAACGGAAGGAGAAAAGATCTTCCTCTTCTCACCACAAAGAGAAGAAGGAAAAATCTTCTTCTCACAAGCCGCATCGGAGTGGGGACAAGAAAAAGAGGATGAGGAAGGTGGTCTACTACGAGACCGATTCTTCATCGACATCCACCTCCGGCTCCGACGCGGCGTCCGTCACTTCTAAACGCCAAGAGCGTAAGAAGTATAGTAAGATCCCCCTACGCTACCCTCGCATTTCTAAACATACACCTTTACTTTCCGTCCCATTAGGCAAACCACCAACGTTTAATGGTGAAGATTATGCTATGTGGAGTAATTTAATGCAATTTCATCTAACCTCACTCCACAAAAGTATATGGGATGTTGTTGAGTATGGTGTACAGGTACCATCTGTAGGGGATGAGGATTATGATACGGACGAAGTAGCCCAAATCGAGCACTTCAACTCTCAAGCCACAACCATTCTCCTCGCCTCTCTAAGCAAGGAGGAATACAACAAAGTGCAAGGGTTGAAGAATGCAAAGGAGATTTGGGACCTACTCAAGACGGCGCACGAGGGTGATGAACTCACCAAGATCACCAAGCGGGAAACGATCGAGGGGGAGCTCGGTCGCTTTCGTCTTCGCCAAGGGGAGGAGCCACAAGATATGTACAATCGGCTCAAGACCTTGGTGAACCAAGTGCGCAACCTCGGGAGCAAAAAATGGGATGACCACGAGGTGGTTAAGGTTATTTTAAGAGCTCTTATTTTCCTTAACCCCACTCAAGTTCAATTAATTCGTGGTAATCCTAGATATCCACTAATGACCTCCGAGGAAGTTATCGGGAATTTTGTGAGCTTTGAATGCATGATTAAGGGCTCAAAGAAGATCAACGAGCTTGACGAACCTTCCACATCCGAGGCGCAACCGGTGGCCTTCAAGGCAACGGAGGAGAAGAAGGAGGAGTCTACACCAAGTAGACAACCAATTGACGCCTCCAAGCTCGACAATGAGGAGATGGCCTTAATCATCAAAAGCTTTCGGCAAATCCTCAAGCAACGGAAGGGGAAGGATTACAAATCCCGTTCCAAGAAGGTTTGCTACAAGTGTGGTAAGCCCGGTCATTTTATTGCAAAATGTCCTATGTCTAGTGACAGTGACAGGGGCGACGACAAAAAGGGAAGAAGAAAGGAGAAGAAGAAGTATTACAAGAAGAAGGGCGGCGATGCCCATGTTTGTCGGGAGTGGGACTCCGACGAAAGCTCAAGCGACTCCTCCGACGACGAGGACGCCGCCAACATCGCCGTCACCAAAGGGCTTCTCTTCCCCAACGTTGGCCACAAGTGCCTCATGGCAAAGGACGGCAAAAGGAAGAAGGTTAAATCTAACTCCTCCACTAAATATGAATCTTCTAGTGATGATAATGCTAGTGATGAGGAGAATAATTTGCGTACCCTTTTTGCCAACCTAAACATGCAACAAAAGGAAAAACTAAATGAGCTAATTAGTGCCATCCATGAAAAGGATGATCTCTTGGACTCCCAAGAGGACTTCCTAATCAAGGAAAATAAGAAGCATGTTAAGGTTAAAAATGCTTACGCTCTTGAAGTTGAAAAATGTGAAAAATTGTCTAGTGAGCTAAGCATTTGCCATGAGACCATTGACAACCTTAGAAATGAGAATGCTAATTTATTGGCTAAGGTTGATTCACATGTCTGTAATGTTTCAATTTCCAATCCTAGAAATGATAATGTTGATTTACTTGCTAGGATTGATGAATTGAATATCTCTCTTGCTAGCCTTAGGACTGAAAATGAAAAATTAATTGCTAAGGCTAAAGATTTTGATGTTTGCAATACTGCTATTTCTAACCTTAGAAATGAGAATGATATACTACATGCTAAGGTTGTAGAATTAAAATCTTGCAAACCCTCTACATCTACCGTTGAGCATGTTTCCATTTGTGATAGATGTAGAGATATTGATATTAATGCTATTCATGATCACATGGTATTAATTAAGCAACAAAATGATCATATAGCAAAATTAGATGTTAAAATTGCCGAGCATAACTTAGAAAATGAAAAATTTAAATTTGCTAGAAGTATGCTCTTTAATGGGAGACGCCCTGGCATTAAGGATGGCATTGGCTTCCAAAGGGGAGACAATGTCAAACTTAATGCCCCTCCAAAGAATTTATCTAACTTTGTTAAGGGCAAGGCTCCCATGCCTCAGGATAACGAGGGTTACATTTTGTATCCCGCCGGCTATCCTGAGAGCAAAATTAGGAGAACTCATTCTAGGAAGTCTCACTCTGGCCCTAACCATGCTTTTATGTATAAGGGTGAGACATCTAGGTCTAGGCAACCAACCCATGCTAAGTTGCCTAGAAAGAAAACTCCTAATGCATCAAATGATCATGCTATTTCATTCAAAACTTTTGATGCATCATATGTTTTAACTAACAAATCCGGCAAGGTAGTTGCCAAAATTGTTGGGGGCAAACACAAGGGCTCCAAGACCTGTGTTTGGGTACCCAAAGTTCTTGTTTCTAATGCTAAAGGACCCAAAACCGTTTGGGTACCTAAAGTCAAGAACTAAAATTGTTTTGTAGGTTTATGCATCCGGGGGCTCAAGTTGGATACTCGACAGCGGGTGCACAAACCACATGACAGGGGAGAAAAAGATGTTCTCCTCATATGAGAAAAACCAAGATCCCCAACGAGCTATCACATTCGGGGATGGAAATCAAGGTTTGGTCAAAGGTTTGGGTAAAATTGCTATATCACCTGACCATACTATTTCCAATGTTTTTCTTGTAGATTCTCTAGATTACAATTTGCTTTCCGTATCCCAATTATGTCAAATGGGCTACAACTGTCTATTTACTGATGTAGGTGTCACTGTCTTTAGAAGAAGTGATGATTCAATAGCATTTAAGGGAGTGTTAGAGGGTCAGCTATACTTGGTAGATTTTGATAGAGCTGAACTCGACACTTGCTTGGTTGCTAAGACTAACTTGGGCTGGCTCTGGCACCGCCGACTAGCCCATGTTGGAATGAAGAATCTTCACAAGCTTCTAAAGGAAGAACACATTTTAGGACTAACAAATGTTCATTTTGAGAAAGACAGGATTTGTAGCGCATGCCAAGCCGGGAAGCAAGTTGGCTCTCATCATCCACACAAGAACATCATGACTAGTGACAGGCCACTGGAGCTCCTACACATGGACCTATTCGGCCCGATTGCTTACATAAGCATCGGCGGGAGTAAGTACTGTCTAGTTATTGTGGATGATTATTCTCGCTTCACTTGGGTGTTCTTTTTGCAGGAAAAATCTCATACCCAAGAGACCTTAAAGGGATTCTTGAGACGGGCTCAAAATGAGTTCGCCCTAAGGATCAAGAAAATTAGAAGCGACAATGGGACGGAGTTCAAGAACTCACAAATAGAAGGCTTCCTTGAGGAGGAGGGCATCAAGCATGAGTTCTCTTCTCCCTACACGCCACAACAAAATGGTGTAGTGGAGAGGAAGAATAGAACTCTATTGGACATGGCAAGGACCATGCTTGATGAGTACAAGACCTCGGATCGGTTTTGGGCCGAGGCGGTCAACACCGCCTGCTACGCCATCAACCGGTTATATCTTCACCGAATCCTCAAGAAGACATCCTATGAACTCCTAACCGGTAAAAAGCCAAATATTTCATATTTTAGAGTTTTTGGTAGCAAATGCTTTATTCTTGTTAAGAGAGGTAGAAAATCTAAATTTGCTCCTAAAACTGTAGAAGGCTTTTTACTAGGATATGACTCAAACACAAGGGCATATAGAGTCTTTAACAAGTCCTCAGGACTTGTTGAAGTTTCTTGTGACGTTGTGTTTGATGAGACTAACGGCTCTCAAGTAGAGCAAGTTAATCTTGATGATATAGGTGAAGAACAGGCTCCATGCATAGCACTAAGGAACATGTCCATTGGGGATGTGTGTCCTAAGGAATCCGAAGAGCCTTCAAATACACAAGACACCATCCTCCTCCATGCAAGCATCTCCACCAACTCAAATTGAGGATGAGGCTCAAGATGTTGAACAAGAAGATCAAGAAGATGAGCCACCTCAAAATGACGGCAACGATCAAGGGGGAGATACAAATGATGAAGACAAGGAGGATGAACAACCAAGGCCGCCACACCCAAGAGTCCACCAAGCAATACAACGAGATCACCCCGTCGACACCATCCTCGGCGACATTCATAAGGGGGTAACTACTCGATCTCGTGTTGCACATTTCTGTGAACATTACTCTTTTGTTTCCTCTATTGAGCCACACAGGGTAGAGGAAGCACTTCAAGATTCGGATTGGGTGATGGCGATGCAAGAGGAGCTCAACAACTTCACAAGGAATGAGGTATGGCACTTAGTTCCACGTCCTAATCAAAATGTTGTAGGAACCAAGTGGGTCTTCCGCAACAAGCAAGACGAGCATGGTGTGGTGACAAGGAACAAAGCTCGACTCGTGGCCAAGGGGTATTGACAAGTCGAAGGTTTGGATTTTGGTGAAACCTATGCACCCGTAGCTAGGCTTGAGTCAATTCGTATATTATTGGCCTATGCTACTTACCATGGCTTCAAGCTTTATCAAATGGACGTGAAGAGTGCCTTCCTCAATGGACCAATCAAGGAGGAGGTCTATGTTGAGCAACCTCCCGGCTTTGAAGACAGTGAGTACCCTAACCATGTTTATAGGCTCTCTAAGGCGCTTTATGGGCTCAAGCAAGCTCCAAGAGCATGGTATGAATGCCTTAGAGATTTCCTTATTGCTAATGGCTTCAAAGTCGGCAAGGCCGATCCTACTTTGTTCACTAAAACTCTTGACAATGATTTGTTTGTATGCCAAATTTATGTTGATGATATCATATTTGGGTCTACTAACGAATCTACATGTGAAGAATTTAGTAGGATCATGACACAGAAATTCGAGATGTCTATGATGGGGGAGTTGAAGTATTTTCTAGGATTTCAAGTCAAACAACTCCAAGAGGGCACCTTCATTAGCCAAACGAAGTATACTCAAGACATTCTAAGCAAGTTTGGAATGAAGGATGCCAAGCCCATCAAGACACCCATGGGAACAAATGGGCATCTCGACCTCGACACGGGAGGTAAGTCCGTGGATCAAAAGGTATACCGGTCGATGATTGGTTCATTGCTTTATTTATGTGCATCTCGACCGGACATTATGCTTTCCGTATGCATGTGTGCAAGATTCCAAGCCGACCCTAAGGAATCACACCTTACGGCCATAAAACGAATCTTGAGATATTTGGCTTATACTCCTAAGTTTGGGCTTTGGTACCCTCGGGGATCCACTTTTGATTTGATTGGTTATTCGGATGCCGATTGGGCGGGGTGTAAGATTAATAGGAAGAGCACATCGGGGACTTGCCAGTTCTTGGGAAGATCCTTGGTGTCATGGGCTTCAAAGAAGCAAAATTCGGTCGCTCTTTCTACCGCCGAAGCCGAGTATATTGCCGCAGGCCATTGTTGCGCGCAATTGCTTTGGATGAGGCAAACCCTGCGGGACTACGGTTACAAATTAACCAAGGTTCCTCTTCTATGTGATAATGAGAGTGCAATCCGCATGGCGGATAATCCCGTTGAGCATAGCCGCACTAAACACATAGCCATTCGGTATCATTTTCTTCGGGATCACCAACAAAAGGGGGATATCGAGATTTCATACATTAACACTAAAGATCAATTAGCCGATATCTTTACCAAGCCACTTGATGAGCAATCTTTTACCAGACTTAGGCATGAGCTTAATATTCTTGATTCTAGGAATTTCTTTTGCTAAACTTGCACACATAGCTCATAAGAATACCTTTGATCATGTCTCTTTTATATACTATGACTAACGTGTTTTCAAGTATATTCCAAACCAAGTCATAGGTATATTGAAAGGGAATCGGAGTCTTCGGCGAAGACAAAGGCTTCCACTCCGCTCTACTACTCATCCTTCACCGTCGCTCCGCATCACTCTCCAACGTTGGTATAATCTTCACTCATTTATTTTATGACCAAACGAGGAGAAAGTACTTCTAAAGGGCCTATATTCCATTCTAAGTATCCGTTTTGGCGATTCATGCCAAAGGGGGAGAAAGTATTGGCCCAAAGCAAAAGGACCGCACCACCACCCTATTTTTAAAATTAATGGTTTTCAATTGGTAAATTTCAAAATTGGTATCTCTTTGTGTTCTAAAGGGGGAGCAAGTAGTATTTTCAAAATTGATATCTTAAAACCCTCTTGAACACTAAGAGGAGACCTTATTTGAGGGGGAGTTTTGTTTAGTCAAAGGAAAAGCATTTGGAACAAAGGAAGAAAATTTCAAAAACTTGAAAATGCTTTGCAAAATCTTATTCACTTACCTTTGACTATCTTGCAAAAGGACTTTGAAAAGAATTTACAAAAGAGTTTGCAAAAACAAAACTTGTGGTGCAAATGTGGTCCAATATGTTAAAAACAAAGAAACAATCCATGCGCATCATGTAAGTATTTATATTGGCTCAATTCCAAGCAACCTTTGCACTTACATTATGCAAACTAGTTCAATTATGCACTTCTATATTTGCTTTGGTTTGTGTTGGCATCAATCATTAAAAAGGGGGAGATTGAAAGGGAATTAGGCTTACACCTAGTCCCTAAATAATTTTGGTGGTTGAATTGCCCAACACAAATATTGGACTAACTAGTTTGCTCTAGTGTATAAGTTATACAGGTGCAAAAGGTTCTCACTCAGCCAATAAAAAGATCAAGTTTTGGATTCAACAAAGGAGCAAAGAGGCAACCGAAGGCACCTCTGGGTGGAGGCACCGGACTGTCTGGTGTACACCGGACAGTGTCTGGTGCGCCCAGAGGACTCCAACTCGAACTCGCCACCTTCGGGAATTTCTCAAGGCGCTTCGCTATAATTCACCGGACTGTCCGGTGTACACCGGACAGTGTCCGGTGCTCCAAGGAAGCGCGACCTCCACAACTCGTCAGCCTCGGGTTCGCGCGGCAGCCGCTCCGCTATAATTCACCGGACATGTCCGGTGTGCACCGGACTGTCCGGTGTACCAGCGGAGCAACGGCTATTTCGGCGCCAACGGTACCTGCGGCGCATTTAATGCGCGCTCTGCGCGCGCTGTCGTCAGGCGCGCCCATACCGGCGCACCGGACAATGAACAGTGGTTGTCCGGTGTGCACCGGACACCTAGGCGGGCCCAGAAGTCAGAAGCTCCAACGGTCAGAATCCAACGACATTGATGACGTGGCGGGGGCACCGGACTGTCCGGTGTGCACCGGACTGTCCGGTGCGCCATCGAACAGACAGCCTCCCAACGGCCACTTTTGGTGGTTGGGGCTATAAATACCCCAACCACCCCACCATTCATTGCATCCAAGTTTTCCAACTTCCAACCAATATACAAGAGCTAGGCATTCAATTCTAGACACACCAAAGAGATCAAATCCTCTCCAATTCCACTCAAGCCTTTAGTGACTAGCGAGAGAGATTTGCCGTGTTCTTTTGAGCTCTTGCGCTTGGATCGCTTTCTTTCTTTCTTATTTGTTCTTGTGATCAAAACTCAATTGTAACCAAGGCAAGAGGCACCAATTGTGTGGTGGCCCTTGCAGGGATGTTTTGTTCCCGTTTGATTGAGAAGAAGAAAAGCTCACTCGGTCCGAGGGACCGTTTGAGAGAGGGAAGGGTTGAAAGAGACCCGGCCTTTGTGGCCTCCTCAACGGGGAGTAGGTTTGCGAGAACCGAACCTCGGTAAAACAAATCCGCGTGTCACACTCTTCATTTGCTTGCGATTTGTTTTGCACCCTCTCTCGCGGACTCGTTTATATTTCTAACGCTAACCCGGCTTGTAGTTGTGATTATTTTTGTGATTTTCAGTTTCGCCCTATTCACCCCCCCTCTAGGCGACTTTCACCAGCGTACTCCAGATGCGCCACGACCTCCAGTTGTTGGTGCGCCAGGCCGTACCGCAACGCCGGCTCCTCGGGCACCTCGTGCGGCGACGAGGCGATGGACGTGGACGCGGGGCCCGTGACGCGCGGCATGGCGAGTACAGGCGTGTAGCCTTTCAGGATCCAGAGGCCACGCACCTCGGTGGCATACGACAGGCACACGACGGGGAGCGTGCGACGGCGACGCGGGGCCCGTGACGCGCGACATGGCAAGTACAGGCGCGTAGCCTTTCAGGATCCAGAGGCCGTGCACCTCGGTGGCGTACGACAGGCACGCGGCGGGGAGCGCGCGACGGCGACGCGGTGCTTCTAGTTTGGCCGCCGACTCGGCAGCAGCCTGTATCTCCCGCAGCAAGCACCACTTGGCGAGCATGTACCCGAGCGAGCGCATGAACCGGTCCTCGACGTCCGGGCCGACGGAGCGCAGGAACACGGCGAGCGTCGGCCGGCACTCGTCGAGGCCGTGCTCAACCTTCGATCCAAGGTCTCGGAAGAAGAGGTACCCAGCGTCTGCCGGGGCGTCGGTTGCACACAACCAGAAGAGCGAGCCTGCAGTTTCCCGTAATAATTTTAGATAGTTAAATTATTGATTCTGCAGTTTCCCGTAACACTTAAAAAAAAGAGAAGTGACGACATCACAACCCCTACAAGCTTGTGCCTTAAAACAAGAGGATACAAGAAGTTGGAGTGCTTTTGTGAAGGCTTTTGCGAATCACTTGAAGCGTTAGTACTTTTGTGAATGATTTTGTAAAGTGTTTGCAAATATGTGCAAAACATAATAACATGTGTAGGTTTTGTGAATGATTTTGTTGTGGTGCTTGTTGATGGTTTATGTGATGTGGATCTATCATTGTGCAATACTAATTAAATTTGTATATCTATGTGATTATGTGTATAAAAATTGGTGATTTGTGATGCTTTTGTATATATAACAGTTGTTGAATGCTAATTAATGTTATATTATCATTAGTAACGACTATAACTAGGGACAACTTTCTGTTGGTTGCTAAATGTATAGTATAATGACTCATGATTGGTTGCTAAATTTATAGTACAACAACCCACGGTTGGTCGCTAAATATACAATATTAACAATGAACGGTCGGTCGCTAAAAAGATGTCGGTCGCTAAAACCTTTAACGACAACACTTACAGCGATCATCCTTATGAATCACTGCGACCAACTGTAGGTCGCTGAAGACCGTTTTAGCGACTAACGTCGCTGTAAGTGCTCGATCACTGACGGCCACGGATTCGGCGCACAGGACCTGGTGGTCGCTGCGTCTTTTCTCTGTTCTATCCACGGGCTGCCGCAGGTGTTGGGGAGCTTTTCACTGGCGCCTCTCTCTGGACGTTTGCCTGGCGGCTCCGCAATGAATGAATTCCCTCTCGTCGCGCTGGCCCTTTCGTGTGGTTGGGAACTAGTCAATGGACAGGCGTTCGCTGGGGACCCTGCTACGTCGACCCCACACGGTTATACTGCATTAAATAAAGGGAACAGGAAAACAGGTAAAGGCAAGCGTACGTATAGTGCGTGGCAATTTGGTCCGAATTTTTTTTTGTATTTTAGCTATTTTTCGGAAAAAAATCACGTTTAGATCTTAAAAAATTTTAATGTCATTTTTGGACCCTTTGCTCGGCGCCATAGCCTACGACGCCGAGGTACGTGCTGTGTTGACACAACCCGAACGCGTGGCGTCGACGTGACACCGAGCTCGGCGCCATAGATCTTGGCGCCAAGCTCGATTGTGTTATCAACATTTTTGTTGGATGCATAATTGCAAAGCCTATCTAGCTCAGGCGATAGAGCACAAGGCTTCAAACCATGTGGTCATGGGTTCAAGCCCCACAATTTGCATTTTGATTTGTTTTTTTGTTTATGTCGCTGGTGTGTTTGTCTAAATTTATTTCTTACCCAGATTTTTTTATCTTTGTGACTACTCATTCAATAATTTAAAAAAATGAGTAGTGACAAAGAATATGTGTGAGAAATAAATTAAGGGCTAGTTTGGCATCCTAATTTTTCCATGGAAAGTTCATTTTTCCAAGGGAAAATGAACTAATTTTCCTTGGGAAAATAAAAAACCCTTGAAAAAATGAGTTTCCCAAATTAGCCCTAAACATGGAATATATTTTTATACTCGTTCGGGCTCGGCACTCGGCAAGCGGTTTCCATCCACGATCCACCGACCCAGAGCCTCTACTCCGACTCCGAGGCTGCGTGCCGCGACGAACAGAGGAGCAAACCTGCAACTGATCTGATCAAGAACACTGCACACAGGTAGGAGGCCGTCTAGGACAGACAGGCACAGGCTCACGCGCGCGCCATCGTTTTTGGGTCGCGTGACGGGTCCGCGTCTAGCATTAACCTTGGCCGCCGCCTGCGTAGCGTAGCTGAGGCCACCGATCGAGGGACGGCCGGCCGGAGACGATCGACTCATCGGCATGGCCGGCTAACCAGCTTGCGACATGAGCGACACAACGACCAACGAGGGTTAATTGCTTGTTTGGTGTAGCACGCTGCGCGGGCCACCATTGAAAACGACTCCAACGAACTTCATATAAAAAAACAAAGAGAATAGTATGCCGAGGAAACTGAGACCGGATAGAGTCGCTTATACGTTGGGGCGCCGTCGGCTATTTTTGCATTTTGATAAAGATAAAAATATCTAGGTCAGAAATAAATTTAGACGAACACACCAGCGATAAAAAAACAAATTAGAATGCAAACTGTAGAGCTTGAACCCACAACCTCATGGCTGAAGCATTATGCTCTACCAACTGAGCTAGATGAGCTTTGCGCTTATGTACTCGACAAAAATGGTAATAACACAACGGACCTCGGCGCCAAGATCTGTGGCGCCGAGCTCGGTGCCACGTCGACGCCACGCGTTCGAGGTGTGTCAACGCAGCACGTACCTCGGCGCCATAGGCTACGGCGCCGAGCAAATGGTCCAAAAATGACATTAAAATTTTTTAATGTCTAAACATGACTTTTTTCCGAAAAATGGCTAAAATACAATAAATTCGGCAATTTGGTGGTCAGCCTCTCTATACATGGCATGCATACCATCACATTGCCTGTTTTCCTGATCAGAGTAAATGTGTGTACCGGTTCTTCTTGTAATTCCGTGGACCCAACCCAAACCATATAATATACGCTAGGTATACATGTATGGCGGGACAGTGGTGACAGGGGAGGGTTCCCAACAAAACTGTTGAATCGTATGATGATGGGCCTTTTTTTTCTGGTGGCTGCGTCGCCGACCATCCTGATGCATTGACCAACGGACTCCAGTATAATGTCTAGCTTCTGTCTCTGTCTCATATTGAAACTCTATGATTTTATGTGTATATCACTTAGATTTTTACACATAGTGCGTCATAACTTTCTCGAAACATTCTCAAATTTTTATCACAGGCTCTACATATGATATCATGACATGTGGACAAGTTTCATGATTTTCTGTTTTTTTGTTTTATACAATTTTTAAACAACTGGATGACAAGTTCACGGTCATGTTTAGTGAGCATGGTGATCCAAGATTCCGGTCTGTTCCTGAAATCGGTCGTAACTTATGTTAAATAACATAGATATCATTTTTGCATGCACGGTTTTTCATATTTCGAGTGACTTGCAGTTCAAATATGAATTATCTGAGTAAATTCAATTAAACGAACTAAATCTAATAGTTATAAAAAACACATTTATAATTGTAACAAAATGGTACATGTAGTTCTACATAGTGTAGGAATATACCACAAGAAGTTTAGTTGGGAAAAGAAAAAAAATGAAAATATACTTTGCCGAGTGTCAAAGAATGACACTCGGCAAAGAAATCTTTACCGAGTGTCAGGCGGGGCACTCGCCAAAGGTTTTTTAAAAACCCTAAAGCCATTCTTTGCCGAGCGCTTGTCAGCGGGCACTCGGCAAAGAGGTCTTTATCGAGTGCCAAATCCAGGACACTTGGCAAAGTGTACTTTTAAATTAAAAAAATCTTTGCTGAGTGCCCGCGATCTAGCACTCGGCAAAGAACATTTACTTAGGCTACCTAGCATGTGACTTCATTGTTTTACTCTTTACTTTTACCACGCCACCGCCACCGCCGCACAACCTCTCCACGCCGGCCGCCGGCCCCGCCTCCACCCTCCACACCGGCCGCCGCCCCCGCCTCCACCCTCCACGCCGCCGGCCGCGGCCGCCGCCTCGACGCCGGCCCCCACACCTTGTCGTCTCGCCTGCGACCCGCCGTCACGCCCACGCCCTCGACGTGATTGCTTCCTTCCGTTTTGTGATATCCTAATTTAAAAACTTATTTGTTCTACATGTATGATTTATATGAAATGATTAGGTTTAATATTGAGTCAAATTTATATACGTGTATGATCCTTCACAGTCAGTAGTGTTTGTTCATCTTTTTCATAGTCAGCTAGGTATATTACATGCATGATATATATGAAATGATTAGGGTGTTTGACAGAGCTAGCTAGAGGCATCTCATTATAATATAAATGTAGTTTGCATGTGGCTATATAGTTATGTAGTCTTGTTGTGCTATCTCTCATGGATTGAATATATATATGTGACTGTCGGCCATCGTGCCGTTGAGATATGCATGGATGTCAGCCATCGTGCTGCTACTTTTATTTGTAGGTTTTGGACACCTCCCCGTGTAGGGGAGGTGCTGCCGAAATTTTTTGTTGATAGGCTTCTATTACTTTTTTAGAGGATAGAGGACTGTGAGTGGATGTACACGAGCCATGTAGGAAGAAATGATGTCACCCCTAAATGGATTAGAAATACTGATGATTTCGTGGAACGGGCATATGGCGAAGCTGCTAAAGAAGCAAGTCTAGTCCCATGCCCGTGCAACAAATGTGCCAACCGGAAAAGAAAATCAAATAAGTCCATGGTAGGACATATTTGGAAGAATGGATTTATGCCGGGCTATACTCGGTGGATCTTTCATGGTGAAGCGCATCTTACGAGATAGGAGGTGCTGAGACAACGCGTCGAGGATTATGATGCTGATGCGGGGATAGCGGATATGTTGAACGACTATCACGAGGCATAGTACGCTGGAGGATGTACGGATGATGAGCCAGAGCCGACTGTAAAGGCATTCTACGACATGTTTGACGCGGCACAGAAGCCCCTTCACGGCCAGACAAAGGTTTCTCAACTGGATGCCATTGGGCGTGTAATGTCGTTCAAGTCGCAATACAACATGAGTCAAGACACATTCGATGGCTTGTTGACGGTTATTGGCAGCCTGCTTTCGGAGGATTACGTTCTGCCAAAGAGCATGTACGAGGCACAAAAAACTCCTTCGTGCACTCAAGATGACGTATGAGCAGATACATGCTTGTCCGAAGGGCTGCGTGCTATTTAGGAAAGAATACGCAGAGGCAAAGTACTATCCGAAGTGTAAATCATCTAGGTTCATGGAGGTAGACTCTGGTGATGGACAGAAGAGGCAGCTCGACATCCCCCTTGACAAACCTACGCCACCTTCTGTTCATACCGAGGATCCTGTCTATACATGACCGAGGAATCCATGAAACAGATGGCATAGCACAAAAATGGAAAATGATACAATCCTGACAAGATGGTGCACGCATCCGACGGTGAAGCATGGAAACACTTTGATGTCATTCACCGTGAGAAAGCCAAAGAGGCTCATAATGTACGTGTTGCGCTGGCCACAGATAGGTTCAATCCCTATGGAACGAGCGCTGCCTCATACACATGTTGGCTCATGTTTGTAATCCCAATCAATCTCCCCCCTGGTGTGTGCTTTCAAAGGCAGAATATATTCATGTCGTTGATAATTCCCGAACACCCGGTGAATAAAATGGGTGTGTACATGGAGCCTTTGATCGATGAATTGTTACGTGCTTGGGAGGAAGGGGTATGGACGTATGGCCGAGCTACGAAGACAAACTTAAAAATGCATGTTTGGTACCAGTACTCCATGCATGACTTACCGGCGTATGGGCTATTCTGCGCCTGGTGTGTTCATGGTAAGTTCCCATGCCCAGTTTGCAAGGAAGCTCTTAGGTTCATTTGGTTGAAAAAGGGTGGCAAATATTCGTCGTTCGATAAACATCGACAATTTCTCCCTCCTGACCATCCATTCTGCCTAGACATCAAGAACTTTACGAAAGGTGTTGTAGTGATAGACCGACCACCTGCAACGATGACTGGTTCCGAAATTCGTCAACAGATTGATGGGCTCGTGGCCAATATAGAAGGTGGTTTTGTGGGATACGGTGAGCAGCATATGTGGACACATAAGTCTGGCTTGACTCAGCTCCCCTATTATGACGACCAGATCCTTCCACACAACATTGACGTGATGCACACTGAAAAGAATGTTGCCGAGGCACTTTGGGCAACAATTATGGACATTCCTGATAAGTCAAAGGATAACGTAAAGGCAAGAGTGGATCTGACAGTGTTATGTGATAGACCAAACCAAGAGATGAAGCCACCTAGTGGTGGAAAGACATAGAGAAGGCATAAGGCCGATTTCGTCCTAAGCAGGGCCCAGAGGAAGGAAGTACTTTAGTGGATCAAGATGTTGATGTTCCCTGATGGGTATGCAGCTAACCTAAGTAGGGGGGTGAATTATCTACTCTGCGAGTCTGAGGGATGAAGAGTCATGACTTCCACATATGGATCGAACGAATTCTTCCTACGATGGTTCGAGGCTATGTCCCTGAGCATGTCTGGCTAGCGCTTTCAGAGTTGAGCTATTTCTTCCACCAGCTTTGTGCAAAAGAGTTATCTCGGACCGTGGTTGTAGACTTGGAAAGATTGGCACCAGTGTTATTGTGTAAGCTTGAGAAGATATTTCCACCTGGCTTCTTCAATCCAATGCAGCATTTGATTCTTCATCTCCCCTTTGGGGCACGAATGGGGGGCGTCTAGGTACGTTGGTGCTATCCAATCGAGAGATGTCTAAAGACTATTCGAAAGAAATGTAGAAATAAATGCAAAATCGAGGCTTCCATTGCAGAGACATACATTCTAGAGGAGGTGTCAAACTTCACAACAACTTACTATGGTGACAAACTGCCGAGCGTGCATAATCCACCCCCTTGTTACAATGATGGCGACAATGAATCGAACCTCAGCATATTTCGAGGCCAACTCAGAAGCGCAAGTGGTTCGACCACCAAGACCCTGACACATGAAGAGTGGCGACATATCATGCTATATATATTGACCAACCTTGAAGAGGTGACGCCATACATAGAACAATTTCTTCATGAATTCTGGCGTCGATCAAGGAACCCAACTCCACAGGAATATGATACTCTTCTTAGAAAGGTTGCGAGAAATGGATTGCCCGATTTCATTTCCTAGTTCAAACGTAAGGTACGTGCTTAGTTTGTCAAAGAGATCCGTCTATGAACTCAATTTAGCGTCATTTAACTTGCGAATACTTGCAGGGCCAAAGAGATCCGTCTATGAGTGCCGAGTTGAGACAAGTAGCCAACGGCTTTGCTTATAGGGTCAAGAAATATTCTGGGTATGACGTCAATGGATACCGTTTTTGCACAACAAACTACGACCAAAGTCGGTCCAATCAAAAAACAACGTGTTCTGGAGTCTTTAGGCTCGGCCTTGACGAGGTCGATTATTTTGGACGAATCGAAGAAACATATGAACTCAATTTTCATGGTTCCAAATCTCTTACTCTAGTGATATTCAAATGTCATTGGTTTGGCCCTCAAGTGACGAGACGGACACATTCTAATCTTGGGATAGTCGAAATTCGACAAGATTCCACCTTACCAGGAGACAATGTCTATATCGTGGCCCAACAGGCCACACAAGTGTATTATCTCCCATATGTGTGCCAAACGAAAGAACATCTTAAGGGTTGGGATGTTGTGTATAAGGTATCGCCGCACGGTAGATTACCTGTTCCTAATGATGAAGATTATAACTTAACTTAGACCCGGACACATATGATGGAGAGTTCTTCCAAGAAGATGGGCTAGAAGGGCGATTTGAGATAGACTTGACTGAAGCTATCGGAATGGAAATAGATATTGAAATGGTTGTTGATGAGGAGGATGATGAGGTGCAAAATGAGAATGACTTAGTAATCCTTGAAGGCAATGACATTAATGACGAACTTGCGCCTTCAGATGGTGTTGACTATAAAATGGTTGATAGTGATGATGAGAGTTATGATCCGGCTAACCCTGACACATATGAAGATTATTTTTAATCGATGTAATGCTATAGTTTTTTATTTTGCACCTATTTCTAAATACATCTTTTTATATGTGCTTATTTGTTTACTCTTAATTGCAGGTTGTTGGACAAAGATGGTGGGCAGTTGGCTGAGGAGGAGGAGGGGTAGAAGGAGCATGACGGTGGAGGAGGCATAGTAGGATGACAGCGTCTAGCAGCAGGCAGCGCAGTAGGACGACGATGACCAGCAGTAGGCGACACAGCAGGACGACAACGACGCTCAGCATGACGCCTCAGGTTCTGGCACCTCAGATTCAAGGAACATCTACCTGCAAGGTCCCGCGAGTCTCCCTCAGCGTCCTATACTTCGGGACAGGCGGCCGCTGATTCGGTCGGATGGGGAGAGGCATGTTACTTTATGTTCTCCATGCTTGTTCATATTATGTGTTCAAAATTATAATATAAACTAATACTTTTTATTTATCAATTGGATAGGTCTTGGATGGTTGTGGAGAATGCTGGGGGTCATGGTCGCAACCCCAATGGCATCCTCGGCCTGCTATGCACGGAACACTTCCCTGGATTGGTTGAGTACGCTGGAGTGATGGGCCCAACCTACACCTTCGACCACTACGCCGTCGCCTCCGATGCAGTAGACCGGGACAGCAGGGAATTCAACAACAAGGCAGAGCGGGTGAAGCAAGAGCTATGTGTAAGTCTTACTATAATGTAGAATATGTCGCATTCATTGCACATTCTTGAAATAATATATGGATACATCGTCTTTGTATGCAGGATTTCTTTAGATGCGAGGCTGGATACGAGGCTAGAGCGAATGTGGTGGCCACCACGAGCTGTAAGAAGCTCGTCGTGGACATGCACTACGAGGCACGAATTCAGGCCATCTACAACACCCCTGGTGTTACTAGCACTAAAACTTGAGCATGCCGTCATATGCATTGACATATCATGTAACACCCCAGGTGTACCTAAGGCCCTAACTCCATAACATACACTTGTGCACTGTTATCACATGTGTTTAAGTGGAGGAAAAGGAGCACCAAAACCTTGGAAACATGGGGATTAACTAAAGAAGGGTTTATGACAAGAGCATCACCCAAGCATTTATGCAATTATCCCCTTGGACAAGAGGGTCAAACCCTAGACCCCTTTTTGAGCCCTTAACTCCCAAATACTGAATTGATTAAGAGAAAGATTAAGCAAATGCACATTTCATAACTTAAACTCCTAACCAAAGTTTAAGTATACTATTTTGTCTACAAATTTCAGTGGGGAAACATTACAAAAAGGCCCATGAAAGACCCCAAATTAAATCATTAAGTAGAGAGCACACTAGAGCTCTCCACTTTTCCCTAAGTCAAATTTTAACCTAATCTAAAGATCAGATGTGTTCACTTAGTAGATGGCGCCAAAACCACTTGGTCTGAATACAAAAAAAGTGCCAAACCACCTAAGGCACCCACTGGAAAAGTTTGAACCCGAGCCAAATTCGTTTGACAAGATTTGACATCTCTTTTGTCGCGAGGTGGACAGTGGGACAAGCCAGATTTGGCGTCCGCAAATCTCCCTACCTAGGGCATATCTGCCATTGGGACTCACATACAAGAGATAGCCATAGGTGCTAGGAAGAGGTCTGTGCCAGATTTTTGCCAAGATTCGCAAGTTTGCGATCTCGGTGAGCTTTTGAACAAGGGCAGTAGAACACTTCCACGTGTTCGACGCGCCCTGAACGCGCCAGAGCACGCCCAGCACCCGACCCCGCGCGCCTCGCGCCGCGCCGAGCCATGCCCGTGTCCCCTGCCCGCGCCCGTGCCTATAAAGCCAGCCAAGGCTTCGACCGTAGTCCCCCACGCGCTCTCGACCTCACCAGAGCACGAGATCGCTAGAGTTGCCCTGCACACGGCGTGCCAGCGGCCGCCCGAGCACCCGCCACCGTAGACCGGCCAGCAGAGCCATGCCCAGCCCCGTCCAACCCTCGGAGTAGACTCTACGTGCCTCGGTGAAGCTCCCAGAGCGAGGAATCGGACTCTACCTCACCGGAGACGCCGAATCAAGGTCGCCGGACTTCACCCGAGCACCGGCGTACGTAGACCGAGCTCCACAGTGAGTTATTCTTCAATTCCTTGCACGGGTCGACTCATTAGCACCCCGTGAAGCTTCCCGTGCCCTTGGATTGAACTGTATCGCCGTGAATAGGCCGGAGCACCCGCCGCCGACGAGCTCACTCGCCTGCGCTCGTGGACCAGCCGATTTCAGCCATCACCGACAGCAAGCTGTACCTCGACATGACCGCAGAGACTTCCCGGAGCCAACCCCGTCCTTCGCCGGACCTCCCTCGCCGCAGGTAAGCCGCGCCGCCCTAATTACTTCCGCGGGTATGGTTCAAAGGGGGGGAGGGGCCTCGGGGAAGAAGGAAAGGAAGTCAGGGGTTTTTTGATGTGTCAGCGACTCAAATGAATAGTGGCGCAGGGGTATAAGTTGAAGGATTGGTTTAGGAAAAGCCCAGGGTCCTCGGTGTAAACTGTTTTTTCCAGAAAACCTTTAAACATTTCTAAAATTAATACAAACAGAGCTTGTAAAATTCATAACTTCAGTTTTATTTAACCAAATGGGGTCAAACCATATTTGCTAGATTCTGAATAATGTAAACTACTTAGGAAAAATACAAAACCCCCTAAGTGTTGCAGAAGAATTTAAAGTTTGGAATTAAATGGTGTTCTGGCCAAAAACTAAATGAAAGGAGGAAAAATAGTTACACTGTTAGACTGAGGTTAAGAAAAATCAGAGAAGTGCTTAACCACTCCTTACTCTATTTAAAAATGATATACCCCTCAGTACACCAAATTAAGGAAGGGTTTCCCAATTAAACTTATTTAGGCTTAAAGTTAAGAAAAATAGAAGAGGGGATTTAAAATAAGAACTAGGGGGCAACCACATTTTTGCTAGCTCACTTAATTGACATAGTTCACTGGAAAATTTTAATAGACCCTCTGTTAGTACAAAGGAAATGCATTACCTTTTATTTCATGAAAACAAGGAAAACTTAGGAAAATCCTAGAAGAATAATCCTGAGGAGAAAACACCCCAAACCTTGGGATAACTAATAATATGTTACCATGAACCTAGGAAAAATGTAAGTTCTATTGTTTGATATTTTTCAAATAACAAGTTAGTTGTAAGTACCTTTTTGGCCTTAAACTTTAGAAAACCACAACTAAATATACATTAGGTCTTTTTCTGTGATATTTAACATAGAGGCCTATTATCACCTATGGATATTAACAAAAATAAAATTTGGTATAGAAGCCTCACCCAAATTAGAGCTATAGTGTAAAGTGACTTTTTACCCTTACTTTTGTTAATTTTGCACAAGGAGCATCTGAATTGATTTCCACCTAAAACTTTCTAGGAGAACCCACAAATGTCAATATTTACTCACTATAATTTTTATAACATTTTTGGAAAATGTTAACTAACCCTCATAGTTCAAAAAAAATACTTAATAAGAAGCACAATAAGAAGAAAAAGGGAAACTTTGGGAGAATTAGATGAAAGTACAAAACCCTTAAGAATATCCAAAAGAAACCCTAGAGGACCACTAAACTTAATACTGTTTTACTATGCATAACCTTTCCAAATTTTAATATCATTTTTATGCATACATCTTACTCATTGCATTCGATAGATTGTAATCTCGCTGACGGGGAATACATCCTCGTGCCGGAGCAAGGAGTTGCTCAGGAGGTAGCCCAAGATCCAGCACCAGAGCCTGCCATCGAGGATCTGCCTGCCCTAGCTTTGGAAGGCAAGCCCCGGTTTTATGCATAACTAAATTATATTATGCTATTTTACTACACTTATTGTTTGTAGGCTTGTACTGTGCACTTAAGTGTAGGAGTTGACTGAAACCCTAGTTGCATGAACTTAGGATTTCCTTTTGAGATGGATACTAGTATGCTAGGTCGAGTAGTTGCTTTACAAATTAGGAATCTCGGTAGAAGTCGAGTGATTTTTTTTTGCACTCGCGCGAGGTCAGGAATTGGTTGTATCCACTTTTATATCAGAATGATGATGGTCTATGGACAACGGTCCATGGGGATGCGTTGTCTACGAAACAGAAATTGGAATAATGATTAAGGTGTGGTACCGTGTGTCAAGCGTTTGAACGTACTAAACACATGCCAAGAAATATGGTAAATTGGTAAGCCTAGTACCTGAGTGAACCTGCCCGCAGACTTTACCCCTCACGCGACCTGAGACGTGGTCTCCCATTCCGGTTATGGTGGGTACAAGTACGGTCACTGCACGACGACAGTCGTGGTCAGTGAGGCATTGTACACCAAGGCGGTGAGCCCTGATCTGTTGCCAGGGAATCGATCGGGACAGTTGATGTGTGTGGGGACGGAGTGCCTCGCCACATCGTGTGTTTAGGTTTACCTTGCAAGGATAAAAACTCGATTTGAATCGTCTGCTTCTCGCAGCTAATGAGACTGCTTGATCCATGCTGCTACATTGAGTAACAAGTGGAAATGTGATGACTTGGCAAATGTTGTTGATTGATAAATGTTTGATACCATGTATGATTAGATAGGTACATATTTAGTCTTAAGAGAGTCACACTAAAATTTGAAAAAGTTAAAACTTGATTTTAGACTCAGCTAGTGCTTTTGACAAACCAAACCCCTCAGCCAAACAGCTGCATGTCTAGAGGTAGAGGAGTAGACTCCTCACACCGGGTAAGTCTAGCTGAGTATTAGTATACTCAGCCTTGCTTGTGGCATAATTTTACAGGTTCTTTGGAGGACATGGTTGCTAGAGTGACTTGGCCATCCACCTTGCCACCGGGTTGGACAGTCGAGTGGGACCCTACCTCGGCTGAGGAGGAGCATGAGCAGTGATGGGACAGGCTTCCCCATCCCTCCATTTATTTATCGTTAGTTTTATTCCGCTGCATTTCGAACAATGACCCTTACTTTGGCTAAAACTCCGATGATGTTGTAATAAATTTAATACTCCTTCATGTTGGTTTTATGCTTTATTGTATTTGCTCTGTGCCTCACCATCGAGTGAGTACGTGGTACTTGATCCTGTTAGTGGCCTCGTCGGACTAGATCCGAGGGACTGACGTTTTATTCCTATTTAAGTGTGGTCTAGCCTTTAAGGTGAGACTTAGGCACTTAAGTTGGAATAATTCGGGCGGTTCTGCCATAGCTAGTATCGAAGCTTGTACCACCACGGAGGAATCAGTAAATCGTAAATACCAGCCTTTTCAAAGGTAAAACTTGTTAGAAACAATTGTTGGATAGATCGGTAAGGCAATAGGGATGAACATAGAGCGTGAAGCCTTAGGATTATAGAGGGGTAGTTAGGTGGCTAATTGAGTGAGCCCTACAGGCTACTATAAGGGATGTGAATTTTTCCCTACTCCATATAAGTTAATGTGAGGTCGTTTAGGACGAGCATGCATACGTCATTTAATCAAACTACTTGGTAATTAGCTAAGAGCTTTAAAATGCTATGAGAAATGACAACAAAAGATTAAGTACACTCCATGACCTCAACACAACCTTAGAAAAGCCAGACATTGATTCCCTTTTATTTTTGCAATTCTTTTTCTTTTTCACTTACGCTTAAACGTACTCAGATGACTTCTCACGGATCCTCGGATGGAGGGAACGCACATTCCCATACGGACGGACTTGCACAAGAGGGCTTTCCCCGCATCTTGTGGGAGGTACTTCAGGGAGCCGGATATACGACACCTCCCTAGTACGCGGTGCAGCTATTCAAGAAGCATCGGGTACCCCGCTGTAGGGTGAGGATGACCCTGGAGCCTCATCCCTTGCAGCCAGGCTGGCGTTCGTTGGACTCCGAGTCTTTCAGATATCGGGCTGAAGACACTATCGAGGCCATTGCTCTCCACGGGCTAACAACCTTCTGTGGCTTTCACCCCTTGGAGCTGTCGACTCACCCCATTGGCTTGTTCCCCGCTGACAATGACGACGACCCAATGTGGAAAGATCGAGTGGAGCATGCTAAGGACATATGGGCTCTTTACCCAGGGCAGACTGCTCACCTCACGGTGTGATGCATGAATGCCCTGTATCGTCTGCAAGTGATACGAGGAGAGGTAATGTCTCAGCTAATGGCATTGTTGGAGGCAACCAAGATCACCCTAGACAACTGAGAGGAACTTGTGGTAGATCTGTCCACTGAGATGGTGGAAAGGGACCTGCAGGTGGAACAAATGGCCAACCAGATTCAGGAGCTTGAGGAGCTAGTGGGAGCCAGGGAGAACAACATCGAGGTTCTCAAGGATCAGCTTATGAACACTCAGCAGCAGCCACATATCAGGAGTTCCTCAGCACTCAGCCGCCGTTGTTCACTCGGGCAGAGGATCCGCTTGATGCCGATGTATGGATCAGGGTAGTGGAATCCAAATTCCCATTACTTACTGGCGTTTGTTTGGATGCGGCCAAGGTTCGTTTTGCCACCCAGCAGCTTCGCGAACCCGCGCGGACATGGTGGGATCACTTCCTCGCCATGCAACCAGCTAACCACGTGGTGGAATGGGGAGAATTCAAGGCAGCATTCAGAGGGCATCACATACCAATAGGCATTATGGACCGCAAGCTTAACGGGTTCTTGGCACTTACTCAGGGGAATCGTACTGTGTTGCAGTACGCCCAGGCCTTCAATGACTTGTGTCAGTATGCCGGATATCACACAAACACTGATGAGAAGAAGAGGGACAGGTTCAGGAGGGGCCTCAGTACTAAGCTTCACGACCGTCTCAACACTGTCAGGGCCAACAGCTACAATGAGCTAGTCAACTTGGCCATTTCTCAGGAGGACTGCATCATAGCCCGCCAGGCAGAAAAGAAGAGGAAGACCCCTAAAGCAGGACCTTCAGCTCAGCCTCAGCGCTTCAGGATTGTATCTGACACTCAGAACAGGGGACCTCAGTTGCAGCAAGGACGTTGGGTGATTCGACCACAGCAGCAGCAGCGGGCACCCAACCGTTCTCAACCCCCGGTTCAGAGGAACAATCAGCCACAACAGCAGTACCGTCAGGCCAATGACAACAGGTGGTTCACTTGTGGTAGCACTGGGCATTATGCCAAGAATTGCCCCAAGAACCAGTAGAGGCAGGGGCAGAATTCCAATCAAAACTAGGGCAAGAGGCAGAAGGTGCAAGTGTGACAAGGCCGGCTGAACTTCACCACCATGGCTGATATTCCAGAGGGAGCACCCGTCATGACTGGTATCTTTTCCGTTTTGAATTATCCTGCAATCATTCTTTTTGATTCTGGTGCGTCACACAGTTTTATCAGTGCAAAATTTAGTGCCAAATGCCAGTTACCTTTCCATCACACCAATAGGGGTATTACAATTTCAACACCAGGAGGCAGGGTTGCCACCTATCAAATCAACCGACATGTGCCCATAAAGTTTGGTAGTCTTATAATTAAAACCACCCTCCTTATCTTGGGATTGGATAGTGTGGACATCATTTTAGGAACTGACTGGTTATCAAGGCATCAGGCAGTAATTGACATTGCAGCAAGGGCCATTGAGATTCACTCCCCTACTTGTGGTGAGACTACATTATATTTGCCTAACCAGGGTTGTACCTGTTCCTGTGCCTTTACCATGATAGAGTCACCTGTAGAGAAAATTTCGGTGGTCTGTGAGTACCCCGATGTTTTCCCCGACGAATTGCCAGGGATGCCACCCGATAGAGACATAGAGTTTGCAATTGAGTTGCAACCCGGAACTGCACCTATATCCAAGAGACCCTATAGGATGCCTCCAGCAGAATTGGCAGAACTGAAAAAACAATTACGAGAAATGTTGGATATGGGATTTATTCGCCCAAGTACTTCACCATGGGGGTGCCCAGCCTTGTTCGTGAAGAAGAAGAATGAGAGTCTAAGGTTGTGTGTTGATTACTGCCCTCTCAATGTGGTGACCATCAAGAATAAGTACCCATTGCCCTGCATTGATGTACTGTTTGATCAGTTGGTGGGAGCCCAGGTATTTTCAAAGATAGACCTTCGTTCCGGCTACCATCAGATCAAGATCCGGGCCAGTGATATTCCGAAAACGGCTTTCTCTACTAGATATGGGCTTTATGAGTACTTGGTGATGTCCTTCGGGCTGACCAATGCCCTGGCTTATTTCATGTATTTGATGAACTCAGTTTTTATGCTAGAGCTGGACAAGTTTGTGGTAGTCTTCATCGATGATATATTGGTCTATTCAAAGAATGAAGCCGAGCATACTAAGCATTTGCATATAGTACTTCAGAGACTGCATGATCATCAGTTGTATGTTAAGTTGTCCTAATGTGATTTCTGGCTGAGGGAAATCAAATTTTTGGGTCACACTATTTCTCAGGAGGGGATATCGGTTGATCCAGAGAAGGTGCAAGAAGTGATGAATTGGAAACCTCCTACCACTGTACGACAGATTCGGAGTTTTCTAGGATTAGCAGGGTATTATCGGCGATTTATCCCGAATTTCTCCAGAATTGCCAAGCTAATGACTGAATTGTTGAAGAAAGGAGTAAAGTATGAATGGAGTCAAAAATGTGAGGATGCCTTTCATGCATTGAGGCAGCATCTGACAACAGCACCCATGCTAGCCCAGCTTGACAACACCAAATCATTTGAGGTTTATTGCGATGCTTCCGGTACTAGATTGGGATGTGTCTTGATGCAAGATAACATAGTCATTGCTTATGCCTCCCGAGCACTCAGGCCTCATGAGCAGAACTACCCCACACATGATTTGGAATTGGTTGTCGTAGTTCATGCTCTCAAGATTTGGAGACATTACTTGATGGGAGCTCATTGTAATATCTATACTGATCATAAGAGTCTCAAATATATCTTCACTCAGGCTGATCTTAATATGAGGCAGAGAAGATGGTTGGAATTAATCAAGGACTATGATTTGGAAGTGCATTACCATCCGGGCAAGGCAAATGTTGTGGCAGATGCCTTAAGCCGAAAGGCCCAGTGCAACTGTGTAACGATGGACTCCAAGATTGCCACCCTGTGTGATGAGTTGTGCAAGTTGAGCATAGAAGTTGTTTCCTCAGGGACTTTGGAGTATATCTCAGTGGAACCCACATTGCATGAGCGGATAGTCATGGCTCAAATTGGTGACAAGGGTGTTCAAGTCATCAAGGAAATGCTCAAGCAGAAGGTAGACAAGTACAAGTGCTTCCATCAAGACAGCAAGGGAATTCTATGGTTTGGAGACCGATTGGTTGTTCCTAAGAACCCCGAGCTCAGAAAGAAAATATTGGATGAAGCTCATCTTTCCAAATTCTCCATACACCCCAGCAGTAACAAGATGTATCATGATCTCAGATCTTTGTGCTGGTGGACCAGAATGAAGAGAGAAATTGCTAAGTATATATCTGAATGCGACACTTGCCAAAGAGTTAAGGCCAGACACTTGAGAGAAGCAGGCAACTTACAGCCCCTTCCCATACCATCTGGGAAATGGGAGGATGTTTGCATGGATTTCATCATGGGTTTGCCCAATACCTCCCGACACCACGATTCTATTTGGGTCATTGTGGATAGATTGACTAAGTCAGCTCATTTCTTGCCAGTACATACCACCCACAGAGCGGAGAAGTATGCTGAGATCTATATTGACCAGATAGTTCGTTTACATGAAATACCAAGGACTATTGTATCTGACAGAGGAGCACCGTTCGTAGCACGTTTTTGGGAGCAATTGCAAGAATCACTTGGGACCCATGTAATAAGAAGTTCAGCATACCATCCTCAGACAGACGGGCAGACGAAGAGAGTGAACCAGATTCTTGAGGACATGTTGAGGGCATGTGTGTTGCACTATGGGAAGAATTGGGACAAGTGTCTTTCATTGGCAGAGTTCTCCTATAATAACAGCTACCAGTCCAGCCTAAAGATGGTACCTTTTGAGGCCTTGTATGGGAGAAGGTGTAGGACACCGCTAAATTGGTCACAAGCTGGAGAAAGGGAAATATTTGGACCTGACCTGGTACTTGAAGCAGAGGAGAAAGTCAGGGTCGTTAAGAAGAACCTAGAAGCTGCTCAGGCTAGGCAAAAGAGCTATCATGACAAGAGGAGGAAGCCTCTACAGTTTGAAGTGGGAGATCATGTTTATCTTAAGGTGTCACCCACCAAAGGTGTTCAGAGATTTGGAATCAAGGGCAAGTTAGCTCCTCGCTACATTGGACCCTATGAGATCAAAGAAACTTGTGGGCCTGTAGCATATCAATTGAAGTTGCCACCCCATATGTCAGCAGTTCATGATGTGTTCCACGTATCTCAGCTACGAAAGTGTGTTCGCTTACCCACAGAAGTGCTACCTGAACCCGAATCGGAGATAGAACCAGACTTGTCTTATCAAGAGCACCCCGTCAAGGTACTGGACCAAAAGGAGAGACCAACGCGGGCAAGATCGATCAGGATGTATAAGGTTCAGTGGAGTCACCATTCAGTAGAAGAGGCTACGTGGGAGACTGAGGATTTTCTACGTTCTCGCTTCCCTGACTTTCTGCCCAAAGGAGTCGGTACGTAATCCAAAACCCCACCCCACCTGCCCTTTGAATCTAAATATAAGAAAAACCTAGTTGTTAAGAGTAGAGTAAGTTGTGGAAAGAAATCAAAAAGGACTTCCTTCTGAAGTTGCAAAGAGGATGACATTCGAAGAGCAGTTAATTGGAGAAACTTGGCTTAAAGAATCTACATCACACAAACCCACCTTCTTAGCACCCCTCTAAAGGATCCCTACCCAAATCTCGGGACGAGATTCCGTTAATGGGAGGGCTGTAACACCCGAGGTGTACCTAAGGCCCTAACTCCATAACATACACTTGTGCACTGTTATCACATGTGTTTAAGTGGAGGAAAAGGAGCACCAAAACCTTGGAAACATGGGGATTAACTAAAGAAGGGTTTATGACAAGAGCATCACTCAAGCATTTATGCAATTATCCCCTTGGACAAGTGGGTCAAACCCTAGACCCCTTTTTGAGCCCTTAACTCCCAAATATTGAATTGATTAAGAGAAAGATTAAGCAAATGCACATTTCATAACTTAAACTCCTAACCAAATTTTAAGTATACTATTTTTTCTACAAATTTCAGTGGGGAAACATTACAAAAAGGCCCATGAAAGACCCCAAATTAAATCATTAAGTAGAGAGCACACTAGAGCTCTCCACTTTTCCCTAAGTCAAATTTTAACCTAATCTAAAGATTAGATGTGTTCACTTAGTAGATGGCGCCAAAACCACTTGGTCTGAATACCAAAAAGGTGCCAAACCACCTAAGGCACCCACTGGAAAAGTTTGAACTCGAGCCAAATTCGTTTGACAAGATTTGGCATCTCTTTTGTCGTGAGGTGGACAGTGGGACAAGCCAGATTTGGCATCCGCAAATCTCCCTACCTAGGGCATATCTGCCATTGGGACTCAAATACAAGAGATAGCCATAGGTGCCAGGAAGAGGTCTGCGCCGGATTTTTGCCAAGATTCGCACGTTTGTGATCTCGGCGAGCTTTTGAACAAGGGCAGAAGAACACTTCCACGTGTTCGATGCACCCTAAACGCGCCAGAGCACGCCCAGCGCCCGACCCCGCGCGCCCCACGCCGCGCCGAGCCACGCCTGTGTCCCCAGCCCGCGCTCGCGCCTATAAAGCCAGCCAAGGCTTCGACCGTACTCCCCTGCGCGCTCTCGACCTCACCGGAGCACGAGATAGCCAGAGTTGCCCTGCACACTGCGTGGCAGCGACCGCCCGAGCACCCGCCACTGTAGACCGGCCAGCAGAGCCATTCCCAGCCCTGTCCAACCCTCGGAGTAGACTCTACGTGCCTCGGTGAAGCTCCCAGAGCGAGGAATCGGACTCTACCTCACCGGAGACGCCGGATCAAGGTCGCCGGACTTCACCTGAGCGCCGGCGTACGTAGACCAAGCTCCACAGTGAGTTATTCTTCAATTCCTTGCACGGGTCGACTCATTAGCACCCCGTGAAGCTTCCTGTGCCCTTGGATTGAACTGTATCGCCGTGAATAGGCCGGAGCACCCGCCGCCGCCGAGCTCACTCGCCTGTGCTCGTGGACCGGCCGATTCTGGACATCACCGACGACAAGCCGTACCTCGACGTTACCACAGAGACTTCCTGGAGCCAACCCCGTCCTTCGCCGGACCTCCCTCGCCGTCGGTAAGCCGTGCCGCCCTAATTACTTCCGCGGGTACTGTTCAAAGGGGGAGAGGGGCCTCGGGGAAGAAGGAAAGGAAGTCAGGGGGATTTTTGATGTGTCAGTGACTCAAATGGATAGTGGCGCAGGGGTATAAGTTGAAGGATTGGTTTAGGAAAAGCCCAGGGTCCTCGGTGTAAACTGGTTTTTCCAAAAAACCTTTAAACATTTCTAAAATTAATACAAACAGAGCTTGTAAAATTCATAACTTCAGTTTTATTTAACCAAATGGGGTCAAACCAATTTTGCTAGATTCTGAATAATGTAAACTACTTAGGAAAAATACAAAACCCCCTAAGTGTTGCAGAAGAATTTGAAGTTTGGAATTAAATGGTGTTCTGGCCAAAAACTAAATGAAAGGAGGAAAAATAGTTACACTGTTAGACTGAGGTTAAGAAAAATCAGAGAAGCGCTTAACCACTCCTTACTCTGTTTAAAAATGATATACCCCTCAGTACACCAAATTAAGGAAGGGTTTCCTAATTAAACTTATTTAGGCTTAAAGTTAAGAAAAATAGAAGAGGGGAATTAAAATAAGAACCAGGGGGCAACCACATTTTTGCTAGCTCACTTAATTGACATAGTTCACTGGAAAATTTTAATAGACCCTCTGTTAGTACAAAGGAAATGCACTACCTTTTATTTCATGAAAACAAGGAAAACTTAGGAAAATCCTAGAAGAATAATCCTGAGGAGAAAACACCCCAAACCTTGGGATAACTAATAATATGTTACCATGAACCTAGGAAAAATGTAAGTTCTGTTGTTTGATATTTTTCAAATAACAAGTTAGTTGTAAGTACCTTTTTGGCCTCAAACTTTAGAAAACCACAACTAAATATACAGTAGGTCTTTTTCTGTGATATTTAACATAGAGGCCTATTATCACCTATGGATATTAACAAAAATAAAATTTGGTACAGAAGCCTCACCCAAATTAGAGCTATAGTGTAAAGAGCCTTTTTACCCTTACTTTTGTTAATTTTGCACAAGGAGGATCTGAATTGATTTCCACCTAAAAATTTTTAGGAGAACCCACAAATGTCAATATTTACTCACTATAATTTTTATAACATTTTTTGAAAATATTAACTAACCCTCATAGTTCAAAAAAATACTTAATAAGAAGCACAATAAGAAGAAAAAGGGAAACTTTGGGAGAATAAGATCAAAGTACAAAACCCTTAAGAATATCCAAAAGAAACCCTGGAGGACCACTAAACTTAATACTGTTTTACTATGCATAACCTTTTCAAATTTTAATATAATTTTTATGCATACATCTTACTCATTGCATTCGATAGATTGTAATCTCGCTGACGGGGAATACATCCTCGTGCCGGAGCAAGGAGTTGCTCAGGAGGTAGCCCAGGATCCAGCACCAGAGCCTGCCATCGAGGATCTGCCTGCCCCAGCTTTGGAAGGCAAGCCCGGGTTTTATGCATAACCAAATTATATTATGCTATTTTACTACACTTATTGTTTGTAGGCTTGTACTGTGCACTTAAGTGTAGGAGTTGACTGAAACCCTAGTTGCATGAACTTAGAATTTCCTTTTGAGATGGATACTAGTATTCTAGGTCGAGTAGTTGCTTTACTAATTAGGAATCTCGGTAGAAGTCGAGTGATTTTTTTGCACTCGTGCGAGGTCAGGAATTGGTTGTATCCATTTTTATATAAGAATGATGATGGTCTGTGGACAACGGTCCGTGGGGATGCATTGTCTACGAGACGGAAATTAGAATAAGGATTAAGGTGTGGTACCGTGTGTCAAGCGTTTGAACGTACTAAACACATGCCGAGAAATATGGTAAATCGGTAAGCCTAGTACCTGAGTGAACCTGCCCGCAGACTTTACCCCTCACGCGACCTGAGACGTGGTCTCCCATTCCGGTTATGGTGGGCACAAGTGTGGTCACTGCACGACGGCAGTCGGGGTCAGTGAGGCATTGTACGCCAAGTCGGTGAGCCCTGATCTGTTGCCAGGGAATCGATGGGGACGGTTGATGTGTGTGGGGACGGAGTGCCTCGCCATGTCGTGTGTTTAGGTTTACCTTGCAAGGATAAAAACTCGATTCGAATCGTCTGCTTCTCGCAGCTAATGAGACTGCTTGATCCATGCTGCTACATTGAGTAACAAGTGGAAATATGATGACTTGGCAAATGTTGTTGATTGATAAATGTTTGATACCATGTATGATTAGATAGGTACACATTTAGTCTTAAGAGAGTCACACTAAAATTTGAAAAAGTTAAAACTTGATTTTAGACTCAGCTAGTGCTTTTGACAAACCAAACCCCTCAGCCAAACAGCTGCATGTCTAGAGGTAGAGGAGTAGACTCCTCACACCGGGTAAGTCTAGCTGAGTATTAGTATACTCATCCTTGCTTGTTGCATAATTTTACAGGTTCTCTGGAGGACATGGTTGCTAGAGTGACTTGGTCGTCCACCTTGCCACCGGGTTGGATAGTCGAGTGGGACCCTACCTCGGCTGTGGAGGAGCATGAGGAGTGATGGGACATGCTTCCCCATCCCTCCATTTATTTATCGTTAGTTTTATTCCACTGCATTTCGAACAATGACATTACTTTGGCTAAAACTCTGATGATGTTGTAATAAATTTAATACTCCTTCATGTTGGTTTTATGCTTTATTGTATTTGCTCTGTGCCTCACCATCGAGTGAGTTTGTGGTACTTGATCCTGTTAGTGGCCTCGTCGGACTAGATCCGAGGGACTGATGTTTTATTCCTATTTAAGTGTGGTCTAGCCTTAGGCACTTAAGTTGGAATAATTCGGGCGGTTCCGCCACATATCATTTTGTTGTTACACCTAGAATGCATCCACTAGGTAAAATTTAAAAAGATGTGTGATGTGGTGACTTGAAGTGTGCTTAACACTAGGGTAGGATAACCAACCCTGGGATTAGGGCATATAGGTAATAATAAGCCTAAAAGGAGTAAAATCTCAAAAGTCTTTGGAAACACTCCAAAAGAGATTAAGAGTTATGGATTTGAATGACTCAAAGACCTTCGTGTGCCCAAAACCCTAAAAGAAACCCTAGAAAACCCTAATTGGAACCCTAGGGGGTAAATTCAAATTCTATATACTTTTGGACCAAAGTGCAAATATCAAAGTAATAGGACATAAAAAACCAAGTAACTTTCACATTGAAGGATTTTCAAGTAGTATGGAGAAATTTTGACTTTATTGCAAAAAGACCCAAGAACCCTAAAGTGGCTAAGTCTGAATTTCAGTGGAATTGGATCATCTTTAGAGCGTTGTATTTCTTAGTTCATGAAGATCTTGCCCTGAGTCAATACATCAAATTTGTAGAGCTATGTTAGGGGCACAATTTTGATTAAGAGACTAAGCACTAATGTTGTTTAAAAATTGAAGATAAATGGACTTGAAGTCTGGCTGTAAGTCACCACTGAAGTCTAAAATTGGTCTGACAGTGGGGTCGGATGAACTTTGAGATCAGTTTTGAGTAGGATCTAGTGACTTTTCGATTGAGGGTGCTATAACAAAATCAAAGATAGATTATAGGGCAAAAAGTTTGCTATAGACAGATGATCAAGTTGCTACACAAAATTTGAAGAACTAAGCCCTCTAATTCGCTCTTTCAGGCGCTCTGAAGAAAGGTTTCAATGGTACAGTACTGAAAAAGATCAACAGATACACTGCACCTCGCCGCCGGTGACCTTCGCGCCCGGATTTGCATCGGCGCTGCGATTCGTGCTCTCTGGGGTGAGGATTACGACCGATAGTGAAAAGATCTTACCACAAATGCGGTCGTGTGCTGGTCGCCGTACCCACTTGCTCTGCGGCCGGCCAAAATGATCCTCGCCGGTGTTGGCCGCTTGCCGCTCTTGCACCACGTAATCTGTGGTGTTACCACGTCGTAATAGACCACCATAGGTAGCCTATCCATCACCTGTGACAGTGCCTTAGTGAATGCCACGGTAGATCACCGCAGTGACTTATCCCCTCTCCTCGGCCGCTAGCTTCTCTCCTTAAATTTGGAGCCAGCATTCATGGACTCTATAAATTGATGCCCCAGTGAGCTCTGTTATGTTGTTACGTGCCCAGTGCACCAGCCCTCGCCTCCGATTAGCCACCGTAGCTTGCGAATTTCAAATTTCCCCCAAATCGGTCGGAACGTCACCGTGAGACATCTCATCGTGGTCAGCCCTCTACAGGTTAGTTCACTCTGCTTGATGTTCTAGCCTCCCTTAAGTCTCTTGTTGCTCGTAGACCCATTTGATTGAGTTAGACCTCACTGAATCACCAAGAACACCTCGATTTGTCTCCGGTTCTCACCACCGTAATGAGCAGACGAATTCTGGGCCGGATTTGTGCAATTAATGGAGGGCTTAGGGTCGCCAGGGGTAGGAATAGGTGTTAACCGAGTTAGGGCGTCAGTTGTTGTGCATCCCGGCCGGTACAAGCTCACCGGAGGGCGCGCTCACCGCCGTTCGTCGTCGAGGAACTAGGTTTATGAAGAAATAGAAGTAAGAGGGGTTTTACGCAAATGTCAGTGAAACACAGGAATAGTGCCGTGACCTCTTTTCGGGTTGTTCAAATCGATAGGGACCTTTGCGCAAAGTCACCAGCGCGAGCGCGCGCGCGTGCGCGTTTCCCTCGTTCGTGGGCCGGCTCGGGCTAGTTTGAGTCCGTTACTATTCATTCCTTTCCTTTTTCTTTTTCTACCATGCTTAGGAAATTTATAGAAAATTCTAGAAAACTGATAAAATCATGAGACCAATTTTACTAGACTCCTAAATTCCCCTAGTATTTAATAAAAATAGTTCCAAGATTATTAGTCCCAACCATGAATTGTTTAACATTTAAAGATGCCTAAGCCTAGTCTTTTAGAATTTTAGAAATTTATTACTAGCTCCAAAAATTATAAAACTTTTTAGGTAGGCTTAATATGATAAATAAAACCCTTGGGTAAAGTTTGGCATGTGATGGACATTGTTTGATCCCAAAACCCTAAAACCCTAGCTTCCTAAGGTAGAATTTGTCTAACCCTAATAAGGTACTAATTCAGGAAACCCTAGTGACTCAGGTATATCGTGAAGGAAAGGTATATTCAAGACACAAATTAATGTGTTTTTATTGCATAATCATACCATCACATGAGCATTCATGTATATGTATTGTTATGTATAGAAAACGAAAAAGAAGTGATTGCCGAAGAAGAAACTACCCCATCAGTTGAAATTCCACCTGTTGAGAGCAGTTTCTACTTTGATATTTGTGGAACAGATCCCGAGTCCCCTACGACACAAGGCAAGCCCTGGTGCATTTACCCTTCCTTGTTGTTTTAAACTCTTTATCACTTGAAATGATGCATTAGGTGATATGAGTTGAGTGCCAAACAATTGCTGCATTTCCTACCTTGAAATTGACTACCATTCCTTGATACCTGTTTTACTTAAAAAGTTTTCTGATGCTTAGTCTTGCTTTAGAAGACAAAATGTTTTGTTTTAAACAAAAGATGATGCTTCAGATGGAATGGGCAGTTTTCAAAAAAACTTGATGGTGAATCCATCATGGCCGTGATGGGTTCAACATCGGAAAAGATGTACCTCTGCCAGGTACCAAACTTTGGGTTCTAAATAATAAAGATGAGACCGGGCGGGTGACTTGCACGAGAAGAGTCTAGGTGTAGTGTCTCCGTCTGAGTCACTTAAGGACTGTGTCGATGTAGGCTTGCTGATTGAGGACTTTTTAACTGGCCACATGCCTCGTCATGGGTAAGCTTTGCCTCGGGCAGACCAATACCAGAAAGGCCAACATGCAATGTGAGTGGAGAGATGGCGAGAGTAGCGTGTACCCTCCGTGGCAAGAGGTTGGACGATGATGTATCTATGCTCTCGGTTGGCGTGAACCCGGTCTGGTCTTGACAAACCCGATGGCGAGTTGACATATGCAAGGGTTAAGTGCTACATATGTCGTGTCGTTGGAGATCCCCAGCTGGGTATTAATCGATTCGGATCGCCGTTACTTCTCGGACATGAATACTCTGTCACTGCCCTACACATAGCAATCCAGTAAATTAAAGGGGTGATAAAAGATGACTAGTGTAGGCCAAGTGCTTGAACTAGGATAGAAAGAACTCTAGATGCAGGTAATGACTTAATCTGATCATAAAATTTGATTTTTAAAGATCCATTGTTAGTAAGCATTTCTGCAAACAGAGTCTTTGATTCTTGATCAAGCTATACCTTGAATCCCACAAGCCAGCATATCCTTGGGAGTCTTTTCGTTTGTCGGGTAAGACTTGCAAAAGTACACTCCATACTCAGGGTTTTCGAACCCATGTTGTTGTAGGTGAGGAAACAACCGAGTTTTGTTGTTTCTGTTCAAAGGTGGTACCAAAAGAGGAGCCGAATTCGTGATCGTGTAGGCGGGAGGATGTTTGCCTCCCAGCTTGAAAACACTAAACTTTTGTGCGGGAGGGTGTTTTGCCTCCCTGGTTTGTAATAATACTTTATGCACTCTTAACACCCAGTATTGTAATAATACTCTCTCTATATATTTTATGAATGTAAATTAAGTATTGTAATATGCTTCTGCTTAATCTTGCCTCCGATGTGATGTAATATCTGCGTGATGGGTAAAACGCTCTTGGGTGATGTAAGGAAGACACAGAGGACCGAACTTGTCGAGTGATTATGCGCATCTACAGGATTGTCCGAGGTCCTTAGGACAAGGACAACTGTAGGTAGGCCTAATACCTTGGGAGGTTCCATGATAGCTGGTATTGGTGCGAAGCCCATCTTCTCAGATATTACGTAGTACTTCAAAAGAATTTTCAAACACTTATCTTGAAATTTTCTTTCATTCTTACCTAATCACTTTCTAGTAGCCCCTTATCTTGTAAAGTCGGGTAACAGAGTGCAATATATGTAGGAAGTGGGGGATCAACGAAGGTTGATTCCATAATTATTAGATTATGCATGCATCTTGTTTAAAACTATACTAATAAATCTTCCCCTCTTATGGAGATATGGCGTGCACTAAGTATACCCAGCACAAATCGACTGGACCTCTTGGTGTGCCACGACATCAGCTAGCCTCCAGACATGAAGGAAGTAGTAGTGGCAGTAATGACCCAATTAGAGACCTGGAAGCTAGGGTGGAGCAACTCCGGTCAGAACTACGCCACAGGAATAGGGCACGTGAGCGGGATAGCCACCGTATTGCGGAGCTGTCGGCCGAAGTGAGTCGCCTGCAGTACAAAATTTTAGAACGCGATATGGCTATTGATTGAGTCGTTAACTCGCTCTCTTTCGCTTGGGACTGTGAAGCGAAAGCTCTTGCTCGAGTGGTAGAGCTTAGTGCATCCCTCAAGAACCTGCAAGCGTACTTGTCGGGGACCATAATTAGGGGTACCCTCAAGGCTCCTAAATCTCAGCTGGTAACCCCCATCAGCATAAAGCTGCAAAGGCCTGATGGGTGCGATTAAGTCAAGGATCGGTCCATTCGAGGGACGCGATCACGCCTCGCCCGAGCCCAGCCTCGGGCAAGGGCAGCCGACCCCGGAGGACCTACGTCTCGCCCGAGGCCCCCCTCCAGCAACGGACACACCTTCGGCTCGCCCGAGGCCCAGTCTTCACCAAGAAGCAACCTTGGCCAAATTGCCACACCGACCGACCAAATCGCAGGGGCATTTAATGCAAAGGTGGCCTGAGAACTTTATCCTGACGCACGCCCTCCAGTCGACAGAGCCGAAGTGACCGTAGTCACTTCGCCGCTCCACTGACCAGTCTGACAAGAGGGCAGCGCCGCCTGCGCCGCTCCGACTGCTGAGCCACTCGACAGAGTGAGGCTGACAGCAGCCAAGCCCGGCCTCAGGCATCATAGGAAACTCCGCCTCGCCCGACCCCAGGGCTCGGACTCGGCTCAGCCCCTGAAGACGGTGAACTCCGCTCCGCCCGACCCCAGGGCTCGGACTCGAGCTCAGCCCCAGAAGACGGCGAACTCCGCTCCGCCCGACCCCAGGGCTCGGACTCGGGCTCAGCCCCGGAAGACGGCGAACTCCGCTCCGCCTGACCCCAGGGCTCGGACTTGGGCTCAGCCCCGGAAGACGGCGAACTCCGCCTCGCCCGACCCCATCGGACTTGGGCTCGGCCCCGGAAGACGACGAACTCCACCTCGCCCGACCCCAGGGCTCGGACTCAGGCTCAGCCTCGAAGGACGACGAACTCCGCTTCGCCCGACCCTAGGGCTCGGACTCAACCCTGGCCTAAGCCGACGGTCTCCGCCTCGTCCGACCCGGGGGCTCAGACTCGACCTCGACCTCGGAAGACAGACTCGACCTCGACCTCGGAGGAGCCTCCACCTCGCCCAACCTAGGGCACAGACCGACCACGTCAACAGGAAGCGCCATCATTACCCTACCCCGAGCTGACTCAGGCTACGGGGAACAAGACCGGCGTCCTATCTGGCTCGCTCCACCATACGAGTAATGATGGCGCCCTGCATGCCCTGTGACGACGGTGGCTCTCAGCCCCCTTATGGAAGCAAGATGACGTCAGCAAGGACTCGACAGCCCCGACAGCTGTCCTTCCGCCAGGCTCCAGCGCTCCTCCGACGGCCACGACACCACGCGAACTGGGTGCCAAGACCCCTCCGGCTGCCACGATGGCATGTACTTAGGGCGCTAGCTCTCCACCGCTAGACACATTAGCACATTGCTACACTCCCCATTGTACACCTGGATCCTCTCCTTACGCCTATAAAAGGGAGGACCAGGGCCCTCTTAGAGAGGGTTGGCCGCGCGGGGAAGGACGAGACGGCGCTCGCGCAAGGACGCTCGCTCCCTCCTGCGTGGACGCTTGTAACCCCCTACTGCAAGCGCACCCGACCTAGGCACGGGGCTAACACGAAGGCCGCGGGTTCCACTCTCCCACGCCTATCTCCCTCCGGCTGCTTTCTTCCCCCCTTCGCGTTCCGCCTCGCGTTGACCCATCTGGGCTGGGGCACGCGGCGACGATTTACTCGTCGATCCAGGGACCCCCCGGGTTCCGAAACACCGACAGTTAGCGCGCCAGGTAGGGGCCTGCTGCGTGTTGACGAACAGCTTCCCGTCAAGCTCCAGATGGGCAGTCTCCAACAACCTCTCGAGCCCGGGACGGTGCTCCGTTTCGGGAGTCTTGAGTTCATGTCCCTCGACGGCAGCTATGACATGATACTCCTTCCCCCGCCGCGCGACAGCGACAATGGCAGTCGACAACCCGCTCGCCGGCGGGGAAATCGACGACGCCTTCCCCACGTGGTGGAAGGACGACATTCGGGCTTGTCCCGTCCCCTCCCCCGCCGACGGAGGAGGAGGCGGGGCAACCAAGGCCAAGCAGGAGGCGGCACCTCGTTGGCTGTCGAGCGAGTCGACGGCACCGGCGCCCCAACGGGGAGCGCGTCGGGCATCAACCTCGCGTCTGAGACGAAGACGAGCGCCATCTCCCCGCAACACATCAACCTCAAGCAAACGGACGACGCCAGCACGCTCGCGAAGGACTTGCTGGGCGTCACCCTCGTACCTGAGACGACGGTGCGGTCCGTCCCTGACGTGACTTCATCACCGCCCGTCGACCAAAAGGTACCGACCGACTCTCATCTCACATCTTTTGGATTCGGCCTCGACCCGCCAAGCAACTCCGCTTCGGTGGACAATCCCATAGAGGCGAGTCCAAACCCTCTGGGGTATCGTGTGCGGTCACCCTGGGACCGGCTGACGGACGCCTCAACCTACGGGCCCTCGGGGTCCGAGGAAGATGGCGAGCCCGACCTTTGTTGGGTTTTCTCCGGACTTGGTAACCCCGGTGCCATGCGGGACTTCATGACCGTGTGCGACTACTGCCTTTCCAACTGTTCCGACGGTAGCCACAGCCTCGACGACGAGGACTGCAGCCCAAGTCGCGAATGTTTCCACGTCGATCTAGGGGGTCCCGGCGAAGGCAACCATCTTGGTATGCCGGAGAACGGTGATCCCCCTAGGCCTGTGCCTCGCATTGACATCCTTCGGGAGCTAGCTGTGGTCCCTGTCCCGGCGGGGGTTCCTGACCCGCAGCTCGCGCAACTCCACGAGAGGCAGGCCAGGCTCGACGAGGGAGCAGGAACGCTTGTGCCGATCCGCCAGGACATCGGACAGGAATGGGCGGGCCAACCTCCGGCCGGAGAAGCACGTCATCTCCCCCAGGGCATCCAGCACCGCATCGCCGACGACGTCAGGGTAAGGCCGCCACCGGACTCCAGTGGAGTCGGCCAGAACCTGGCTGCAGCGGCAATACTTCTCCGCGCGATGCCGGAGCCATCAACTACCGAGGGGCGACGTATCCAGGGAGAGCTCAAGAATCTCCTGGAGGACACCGCGGTCCGACGGGCCGAAAGCTCTACCTCCCGAAGGCAGGGGTACCCCTCGGAACATCGCGCCGCGACTTCCCGATTCATGCGGGAAGCCACGATCCACTCCGGGCGCACGCGCAACATAGCACCTGCGGCCCCAGGTCGCCTCGGCAACGAGCACCATCACCACAGCCGTCAGGCCCACCTCGACGACAGGGTGCGCCGAGGCTATCACCCCAGGCATGGGGGACGCTACGACAGCGGGGAGGATCGAAGTCCTTCGCCTGAACCACCCGGTCCGCAGGCTTTCAGCCGCGCCATACGACGGGCGCCGTTCCCGACCCAGTTCCGAACCCCGACTACTATCACGAAGTACTCGGGGGAGACGAGACCGGAACTGTGGCTCGCGGACTATCGGCTAGCCTGCCAACTGGGTGGAATGGACGATGACAATCTCATCACCCGCAACCTCCCCCTGTTTCTCTCCTACACCGCTCGAGCCTGGCTAGAGCACCTGCCCCCGGGCAGATCTCCAACTGGGACGACCTAGTCCAAGCCTTCGCCGGCAATTTCCAAGGCACATACGTGCGCCCTGGGAACTCCTGGGATCTCCGAAGCTGCCGCCAGTAGCCGGGAGAGTCTCTCCGGGACTACATCCTGCGATTCTCGAAGCAGCGCACCGAGCTGCCCAACATCACCGATTCGGATGTCATCGGCGCGTTCCTCGCCGGCACCACCTGCCGCGACCTGGTGAGCAAGCTGGGTCGCAAGACCCCTACCAGGGCGAACGAGCTGATGGACATCGCCACCAAGTTCGCCTCTGGCCAAGAGGCGGTTGAGGCCATCTTCCGGAAGGACAAGTAGCCCCAGGGCCGCCCACCGGAAGATGTTCTCGAGGCGTCAACTCAGCGCGGCACCAAGAAGAAAGGCAAGAAGAAGTCGCAAGCGAAACGCGACGCCGCAGACGCGGACCTTGTCGCCACCGCCGAGTACAAGAACCCTCGGAAACCTCCGGGAGGTGCCAACCTCTTCGACAAGATGCTCAAGGAGTCGTGCCCTTATCATCAGGGGCCTGTCAAGCACACCCTCGAGGAGTGTGCCATGCTTCGACGCCACTTTCACAAGGCTGGGCCACCCGTGGAGGGTGGCAAGGCCCTCGACGACGCCAAGAAGGAAGATCACAAGGCAGGAGAGTTCCCCGAGGTTCGCGACTGCTTCATGATCTACGGCGGGCAAGTGGCAAACGCCTCGGCTCGGCACTGCAAGCAAGAGCGTCGGGAGGTCTGCTCGGTAAAGGTGGCGGCGCCAGTCTACCTAGACTGGTCCGACAAGCCCATCACCTTCGACCAGGCCGACCATCCAGACCACGTGCCGAGCCCGGGGAGATACCCACTCATTGTCGACCCCATCATCGGCAACGTCAGGCTCACCAAGGTCCTCATGGACGGAGGCAGGAGCCTCAACATCACCTATGTCGAGACCCTCGGGCTCCTGCGGATCGATCTGTCCTCGGTCCGGACGGGCGCTGTGCCTTTCCACGGGATCATCCCCGGGAAGCGCGTCCAACCCATCGGACAACTCGATCTACCCGTCTGCTTCGGGACGCCCTCCAACTTTCGAAGGGAGACCCTCACGTTCGAAGTAGTCGGGTTTCGAGGAACCTACCACGAAGTGTTGGGGAGGCCATGCTACGCCAAGTTCATGGCCGTCCCCAACTACACCTACCTCAAGCTCAAGATGTCGGGCCCCAATGGGGTCATCACCGTCGGACCCACGTACCGACACGCGTACGAATGCGACATGGAGTGCGTGGAGTACGCCGAGGCCCTCGCCGAGTCCGAGGCCCTCATTGCCGACCTGGAGAGCCTCTCTAGGGAGGCGCCCGACGTGAAGCGCCACGCCGGCAACTTCGAGCCAGCGGAGACGGTTAAGTCCGTTCCTCTCGACCCCTGCAACGACGCCTCCAAGCAGATCTGGATCGGCACCGAGCTCGACCCCAAATAAGAAGCAGTGCTCGTCAACTTTCTCCGTGCAAACGCCGACGTTTTCGCGTGGAGTCCCTCGGACATGCCTGGCATACCGAGGGAAGTCGCCGAGCACTCGCTGGATATCCGAGTTGGAGCCCGACCCGTGAAGCAGCCTTTGCGCCGATTCGACGAAGAAAAGCGTAGAGCCATAGGCGAGGAGATCCACAAGCTAATGGCGGCAGGGTTCATCAAAGAGGTATTCCATCCCGAATGGCTTGCCAACCCTGTGCTTGTGAGAAAGAAAGGGGGGAAATGGCGGATGTGTGTAGACTACACTGGTCTAAACAAAGCATGTCCGAAAGTTCCCTACCCTCTGCCTCACATCGATCAAATCGTGGATTCCACTGCTGGGTGCGAAACCCTGTCTTTCCTCGATGCCTACTCAGGGTATCACCAGATCAGGATGAAAGAGTCCGACCAGCTCGCGATTTCTTTCATCACACCCTTCGGCATGTACTGCTATGTTACCATGCTGTTTGGTCTGAGGAATGCGGGTGCGACATACTAGCGATGCATGAACCATGTGTTCGGCGAACACATTGGCCGAACGGTCGAGGCCTACGTCGATGACATCGTAGTCAAGACGAGGAAGGCCTCCGACCTCCTTTCCGACCTTGAAGTTACATTCCGATGTCTCAAGGCGAAAGGCGTGAAGCTCAATCCCGAAAAGTGTGTCTTCGGGGTCCCCCGAGGCATCCTCTTGGGGTTCATCGTCTCCGAGCGGGGCATCGAGGCCAACCCAGAGAAGATCGTAGCCATCACCAGCATGGGGCCCATCAAGGACTTGAAAGGCGTACAGAGGGTCATGGGATGCCTCGCGGCTCTGAGCCATTTCATCTCGCGCCTCGGCGAAAGAGGCCTGCCTCTGTACCGCCTCTTAAGGAAGGCCGAATGCTTCGCTTGGACCCCTAAGGCCGAGGAAGCCCTCGGGAACCTGAAGGCGCTCCTCACAAACGTGCCCATCTTGGTGCTCCCCGCTGCCGGAGAAGCCCTCTTGATCTACGTCGCCGCGACCACTTAGGTGGTTGGCGCCGCGATTGTGGTTGAGAGACGAGAAGAGGGGCATGCATTGCCTGTCCAGAGGCCAGTCTACTTCATCAGTGAGGTACTGTCCGAAACCAAGATCCGCTACCCACAAATTCAGAAGCTGCTGTACGCAGTGATCCTGACGCGGCGGAAGTTGCGACACTACTTCGAGTCTCATCCAGTGACTGTGGTGTCATCCTTCCCCCTCGGGGAGATCATCCAGTCCCGAGAGGCCTCGGGTAGAATTGCAAAGTGGGCAGTGGAGATCATGGGCGAGACAATCTCGTTCGCCCCTCGGAAGGCCATCAAGTCCCAGGTCTTGGCGGACTTCGTGGCTGAATGGGTCGACACCCAGCTCCCGACAGCTCCGATCCAACAGGAGCTCTAGACCATGTTTTTCGACGGGTCGCTGATGAAGACGGGGGCCGGCGTGGGCCTGCTCTTCATCTCGCCCCTCGAAAAGCACCTACGCTATGTGCTGCGCCTCCACTTCCAGGCGCCCAACAACGTGGCTGATTACGAGGCTCTGGTAAACGGGTTGCGGATCGCCATCAAGCTAGGGGTCCGACGCCTCGACGCTCGTGGTGACTCGCAGCTCGTCATCGACCAAGTCATGAAGAACTCCAACTGACGCGACCCAAAGATGGAAGCTTACTGCGATGAGGTTCGGCGCCTGGAAGACAAGTTCTACGGGCTCGAGCTCAACCACATCGCCTGACGCTACAACGAGACAGCGGACGAGCTGGCTAAAATAGCCTCGGGGCGAACAACGGTTCCCCCGGACGTATTCTCCCGAGACCTGCATCAACCCTTCGTCGAGACCGACGACACGCCCGAGCCCGAGAAGGCCTCGACCCAGCCCGAGGCACCCTCGGCTCAGTCCGAGGTACCCTCGGCTCAGTCCGAGGTACCCTCGGCACAGTCTGAGGTACCCTCGGCTCGGCCAGAGGTACCCTCGGCCCCCGAGGGTGAGGCACTGCGCGTCGAGGAGGAGCGGAGCGAGGTCACGCCTAATCAAAACTGGCAGACCCCGTACCTGCAGTATCTCCACCGAGGAGAGCTACCTCTCGACCAAGCCGAAGCTCGGCGAGTGGCGCGACGCGCCAAGTCTTTCGTCTTGCTGGGAGATGGGAAGGAGCTCTACCACCGCAGCCCCTCTGGCATCCTCCAACGATGCATTTCCATCGCCGAAGGTCAGAAGCTCTTACAAGAGATACACTCGGGGGCTTGCGGCCATCACGTAGCACCCCGAACCCTTGTTGGAAACGGCTTCCGACAAGGTTTCTACTGGCCGATGGCGGTGGCCGATGCCACTAGAATTGTCCGCACCTGCGAAGGGCTTCAGTTCTACGCGAGGCAGACCCACCTGCCCGCTCAGGCTCTGCATACTATACCCATCACCTGGCTGTTTGCTGTGTGGGGTCTGGACCTAGTCGGCCCCTTGTAGAAGGCACCCGGGGGCTACACGCACCTGCTGGTCGCCATCGACAAATTCTCCAATTGGATCGAGGTCCGACCCCTAAACAGCATCAGGTCCAAACAGGCGGTGGCGTTCTTCACCAACATCATCCATCGCTTTGGGGTCCCAAACTCTATCATCACCGACAATGGCACCCAGTTCACCGGCAGAAAGTTCCTGGACTTCTACGAGGATCACCACATCCGGGTGGACTGGGCCGCCGTGGCTCACCCCATGACGAATGGGCAGTTAGAACGTGCCAACGGCATGATTCTGCAAGGACTCAAGCCTCGGATCTACAACGACCTCAACAAGTTCGGCAAGCGGTGGATGAAGGAACTCCCCTCGGTGGTTTGGAGTCTGAGGACAACACCGAGCCGAGCCACGGGCTTCACACCGTTCTTTCTAGTCTATGGGGCCGAGGCCATCTTGCCCATAGACTTAGAATATGGTTCCCCGAGGACGAGGGCCTACGCTGACCAAAGCAATCAAGCTAATCGAGAAGACTCACTGGACCAGCTGGAAGAGGCTCGGGACATGGCCTTACTACACTCGGCGCGGTACCAGCAGGCCATGCGACGCTACCACGCCCGAGGGGTTCGGTCCCGAGACCTCCAGGTGGGCGACCTGGTGCTTCGGCTGCGACAAGACGCCCGAGGGCGGCATAAGCTCACGCCTCCCTGGGAAGGGCCGTTCGTCATCGCCAAAGTTCTGAATCCCGGAACATACAAGCTGCCCAACAGCCAAGGCGAGGTCTACAACAACGCTTGGAACATCCAACAGCTACGTCGCTTCTACCCTTAAGATGCTTTCAAGTTGTTCGTATACCTCGTTCACACACAAAGTCTGGTCGTCAAGGAAGGGTCAGCCTTGCCTCGGCAAAGCCCGACCCTCCCTCGGGGGCTAGAAGGGGGAACCCCCTCTGCGTCGAAATTTTCCTCGAAAAAAGAAAAAAAATCTTCTCTGCCAGAATGCCTTTCGTGCTTTTCGACTATTTCGAAAGTGGATCCTAGTGATGAAGATGGCAGCTTGCGAGATGGAGTTGGGGCTGAGGTTGTGCAACTCCACCCCGTAGTTATGCAGGATCGCCCGCATGAAGCGGCTTGCCGACACGCCGAATCCCCGCTCATGGAAGGAGACGAAGCTCACGACGTACCCCGACGGCGGGTACGGGGCGGCTCCGTTCAGGGGGGATCCACTTCGGCTGCCTCTCATCAGAGAGAGGGCGAAGTAAACCCTCAGCAACGAGATCCTCCAGGTCACCCGCCGTGACTGTGGAGAAGGGCCATGGGTCGCGCGGCGAAACAATGGTCACCCGGTCGGCCATCACCGAGCAGAAGGGGGTGGCGACGGAAAGGACTGGGTGAGCGGTTTCCTTTTCTCTGGCTAAATCTCTTGGGTTGCGAAAACCTAAGAAGAAGGCAAGAAGCAGAGCAAAGAACCGTCACCAGGCCCTCCCCCGAGTATATAAAGGCCAAGGCAAGACCCGTTCAACGCGTCGCCCGAACCCGCCGTGGGATTCAAAGACTCAAAGCGAAACGACCGTTCCTCGAACGGCTCGCACGCGCGCAACGACCGCCTCGCAAACCACTCGCCCCGTCGCATTAACTCTGCGGCGCCTCAGGCAGGAGAAGCAAGCGACGCTTCGCCTTCGCCGTAATGACCGCGTCGAAAAAGGTACGCCACGTCATTCGATTTCGTATCCTTTTCCTCTTTCTCTCTCTTACAACAGGGACCAGGAAAGGGGATACCCCAAAAAGGATCCTTCTCCATGAAGGAAACAGGCCCCGAGCCTCCCTACTGATCAGAGGTTCGAAGGCCGGCCCCTCGGAGGGGTTCAACAGCCACCTCAGAGCACCTGGGTTCTGCGCCCACTACTGGTCAGAGGTTCGATGGCCGGCCCCTCAGAAGGGTTCAACGGCCGCCTCAGGCCACTCGGGCTCCGCGCCCACTACTGATCAGAGGTTCGTAGGCTGGCCCTCGAAGGGTTCACAGTCGCCTCAGACATAGAGCGAGGGATGACCCTGGGTACGTTCGATACATAACCAAGGCTCGGGCTACGCTCCCGAGGTACCCTAGGACATTTCCGAGACCAGCGGGAGCGATCTTGTAACGGAATCCCATCAGAGGGAGGCATCGAGCCCTCGGACCCCGTCAAAGGGGACCGGGTCCGGCAGATCACCCGCAGGTACTTTTGGAGCGCGCCTCTGGGCCTCTAGCCGACCCCTAGCAAATGGGGCACGGGCGTCCGCTCGGATTACCCGCAGGCAGCTCACCGAAAACACCATGTTCGGCGCCCTCCGAGGGCAACATGGTGATTTCCCCCCTCCTCCTTGTGGAGAGGCGACGCAGGGGCGTATGTAAGAAAGTCGAGTCTGTCCTTGACCGTCCTCTCGCCCTGTGCAGAGGCTCGGGGGCTGCTCTCGGAAACCCGGCTCCGGCCGACCCGTTGACAACGTCAACATACCAACCCGAGAACTTGGGACCCGACCGTGCACCCGGGCTACGGCCAGCTCGCATGAGGGAACAACTAGACCAGCTGAAGTATTGCGAAACGCACTAAGACCTTGAAGGAGTAAAACTACTCCTCCGAGGCCTCGGGGGCTACACCCGGCGGGTGCGCTCGTGCGCACCCACCGGAACAAAATGCAACCAAGAAAAGGCTGGTCCCCTTGCAAAAAAGTGCGGCAAAAGCCTCCAAGCGAGTATTAACACTCCCTTCGAGGCTCGGGGGCTACTGTCGGGGACCATAATTAGGGGTACCCTCAAGGCTCCTAAATCTCAGCTGGTAACCCCCATCAGCACAAAGCTGCAAAGGCCTGATGGGTGCGATTAAGTCAAGGATCGGTCCATTCGAGGGACGCGATCACGCCTCGCCCGAGCCTAGCCTCGGGCAAGGGCAGCCGACCCCAGAGGACCTACGTCTCGCCCGAGGCCCCCCTCCAGCAACGGACACACCTTCGGCTTGCCCGAGGCCTTGTCTTCACCAAGAAGCAACCTTGGCCAAATCGCCACACCGACCGACCAAATCGCAGGGGCATTTAATGCAAAGGTGGCCTCAGAACTTTATCCTGACGCACGCCCTCCAGTCGACAGAGCCGAAGTGACCGCAGTCACTTTGCCGCTCCACTGACCAGTCTGACAAGAGGGCAGCGCCGCCTGCGCTGCTCCGACTGCTGAGCCACTCGACAGAGTGAGGCTGACAGCAGCCAAGCCCAGCTTCAGGCGTCATAGGAAACTCTGCCTCGCCCGACCCCAGGGCTCGGACTCGGGATCAGCCCCGGAAGACGGCGAACTCCGCTCCGCTCGACCCCAGGGCTCGGACTCGGGCTCAGCCCCGGAAGACGGTGAACTCCGCTCCGCCCGACCCCAGGGCTCAGACTCGGGCTCAGCCCCGGAAGACGGCGAACTCCGCTCCGCTTGACCCCAGGGCTCGGACTTAGGCTCAGCCCCGAAAGACGGTGAACTCCGCCTCGCCCGACCCCAGGGCTCGGACTCGGGCTCGGCCCCAGAAGACGACGAACTCCGCCTCGCCCGACCCCAGGGCTCGGACTCAACCCTGGCCTAAGCCGACGGTCTCCGCCTCGTCCGACCCGGGGGCTCGGACTCGACCTCGACCTCAGAAGACAGACTCGACCTCGACCTCGGAGGAGCCTCCACCTCGCCCATCCTAGGGCATGGACCGACCACTTCAACAGGAAGCGCCATCATTACCCTACCCCGAGCTGACTCAGGCTATGGGGAACAAGACCGGCGTCCCATCTGGCTTGCTCCACCATACGAGTAATGATGGTGCCCCGCATGCCCTGTGACGACGGTGGCTCTCAGCCCCCTTAAGGAAGCAAGAGGACGTCAGCAAGGACTCGACAGCCCCGATAGTTGTCCTTCCGCCAGGCTCCAGCGCTCCTCCGACGGCCACGACACCACACGAACTGGGTGCCAAGACCCCTCCGGCTGCCACGATGGCATGTACTTAGGGCGCTAGCTCTCCACCACTAGACACGTTAGCACATTGCTACACCCCATTGTACACCTGGATCCTCTCCTTACGCCTATAAAAGGGAGGACCAGGGCCCTCTTAGAGAGGGTTGGCCGCGCGGGGAAGGACGGGACAGCGCTCGCGCAAGGCCGCTCGCTCCCTCCCGCGTGGACGCTTGTAACCCCCTACTCACCCGACCTGGGCGCGGGGCTAACACGAAGGCCGCGGGTTTCACTCTCCCACGCCTGTCTCCCTCCGGCTGCTTTCTTCCCCCCTTCGCGTTCTGCCTTGCATCGACCCATCTGGGTTGGGGCACGCGGCGACGATTTACTCGTCGGTCCAGGGACCCCTCGGGTTTTGAAACACCGACAGTACTGTAAGACTTTACATGAAGAAGTGCATGTACTGTATGAACGGCTGCATTCGGACGTGCCACCAGACATTGCTGCAATGGGAGCCGAACCATCGAGAACATCTAATGAAGGACCTGATGGGGAGCTGGACCTTTTTAGGCCCCCTCCTTCCATGAACCTTGCTGACGAACGGTCTCCTGCAGCAGAAAATGGAGCAACAAAGGACGAAGAAGACTAGAATAGTATAGTCTAAGTACCATACTTATGTAAAATAAGTAGTTAAGTCAAGTTGTATAAAGGAGTTTGTATAATTATTACATTTTGGCAATGTAATATGATGGTGTATGTTGGCATGTTATATTTTTTTCTAAATGTTACTTTGCCTCAGATGCCATCACGGACTCGGGCACATGATGGTGCGGAGACATCTCACAGTAGGGAGGATACTCCTAACCCGCCATCAGTACCACCGACTTTGGCCGAGGCTATCTCTGCCCTGGTCAATGCCACCGCTGATAATACGCGCTTCATGCGCGAAATGGCGGGCAACCAATTCCAACAGCACGGAGGCAGAGTCCCCCCTCAAGGACTGCGTGATACTACATATTTGGAATTCTCTGAGACTCGACCATCGCTCTTCGTTAAAGCAGAGGAACCCTTAGAAGCCAACGAATGTGTGAGAGTGATGGAACAGAAGTTTGGGTTAATTCGATGCACAGAGACGCAAAAGCCCCTGTTTGCTGTGCAACAGCTAAGAGGGCCTGCCATTACCTGGTGGGCGAATTTCTCAGCAATCCAGCCTGTTGGACATCAGATTACTTGGGAGGAGTTCAAGTTGGCATTCCGGGAGCATTATGTGCCAGAGGGAGTGCTCCACATGAAACTAGAAGAGTTTATCCGGTTAAGGCAAGGAGGAGATACAGTGATGCAGTATCTCAACAAATTCAACCATCTCTCTCAGTATGCCATTGACCAAGTGGATACCGACTTAAAGAAAAAGAATTGTTTTATGAGGGGGCTCAATGACAGGCTTCAGCGGAAAATGGCGACATGCTTGGACCTCACCTATAGTAAGGCTGTCAGTACAACACTGGCAGTGGAAGCAAAAAAATGCGGGACATAGAAAATCAAAGGGGTTTGGAGGTGAAAGGTCAAATCAAGGGCCTGAAAAGAGGACCAGGTTGGTGATCCGACCTTTTAATCAAAATCGTTATTCGCCTCGTCCACCTTCATATCCATTCAAGCAACCCATCTTTATTCGTCCCACTACTGCCCCCGCTCCTACCAATCAGCTGAGTGCCCCTGATACTCGTTTCCTTGCTCTTCCCAGTTCCTCCAGTGGTTGCTTCAACTGTGGGAAGTCCGGACATTTCATCAAGGACTGCCCATACTCGAAGCAAAATAAATCCAACTTTCAGCAGACTCCTGGGAACTCAAGTCAAGGAAAGGGAAACATGACTGACTCTTCAAAGGACAAGAATTTCAAGAAAACTGGACGGGTCTATTATACCCAGGTGGCTACAACACCGGAGGACGAATCGGTAATGATGGGTACGTTCCTTGTTGCCAATCACCCAATAGTTATCATCTTCGATTCTGGTGCATCACATACCTTCATAAGCAAGAATTTTGTGGAGAAATATTGCATAATTTGCATTGAATCAAGGGAGGGATTTGTTATCCACTCACCTGGGGGTCGGATATTTACTAAGGAAGTAGCCTTCCATGTACCAGTAACATTGGTCGGACGGGAATTTCCTACAAACATGATTGTTATAAAGGGGCAAGACATAGATGTAATTCTGGGCATGAACTGGTTAGCCCAGCATAAGGCCATCATCAATACAGACTTAAGAACCATTAAATTAAGCCATGGCCATGAAGAGATCCAATTGTTCATCCCTATAGTTGTCCCAGCCAAAACATCTGGACGATTTTATGAAGCTATCATACAAGAAATCTAGGATATTCCGGTGGTATGCAAATTTCTGGATGTCTTTCCTGAAGACTTGCCTGAGTTGCCTCCTGAAAGGGATGTGTAATTTGTGATTGAACTAAAGCTCGATACGGCTCCTATTTCCAGAAGATCGTACCAAATGCCGCCTAATGAACTGGTAGAACTCAAGACTCAACTACAAGATTTGCTGGAGAAAGGGTTCATTAGACCAAGTTCATCACCTTGTGGATGTCCAACAATTTTCATCAAGAAGAAGGATTAGACACTACGAATGTGCGTGGACTATAGACCCCTCAATGAGGTTACCATCAAGAACAAGTACCCTCTTCCTCAGATCGATATCTTATTCGATCAACTTACTGGAGCTCGGGTATTCTCCAAGATTGACCTCAGGTCAGGCTATCATTAGATCTGTATTCGACCCGAAGATATACCTAAAACCGTGTTCACTACGCGGTATGGACTATTTGAATATTTGGTTATGTCTTTCGGATTAACAAATGCTCTAGCCCACTTCACATACTTAATGAACTCGATATTTATGCCCGAGTTGGATAAATTTGTGGTGGTCTTCATTGACGACATTCTGATCTATTCCAAAAATGAAGAGGAGCATGCAAAGCACTTGCGGATCATGCTAACGCGCTTAAAGGAACATCAGTTTTATGCCAAATTCAGTAAATGCGCATTTTGGTTGGAGGAAATCCAGTTTCTTGGACATGTATTATCTGCAAAAGGGATTGCGGTCGATCCCAACAAAGTCAAGGATATTCTAGAATGGAAACCGCCAACTACAGTACATAAGGTTCGAAGTTTCCTTGGACTGGCTGGATATTACCGCAGGTTCATTCTAGATTTCTCCAAGATTGTTAAACCTATTACGGGTTTATTGAAAAATGATACAAAGTTTGACTGGTCCTCAAAATGCAATGAAGCCTTCGAGCAGCTGAAAGTGTTGTTAACCACTGCTCTAGTGTTGGCTCAACCAGATATTGAAAAACCTTTTAATGTGTATTGTGACGCATCAAGCAGTGGTCTCGGATGTGTCCTAATGCAAGAGGGCTTGAGGAGCACTATCCAACTCATGATTTGGAACTAGATGCAACCATTCATACCCTCAAGATATGGCGTCATTATCTATTGGGGAATATATGTCATGTGAATACGAATCACAAAAGTCTGAAATATATCTTTACCCAGTCAGAACTGAATATGAGACAACGAAGATGGCTTGAGCTAATTAAAGATTATGATTTGGAAATCCATTATCACACAGGAAAAGCCAATATGGTGGCAGATGCATTGAGTCGTAAAGCTTCCTGTCATTGTCTTACAGTAAGGACTCCTGACACCACCCTATGTCAAGAAATGGAAATGTTGAAACAGGGTATGATACAACATGGAGCTTTGACACAGTTGAAACTTGAATCAGATCTTTTGCAGAGAATTATTGATTCCCAAAGAACCGATAAGGGTATGAAGTGCATTCATGAGAAAATGGAAGTCGGCAAAGCAAATTTCTTTAGAAAAGATGACCAAGGAATAATATGGTTTAAAGATCGAATAGTTGTGCCAAAAAATGCTGAAGTTCGCCAACAAATTTTGGATGAAGCTCATCTTAGTCGATATTCCATTCACCCTGGAAGTACTAAGATGTATCAAGACTTAAAGCAACACTATTGGTAGACAAAAATGAAGATTGAAATTGCACGCTATGTGGCAAGATGTGACACCTGTAGACGTGTCAAGGCAGTGCATATGAAGTCCGCTGGACCATTACAATCCTTTCCCATCCCAACTTGAAAATGAGAAGATATTAGTATGGATTCATTATGGGATTGCCCAAAACAGCCAAGGGTTTTGACTCTGTATGGGTCATAATTGATCGGCTTACAAAGATTGCCCAATTTCTTCCCGTCAAAGTAAAGTATATAGTGGCCACATATGCAGAACTTTATATTTCTCGTATTCTCAGTTTGCACGGGGTTCCAAAAACAATAGTGTCGGACCGCGGACCGCAATTTGTATCCAAATTTTGGGAAGAGCTCCATAAGTCTCTGGGTACTAAGTTGCTCCATAGTTCGGCCTATCATCCTCAAACAAGTGGACAAACTGAGAGGGTAAATCAGATACTTGAAGATATGCTGCAAGCATGTGTCTTGGATATCCCACATAAATGGGATGACTGTTTGCCCTTGGCAGAATTTTCTTATAATAACAGCTATCAAGAGAGCATTAAGATGGCACCATTTGAAGCACTGTACGGACGATGATGCAGAACACCCTTAAATTGATCTGAACCCGGAGAAAGGTGGTTTTTCAGGCCTGATTTAGTCAAGGAAACAGAGGCAAAGGTTCAACGAATAAGGCACTACTTGAAAGAAGCTCAGGCTCGGCAGAAAAATTATGCGAATAAACAACGCCGACCTTTGTTCTTTCAAGTCAAGGATCATGTATACCTGAAAGTATCACCAATGAAGGGTGTTAATCGATTCGGGGTAAAAGGAAAGTTGGCACCCCGATACATTGGCCTGTTTCCCATTCTTGAACAATGCGGGCCAGTGGCGTACAGACTTCAACTACCTGAAACATTATCTGCGGTACATAATGTGTTCCATGTATCCCAGTTGAAGAAGTGCCTTCGGATTCCAGATCGAACCATCGATGTAGTGGATGTTGCTTTAGAAACATATTTGACTTATTCAGAACATCCCATTCGAGTTTTGGATCAGAAAGACCGGTTCACTCGAAAAAGGACTCTCAAGTTCTATAAGATACAATGGAACCAACACACTAAAGATGAAGCTACCTGGGAGACTCAAGATTTCTTGGAGAAAAATTTTCCTAGGTTTTTAGCTTCATGTAACTTGTAAGATATGTACATTTGATTGTAAAGTTGGAATAAACCCCATACCACCCCCTGCCCTATAAGACAAATAAGGAAATAAAGATGTGACGTGTTTCCTTTTCCACTACTTACCCTAGGACCTTAAATCTTGGGACGAGATTCTTTTATGGGGGGAAGGATGTAACACCCCTAGTGTTACTAGCACTAAAACTTGAGCATGACATCATATGCATTGACATATCATTTTGTTGCTACACCTAGAATGCATCCACTAGGTAAAATTTCAAAAGATGTGTGATGTGGTGACTTGAAGTATGCTTAACCCTAGGGTAGGATAACCAACCCTAGGACTAGGGCATATAGGTAATAATAAGCCCAAAAGGAGTAAAATCTCAAAAGTCATTGGAAACACCCCAAAAGAGATTAAGAGTGATGGATTTGAATGGCACAAAGACCCTAGTGTGCCCAAATCCCTAAAAGAAACCCTAGAAAACCCTAATTGGAACCCTAGGGGGTAAATTCAAATTCTATATACTTTTGGACCAAATTGCAAATATCAAAGTAATAGGACATCAAAAACCAAGTAACTTTCACATTGAAGGATTTTCAAGTAGTATGGAAAAATTTGGACTTTATTGCAAAAAGACCCAAGAACCCTAAAGTGGCTGTCTGAATTTCAGTGGAATTGGGTCATCTTTGGAGCCTTCTTTTTCTTAGTTCATGAAGATCTTGCCCTAAGTCAATACATCAAATTTGTAGAGCTATGTTAGGGGCACAATTTTGATTAAGAGACTAAGCACTAACGTTGTATAAAAATTGAAGATAAATGGACTTGAAGTCTGGCTGTCAGTCACTGCTGAAGTCTGAAATTGGTCTGACAGTGGGGTCGGATGAACTTTGAGATCAGTTTTGAGTAGGATCCAGTGACTTTTCGATTGAGGGTGCTATAACAAAATCAAAGATGGATTATAGGGCAAAAAGTTTGCTGCAGACTGATGATCAAGTTGCTACACAAAATTTGAAGAACTAAGCCCTCTAATTTGCTCTATCGGGCGCTCTGAAGAAAGGTTTCAATGGTACAATACTGAAAAAGATCAGCAGATACACCGCACCTTGCCGTCGGTGACCTCCGCGCCCGAATTTGCGCCAGCGCTGCGATTCGTGCTCTCTGGGGTGCGGATTATGACCGACAGTGAAAAGATCTTACCGCGGATGAGGTCGTGTGCTAGCCGTCGTACCCACTTGCTCTGCGGCCGGCCGAAATGATCCTCGTCAGTGTTGGACACTTGCCGCTCGTGCACCATGTAATTTGTGGTGTTACCACGTCACAATAGACCACCATAGGTAGCCTATCCATCGCCTGTGACAGTGCCTCAGTGAATGCCACGGTAGATCGCCGCGGTGACTCATCCCCTCTCCTCGGCCGCCAACTTCTCTCCTTAAATTTAGAGCCACCGTTCATGGACACTATAAATTGATGCCCTAGTGAGCTCCGTTAGGTTGTTACGTGCCTAGTGCACCAACCCTCGCCTCCAATTAGCCACCGTAGCTCGCGAATTTCAAATTTCCCCCAAATCGGTCGGAACGCCGCCATGAGACATCTCATCCTGGTCAGCCCTCTACAGGTTAGTTCAAGCTTCTCCGCTTGATGTTCTAGCCTCCCTTAAGTCTCCTGTTGCTCGTAGACGCATTTGATTGAGTTAGACCTCACTGAATCACCAAGAACACCTCGATTTATCTCCGGTTCTCACTGCCGTCGTGAGCAGACGAATTCTGGGTCGGATTTGTGCAATTAATGGAGGGCTTAGGGTTGCCAGGGGTAGGAATAGGTGTCAACCGAGTTAGGGCGTCAGTCGTTGCGCATCCCAGCTGGTACAAGCTAGCCAGAGGGCGCGCTCACCGCCGTTCGTCGTCGGGGACCTGGGTTTGCGCAGAAATAGAAGTAGGAGGGGTTTTACGCAAATGTCAGTGAAACACAGGAATAGTGCCACGACCTCTTTTTGGGTTGTTCAAATCGATAGGGACCTTTGCGCAAAGTCACTAGCGTGGGCGCGTTTCCCCCGTTCGTGGGCCGGCCCGGGCTGGTTTGAGCCCGTTACTATTCATTCCTTTCCTTTTTCTTTTTCTGCCAGGCTTAGAAAATTTATAGAAAATTTTGGAAAACTGATAAAATCATGAGACTAATTTTACTAGACTCCTAAATTCCCCTAGTATTTAATAAAAATAGTTCCAAGATTTTTAGTACCAACCATGAATTGTTTAGCATTTAAAGATGCCTAAGCCTAGTCTTTTAGAATTTTAGAAATTGATTACTAGCTCCAAAAATTATAAAACATTTTAGGTAGACCTAATATGATAAATAAAACCTTTGGGTAAAGTTTGGCATGTGATGGACATTGTTTTTTCCCAAAACCCTAAAACCCTAGCTTCCTAAGGTAGAATTTGTCTAACCCTAATAAGGTACTAATTCAGGAAACCCTAGTGACTCAGGTATACCGTGAAGGAAAGTTATATTCAAGACACAAATTAATGTGTTTTTATTGCACAATCATAGCATCACATGAGCATTCATGTATATGTATTGTTATATATAGAAAACAAAGAAGAAGTGATTGTCGAAGAAGAAACTACCCCATCAGCTGAAATTCCACCTGTTGAGAGCAATTTCTACTTTGACATTTGTGGAACAGATCTCGAGTCCCCTACAACACAAGGCAAGCCCCGATGCATTTACCCTTCCTTGTTGTTTTAAACTCTTTATCACTTGAAATGATGCATTAGGTGATAGGAGTTGAGTGACAAACAATTGCTGCATTTCCTACCTTGAAATTGACTACCATTCCTTGATACCTGTTTTACTTAAAAAGTTTTTTGATGCATAGTCTTGCTTTAGAAGATAAAATGTTTTGTTTTAAACAAAAGATGATGCTTCAGATGGAATGGGGAGTTTTCAAAAAAAAATAAAAAACTTGATGGTGAATCCATCATGGCCATGATGGGTTCAACATCAGAAAAGATGTACCTCTGCCAGGTACCAAACTTTGGGTTCTAAATAATAAAGACGAGACCGGACAGGTGACTTGCACGAGAAGAGAGTCTCGGTGTAGTGTCTCTGTCTGAGTCAATTAAGGACCGTGTCGATGTAGGCTTGCTGATTGAGGACCTTTTAACTGGCCACATGCCTCGTCATGGGTATGCTTTGCCTCGGGCAGACCAATACCAGAAAGGCCAACACGCAATGGGAGTGGAGAGATGGCTAGAGTAGCGTGTACCCTCCATGGCAAGAGGCTGGACGGTGGTGTATCTGTGCTCTCAATTGGCGTGAACCCGGTCTGGTCTTGACAAACCCGGTGGCAAGTTAACATATGCAAGGGTTAAGTGCTACATATGTCGTGTGGTTGGAGATCCCCAGCTAGGTATTAATCGATTCGTATCACCGTTACTTCTCGAACATGAATACTTGGTCACTGCCCCTACACGTAGCAATCCAGTAAATTAAAGGGGTGATAAAAGACGGCTAGTGTAGGCCAAGTGCTTGAACTAGGATAGGAAGAACACTAGATGCAGGTAATGACTTAATCTGATCATAAAATTTGATTTTAAGGATCCACTGTTAGTAAGCATTTCTGCAAACAGAGTCTTTGATTCTTGATCAAGCTATACCTTGAATCCCACAAGCCAGCATATCCTTGACAGTCTTTTCCTTTGTCGGGTAAGACTTGCGAAAGTACACTCCGTACTTAGGGTTTTTGAACCCATGTTGTTGTAGGTGAGGAAACAATGGAGTTTTGCTGTTTCTGTTCAATGGTGGTAGCAAAAGAGGAGCCGAATCCATGATCGCGTAGGCGGGAGGATGTTTGCCTCCCATCTTGAAAACACTAAACTTTTGTGCAAGAGGATGTTTTGCCTCCCTGGTTTGTAATAATACTTTATGCACTCTTAACACCCGGTATTGTAATAATAATCTCTCTATATATTTTATGAATGTAAATTAAGTATTGTAATATGCTTCCGCTTAATCTTGCCTCCGATGTGATGTAATATCTGCGTGATGGGTAAAACACTCTTAGGCGATGTAAGGAAGACACAGAGGACCGAACTTATCGAGTGATTATGTGCATCTACAGGATTGTCCGAGGTCCTTAGGACAAAGACAACTATAGGTGGGCCTAATACCTTGGGAGGTTCCGTGACACCATCAACAGCTACCACAGCTCCGTCCTTAGGGAGAAGGTGACCAAGCAGCAAACCCGAACCATGTCATTGACCAGGGACCAGTAAGTGCAGGTAAATACAACACTTTAATATACAACACTTTAATTTTTCCTTAATTTTATCTTCTAATATATAGTGTACATGTTTACTTTGTAGATGGTTCTATATTGGTGCGCCGCACATCCTCTGTGCTGGGAGTAGATGGTGGATAGGTGGTGCTCGCCTGAGTGGGACGAGGCGCACAACGCTAGCCGGGAACGACGTCTGATGATGCAAGGTCCCTCCCACCACCAAGGCAGCCGCAGCCTAGGCCAATATGCAGAAGCATAGGTACGCCATCTTTTTATTTAGGTATATAACATTGCATTAGATATTATTTCTAACTATCTCATTGGTTTTCTTGCAGTCAGTGTCACATGGTGGCCAGCTTTGCTCCATCTTCTCGGCCTATTGAGAGCACCTAGAGGGGGGGTGAATAGGTGATCCTGTAACACTTCAAAAACTTAAGCCACAAAACTTGATTACTTGTTAGCACAGTAATATGCCAAGTGGCTAGAGAAGGATCTCAACACAACACAATAACCAAGAGATATCAATCACAGAGATGGCACAGTGGTTATCCCGTGGTTCGGCCAAGACCAACGCTTGCCTACTCCACGTTGTGGCGTCCCAACGGACGAGGGTTGCAATCAACCCCTCTCAAGCGGTCCAAAGACCAACTTGAATACCACGGTGTTGCTTTGCTTCTCTTAATCCCGTTTGCGAGGAATCTCCACAGCTTGGAGCCTCTTGCCCTTACACAAGATGTTCACGAAGAATCACAGAGCAAGGGAGGGATTAGCAACTCACACACGACACAAAGATCACAGCGAATATGCACACGCAAAACCCAGATTTGAGCTCAAGAGACTAGCACACTAGAACGGAGCTCAAATCACTAAAATGTCGAACAAGTGCGCAAGAATGAAGTGTGAGTGATCAATGATGCTCAAGGGATGCTTGGTGTACTCCTCCATGCGCCTAGGGGTCCCTTTTATAGCCCCAAGGCAGCTAGGAGCCGTTGAGCACAAGTTTGGAAAGCCATTCTTGCCTTCTGTCATCGAGGGCACCGGACAGTCCGGTGCACACCGGACACTGTCCGGTGCCCGATTTCCTTCCTTAAATAGCGAAGCCGACCGTTGGCAGCCTGAGAGCCGTTGGCGCACCGGACATGTTCGGTGCACACCGGACACTCCGGTGCCGTCTTCTAGCCGTTGGCTCGGCCACGTGTCCCGCGCAGATTGCGCGGCCGACCGTTGGCCCGGCTGACCGTTGGCTCACCGGACAGTCCGGTGCACACCGGACAGTCCGGTGAATTTTATCCGTACGTCGCTGGTGAATTCCCGAGAGCAGCCACTTCGCTTCGAGCCAGCCTGGCGCACCGGACACTGTCCGGTGCACCACCGGACAGTCCGGTGCTTGCAGACTCAGCAGATTCTTGGCTGCTCGAGCCAAGACATTTCCAATTGGATTTTTCCTGTTTCCAGCACTTAGACACAATACATTAGTCCATAAAACAATGTACTAAGTCTGAGAAACATACTTTAATTCTTGATTTGTACCTTGTCCACCTTTTTACACTTAGGCACTTGTGTTGGACACTAAATCACCAAAATACTTAGAAATGGCCCAAGGGCACATTTCCCTTTCAATCTCCCCCTTTTTGGTGATTTATGCCAACACAACATAAAGCAAGTAGAACAAGTACAAAATCAAATCAAATAAGAAATCAAAATTGTTTTGATTCAATTTTGACATATATGGGTCACTCTATGCCACCACTTGGTTTGTTTTTGCAAATCAAACTCAAATTTCTATCTATAAGTCAAACACACATGTTAAGACATAAAGAGAGTCATTCTAAGAGAAATTGATTTAAGATTTCAAAAACTCCCCCTTTTTCCCATAATCAATACTTCTCCCCACAAGAAGCCAACTTTTGACAAGAGAGACAACAAAAGAGTTTTGACAAACCAAAAGCTCTATTCTACTATTTTCAAAATCTCTCAAGTGGTAGCTGATCCATTTATCGCTTTAGCCTTTATTTTCTCCCCCTTTGGCATCAAGCACCAAAACGGGATCAATCTTGGCCCTTTAACCCCATTGCCTCACCAAAATCTTCAAATAAGAACACAAAGGCAATAAGAGTATGAAGATGAACTTGGAAAAGTTACTCTTTTCATCGGAGTGCAGTGGAAGTCTTGCATGGTCCAAGTCCACCTTTTCCCTTTCAATTTTCCTTGGAGACTAAAACAACGAAACTCAAGTACATGGTTAGTCTCAAAGGGTCAAGTTGTAGCACAGCTCCCCCTAAATATGTGCATTACTTGCAAACAGGACTTGTGAGGTCCAGGGAGTGTTTGTACAACTTGAGCACCACAATAAGCAACAAAATGCAGAATGAACATGATCAAAGGCATAAACACATGTATGCTACATTTCAATCCAAGTTCCGCGAATCTAAGATATTGAGCTCACTACGCAGCCTGCAAAAGGTCTTCTCATCTAGAGGCTTGGTAAAGATATCGGCTAGCTGGTTCTCGGTGCTAACATGAAACACTTCGATATCCCCCTTTTGCTGGTGGTCTCTCAAAAAGTGATGCCGGATGTCAATGTGCTTTGTGCGGCTGTGCTCAACAGGATTTTCCGCTATTCGAATAGCACTCTCATTATCACATAGGAGTGGGACTTTGCTCAGATTGTAGCCAAAGTCCCTGAGGGTTTGCCTCATCCAAAGTAGTTGCGCGCAACACTGTCCTGCGGCAACGTACTCGGCCTCAGTGGTGGATAGGTCAACGGAGGTTTGTTTCTTAGAGTTCCATGACACCAGGGACCTTCCTAAGAATTGGCACGTCCCCGATGTACTCTTCCTATCGACCTTACATCCAGCATAGTCAGAATCTGAGTACCCAATCAAGTCAAAGTTAGACCCCTTTGGATACCAGATCCCGAAGCAAGGCGTAGCGACTAAATATCGAAGAATTCGCTTCACAGCCACTAAGTGACACTCCTTCGGATCGGATTGAAATCTAGCACACATGCATACGCTAAGCATAATATCCGGTCTACTAGCACATAAATAATGCAAAGAACCTATCATGGACCGGTATGCTTTTTGATCAACGGACTTACCTCCTTTGTTGAGGTCGGTGTGTCCGTCGGTTCCCATCGGCGTCTTTGCGGGCTTGGCGTCCTTCATCCCAAACCTCTTTAGCAAATCTTGTGTGTACTTCGTTTGGGAGATGAAGGTGCCGTCCTTGAGTTGCTTCACTTGGAACCCAAGGAAGTAGGTCAACTCGCCCATCATCGACATCTCGAATTTCTGCGTCATCACCCTGCTAAACTCTTCACAAGACTTTTGGTTAGTAGAACCAAATATTATGTCGTCGACATAAATTTGGCACACAAAAAGATCGCCATCGCAAGTCTTAGTAAAAAGAGTTGGATCGGCTTTCCCAACCTTGAAAGCATTAGCAATTAAAAAGTCTCTAAGGCATTCATACCATGCTCTTGGGGCTTGCTTAAGTCCATAGAGCGCCTTAGAGAGCTTACACACGTGGTCGGGGTACCGTTCATCCTCGAAGCCAGGGGGCTGCTCCACGTACACCTCCTCCTTGATCGGCCCGTTGAGGAAAGCGCTCTTCACATCCATTTGGTACAACCTGAAAGAATGGTGAGCGGCATATGCTAGCAAGATACGAATTGATTCTAGCCTAGCCACAGGAGCAAAAGTCTCCTCAAAGTCCAAACCTGCGACTTGGGCATAACCTTTTGCCACAAGTCAAGCCTTATTCCTCGTCACCACCCCGTGCTCGTCCTGTTTGTTGCGGAACACCCACTTGGTTCCCACAACATTTTGCTTGGGACGAGGCACCAGTGTCCAAACTTCGTTGCGCTTGAAGTTGTTGAGTTCCTCCTGCATGGCCAACACCCAGTCCGGATCTAGCAAGGCCTCTTCTACCCTGAAAGGCTCAATAGAAGAGACAAAAGAGTAATGCTCACAAAAATTAACTAATCTTGAGCGAGTAGTTACTCCCTTGCTAATATTACCCAATATCTGGTCGACGGGATGATCCCTTTGAATTGTTGCTCGAACTTGGGTTGGAGGTGCCTGAGGTGCTTCTTCCTCTTGAACATCCTGTGCTCCCCCTTGATCATGTGCCTCCACTTGAGGTACCTGTTCGTCATCTTGGGTTGGGGGATGCACTATAGTTGAGGAAGACGGTTGATCTTGCTCCAAATGTTCCTGAGGCCGTACATCTCCAATCGCCATGGTGCGTATCGCGGTCGTTGGAACGTCTTCTTCATCTACATCATCAAGATCAACAACTTGCTCTCTTGGAGAGCCATTAGTCTCATCAAATACAACGTCGCTAGAGACTTCAACCAAACCCGATGATTTGTTGAAGACCCTATACGCCTTTGTATTTGAATCATAACCTAATAAAAATCCTTCTACGGCTTTGGGAGCAAATTTGGAATTCCTACCCTTCTTCACTAGAATGTAGCATTTACTCCCAAAAACACGAAAATACGATACATTAACGACATTTCTCCTAGGCATATTATGAATAACATTTCTCCTACCAACATTTCTATCATGCACATAAGAAGAACTAGAAGCAACCATGGCATGAGAATCAAAGGCATTATATACATTACAACTCCTATAAGCATTTCTAGGTTGTCTTCTATCATAGTACATAAAGGCATGGTTCTTTTGCACACTACTAGCCATAGGGGCCTTCCCTTTCTCCTTGGCGGAGATGGGAGCCTTATGGCTTGTCAAGTTCTTGGCTTCCCTCTTGTAGCCAAGTCCATCCTTAATTGAGGGGTGTCTACCAATCGTGTAGGCATCCCTTGCAAATTTTAGCTTGTCAAATTCATTCTTGCTAGTCTTAAGTTGGGCATTAAGACTAGCTAATTCATCATTTAATTTGGAAATTGAAACTAAATGATCACTACAAGCATCAGTGTCAAAATCTTTACACCTATTACAAGTTTCAACAATTTCTACACAAGAATTAGATTTACTAGCTACTTCTAGTTTAGCATTTAAATCATCATTAAAACTTTTTAACTTAGCAATAGTTTCATGACAAGAAGATAATTCACTAGAGAGCATTTCATTCCTCTTAATTTCTAGAGCAAGAGATTTCTGTGCTTCTACAAATTTGTCATGTTCTTCATACAACAAATCCTCTTGTTTTTCTAAAAGCATATTCTTGTCATTCAAGGCATCAATTAATTCATTAATTTTGTCTACCTTGGTTCTATCTAATCCCTTGAATAAGCATGAGTAATCTATCTCATCATCATCACTAGACTCATCTTCACTCGAAGAAGCATAAGTACTAGTATGAGTGCTTACTTTCTTCTCTCTTGCCATGAGGCAAGTGTGACGTTCGTTGGGGAAGAGGGATGACTTGTTGAAGGCGGTGGCGGTGAGTCCTTCATTGTCAGAGTCGAAGGAGGAACAATCCGAATCCCATTCCTTTCTGATATGTGCCTCGCCCTTGGCCTTCTTGTAATGCTTCTTTTTCTCCCTCTTGTTCCCTTGGTCCTGATCACTATCATTGTCGCGACAGTTAGCAATAAAATGACCAAGCTTACCGCATTTGAAGCATGAGCGCTTCCCCTTGGCTTTGGTCTTGCTTGGCTGCCCCTTGCGACCTTTAAGCGCCGTCTTGAAGCGCTTAATGATGAGGGCCATCTCCTCATCATTGAGTCCGGCCGCCTCAACTTGTGCCACCTTGCTTGGTAGCGCCTCCTTGCTCCTTGTTGCCTTGAGAGCAATGGGTTGAGGCTCATGACTAGGACCGTTCAACGCGTCGTCCACATATCTTGCCTCCTTGATCATCATTCGCCCGCTTACGAACTTCCCAAGAACTTCTTCGGGCGACATCTTGGTGTACCTGGGATTTTCACGTATATTGTTCATCAAATGAGGATCAAGAACGGTAAATGACCTTAGCATTAGGCGGACGACGTCGTGGTCCGTGAAAGTCGCCTAGAGGGGGGGTGAATAGGGCGAAACTGAAATTTACAAATATAAACACAACTACAAGCCGGGTTAGCGTTAGAAATATAAACGAGTCCGCGAGAGAGGGCGCAAAACAAATCGCAAGCAAATGAAGAGAGTGACACGCGGATTTGTTTTACCGAGGTTCGGTTCTCGCAAACCTACTCCCCGTTGAGGAGGCCACAAAGGCCGGGTCTCTTTCAACCCTTCCCTCTCTCAAACGGACCCTCGGACCGAGTGAGCTTTTCTTCTTCTCAATCAAACGGGAACAAAACTTCCCCGCAAGGGCCACCACACAATTGGTGCCTCTTGCCTTGGTTACAATTGAGTTTTGATCACAAGAACAAGTGAGAAAGAAAGAAAGCGATCCAAGCGCAAGAGCTCAAAAGAACACGGCAAATCTCTCTCGCTAGTCACTAAAGGCTTGAGTGGAATTGGAGAGGATTTGATCTCTTTGGTGTGTCTAGAATTGAATGCTTAGCTCTTGTAAGTGGTTGAGAAGTGGAAAACTTGGATGCAATGAATGGTGGGTGGTTGGGGGTATTTATAGCCCCAACCACCAAACTAGCCGTTTGGTGAGGCTGTCTGTTCGATGGCGCACCGGACAGTCCGGTGCACACCGGACATGTCCGGTGCGACAGCCACGTCACCAAAGCCGTTGGATTCTGACCGTTGGAGCTTCTGACTTCTGGGCCCGCCTGGGTGTCCGGTGCACACCGGACAACCACTGTTCATTGTCCGGTGCGCCGGTATGGGCGTGCCTGACATCTGCGCGCACAGAGCGCGCATTAAATGCGCCGTAGGTAGCCGTTGGCGCCGAAATAGCCGTTGCCCCGCTGTTGCACCGGACAGTCCGGTGTACACCGGACAGTCCGGTGAATTTTAGCGGAGCAGCCGAAGTGAAGACCCGAGGCTAGCGAGTTCCTGAGGCCGCTCTTCCTTGGAGCACCGGACATGTCCGGTGTACACCGGACAGTCCGGTGAATTATAGTGGAGTCGCCTCTGGAAATTCCCGAAGGTGAAGAGTTCGGAGCTGGGGTCCTCTGGTGCACCGGACACTGTCCGGTGTACACCGGACAGTCCGGTGCCTCCAGACCAGAGGTGCCTTCGGTTGCCTCTTTGCTCCTTTGTTGAATCCAAAACTTGATCTTTTTATTGGCTGAGTGTGAACCTCTTACACCTGTATAATCTATACACTTGGGCAAACTAGTTAGTCCAATTATTTGTGTTGGGCAATTCAACCACCAAAATTAATTAGGGACTAGGTGTAAGCCTAATTCCCTTTCAATCTCCCCCTTTTTGGTGATTGATGCCAACACAAACCAAAGCAAATCTAGAAGTGCATAATTTGAACTAGTTTGCATAATGTAAGTGTAAAGGTTGCTTGGAATTGAGCCAATATAAATACTTACATGATGCGCATGGATTGTTTTCTTTGTTTTTGACATATTGGACCATATTTGCACCACAAGTTTTGTTTTTGCAAACTCTTTTGTAAATTCTTTTCAAAGTCCTTTTGCAAGATAGTCAAAGGTAAATGAATAAGATTTTGCAAAGCATTTTCAAGTTTTGAAATTTTCTTCCTTTGTTCCAAATGCTTTTCCTTTGACTAAACAAAACTCCCCCTCAAATAAAGTCTCCTCTTAGTGTTCAAGAGGGTTTTAAGATATCAAGTTTGAAAATACTACTTGCTCCCCCTTTAGAACACAAAGAGATACCAATTTTGAAATTTACCAATTGAAAATCATCAAATTTAAAAAATTTGGGTGGTGGTGCGGAAAATTTGGGTGGTGGTGCGGTCCTTTTGCTTTGGGCCAATACTTTCTCCCCCTTTGGCATGAATCGCCAAAAACGGATACTTAGAATGAAATATAGGCCCTCAAAAGTACTTTCTCCTCCTTTGGTCATAAAATAAATGAGTGAAGATTATACCAATGTTGGAGAGTGATGCGGAGCGACGACGAAGGATGAGTAGTAGAGTGGAGTGGAAGCCTTTGTCTTCGCCGAAGACTCCAATTCCCTTTCAATATACCTATGACTTGGTTTGGAATACACTTGAAAACACATTAGTCATAGTATATAAAAGAGACATGATCAAAGGTATTCTTATGAGCTATGTGTGCAAGTCTAGCAAAAGAAATTCCTAGAATCAAAAATATTAAGCTCATGCCTAAGTCTGGTAAAAGATTGTTCATCAAGTGGCTTGGTAAAGATATCGGCTAATTGATCTTTAGTATTGATGTATGAAATCTCGATATCCCCCTTTTGTTGGTGATCCCTAAGAAAATGATACCGAATGGCTATGTGTTTAGTGCGGCTATGCTCGACGGGATTATCCGCCATCTTGATTGCACTCTCATTATCACAAAGCAAAGGAACTTTGGTTAATTTGTAACCGTAGTCCCGCAGGGTTTGCCTCATCCAAAGCAATTGCGCGCAACAATGTCCTGCGGCAATGTACTCGGCTTCGGCGGTACAAAGAGCGACCGAATTTTGCTTCTTTGAAGCCCAAGACACCAAGGATCTTCCCAAGAACTGGCAAGTCCCCGATGTGCTCTTCCTATTAATCTTACACCCCGCCCAATCGGCATCCGAATAACCAATCAAATCAAATGTGGATCCCCGAGGGTACCAAAGCCCAAACTTAGGAGTATAAGCCAAATATCTCAAGATTCGTTTTACGGCCGTAAGGTGTGATTCCTTAGGGTCGGCTTGGAATCTTGCACACATGCAAACAGAAAGCATAATGTCCGGTCGAGATGCACATAAATAAAGCAATGAACCAATCATCGACCGGTATACCTTTTGATCCACGGACTTACCTCCCGTGTCGAGGTCGAGATGCCCATTTGTTCCCATGGGAGTCTTGATGGGCTTGGCATCCTTCATTCCAAACTTGCTTAGAATGTCTTGAGTATACTTGGTTTGGCTAATGAAGGTGCCCTCTTGGAGTTGCTTGACTTGAAATCCTAAGAAATATTTCAACTCCCCCATCATCGACATCTCGAATTTCTGTGTCATGATCCTACTAAATTCTTCACATGTAGATTTGTTAGTAGACCCAAATATAATATCATCAACATAAATTTGGCATACAAACAAATCATTATCAAGTGTTTTAGTGAATAAAGTAGGATCGGCTTTGCCGACTTTGAAGCCATTAGAAATAAGGAAATCTCTAAGGCATTCATACCATGCTCTTGGGGCTTGCTTGAGCCCATAAAGCGCCTTAGAGAGCCTATAAACATGGTTAGGGTACTTACTGTCTTCAAAGCCGGGAGGTTGCTCAACATAGACCTCCTCCTTGATTGGTCCATTGAGGAAGGCACTCTTCACGTCCATTTGATAAAGCTTGAAGCCATGGTAAGTAGCATAGGCCAATAATATGCGAATTGACTCAAGCCTAGCTACGGGTGCGTAGGTTTCACCAAAATCCAAACCTTCGACTTGTGAATACCCCTTGGCCACGAGTCGAGCTTTGTTCCTAGTCACCACACCATGCTCATCTTGCTTGTTGCGGAAGACCCACTTGGTTCCTACAACATTTTGGTTAGGACGTGGAACTAAGTGCCATACCTCGTTCCTTGTGAAATTGTTGAGCTCCTCTTGCATCGCCATCACCCAATCCGAATCTTGAAGTGCTTCCTCTACCCTGTGTGGCTCAATAGAGGAAACAAAAGAGTAATGTTCACAAAAATGTGCAACACGAGATCGAGTAGTTACCCCCTTATGAATGTCGCCGAGGATGGTGTCGACGGGGTGATCTCGTTGTATTGCTTGGTGGACTCTTGGGTGTGGCGGCCTTGGTTGTTCATCCTCCTTGTCTTCATCATTTGCATCTCCCCCTTGATCGTTGCCGTCATTTTGAGGTGGCTCATCTTCTTGATCTTCTTGTTCAACATCTTGAGCCTCATCCTCATTTTGAGTTGGTGGAGATGCTTGCATGGAGGAGGATGGTTGATCTTGTGCATTTGGAGGCTCTTCGGATTCCTTAGGACACACATCCCCAATGGACATGTTCCTTAGCGCTATGCATGGAGCCTGTTCTTCACCTATCTCATCAAGATCAACTTGCTCTACTTGAGAGCCGTTAGTCTCATCAAACACAACGTCACAAGAAACTTCAACAAGTCCTGAGGACTTGTTAAAGACTCTATATGCCCTTGTGTTTGAGTCATATCCTAGTAAAAAGCCTTCTACAGTTTTAGGAGCAAATTTAGATTTTCTACCTCTTTTAATAAGTATAAAACATTTGCTACCGAAAACTCTAAAATATGAAATATTTGGCTTTTTACCGGTTAGGAGTTCATAGGATGTCTTCTTGAGGATTCGGTGTAGATATAACCGGTTGATGGCGTAGCAAGCGGTGTTGACCGCCTTGGCCCAAAACCGATCCGGTGTCTTGTACTCATCAAGCATGGTTCTTGCCATGTCCAATAGAGTTCGATTCTTCCTCTCAACTACACCATTTTGTTGTGGGGTGTAGGGAGAAGAGAACTCATGCTTGATGCCCTCCTCCTCAAGGAAGCCTTCAATTTGAGAGTTCTTGAACTCCGCCCATTGTCGCTTCTTATTTTCTTGATCCTTAAGCCGAACTCATTTTGAGCCCGTCTCAAGAATCCCTTTAAGGTCTCTTGGGTATGAGATTTGTCCTGCAAAAAGAACACCCAAGTGAAGCGAGAATAATCATCCACAATAACTAGACAGTACTTACTCCCACCGATGCTTATGTAAGCGATCGGGCCGAATAGGTCCATGTGTAGGAGCTCCAGTGGCCTGTCACTAGTCATGATGTTCTTGTGTGGATGATGAGTGCCAACTTGCTTCCCGGCTTGGCATGCGCTACAAATCCTGTCTTTCTCAAAATGAACATTGGTTAGTCCTAAAATGTGTTCTCCCTTTAGAAGCTTGTGAAGATTCTTCATTCCAACATGGGCTAGTCGGCGGTGCCAGAGCCAACCCAAGTTAGTCTTAGCAACCAAGCAAGTGTTGAGTTCAGCTCTATCAAAATCTACCAAGTATAGCTGACCCTCTAACACTCCCTTAAATGCTATTGAATCATCACTTCTTCTAAAGACAGTAACACCTATATCAGTAAATAGACAGTTGTAGCCCATTTGACATAATTGGGATACGGAAAGCAAATTGTAATCTAAAGAATCTACAAGAAAAACATTGGAAATAGTATGGTCAGGTGATATAGCAATTTTACCCAATCCTTTGACCAAACCTTGATTTCCATCCCCGAATGTGATAGCTCGTTGGGGATCTTGGTTTTTCTCATATGAGGAGAACATCTTTTTCTCCCCTGTCATGTGGTTTGTGCACCCGCTGTCGAGTATCCAACTTGAGCCTCCGGATGCATAAACCTACAAAACAATTTTAGTTCTTGACTTTAGGTACCCAAACGGTTTTGGGTCCTTTAGCATTAGAAACAAGAACTTTGGGTACCCAAACACAAGTCTTTGATCCCTTGTGTTTGCCCCCAATAATTTTGGCAACTACCTTGCCGGATTTGTTAGTTAAAACATATGATGCATCAAAAGTTTTGAATGAAATAGCATGATCATTTGATGCATTAGGAGTTTTCTTTCTAGGCAACTTGGCACGGGTTGGTTGCCTAGAACTAGATGTCTCACCCTTATACATAAAAGCATGATTAGGGCCAGAGTGAGACTTCCTAGAATGAGTTCTCCTAATTTTGCTCTCAGGATAGCCGGCAGGGTACAAAATGTAACCCTCGTTATCCTGAGGCATGGGAGCCTTGCCCTTAACAAAATTAGACAAGTTCTTAGGAGGGGCATTAAGTTTGACATTGTCTCCCCTTTGGAAGCCAATACCATCCTTGATGCCAGGGCGTCTCCCATTATAGAGCATACTTCTAGCAAATTTAAACTTTTCATTTTCCAAGTTATGCTCGGCAATTTTAGCATCTAATAATGCTATATGATCATTTTGTTGTTTAATTAAAGCCATGTGATCATGAATAGCATTGATATCAATATCTCTACATCTATCACAAATAGACACATGCTCAATAGTAGATGTAGAGGGTTTGCAAGATTTTAATTCAACGACCTTAGCATGTAACATATCATTCTTAGTTCTAAGGTCGGAAATAATAGAATTGCAAACATCAAAATCTTTAGCCTTAGCAATCAAATTTTCATTTTCTACTCTAAGGCTAGCAAGAGAATCATTCAATTCCTTAATCTTAGTGAGCAATTTATCATTATTATTGGGAATTGAATCAATACAAACATGAGAATCAATCTTAGCAATTAATCCAGCATTTTCATTTCTAAGATTGTCAATAGTGTCATGGCATATGCTTAGCTCACTAGATAATTTGTTACATTTTTCTACTTCTAAAGCATAAGCATTTTTAACCTTAATATGTTTCTTGTTTTCTTTAATTAGAAAATCCTCTTGGGAATCCAAAAGGTCATCCTTTTCATGAATAGCACTAATCAATTCATTTAATTTTTCCTTTTGTTCCATGTTAAGATTGGCAAAAAGGATACGCAAATTATCTTCCTCACCACTAGCATTATCATCACTAGAAGATTCATATTTAGTGGAGGAGTTAGATTTAACCTTCTTCCTTTTGCCGTCCTTTGCCATGAGGCACTTGTGGCCGACGTTGGGGAAGAGGAGTCCCTTGGTGACGGCGATGTTGGCGGCGTCCTCGTCGGAGGAGGACTCGGTGGAGCTCTCGTCGGAGTCCCATTCCCGGCAAACATGGGCATCGCCGCCCTTCTTCTTGTAGTACTTCTTCTTTTCTCTCCTCTTTCCCTTCTTGTCGTCGCCCCTGTCACTGTCACTAGACATAGGACATTTTGCAATAAAATGACCGGGCTTACCACACTTGTAGCAAACCTTCTTGGAACGGGATTTGTAATCCTTCCCCTTCCGTTGCTTGAGGATTTGCCGAAAGCTTTTGATGATTAAGGCCATCTCCTCATTGTCGAGCTTGGAGGCGTCAATTGGTTGTCTACTTGGTGTAGACTCCTCCTTCTTTTCCTCCGTTGCCTTGAAGGCCACCGGTTGCGCCTCGGATGTGGAAGGTTCATCAAGCTCGTTGATCTTCTTTGAGCCCTTAATCATGCATTCAAAGCTCACAAAATTCCCGATAACTTCCTCGGGGGTCATTAGTGGATATCTAGGATTACCACGAATTAATTGAACTTGAGTAGGGTTAAGGAAAATAAGAGCTCTTAAAATAACCTTAACCACCTCGTGGTCATCCCACTTTTTGCTCCCGAGGTTGCGCACTTGGTTCACCAAGGTCTTGAGCCGATTGTACATATCTTGTGGCTCCTCCCCTTGGCGAAGACGGAAGCGACCGAGCTCCCCCTCGATCGTTTCCCGCTTGGTGATCTTGGTGAGTTCATCACCCTCGTGCGCGGTCTTGAGTAGGTCCCAAATCTCCTTTGCATTCTTCAACCCTTGTACCTTGTTGTATTCCTCCTTGCTTAGAGAAGCGAGGAGAATGGTTGTGGCTTGGGAGTTGAAGTGCTCGATTTGGGCCACTTCGTCCGTGTCATAATCCTCATCCCCTATTGATGGCACCTGTGCTCCAAACTCAACAACATTCCATATACTTTTGTGGAGTGAGGTTAGATGAAATTTCATTAAATCACTCCACCTAGCATAATCTTCGCCGTCAAAAGTTGGCGGTTTGCCTAATGGAACGGAAAGTAATGGAGTATGTCTAGATGTACGGGGATAGTTTAAGGGGATCTTACTAAACTTCTTGCGCTCTTGGCGCTTAGAAGTTACGGACGGTGCATCGGAGTCGGAGGTGGATGTTGATGAAGTGTCGGTCTCGTAGTAGACCACCTTCCTCATCCTCTTGTGCTTGTCGCCTTTCCGATGCGACTTGTGAGAAGAAGATTTTTCCTTCTTCTCATTGTGGTGAGAAGAGGAAGATCTTTTCTCCTTCCGTTTGGAGGAGCCCTTCTTCTTCTCCCTCTTCTTGGTGCGGGACTCTTCCGATGAAGTGCTCCCTTGGCTTGTAGTGGGCTTGTCGCCGGTCTCCATCTCCCTCTTGGTGTGATCTCCCGACATCACTTCGAGCGGTTAGGCTCTAATGAAGCACCGGGCTCTGATACCAATTGAAAGTCGCCTAGAGGGGGGGTGAATAGGGTGAAACTGAAATTTACAAATATAAACACAACTACAAGCCGGGTTAGCGTTAGAAATATAAACGAGTCCGCGAGAGAGGGCGCAAAACAAATCGCAAGCAAATGAAGAGAGTGACACGCGGATTTGTTTTACCGAGGTTCGGTTCTTGCAAACCTACTCCCCGTTGAGGAGGCCACAAAGGCCGGGTCTCTTTCAACCCTTCCCTCTCTCAAACGGTCCCTCGGACCGAGTGAGCTTTTCTTCTTCTCAATCAAACGGGAACAAAACTTCCCCGCAAGGGCCACCACACAATTGGTGCCTCTTGCCTTGGTTACAATTGAGTTTTGATCACAAGAACAAGTGAGAAAGAAAGAAAGCGATCCAAGCGCAAGAGCTCAAAAGAACACGGCAAATCTCTCTCGCTAGTCACTAAAGGCTTGAGTGGAATTGGAGAGGATTTGATCTCTTTGGTGTGTCTAGAATTGAATGCTTAGCTCTTGTAAGTGGTTGAGAAGTGGAAAACTTGGATGCAATGAATGGTGGGTGGTTGGGGGTATTTATAGCCCCAACCACCAAACTAGCCGTTTGGTGAGGCTGTCTGTTCGATGGCGCACCAGACAGTCCGGTGCACACCGGACATGTCCGGTGCGACAGCCACGTCACCAAAGCCGTTGGATTCTGACCGTTGGAGCTTCTGACTTCTGGGCCCGCCTGGGTGTCCGGTGCACACCGGACAACCACTGTTCATTGTCCGGTGCGCCGGTATGGGCGTGCCTGACATCTGCGCGCGCAGAGCGCGCATTAAATGCGCCGCAGGTAGCCGTTGGCGCCGAAATAGCCGTTGCCCCGCTGTTGCACCGGACAGTCCGGTGTACACCGGACAGTCCGGTGAATTTTAGCGGAGCAGCCGAAGTGAAGACCCGAGGCTGGCGAGTTCCTGAGGCCGCTCTTCCTTGGAGCACCGGACATGTCCGGTGTACACCGGACAGTCCGGTGAATTATAGTGGAGTCGCCTCTGGAAATTCCCGAAGGTGAAGAGTTCGGAGCTGGGGTCCTCTGGTGCACCGGACAGTCCGGTGCCTCCAGACCAGAGGTGCCTTCGGTTGCCTCTTTGCTCATTTGTTGAATCCAAAACTTGATCTTTTTATTGGCTGAGTGTGAACCTCTTACACCTGTATAATCTATACACTTGGGCAAACTAGTTCGTCCAATTATTTGTGTTGGGCAATTCAACCACCAAAATTAATTAGGGACTAGGTGTAAGCCTAATTCCCTTTCAGTCCGTCCATCGCGTGCTCCCGTAGCTCCTTATTTTGTTGATAAGGGTCTTGAGCCGGTTGTATGTTTGTGTCGGCTCCTCGCCCCTTATCATCACGAACCGTCCAAGCTCGCCCTCCACCAACTCCATTTTGGTGAGCAAGGTGACGTCGTTTCCCTCATGAGAGATCTTGAGGGTGTCCTAGATCTGCTTGGCATTGTCCAAGCCGCTCACCTTGTGATACTCGTCCCTGCACAAAGAGGCTAGCAACACAGTAGTAGCTTGTGCATTTTTATGAATCTGTTCATTAATAAACACAGGGCTATCCGAGCTATCAAATTTCATTCCACTTTCCACAATCTCCCAAATGCTTGGATGGAGAGAAAACAGGTGAGTACGCATTTTGTGGCTCCAAAATCCGTAATCCTCTCCATCAAAGTGAGGGGGCTTGCCAAGTGGAATGGGGAGCAATTGAGCATTTGAACTATGCGGGATGCGCGAATAATCGAAAGAAAAGTTTGAGTTAACCGTCTTTCGTCTATCGTAGTCGTCGTCGTCCTTTTGGGAGGAGGAAGATTCGTCGCTGTCGTAGTAGACAATTTCCTTGATGCGCCTTGTCTTCTTCTTCCTCCCGTCTTTTCTTTTGTGGCCCGAGCCTGAGTCGGTGGGCCTGTCATCATTGGGATCGTTGACGAAGGACTCCTTCTCCTTGTCGTTGATCACCATCCCCTTGCCTTTAGGATCCATCTCTTCAGGCGGTTAGTCCCTTTCTTGAAGAGAACGGCTCTGATACCAATTGAGAGCACCTAGAGGGGGGGTGAATAGGTGATCCTGTAACACTTCAAAAACTTAAGCCACAAAACTTGATTACTTGTTAGCACAGTAATATGCCAAGTGGCTAGAGAAGGATCTCAACGCAACACAATAACCAAGAGATATCAATCACAGAGATGGCACAGTGGTTATCCCGTGGTTCGGCCAAGACCAACGCTTGCCTACTCCACGTTGTGGTGTCCCAACGGACGAGGGTTGCAATCAACCCCTCTCAAGCGGTCCAAAGACCAACTTGAATACCACGGTGTTGCTTTGCTTCTCTTAATCCCGTTTGCGAGGAATCTCCACAGCTTGGAGCCTCTCGCCCTTACACAAGATGTTCACAAAGAATCACAGAGCAAGGGAGGGATTAGCAACTCACACACGACACAAAGATCACAGCAAATACGCACACGCAAAACCCAGATTTGAGCTCAAGAGACTAGCACACTAGAACGGAGCTCAAATCACTAAAATGTCGAACAAGTGCGCAAGAATGAAGTGTGAGTGATCAATGATGCTCAAGGGATGCTTGGTGTACTCCTCCATGCACCTAGGGGTCCCTTTTATAGCCCCAAGGCAGCTAGGAGCCGTTGAGCACAAGTTTGGAAAGCCATTCTTGCCTTCTGTCATCGGGGGCACCGGACAGTCCGGTGCACACCGGACACTGTCCGGTGCCCGATTTCCTTCCTTAAATAGCGAAGCCGACCGTTGGCAGCCTGAGAGCCGTTGGCGCACCGGACATGTCCGGTGCACACCGGACAGTCCGGTGCCGTCTTCTAGCCGTTGGCTCGGCCACGTGTCCCGCACAGATTGCGCGGCCGACCGTTGGCCCGGCTGACCGTTGGCTCACCGGACAGTCCGGTGCACACCGGACAGTCCGGTGAATTTTAGCTGTACGTCGCCGGTGAATTCCCGAGAGCAGCCACTTCGCTTCGAGCCAGCCTGGCGCACCGGACACTGTCCGGTGCACCACCGGACAGTCCGGTGCTTGCAGACTCAGCAGATTCTTGGCTGCTCGAGCCAAGACATTTCCAATTGGATTTTTCCTGTTTCCAGCACTTAGACACAATACATTAGTCCATAAAACAATGTACTAAGTCTGAGAAACATACCTTAATTCTTGATTTGTACCTTGTCCACCTTTTTACACTTAGGCACTTGTGTTGGACACTAAATCACCAAAATACTTAGAAATGGCCCAAGGGCACATTTCCCTTTCACCTATGCTATGGCCCACAAGGGCAAGGCGACGTCCGACATCACCTACAACCCGGATGACGAGCCCGAGGAGTATAGAAACCCTGCCGTCTACAGCCGCCTTCGTGACTACACCGCCATGGCACAGGAGGTCCATGGCCCAGAATACGATCCGAGGACCGAGCAGATCGACCTCGATGTCCTCATGAGGGTCGGAGGAGGCAAGAGACATGAGCGGTACTAGATTGCCGATGGGGCAATCGACTCGTCATCCACTCCCACTCTGTCTCAGGTGCGAGCAAGGAGCACGAGCTCGAGTCCAGCCATACAACCTCGACAGGACAGCTCACATCATCACATATAGCAACTCGAGGTTAGTGCTTATGTAACTCATCATTCCTTGAGTTATATACCTTCTCTTTGAGTTACTATAACATAGGCTTGGAATATTACAGACCCAGCTAGAAACAGAGAGGAGGGAACATCAGGAGATGGAGGCAAGGATGGTGGTGGAGCGGGAGGCCCGCCTGGTAGATCAGTAGAGGATGGCGGAGATGTTCCAGTACATGCAGAGCCTTGGCGCCACACAGGGTTTCGCTCCACCACCTCCATTGTTCGCTACAGTTGACCCTGCTCTATTCCATACTCCTGTGAGTACCAAAATTCTAGTTAGATGTTGGTAATGCATCTGGTGTGATACATACAATCTCTTCTCTATACAGGGACAATCTAGGGCGGCATCCAACTACCCTCATGGATCGCCCAGCCCATCGCCGCACCAGTCCAGCCGCCCACCTCGATGAGATATTATCTTTCTTAGTGTTGTTCATACTTTGTGAGATAACCCGGCCTGAACTTGTTGGATGTTGGTAATGCTTTGTGAGATACTTGAGACTTATGTTCCTTAGTGTTGGATACTTATGTTTGTGTTCGAACATGTTGGTAATGCTGTGAGAACTTGTTTGATTTATGGTGTTTGTGAGATATGTGATGTATATGTGATATCTGTGATGATTATGTGATATATGTGATATCTTTTGTTTTGATGGATGGAATAACAAAAAACAAATTAAAAAGGTGTATACTTGTCACTTTGCCGAGTGTCAGGGCCATAGCACTCGGTAAAGAAGGAACACATGGGCACCGGTAAAGCTTCTTTGCTGAGTGTTGTGGCCTTGGCACTCGGCAAAGAAGCAAGCTTTGCCGAGTGCCTCCTAGCGCACTCGGCAAAGAACCCGACAAAAGGTTCTGTTGGTGGCACCTTTGCCGAGTGTAGGCTAGCGAACACTCGACAAAGAGGTAATCTCTTTGCCGAGTGTATTAGGTGACACTCGTCAAAGGTAATTTCTTTGCTGAGTGTCACCTAGAACACTCGGCAAAGGCGCCGTCTTCGTTGCCATGCGCCGTGTCGGTGGCTTTTCTTTGCCGAGTACCGAGTGTCAGATAAAAATTACTCGGCAAAGAAGTCGTTATCGATGTACTATTCACCGAGCTCTCTTTGTCGAGTGTCACACTCGGCAAAGTTTTTGTCGAGTGTTTATCGGGCTTTGCCGAGTGCTTCGGGCACTCGGCAAAGCGCCCGATTCCGGTAGTGCATACAGGACTTGACTTGCTTGTGGGGGGACACTGCTACAAAATAATTTTTAGTATCAATCCTAAACTGTCTAGAGTATCGAATTTTAACCCGTACTATACAACTGAAACTAAAAACTTCAGTCTTTAGTCCTATTTATATAGTTCGATATTAATTAATGCCATTAGAATCGGTTGATGTCATTAACCAGTACTAAAGGAAGTTATGTGGTTGCAAAGTAGCTATGTTCTAGATATAATTTAGTACCGATTCTAGATAACAACTGGTAATAAAAAGAATCGTATAAGTTGTCCTGAATATCGCAATCGCATCCAAAATGAGTTTTTCCTTCATTTTGATTAGTTGTCGTTTGCCAAATAATCGATATATTAAATCAGAACCTTTGGACATAATATTACTGGTAGAAAATATATGGTGTATGTTCTCATACGTACTTTGACATATTTTTAGTTTCTTATTACTTACGAATGTGTGGACAATTCACAAATATATTATCCACAAATATTGTTGTCTTTCCCTTGTTGGTAACACTAAAAAGTAAATGTTATGAAGTATTATTGACAAACAACATAAGAGATGTGAATATCCATACATATGGCTTGAGTGTAAGTTTTTTATTTTAGGATGAGATTGTTTTTACATAAGATCAATCATGTCATGCACATGAAAAGGAGTGTTGTTTGGTCAATTAATGAATAAAAACAATGATTAGATAGTTAAGATGAAATGACAACAATTACTCATCAAATACCCATGGTGTCTTGGTAACCTGAGATCGGCTTACTCATTGAGTCTAGCACATGGACAATACCATGTTCCATTGTGATTATAAGGAGTATCTAGTGGATAACCATGGATAGAATATTATATGGGACATTTAAATAGAAAACAATATTGAAAACATGACAATATGCACTACCTTGAAGCTGTAAGGTATCAGTATGTAATGTTTCTTCTGCAAGAACATCAGTATTCTCTTCAATGCATCATTGTAATATCATGTTATGTTATTTTTATTAATCATCACTAGATCCACGAAGCCCATATTGTAAATCCCATAACTGTGAAATCTTAAGATATTCATCCTAGATGATATGAAATAAGCTTAAGGTCACGTAAGATCCCTATCCTAGAGCCACAGGTGGGTCTATACAATGCTACAGGATTCCACTTTGCTATGACTCACAACATCATCACCCTTACGACACGGATTTTCCCCACTAGAGGACATAGCGGCTGCTGGAGGTGATCATATCCGGCCACCTCACCTACCTATCTAAGTTAGGGTTTGTCTACCTTTCCATTGGCTTCACCCCTATAGTTGAATTAGTTGTTCACCACTCTAGGATGAGGGAAACCATCTAGGACGGTGTTACTTAGTAGAAAGCTATCATGCATACCATGCCTAGTTGGACCACTTTGTCGGTCTCAGTCACTCAAAGCTTGTTGGCTGCTTTTAATGAGATCACTTGATACCCTACACCTGCTTTATATGTGCCAGTTGATCTAACACTTTCCACTGATTTACTCCCTTATTTAGTTACCCCATCAGAGTAGTCACCTCCCGTCAACCAGCAACTTATAATGCTAGTCATGCCTACTCCAGTTCCTATAGAGCTAGCGACAATGATAGCTACCAACACTCCAAGTCAGTCTATGGTAGTAACTTCTTAGAGGGAGCACCATTTAATCAGCTGACCCAACTCTAGTTCCTTCCACTCAGCCATGGACCCAGATAGATGAAGGTAGTACAAACTCCAATGATACTATATACATCTAACAGTTTGAGATCGCCTCAAGTACTTCCACTACCAACATATATATGTCCTACCCACCATCTAAACCTTAGTTTTCATCCTTAGGTTTTGGTCCTTGATGACAAAGAGGAGAGGTAATGAGTATGTGAGTTATGGGAAGCACACGTGTAAGAACCTTGTTTGGTTTTGGTAATTTGTTTATAACTTAGGTTGACTAATAAGTGTTTATATTGAGATAAACAGGTGATTAGTCCACTGGTACACTAGTGTGAGCTACTTGAGCTATGGTGGTGAAGTGACTTGGTTATATTGATATGCGCAATGAGTTTGATAAAGGAGCTCATTAAGTATGAGACATGGCTAGATGGTTAAGATTAAGAGACATGGATTGGCTACGATGGACCGAGTTGCTAGTGTGAAGAGCAAGTTGTATGGCTTACGCGGTGGATCAGGCTGACAACTAGGCCACGCATGTCGGCGGTCAGGCCCACGTTGTCAGCGATTGGTCACTGGTGTATGGGCGTGGAGCGGCTGACCGAAGCACGCGCGCCTAGTTTGAGTGGTTATCTCAAGGGGTCCACGCGTCATCGAGAGTTATAAAGAATTTAGCTGTTGTCAGCCCCACACACTTGTGATGTAGGCACGGGCGGATGGCTGGTCGTGGCGGGATTCTGCCCAAAGCCTGGCCGATAGTGGACTGGCCCAAGCAGGTAGGCTTCATTCATTCTTCTTTTTTTGTTTCTGTTTTTTATTCTATTTTATTCCTTAATACAAATTCGAGTAAGTTTTGAATTCCAAAATAAAACTAGATGCACAATCAAAAGTCCAAATATAAATTTTATTTGAATTGTTACCTTATTCGTTTAAGAAAATGTCCATAGTTATGAAGAATGGGAAATAATTCACAACAATAATATAATGTTAAAAAACATATCTACTTAGTTTAGATCTTTTAGAGACTATTTCTAATTACAAAACAAAAGATAATCCTTATAGAAAAAAAATATTGTTTTCTAGTTTATTAGAAAGCATGTTTATTAAAGTTTGGGAGAATCCTTCTAAATCTTCACATTTGAGATTTTTTGGTGTTACTGTTGGGCACTTGAATGAGGACGTTTGGAACACTTGCGAGAATATTGGAGCATTCCCTCTACTATGTCTCTCACTATGCTTAGTTGTTGATCTTTTGTGAGATTGAGAGCATCCTAGTCATATCATCAATTGATTGATCTTTGAGGCACTAGGGAGATCATCAAGCAGGGTTATTGGCATGTTACTATTGGAGGTTGTCGCCTCCTAGACGACCTGGTGGTGCACCACAATTGAGCTCTTCAAGTAGATTGTGAAGAACCCCGATGTTTAATTATGAAAGGTTTTGAGCTTGTCTCACCGGAATGGTGAATAGTATCTCTAGTGGAATATAGATTTGGAGACGTTCTCTAATCCTAGCCTGCTCATAGACCAAATGTACTCTTAGTAGAGGAGTGGTTGGAAGTCATTGAATCCACCTCAACATGGACTAGAAGAGACCAACAAGTCATCAACACCAAGGGGAAAAACATTATGTCAAAGTGTCATCATCTCCCCAATTGTTCGCATTTCCCCTCACTAGTTTGTACTTACTTATTCATATACTTATGCTAGTGAGTATTTACTACTCTTGTATAACTAGCTCAACACCTTAGTTGCTTTAATTAGGATCTTTTGTCAAGTGCTTATGATATATAGAGGGGTGTAGTCTTGGCTAGACCAGACAATATTATTTCCGCACTTATTTCGATAAAATGAGAAAGCTAAAATAATGAAATTGGAGGAATAAAACTCATTTATAAAGAATGCATGTGAACAACAAAACATCTGCTTTTATGTTTACATGAGGAGCTAAAATTGACTCATTAGGAGCTTAGTGTTGCTCATGAGAATTTGGTAAAAGGTCATGCTTTTCTCACTAAGAAACTTTCTTATGAAGAAATTAAAATTAGTGAGAACTCATCACATTAATTAAATAATCAATGGTAATTTTTTCTAATCCATGTGATGTAGGAAAGAAGCGTGTATCCACCTCTTGTGATGATTTATTAGCTATACCATGTTCTTCAATTATAGATTATTGCTCTTCTTCCATGTCTTGTGAGATTAACCTTTTGAACAAAAACATTGAGCTCAAAAATGAAGTGAAGAATTTGAGCAAAAGTTTGAGAGGTGGCATAAATCAAAAGTCACCCATGATCTTATAATGAAAAATCAAAGAAGATATAGTGATAAGAGTGGCCTTGGTTTCAACAAGAGTAATATCAAAGGAAAATGATCGAAGCTAAAAGAAAATAAGCTATCTCACTTCATGTGTTATCAGTCCCAACAATGAGAAGCTCAAGTTAAAAAAGGAAGAAGAGAGGCTAAATCATAACAAGTATTTCAACTGTTGCACTTGTGGTCACGTCACCTCAATGTGTGGAACAAAGAAATTTTGAGGTCAAAAGGGCACCAAGATCAAATTTTGCTCAAGCTCTCAAGCACGGCTTTGGTAGCATGGTGACCCTAACGTGACTCTTTGGTGCGGGTGTGGCCAGTGATGACATGTAGCTTGCAATGCGCAAGTAGGAGCAAGAAGAGAAATTGCGGTTTGAGTTTTGTGACGGATTGATCAACATTTAGGCCATGTTTGAATACACTAGAGCTAACAGTTAGCTGCTAAAATTAGTTGAAGACATCTAAATAGTCTAGCTAATAGTTCAATTATTAGTTCTGTCAGAGGTAAACTCCAACCGGGTGGTGAAATGCACCTGCCTAATCCTAAGAACGAGGAGGCTACCTAGGGTTAGCCTAAGTAAATGGTGAAACACAAGAACACACAAGGATTTTAAGTGGTTCGGGCTGCTGGGGCATAATACCCTACGCCCACTTGAGAGTTGTATTGCTAGGATGTCTGAGAGCTTGAGTGAACTTGTCCCCTTGTATCATTTGTCCCCTCCCTTTTATAGTCCAAGGGGGGCACGTACAAGGGTGTTGAGCACTGACTGGTGGGCCCTGGCGATCTAGTATTAAATATATTCAACATGGACTCTTCAATGTTGCAATGGGTGGAGATCTTCTCCCTCAGCCGTTGTGCGAATCTTCTGACCAAGCATGCCTATGCCCCGTTTTCCGGCTGGATTCATCCATGGAATGGAGTCTAGTATGCTGACATATGTAGGGGCCAGCCTTCCTGACGTAAATGGGAGTTAATGTGATAGACGCGATCAGTCAACTCTGCCTGAGCCAATGGCTGCTCATGATGGCACCGCCCATGACCCTTGGTAGCATGCGGCTGAATCACATTTGTTTGCCTCAGTAACATGCAGGTTATTGTGTGGGCCATGTGTGCGGCGATGTGACATGGCCTCCCGCCTCGGTAACGTGTGGTGCGGTAATTTGAGCCTGCGCGGCCTGACAAAATTCTGCTCTAAGCACAACAACGCGCGCCTCAGTCACCTGCATTGAATGCAGGCGAGCTTGCTTCCAGCCGAAGGCTTGTGCCATGTGCCCATGAGCCACATGGTAGCACCGGAACCCTACTCGAGCGGAGAGCGGGGACCCAGAGTGCATGCTGGCTTGATGTCTTGGCTCCCTTATCTGGGCCCCAAATGGTATACGGGGAGGCCCGAGACGATACACGTGGAGGTCCGGAACCCTTCCATGGGGTTCATACTCATGATAGCAGTCACTGAGCATTTTATCCCCTAGGACATATGATGTCACATGACCTATCCCCGAACAGGGAGCGGGTCCGGAGGCCAATGGCCCCGTCTGACAGGTTTGTACCTGTCGGCGTTTCGGACCCGGGGGGTCCCTGGACTAACGAGTGAATTTGTTGCTACGTGCCCCTGCCCAGATGGGTTGGTGCGAGATGGAACACAGGAGGCAGGACAAGCCTTGTATTATCCTACACCAGGGTGCTCATAGTAGGGGTTACAAGCACGTCGCGAGAGGGAGAGGAAGAGGGAGCCTGTTCGTTCGCTCCTTCCCCCGTGCGAACCCTCCTTTTTCCCCGCGGGAAGACCCTAGACCTCCCTTTTATAGATGCAAGGAAAGGGTCCAGATGTATAATGGGGGGTGTAGCAATGCGCTAACGTGTCTGGTAGAGAAATGCCTAGGCCCTATGTACATGCCAACGTGGCTGTCGGGGGAGAGCTTGAGCCCTGCGTTCATGATAACGTGGCCGTCGGAGAAGCGCCTGAGCCCTGTGAAAGCACAGCTGGCGGTGCGGCAAGGATCCTGCTGACGTCTCCTTGCTGTCGTAAGGGGCTGAGAGCCACTGGTGTCATGGTTGCATGCGGGGCACCATCATTACCCGTCATCGGGGTAAGCCAGATGGGACGCCGGTCTTGTTCCTTCTAGCCTGAGCTAGCTAGGGATAGGGTAATGATGTATCCCCTATTGGCGCGGTCGGTCCGAGCCCAAGGTCGGGCGAGGCAGGGACTTCTCCTGAGGCCGAGGCCGGGGTCAGGCGAGGACGCGATTCCTCCCGAGACCGAGGTCGAGGCCGAGTCCGGGGGTCGGGCGAGGCGGAGACTTCCTTCCGAGGCCAGAGCCTGAGGTCGGGCGAGGCAGAGCTTCCTGCTGTGCCCGAGGCCGAACTCGGTCGTTGATCATGACTCGTTGTCAGCTTTGCCTGGGTGGTTGGCATGGCAGTCGGAGCGGGGCGAGCGACGCTGTTTTCCCGTCAGATCGGACAGTAAAAGGGGGGCGAAGTGACTGCGGTCACTTCGGCCTGGCCGACTGAGGCGCATGTCTCAGGATACGGCGTCAGGCGACCCCTGCATTGAATGCGCCTGCGAAGCGGTCGGTTGGTGAGGTGGTCTGGCCAAGGTTGCTTCACGACGAAGCCTGCCCGAGCCGGGCCTCGGGAGAGCCGAGGGTGTGCCCGCTGCCTGAGGAGGTCCTCGGGCGAGGCATGAATTCGTCCGGGACTACTGCTCCTGCCCGAGGCTGGGCTCAGGGGAGGTCGCGTCCCTTGGGTAGACGAAGCCTTCACTTGAACCGTGCTCGTTAGTTGGTCTGAGGGTGTTTACCAGCCGTGATTAGGAGTGTTGGGGGTACCCCTAATTACGGTACCCGACAGTAGCCCTCAAGCCTCGAAGGGAGCGTTGGTACTCGCTTGGAGGCTTTTGCCGCATTTTTGGTGAGGGGACCGGCCTTTCTCGGTTTTGCTTTGTTCTGGTGGGTGCGCGCGAGCACACCCGCCGGGTGTAGCCCCCGAGGCCTCGGAGGAGTGGTTTGACTCCTCTGAGGTCTTAATGCTTTTTGTGGTGCCTTGGCCGGTCTGATCGTTCCCTCATGCGGCCTGGCCGTAGCCCGGGTGCATGGTCAGGTTCCGAGTTTTCAAGCTGGTTTGTTGACGCTGTCAACAGTTTTGCCGTAGCCGGCTATGAGAGCAGCCCTCGAGCCTCTGCACGGAGCGAGAGGACGATCAAGAACTTTCCCGACTTTTATCATACGCCCCTGCGTCGCCTTTCCGCAAGGAGGAGGGGGGGAAAGCGCCATGTTGCCCTCGGAGGGCGCCGAACATGGTGTTTCCTGTGAGTTGCTAACGGGTGATCCGAGTGGACGCCCGTGCCCCATTCGTTAGGGGTCGGCTGGTGGCCCAGAGGCGTGCTCCAAAAGTACCTGCGAGTGAATTGCCGGACCCGGACCCCTTCGACAGGGTTCGAGGGCTCGATGCCTCCCTCCGGTGGGATTCCGTTACAAATCGTTCCCGCTGGTCTCAGAAATGTCCTAGGGTACCTCGGGAGTGTAGCTCGAGCCTCGGCCATGTATCGGACGTACCTAGAGTCATCCCTCACTCTGCGTGCTCTGGGGCGGCTGTCGAACCCCTTTGAGGGGCCAGCCTATGAACCCCTGATCAGTAGTGGGCGCGGAGCCCGAGTGCTCTGGGGCGGCTGTCGAACCCTTCCGAGGGGCCAGCCTTCGAACCCCTGATCAGTAATGGGCGCGGAGCCCGGGTGCTCTGGGGCGGCTGTCGATCCCTTCCGAGGGGCTAGCTTTCGAACCCCTGATCACTAGGAGGGCTTGGGGGCCCGTTTCCTTCGCGGGGAATGATCCTTTCCGAAATATCCCCCTTCCTAGTCCCTGTAGCAAGAGAGAGAGAGAAGGAGGAAGAGGAAAAGGATATGAATTTAAACAATGAGGGCCACCTTTTTTGACGCGGTCGTCATGGCGGAGGTGAAACGACGCCCGCCTTGCTTGCCAGAGGTGTCGCTTGCTCTGCCGGGGAGTTAATGCGACGGGACGGGCGATTCGCGTGGCGCCCGTTGCGCGTGCGAGCTGTTCGAGGAACGGGACATGGGTGCATAGTCTTCACGCTGTGGGAGAGGGCTCTCCTGTCGCTTCAGGAGGGGACGTGAGCCTGCAGGCGATTTGACCGCTGCTTCCGCTTGTCTGCCGCTGCAATTACTACCGGCCCACTTTTGGCCATGCCAACCGTCGTGCCTATCCACGCGGCTGACTGACCCGTGGCCGTCGCCTTTAATTGGCACTGTTGGGTCATGCGCAGGGCTGCCTCGAGTCACGGTACTGGTCCCGCAGTCGAGGAGGCGCGGCATTCGGCTCAAGTGGCGGTGCGGCTCTTTGCACGTCGTAACCGGCACGCCGGTTACATGACATGCGGGCCCGCTTCCTTTGCGCTGGTCCACCGGATGTGGTCGAAGCCGAAGGGGTGCACAGTTGTGGCGCGGTTGGATGCCTGTCGTGTGGCAGTCCACCCTTTCGACCACCGGTTTCTGCGAAGATGGGAGAGCGCTTGTAACCGCGGGACGGTTACATACCTTGTGTGCGGCGGTTCGCCTTCTTCGTGCTTTAGATCAGCTCATGTGACGTGTGGGACCCAGCCCCCATGTCGTAGGGGGAGAACCCTGGAGCACGTCAGTGGAGACTTTGCCCGTGACGCTAGGGGGTGCAAGTGAGGAGGTCTGCCTATAAAAGGGGATCGATCCCCCGGGCAGTGGCCATGCCTTCGTTCTCCCCTTATGCATTGCGCCCTTCCACCTTTCGAGCCCCCAGATGGGGCGTACTGGCATCGCCTTGCTCTTGCTGTCGTTGGAGGAGCGCGACCTTGTGGAGATCGGCGCTCTTCAGCCATCGCTCGGCTTCAAGGATTTTCGTCGTGCAGCCCGGTGGCATTCCCTCACCAATGGTCAGTTTGGTGGGGAAAAGCAAGCCGGGCTGCGACCTCCGCCCCACCCTCAGCTTCAAGGATCTTCGTCATCCGGGCTGAGGCGGAGGAGCGCACCGAGTGGGGGGTTGCCTCCACGTGGGTCGGTGACCCTTTTCTTCCCCTAGTGTTCGGGGGAGAAGGGCATCCTCAAGCCCTGCAGAGACGTCCTCTAGCCATGCGGGGGAAGGCGAACTGTTGCTCCCTGGCTAGGGTGCAGCTTTCCGTCCTCCACTCGGGTGGCGGTCGTGCCGCGCGCGGGCCAGCCACGTCCAGGTCCTCCTCACACCGTCAGCTGCATCGGGGGGTCGCTCAACACGTCGTACGCCGCGAGGGCGGTACTCGTGTTCTGGGACGCCCCCGGCGAGGACGTGAGTGAGGACCTGCCGGTGCGCTTTGGGGCGGCCGCCGTTCGCCGGCGCGTTGTCGGTGGGTTCGATCCCACGGACGGCGCCCTCCGACTTTTTGGCCTCAACGGCTTGTCCTCGCCCCTTGTGTGGGGATGTGGGCGAGGGCCTTTTCACAGCAGCGTCTGTCCTGAGGTCATCGCTGCTGCTGTTCAGCCGTCCGAGGTGGAGGTCGTTGTCTCGGCTGCTGCAGAGGTTGCCGGCGAGCCGCTTGGAGTTTGTTATCCCGCGGGCCCTCTGGTGTGGAGGTTGTTCATACCCACAGGAACGGAACCGGAGTCCCGTTTGTAAGGGGATATACTGGGTTTTTGCCTGAGCAAAATGTAACTGCTTCAAGGACTTAGACATTTGTCATAGGCCGGGAGAACCGCCGAGGGTTCTACCGACGTCTAAGTCTGTGTAGCATAGTTACCCCAAGTATATGTGTTTGTTCTTTGTGGCTGTCGAGGCCTGAACATTTGGGTACTTGGGTATAAAGCTGAGTTTCTTCCTCATTTCGAGCACTGGGACTTGCCTGTTGGTTAGCCGAACCACTTAACCGAGCGTGAGTTGCCTTTCGCGGAAGGTGACGAGTGAGGTATCCGTATCCCGGAGGCGTAGGAGTCCCTCGGCTCGGTCGGCCTTGCCGCTCTAGGCCTCTCTTGCTCAGTTTTTAGAACTCTCGACTGCTCTGCGATGAGCCAGAGCCAGAGGCAGCGGTGTTGGCGCGAACAGAGGCGGAGTCGGCTCGAAAAGAGACTTTGTCGGCCTGGGAGCTGGCGGCTTCCCAGGCCAAGGAAGATGTGGCAGAAGCGGCTGGAGCTTGGCCAAGACATCCGTGGGCACGGTGCTGGCGTCCTCCCTTGGGTGGAGGTCCTTTCGCCCGGGTCGACGTCCGAGGCCGGGCTAGGTTCCGCCGAGGGTGGAAACAATGCCGAGAGTGCTGCTGTAACACCCCAGGATCCACAAACACCCTGAAATGCTACTAAACTACACAACTAACATTCATATATATAATTTCGACAGCATCTCCTTTGGAAATTTGCATAAACGTGGAAGCAACAGAGTATAAACAGATATCATGATAAGAAAACATACTAGACATTAATAATCTGCTAGCAATGGGAAGATAACCATAACGACATAAACTGAATTAACTAGTGTGCACAACTAGTTAAAAACAAACATCCTTAACAAGAAGTTTCTAATTAAATCATGGTTGTGCCTGGGCAGCGTTATTATGAGAGTGAAGGTGGACGTGCTGCTACTTCCCTCATTCCCAACATGAATTAAGTACCTGCATTGAGTAATGCAAGAGTGAGATGAAACATCTCAGCAAGTAAAATATTTTGACGAGATATTTAAACCAAAAGAATTGAATTAATCAACATTTTAAAAGGGATCACAATTGAGATCAGAAATACTTGTAGATATAGAACTCAATAGTCCCAAAATAACCAATGCCATCTCATTTCCTCGAACGACCACAATAGGTTGTATAACACTTCCCTGCGTCAACAATACCTGCAAATATCACTTCAATGTATGCATAGGAATGCAATGTGTAAGTCCTCTGCCTTCATATCTCTTAGAGTATAAAACCACACCATCTGCAAATATCACTTCAATGAATGCATATGAATGCAATGCATATGTCCTCTGCCTTCATACCTCTAAGGGTATGAAGCCGCATCGTACCCCTCCTCGGGCAACGTACGATGCTAAGTTGTACCGGTACGGTCGGACCATAGGTCACGACAAAACTTCAGATGCAAGTGAATCATGCAATGTATATGGCATGCTGCATTTATCAATATACTTCACTTCCTTCAAATACAATACAAACCTCAAACAATACTTCGTTCACCTTCAGGAGTGTGAATTAATCTCGTGGGTCATACTCGAATCATCATCATCATCAATATATGATTAAGCATCAATATAATACAATCAAGTAAAGCATCCCATAGAGTTCAATTACGAAAGAATTCGATGATTCTGAATATTAGAGTGTAGGCGATGAAACAACAAGTCAAAACGGTAGCAACCACCGCTACATTCACTTGCCTTCATCGAAGAAGAAAATGTACTAAGCATGATCCGGAGCATAACCACCTGTTGCGGGGCATAAAACTTAGTACAAATATTTCATAAACATTTGCCAACAATCAACAAATCGTTCCTACGCTTGAAACCAAGACCTGGTGAAAAGACTCCCACCGTGAACCACATGTCAAACAGCAGCAGCGCTGTTTGTTAATTTTGTATCTTTAAAATTATAACAGTGGTGATATCAAACAAATACTCTAGAAGTATCTACACAAAATACTCTACAACTTCGGTATTCAATAGATAATTAAATTCTGCCATCTATAAGTCTAAAACATATTACAAGATAACTGACTGAATCTGTTTTAGACAGCCGCATAGTTAACTTTCAAAATTCGATATCTCACAAACTACTCAACCAAAAATCATGAAATTCTGCTGGAAGTAAGAACTTTTATCCCTCTACAAAAGTCTCCATAGCTGGGAGAACCAATTCGGCCATTTACTTGATGAAACCTACCAGTGAACAGACCCGCTCATTTCTGTCAGGCCAACAGAAACAGCCACCGTAAAACAAACATAACTAGAGTTTCATAATTCATATGAATGCACTCTTTAACAATCTGGAAAGCTTATGAAATTATCTACAACTTTTCTTACAAACCCAAGGTTGAATTCTGTTGATAAAATTGCCTAAATCTTAATAGAACAGATTCTGCACAGAATTATGAGACTGAAAAACTGCTATAATAAAACTGCAATAACTTTCTGATCTGATGTCCGATTGAGGTGTTCTTCGCGGCCACGGAAAGATATCTAAATTATCTACAACTCATAAATATACTTTTTATTTTTTTGAGGCCTCTAAGACCACGGAAAACTGGCATGAACAAAAACTATCGAATCTGTTATTCTGCAGAGACTAATTTCGAGATCAAAAATCTAATCTCCCATCTAATCCAACATAAAGGGCTAATTGCAGGGCCTAAAACTCATCCAAAACAAGGTAAAACATCCATCAAGTGGGGACAATGGAGAGAGGAAAGGAAATCCAACCAATTCTTGAAGAGGAACGATGACGACGACAGGCGACTGTGTGCCCTAATCTTCCCTCTCTTCTCTCCCTTGTTCTTCCTTTCTTCTCTTGGGCAAGGCACAAAAAGGGGATGGCTGCTAGGGTGGGAGGACGTGGCTGCTAGGGTTAGGGAGGTATAAATAGAAGAAAACTCCCTCAATCCTAATATCCAATGGCTCAGATCGACCGGCACTTGAAAAAACTCATTCAGACTCCAAACAAGGCAACCTAGTAGTCGATCGGAATCGTCTCGACGATATCTATGCATCTACGGTCTCCGATCATCAGTAGGACACACCATATTAGGATTATAAACATGGTTTGGTTTTTAGGGTATTATATTCTACCCCCCTTAAAAGAATTCGTCCTCGAATTCAGCCACTTCTACAAATCAAGACATTCACCAACGGTAAAACTCGGCCAAACACCGTAAATAGACTCATATAGTAGACTAGTAGCCTTGACGAGATCATGAAAAGAGTTTTTCATGAAATAACCTCTAAGTCGGACTAATTTACCAAAGAAAATGACACACCTTGACAACAATCATAAAACAATATAAAATGAATTCCCAAGGCATTGTCATAGGTGCAATCAACACTAGGATTTGCTATCATTGAATTTGGATGCAACTATACATCAAGATCAATGTCTTAAAACAACACTCTTTTTATGAAGAGGTAATATGCACTAAGAACAACTCTTACCAACTTCAACAATTCATTTTAATTCAATTGTCAAACATCCACACCAGATAAATGTATAAGAAGATCAAACACCTCACATCAAAGCACCACGAAACAAGTCGTTCTATTGAAACAAAACTCCTAATCTTCCTAAACCTTGTTCTTAACGTCATGAAAAAGATAATCATGTAATCTAACGTTCTTTACACCCCACAAAAGGGAGAAAGTCTACAGAACTAATGGAGCAATAAAGCCAACAAGAAGCCAATAACATTCTGTGCGGCACAGTTCATCGAACAAATGCCAAAAACTCCACAAAGAGCACTGACAGCACAGCAACAACACAATACTTTGCTTAACTAATGTCACTATACTTCATCCAACAACTCAACTAAAAAAATATCCAAACTAGTAAGGTTAACCTACTCATAATATAAGTCTTCATCTACTGTAGTTCAGAAACTTACATTTCATTCCATCATACGATGCACTCAAAGTACCAGACATACAGGGTCAATAATAACCCTGTAATCCTTCACACACATGACAAACATCTCAATCTGATGTAAGAACCACATCATTTAGAAATAGGTGACTAACCACACCCAACCAACTCTAGGCTAGGCAATGACATCATTCAAACCAATAGATAAGTGGTCCAACAATGGCTCCACAAGCATGCATCAGGGAGATAACCATCGGATCCTCAACGTATTAATATATAATCAATGGATCAAGAAAATAAAAGATTTATTCTACAATTAGCATGACTAACATGCAACCACTTTAAACCACATCTAGGCTTTGTGGCTACTAAAACACAAGATAGAAGGGAGACATGTAATCCACTCTGGCTAGCTATGTAAAGACTTTCCCCCCAAAATCCATATAAAAGTACCAATATTCATTTCTTTCAGAACTGGTTTCTCGGCATAAACAATCATTCCTTGCAAAGATAGTTGGAGCTATCCACCAACCGCCCAACAAATTAAATCCAAATCGATGGTTACCTTGTAACCCAAAACATGCAATTCACACTCCTCTTGGAAACATCCTCGATCAAACATATATAACAATATTATTGTAATAAAACTCAACCATGAAAAACATGTTGAAAACAACATAGGCATACACGTATATCACAAGCATAATAACGACTTCAATCTCACAAAAGAACAGCGATATCAATCTTATTAATAAACAATATCAAAATTTAGAAATGAATTATATCAAGCATTAAGTCATAAACAACTTACCACATCACCGTAAAGGATTAGGGAGGGTGAAATTATTTCATCTGCACTTCAAAGACATTAACATATATCAAAGATATTTGAACCCACAACCTTCCTATATGTGCAAGTGTGTCAAATTTATCTTCAAATTGCCAAGAATCTAAAGCCTATGCTTTGATACCAACTGTAACACCCCAGGATCCACAAACACCCTGAAATGCTACTAAACTACACAACTAACATTCATATATATAATTTCGACAGCATCTCCTTTGGAAATTTGCATAAACGTGGAAGCAACAGAGTATAAACAGATATCATGATAAGAAAACATACTAGACATTAATAATCTGCTAGCAATGGGAAGATAACCATAACGACATAAACTGAATTAACTAGTGTGCACAACTAGTTAAAAACAAACATCCTTAACAAGAAGTTTCTAATTAAATCATGGTTGTGCCTGGGCAGCGTTATTATGAGAGTGAAGGTGGACGTGCTGCTACTTCCCTCATTCCCAACATGAATTAAGTACCTGCATTGAGTAATGCAAGAGTGAGATGAAACATCTCAGCAAGTAAAATATTTTGACGAGATATTTAAACCAAAAGAATTGAATTAATCAACATTTTAAAAGGGATCACAATTGAGATCAGAAATACTTGTAGATATAGAACTCAATAGTCCCAAAATAACCAATGCCATCTCATTTCCTCGAACGACCACAATAGGTTGTATAACACTTCCCTGCGTCAACAATACCTGCAAATATCACTTCAATGTATGCATAGGAATGCAATGTGTAAGTCCTCTGCCTTCATATCTCTTAGAGTATAAAACCACACCATCTGCAAATATCACTTCAATGAATGCATATGAATGCAATGCATATGTCCTCTGCCTTCATACCTCTAAGGGTATGAAGCCGCATCGTACCCCTCCTCGGGCAACGTACGATGCTAAGTTGTACCGGTACGGTCGGACCATAGGTCACGACAAAACTTCAGATGCAAGTGAATCATGCAATGTATATGGCATGCTGCATTTATCAATATACTTCACTTCCTTCAAATACAATACAAACCTCAAACAATACTTCGTTCACCTTCAGGAGTGTGAATTAATCTCGTGGGTCATACTCGAATCATCATCATCATCAATATATGATTAAGCATCAATATAATACAATCAAGTAAAGCATCCCATAGAGTTCAATTACGAAAGAATTCGATGATTCTGAATATTAGAGTGTAGGCGATGAAACAACAAGTCAAAACGGTAGCAACCACCGCTACATTCACTTGCCTTCATCGAAGAAGAAAATGTACTAAGCATGATCCAGAGCATAACCACCTGTTACGGGGCATAAAACTTAGTACAAATATTTCATAAACATTTGCCAACAATCAACAAATCGTTCCTACGCTTGAAACCAAGACCTGGTGAAAAGACTCCCACCGTGAACCACATGTCAAACAGCAGCAGCGCTGTTTGTTAATTTTGTATCTTTAAAATTATAACAGTGGTGATATCAAACAAATACTCTAGAAGTATCTACACAAAATACTCTACAACTTCGGTATTCAATAGATAATTAAATTCTGCCATCTATAAGTCTAAAACATATTACAAGATAACTGACTGAATCTGTTTTAGACAGCCGCATAGTTAACTTTCAAAATTCGATATCTCACAAACTACTCAACCAAAAATCATGAAATTCTGCTGGAAGTAAGAACTTTTATCCCTCTACAAAAGTCTCCATAGCTGGGAGAACCAATTCGGCCATTTACTTGATGAAACCTACCAGTGAACAGACCCGCTCATTTCTGTCAGGCCAACAGAAACAGCCACCGTAAAACAAACATAACTAGAGTTTCATAATTCATATGAATGCACTCTTTAACAATCTGGAAAGCTTATGAAATTATCTACAACTTTTCTTACAAACCCAAGGTTGAATTCTGTTGATAAAATTGCCTAAATCTTAATAGAACAGATTCTGCACAGAATTATGAGACTGAAAAACTGCTATAATAAAACTGCAATAACTTTCTGATCTGATGTCCGATTGAGGTGTTCTTCGCGGCCACGGAAAGATATCTAAATTATCTACAACTCATAAATATACTTTTTATTTTTTTGAGGCCTCTAAGACCACGGAAAACTGGCATGAACAAAAACTATCGAATCTGTTATTCTGCAGAGACTAATTTCGAGATCAAAAATCTAATCTCCCATCTAATCCAACATAAAGGGCTAATTGCAGGGCCTAAAACTCATCCAAAACAAGGTAAAACATCCATCAAGTGGGGACAATGGAGAGAGGAAAGGAAATCCAACCAATTCTTGAAGAGGAACGATGACGACGACAGGCGACTGTGTGCCCTAATCTTCCCTCTCTTCTCTCCCTTGTTCTTCCTTTCTTCTCTTGGGCAAGGCACAAAAAGGGGATGGCTGCTAGGGTGGGAGGACGTGGCTGCTAGGGTTAGGGAGGTATAAATAGAAGAAAACTCCCTCAATCCTAATATCCAATGGCTCAGATCGACCGGCACTTGAAAAAACTCATTCAGACTCCAAACAAGGCAAACTAGTAGTCGATCGGAATCGTCTCGACGATATCTATGCATCTACGATCTCCGATCATCAGTAGGACACACCATATTAGGATTATAAACATGGTTTGGTTTTTAGGGTATTATAGCTGCTGCTCCCCCTGCCGATGCATGAACCTACAGGAATAGTTTGTCTGTAGCATGCGCATGTTTTTCGCGGCCGCCGAGGCCTAAACACTTTATCGTCGTGTTAAAAAGCTGCATTTTCTTTCCTCTCGTTTTGAGCATCACGACTTGTTTGTCAGTAGCAGAATCGTTTATCCAAGCGAGAGTTACTTTTTGTGGAAGGTGATGAGTGAGGTATCCGTATCCTAGAGGCGTAGGAGTTCCTCGGCTCGGTCGGCCTTGCCGCTTACGTGCACTCTCATTTGGTCGTAGGATTCTGTTATCGATACAGTCGAGAAGGCATGAAAGTCGTTTTCTACCCGAGTGTTTGGACTTGTTCGGTAGTAGGATCGCTTATCCGAGCGTGAGTTACTTCTCGCGGAAGGTGATGAGTGAGGTATCCGTATCCCGGAGGCGTAGGAGTTCCTCGGCTCGATCGGCCTTGCCGCTTACGTGTACTCTCGTCGTTTTTAGGATCCCGCTATCGATACGAAAGTCAAAAGCACGAAGGTCGTTTTGGTAGAAAAATTTTTCCGAGGAAAGTTTTGACGCAGAGGGGGTTCCCCCCTTCTAGCCCCCGAGGGAGGGTCGAGCTTTGCTGAGGCAAGGCCGACCCTTCCTTGACGGTTAGACTTTATGTATGTAAAGAAAACAAGGTACATGAACGACTTAAAACATCTTAAGGGTAGAAGCGACGTAGCTGTTGGATGTTCCAAGCGTTGTTGTAGACCTCGCCTTGGTCGTTGGCCAGCTTGTATGTTCCGGGCTTCAAAATCTTGGCGATGATGAAGGGCCCTTCCCAGGGAGGAGTGAGCTTATGGCGCCCTCGGGCGTCCTGTCGTAGATGAAGCACCAAGTCTCCCACTTGGAAGCCTCGGGGCCGAACGCTTCGAGCGTGGTAGCGTCACAGCGACTGCTGGTACCGTGCTGAATGTAGTAAGGCAACGTCCCGAGTCTCTTCGAGCTGGTCCAGCGAGTCCTCTCGGTTGGTCTGGTTGCTTCGGTTGTCGTACGCCCTGGTCCTCGGGGAGCCGTATTCTAAGTCTGTGGGGAGGACAGCCTCGGCCCCATAGACTAGAAAAAACGGCGAGAAACCCGTGGCTCGGCTCGGGGTCGTCCTCAGACTCCAGACTACCGAGGGTAGCTCTTTCATCCACCGCTTGCCGAACTTGGTGAGGTCGTTGTAGATCCTCGGTTTGAGTCCCTGCAAAATCATACTGTTGGTACGCTCCACCTGCCCATTCGTCATGGGGTGAGCCACGGCGGCCCAGTCCACACGGATGTGGTGGTCGTCGCAGAAGTCCAGGAACTTTTTTCCGGTGAACTGCATGCTATTGTCGGTGATGATGGAGTTTGGGACCCCGAATCGATGGATGATGTTGGTGAAGAATGCCATCGCCTGCTCGGACCTGATGCTGGTTAAGGGTCGGACCTCGATCCACTTGGAGAATTTGTCGATGGCGACCAGCAGGTGCGAGAAGCCCCCGGGTGCCTTCTGCAAGGGACCGACGAGGTCCAGACCCCATACTGCAAACAGCTAGGTGATGGGTATTGTCTGCAGGGCCTGAGCGGGCAGGTGTGTTTGCCTCGCGTAGAATTGGCATCCTTAGCAGGAGCATACAATCCTTGTGGCGTCGGCCACCGCGGTTGGCCAGTAGAAACCTTGTCGGAAGGCTTTACCCACTAGGGCTCGGGGTGCTGCATGGTGACCGCAAGCCCCCGAGTGTATTTCTTGCAACAGCTCTTGTCCTTGGGCGATGGATATGCATCGTTGGAGGACGCCTGAGGAGCTGCGGTGATAGAGCTCCTTTTCATCACCCAGCAAAATGAACGACTTGGCGCGCCGAGCCAGTCGCCGAGCTTTGGCCTTGTCGAGGGGAAGCTCTCCTCGGAGGAGATATTCCAGGTACGGGGTCTGCCAGTTCGGATCTGGCGTGACCCCATTCTGTTCCCCCTCGACGGGCAAGGCCTCCTCCTCGATGGACGAGGGTACCTCGGGCTCGGCCGAGGCCTCCTCGGGTTCGGTCGAGGGTATCTCGGACTGGGCCGAGGCTTCCTCGGGCTCAGGCGTGTCGTCGATCTTGATGGATGGTTGATGTAGGTCTCTGGAGAAGACGTCCGGGGGAACCGTCGTTCGCCCCGAGGCTATCTTCGCCAGCTCATCCGCAGTCTCGTCGTACCGTCGGGCAATGTGGTTGAGCTCCAGCCCGTAGAACTTGCCTTCCAGGCGCCGGACTTCGTCGCAGTAGGCTTCCATCCTCTAGTCACGGCAGTGGGAGTTCTTCATGACTTGGTCGATGACAAGCTGCGAGTCGCCACGAGCGTCGAGGCGCCGGACCCCTAGCTCGACCGCGATGTGCAGCCCGTTAACCAGAGCCTCGTACTCGGCCACGTTGTTTGATGCCGGAAAATGGAGGCGTATGATGTAGCAAAGATGCTTTCTGAGGGATGAAACGAAGAGCAAGCCCGCGCCTGCTCCTGTTTTCATGAGTGACCCATCGAAGTACATGGTCCAGAGCTTGGCCTGGATCGGAGCTGTTGGCAATTGGGTGTCGGCCCATTCAGCCAGGAAGTCTGCCAAGACCTGGAATTTTCTGGCCTTCCGAGGGGCGAATGATAGCGTTTCGCCCATGAGCTCCACTGCCCACTTTGCTATCCTACCCAAGGCCTCACGGCACTGGATGATCTCCCCCAGGGGGAAGGATGACACCACAGTCACCGGATGAGACTCGAAGTAGTGTCGCAACTTTCGCCGTGTCAGTATCACTGCGTACAGTAGCTTCTGGATCTGTGGGTAGCGGATCTTGGTCTCGGATAGCACTTCGATATGAAGTAGATCGGCCTCTGGACGAGCAGTGCATGCCCTTCTTCTCGTCTCTCGACTATGATCACGGTGCTGACCTCCTGAGTGGTCACGGCTACGTAGATCAAGAGGGTTTCTCTTGCAGCGGGGGGCACCACGATGGGTGCATTTGTAAGGAGCGCCTTAAGGTTTCCAAGGGCTTCCTCGGCCTCGGGGGTCCAAGTGAAGCGCTCGGCCTTCCTTAAGAGGCGGTAAAGAGGCAATCCCTTTTCGCCAAGGCATGAGATGAAACAGCTCAGAGCCGCAAGGCATCCCATGACCCTCTGTACTCCTTTCAAATCTTTTATCGGCCCATGTTGGTGATGGCGGCGATTTTCTTCGGGTTGGCCTCGATGCCCCGCTCGGAGACGATGAATCCCAAGAGCATGCCTCGGGGGACTCCAAAGACACACTTCTCGGGATTGAGTTTCACGCCTTTTGCTCTCAGGCACTTGAACGTCCCTCAAGGTCGGAGAGGAGGTCAGAGGCTTTCTTTGTCTTGACAACAATGTCATCGACGTAAGCCTCGACCGTTCGGCCGATGCGCTCTCCGAACACATGGTTCATGCACCTCTGGTAGGTTGCAATTGCATTCCTCAAACCAAATGGCATTGTAGTGTAACAATACATGCCAAAAGGTGTGATAAAAGAAGTCGCGAGCTAGTCGGACTCTTTCATCTTGATTTGGTGATAGCCTGAGTAGGCATCGAGGAATGACAGGGTTTCGCACCCAGCAGTGGAGTCCACAATTTGATCGATGCGAGGTAGAGGGTACGGAACCTTCGGACATGCCTTGTTTAAACTGGTGTAGTCTACGCACATCCTCCACTTCCCACCTTTCTTTCTCACAAGCACAGGGTTAGATAACCATTCGGGATGGAATACCTCTTTGATGAACCCTGCCGCGAGTAGCTTGTGGATCTCCTCGCCTATGGCCCTGCGCTTTTCTTCGTCAAAACGGCGCAGGTGCTGCTTCACGGGTCGGGCCCCAGCTCTGATGTCCAGTGAGTGCTCGGCGACATCCTTTGGTATGCCTGACATGTCCGAGGGACTCCACGCAAAAACTTCGGCGTTCGCGTGGAGAAAGTCGACGAACACTGCTTCCTATTTGGGGTCGAGCTCGGAGTCGATCCGAACTTTCTTACTGACGTCGTTGCTGGGGTCGAGAGAGACGGACTTAACCGCCTCGACTGGTTCGAAGTTGCCGGCGTGCCGCTTCACGTCGGGCGCCTCCTTGGAGAGGCGTTCCAGGTCGGCGATGAGGGCCTCGGACTCGGTGAGGGCCTCATCGTACTCCACGCACTCCATGTCGCATTCGTACGCGTGGCGGTATGTGGATCCGACGGTGATGATCCCGTTCGGGCCCGGCATCTTGAGCTTGAGGTAGGTGTAGTTGGGGACGGCCATGAACTTGGCGTAGCACGGCCTTCCCAACACCGCATGGTAGGTCCCTCAGAACCCGACCACCTCGAAGGTGAGGGTTTCCTTTCGGAAGTTGGAGGGAGTCCCGAAGCAGACGGGTAAGTCGATCCGTCCGAGGGGCAGGATTCGCTTTCCAGGCACGATCCCGTGGAAGGGTGCCGCACCGGCCCGGACCTCAGACCTATCAACCCCCAAGAGTCCTAGGGTCTCGGCGTAGATGATGTTAAGGTTGCTGCCTCCATCCATGAGGACTTTGGAGAGCCTAACGTTGCCAATGATCGGATCGACGACGAGCGAGTACCTTCCTGGGCTTGGCACGAAGTCGGGGTGGTCGCCTCGGTCGAAGGTGATAAGCTTGTCGGACCAGACTAGGTAGACTGGCGCTGCCACCTTCACCAAGCAGACCTCCCGGCGCTCCTGCTTGCGGTGCCGAGACGAGGCGTTCGTCGCCTGCCCGTCGTAGATCATGAAGCAGTTGTGGACCTCCGGGAACTCTTCTTCCTTGTCGCCCTCCTTCTTGTTGTTGCTTTGGCCCTTGCCATCTTCCGCCGGGGGCCCGGTCTTATGGAAGTAGCGCCGGAGCATGACACATTTTTCAAGGGTGTGCTTGACAGGACCCTGGTGATAGGGGCACGACTCTTTGAGCATCTTGTCGAACGCATCGGCCCCTCCAGGAGGTTTCCGAGGGTTCCTGTGCTCGGCCGCAGCGACGAGATTCGCGTCAGCGGCGTCGTGCTTCGCTTGCGACTTGTTCTTGGCCTTCTTCTTCGTGCCTCGCTTGGCGGACGCCTCAGGGGCGTCTTTCTTCGGCTCTCCCTAAGGCTGCTTGTCCTTCCGGAAGATGGCTTTGACCGCCTCTTGACCCGAGGCGAACTTGGTGGCGACGTCCATCAATTCGCTCGCCTTGGTGGGAGTCTTGCGCCCCAGTTTGCTCACCAGGTCTCGGCAAGTGGTGCCGGCAAGGAAAGCCCCGATGACATCCGAGTCAATAATGTTGGGCAGCTCGGTGCGCTGCTTCGAAAACCGCCGGATGTACTCTCGGAGGGATTCCCCTGGCTGCTAGCGGCAGCTTCGGAGATCCCACGAGTTCCCAGGGCGCACGTACGTGCCTTGGAAGTTTTCCGCGAAAGCCTTGACCAGGTCGTTCCAGTCGGAGATCTGCGCAGGAGGCAGATGCTCCAGCCAGGCCCGGGCGGCGTCGGAGAGGAAAAGGGGTAGATTACGGATGATGAGGTTGTCATCGTCCGCCCCTCCCAACTGGCATGCCAGTCGGTAGTCCGCGAGCCACAGCTCTGGCCTCGTCTCCCCCGAGTACTTGGTGATGGTAGTCGGGGCTCGGAAACGGGCGGGGAACGGCGCTTGTCGTATGGCCCAGTTGAAGACTCGTGGACCGGGTGGCTCGGGCGAGGGGCTCCGATCCTCCTCAATGTCGCAGCATCCCCCACGCCTGGGATGGTAGCCTCGGCGCACCTTCTCGTCGAGGCAGGCTCGTCGGTCGCGATGGTGATGCTCGTTGCCGAGGCGATCCCGGGCGGCGCGTGCCTCATCCCGCGTGCGCTTGGGATAGACCGAAGCCTCCCGCATGCGTCAGGAGGTCGTCGCGTGATGCTCCGAGGGGTCAGCTCGCCTTCGGGAGGCAGAGCTCTCGGCTCGTCGAACTGCAGCGCCTTCCAGGAGATCTTTGAGTTCGCTCTAGATACGCCGTCCCTCGGTGGTGGATGGCTCCAGCATGGTTCGAAGTAGCATCGCCGCTGCAGCTAGGTCCTGGTCGGACCCGCTGACGGCCGGGGGCAGCGCTGCCCTGGCATTGTCGACGATGCAGCGCTGGATGTCCCGGGGCCGATGACAGGCTCCTCCGGCGAGTGTTCGGCCTGCCCACTCCTGTTCGATGTTCTATCGGAGCTGCACAAGCCGGCCTGCTTCCCCGTCGACTCGGGCCTGCATCTCACGGATTTGCTCGAGCTGTGTGTCCCGACCTCCCGTAGGGACTGGGACCACAGCTAGCTCCCGCGGGATGTCAACGCGAGATGCGAGCCTAGGGGGATCGTCAACCTCTGGCATACCGGAGGTGGTTGCCTTCGTTGTGATCTCCTTGATCGACGTGGAAACATTCGCGACTTGGGCCGTAACCCTCGTTGTCAAGGCCGTGGCCATCGTCAGAACAACCGGAGAGGCAGTGGTCACATGCGGACATGAAGTCCCGCATGGCACCGGGGTCATTGAGGCCAGAGAATTCCCAACCGAAGTCGGGGTCGTCCTCTTCCTCAGAACCCGCCGGTCCGAAGGTTGAGACGGCTGTCAGTCGGTCCTAGGTCGACCACATATGGTACCCTGGAAGGTTTGGATACACCTTTACGAAAGCGCTCACCGTAGCGGGGTCACTAGGTGGATCGAAGCTGAATCGAAAGGGTACGGGATGAAAAACGGACGGTACCTCTTGGTCGATGGACGGTGGTGAAGTCGCGTTGGGGGCGGAGCACACCGTCATCTCAGGTACGAGGGTGACGCCCAGCAGGTCCTTGGCGAGGGTGCTAGCGTCATCGGTCTGCTCGGGGCTGGCGCGTCGCGGGGAAGCGGCGCTCGTCGTCGTCTCAGGCACGAGGACAACACCCGACATGTCCCCCGGAGGAGTGCCGGCGTCGTCGGCTCGATTCGGTCCGATAGCCAATAAAGTGCCGCCTCCTGCATGGCCATGGTTGCCCCGTCTCCGCCTCCTCCGGCGAGGAGGGTGGCGGGGACGACCGGAGTGCTCCTCTTCCGCCACGGAAAGATGCCGCCGTGGAGGTCACCTCCGCCGGGCGAGTCGAAGATCGTCGTTGTCGTCGCGTCACGAGGGGAGGAGTACCATGTCGTAGCTGCCGTCGAGGGACATGAACTCGAGACTCCCGAAGCTGAGCACCGTCCCGGGCTGAAGAGGTTGCTGAAGACTCCTCATCTGGAACTCAACGGGAAGGCGTTTGTTAACACGCAGCAGGCCCCTACCTGGCGCGCCAACTGTCGGCGTTTCGGACCCGGGGGGTCCCTGGACCGACGAGTGAATTTATCGTTGTGTGCCCTGCCCAGATGGGTTGGTGCGAGATGGAACACAGGAGGCGGGACAAGCTTTGTATTATCCTGCATCAGGGTGCTCGTAGTAGGGGTTACAAGCACGTCGCGAGAGGGAGAGGAAGAGGGAGCCTGTTCGTTCGCTCCTTCCCCCGCGCGAACCCTCCTTTTTCCCCGCGGGAAGGCCCTGGACCTCCCTTTTATAGATGCAAGGAAAGGGTCTAGATATACAATGGGGGGTGTAGCAATGCGCTAACATGTCTGGCAGAGAAATGCCTAGGCCCTATGTACATGCCAACGTGGCTGTCGGGGGAGAGCTTGAGCCCTGTGTTTATGATAACGTGGTCGTCGGAGGAGCGCCTGAGCCCTGTGAAAGCACAGCTGGTGGTGCGGCAAGGATCCTGCTGACGTCTCCTTGCTGCCGTAAGGGGCTGAGAGCCACCGGTGTCATGGTTGCATGCGGGGCACCATCATTACCCGTCGTCGAGGTAAGCCAGATGGGACGCCAGTCTTGTTCCTTGTAGCCTGAGCTAGCTAGGGATAGGGTAATGATGTATCCCCTGTTGGCGCGGTCGGTCCGAGCCCAAGGTCTGGCGAGGCGGGGACTTCTCCTGAGGCCGAGGTCGGGGTCGAGCGAGGACGCGATTCCTCCTGAGACCGAGGTCGAGGCCGAGTCCGGGGGTCGGGCGAGGCGGAGACTTCCTTCCGAGGCCGGAGCCTGAGGTCGGGCGAGGCGGAGCTTCCTGCTGCGCCCGAGGCCGAACTCGGTGGTTGATCGTGACTCGTTGTCAGCTTCGCCTGGGTGGTTGGCACGGCAGTCGGAGCGGGGCGAGCGGCGCTGTTTTCCCGTCAGATCGGACAGTAAGAGGGGGGCGAAGTGACTGCGGTCACTTCGGCCTGGCCGACTGAGGCGCGTGTGTCAGGATACGACGTCAGGCGACCCCTGCATTGAATGCGCCTGCGAAGCGGTCGGTTGGTGAGGCGGTCTGGCCTAGGTTGCTTCACTACGAAGCCTGCCCGAGCCGGGCCTCGGGAGAGCCGAGGGTGTGCCCGCTTCCTGAGGAGGTCCTCGAGCGTGCCGTGAATTCATCCGGAACTACTGCTCCTGCCCGAGGCTGGGCTCGGGCAAGATCGTGTCCCTTGGGTAGACGAAGCCTTGACTTGAACCGTGCTCGTCATTTGGTCCGAGGGTGTTTACCAGCCGTGATTAGTAGTGTTGGGGGTACCCCTAATTACGGTACCCGATAGTACCCATGGGCCTAGCTGCTCAATTACTGTATGCGGTTATAGGTAACCACGCGGGTATGTGACCCTGGTATTTTAGGAGAGAGTACCCCAGTTATGTGATACCGACAAGTAACTTTTAGTTGGAGACATCCAAATATCTCCACCTAATAGTTCAACTAACTATTAGCTACACTTTAACTACCCATTAATTCATTAGTTGTTTCAACCCATCTAAAATCAGGTGTGATATAAATATATATACCACTTTCAAAATAATAATATATGAAGTTATGCGTATAAATATACGGTTTTTTAAGGTGATGTCCTTAGTTTTGCTAGTGTCCTCATTTTTACCCTTAGTCATGTTTTTTGCTCAGTTTATCCTTCCAGCGCCATAAAACAGAAGCATTCGTTTGGCTTTAATCCATACCGACTTCTATTACTTTTATAATATTTTGTGTCTATGGATTACAGTTATAGCAGTCTAAATAGCTGCCTTTAATCCAAAGTGAACATGCTATTTAACTTCCCTAACGAAAAGCTGTAAAAATATATTTAAAAAAACAGAAAAATAATGGTAGGTCATAGCCCATAGGTGGAATGGCCCGCTCTAAAAACCAGGTCAAATATGTTTCCAGTGCGAAAAAGCAGTCCCAAAATCTAACCGAAGATTGAAGAACATCTCGTGATGTATTAGAGCATCTCCAATGAACAGAGAATCCCCCATACACCATGATGTCCTACCAAAACCAACCCTGGATAATAACAAGCTAAACCACGCACTTGCTGGCCTAACCCAAAAAATTTCTAATATGCCATGCCAGTGCAGTCACACGCATATCTATATACATCCATGCGCGCATTTCGAGGCGTATAGCTAAGCCGTAGAGGCATGGCCAGTTGGCCACTCCGCTTGCCGTACGTATGTGTACCGTGCATGTACGTACGTGGTGCTGGCTACGTCTTCACTTGAAAGCCGAGTCCAGGGACGCCTCAGCGAGCACGTCGAGCGGCGGGAACAGCGAGAAGCCGCCGTGCCGGCCATGGAACAGTCCCAGCTCTTCGCCCGCGAAGTCGAGGAACATCTGGTACTCCGCCTCCAGCGCCTCCGCCACCTCCGTCTCGTTGTCGTTGGACGCCGCCGAGGAGTCGTCCCTGAGGCCGAGCAGCAGCGCCTGCGGCTCCTCCTTGATCATCGTGTCCTTCCTCTTGACGACGGGCGCCGGAAGCGCGGGCACCGCCGGCGTGTCCGTCTTGCGGCGGAAGGAGTCCCCGATGTCCGAGCTCCACAGGCGGAGGAAGATGTCCGCGGGGTTGGAGGCCTTGTTGTCGGCCGCGCCAGCGACGGTGGAGGACGAGGAGGCTGCAGACGTGGTGGTGGTGGTGGTCGCGGTGGTGCCGGAGGAGGCGGCGGTGGCGGCGAGGAGGGAGAGGCGCGCCTCGGCCTCGAGCCTGGCCGTCTCCCACTGCGCCATGTGGCGCGCGGCGGGGCAGCCGGCGGCCGGGCCGGGCGGGGGCTCGTCGAGGCCCATCCGGCGCAGCTGCTTCTTGAGGTGCGTGTTCCAGTAGTTCTTGATCTCGTTGTCCGTCCGGCCTGGGAGCTGCGCCGCGATCATGGACCACCTGAGGTACCAGGATCAACACCAGGAAAAAAACCGTCAACGTATGCCGTTCGTTCTCGAGAGAATGCAACAATATTATTTATGACAATCAAACTGTCCCAGTTTATAGTAACTAGCACCAGCGTGTGTATACCTAATTCAATGACACTTCTTTTTGTACTGAAAATGTTTGTATTTTTTTATGTAAATTTAGTTGAAGTTTAGACCGTTTGACTTTTCAAGCAGCGAGAATAGTTTGCAAACTTTTTTTTACGGAGAGGGAGAGAGTTGTCCTGCCAATAGCAATCAGCCAATCACCAATTGCCGTGGCAGAAATATGAGCAGACAGGGCTCTAGTAAGGGGGTGTTTGGTTCCCCAAAACTAAAATTTAGCCCCTGTCATATCAAATGTTTGAACCTCCGTTTCGGGTATTAAATGTAGTCGGATTATAAAACTAATTTATCAGCCGAAGATTAAAAGACGAGACGAATCTAGTTCAGTTGGTTGTGTCTATATTTCATACTCCTATTTAAAAGTCAAACGCTTGATGTGACCCGGGCTAAACTTTAGAAAGAGCAACCAAACACCCCCTAAATAGGAGTACTACGAGAGCGAGGCAATAGCAATACACATCCGGCATGCTGAAGGCGCCAGGTTTTGGACGCGATGCCTTGGACGGAGGTGGCATCATTCAATGCGACGCGATGCTTTGCGACAGTGAGGCGCTGCGCCGAGCAGTACACCGGCAGTGCGAGCTCTCTAAGCTATGATGAGTGAGATGAGAGCATGACGAGAGAGGTAACGTGCTGCTCTCTGCCAGTGCCACAGATCGAATGGGACGGGCAGGCAGGCAGTTGCTACCTCGGCTCGGCAAAAGTTTTCTTACTTGTTGCCGACGATGGCGTGGAGCTGGACGATGGACTTCTCCTCCTCGGCTGTGAAGGGCCCGCGCTTGATGTCCGGCCGGAGGTAGTTGGTCCACCGCAGTCGGCAGCTCTTGCCGCACCGGTTCAGCCCTGCATGCCATTGCCATCCCAGAATAAGCATCGGTCACTCCGGCGAGGAATTTGGTCGGCATTTTAGGCCAGTGCGGCGCCAATGGTCGGGCAGAACTAAGACGACGACGGTGGAAACCGCGAAGAGAAGGGACTAATAAAGAGAGGAATTCTGACCTGCGAGCTTGGGGAGCAGGCGCCAGCTGCCATGGCCGTTGGTCTGGATGTAGTCGACGAGGAGCTTGTCCTCCTCCGGCGTCCAGGGCCCCTTCTTGAGGCCCTTGTTCTTGTCGCAGCAGGGCGCCCTTCCCATCGGATCGGCCGCCGCCCGCCGAACCGCTCGATCGCGCTGCCTCGCTCTTCGGCTCTTCCCAACCCCCACAGCACAAACGCGCGTGCACGCTGAAACTAACGCTGGTGTGGCGACGACACCAAGCACCAGAGGTCGCGCGGCGCTCAAAGGCGCTTTTTTTTTTGTCTTGTGGGTGTGATGTGTGGGACTAGGGAGGATTGGTCGAGACAGGGGTCAAGAGAAAAGCGGCCGCGGAGGACGAGGAGGGTTTTGTTTGCGGCCGAGGAGGATTCCCGGGGTGCGCTATTAATGGCGGAGATTTCCACCTGCTGCCTGCGACAAGACGACGGAGTAGACGGGTGGCGTGGGGGAAGCGGAAGGGAAGGGATGGACTGGGAGGGAAGCAGTGCAGAGGCCTCAAGCTCAGCGGTTCTGGTTTTGCGTGTCGAACTCGGACCGTGCGGCCATGGCATTGGTGCCATCCCCATAGCATGGGCTGGTTGATTGGATATGGCGCTGCCCGGTGGGCTATAAAAGCAGGTGTTTGGATATTAATAACTAGTAGAAAACTTTAGTTCCTGCATTAAAATTTTAGTTAGAATTATTAAATATAGTTTTATTACAAAACTAGTTAAACATAAAAAACTAAACAACAAAACAAACCTATAAAGCTTAATTAGTCCTACATTAAACATCTCACGCTGTTTAGTTTTTATTTATGTAATTAGTTTTTTATAATTAAACTATATTGAACGCTTGTAACTAACATTTAAACATACCATGTTACACAAACTAAATTTTAGCTAGAAGGATATAGACACGAGGGTAGGGATGTCTACATGTCTGATTTATTATTGGTATAAAATGTGGATATCCATAGTCTTATTTGTATGTGTTTTTAATTATATTTATTCTATGTCTGTGAAAAGGAAATAGGCTTACAAATTTTTCTAATTGAAATTGGTGGTGGTGCGATCCTTTTGCTTTAGGCTAATACTCTCTCCCCCTTTGGCATGAATCGCCAAAAACGGATGCTTGAGTGAAATATAAGCCCTTTGAAACTACTCTCTCCCTCTTTGGATGGAAGTATAGAAGTGAAGATTATACTAAAGTTGGAGAGTTGTGCGGAGCGACGGCGAAGGATGAATGGTTCAATGGAGCGGAGTGGAAGCCTTGTCTTCGCCGAAGACCCCTTTTCCTTTTCAATCTATGACTTAGCATGAAATGGACTTGAAAGAACACATTAGTCATAGCACATGAAAGAGATGATCAAAGGTATACATTTGAGCTATGTGTGCAAAAACATCAATAAAAGTTTCTAGAATCAAGAATATTTAGCTCATGCCTAAGTTTGGTAAAAGTTTGTTCATCCAATGGCTTGGTAAAGATATCGGCTAATTGTTCTTTGGTGCTAACATATGCAATCTCGATATCCCCTTTTGTTGGTGATCCCTTAGAAAATGATACCGAATGGCTATGTGTTTAGTGCGGCTATGCTCAACGAGATTATCCGCCATGCGGATTGCACTCTCATTATCACATAGAAGAGGAACTTTGGTTAATTTGTAACCATAGTCACTAAGGGTTTGCCTCATCCAAAGCAATTGCGCGCAACAATGGCCTGCGGCAATACACTCGGCTTCGGCGGTTGAAAGAGCCACAGAATTTTGCTTCTTTGAAGCCCAAGACACCAGAGATCTTCCCAAGAACTGGCAAGTCCCCGATGTGCTCTTTCTATTAATTTTGCACCCTGCCCAATCGGCATCGGAATAACCAATTAAATCAAATGTGGATCCCCTGGGGTACCAAAGGCCAAACTTAGGAGTATAAACTAAATATCTCAAGATTCGTTTTACGGCCCTAAGGTGAGCTTCCTTAGGATCGGCTTGGAATCTTGCACACATGCATACGGAAAGCATAATATCCGGTCGTGAAGCACATAAATAGAGTAAGGAACCTATCATCGACCGGTATACCTTTTGATTTACGGATTTACCTCCCGTGTCGAGGTCGAGATGCCCATTGGTTCCCATGGGTGTCTTGATGGGCTTGGTGTCCTTCATCCCAAACTTGGTTAGAATGTATTGTGTAAGGAAAATGGACCCCAGGCCTTTTTGGCTAATTGAGTTTTGGTGTTTGATGAACAACACAATCAGTGAACTAATAAGTCTTCTAGTGTTTGTGTTTGTAGTTCACAGGATGCGAAGAGAATTGGACCAAGGCAATGAGGATGCAACACCTCAAAAGAAGACATAAAAAGATGCGTAGGAGTCCAATACTCAAGAACAAAGAAGCCCAAAGAAATCAGCGAAGAATTCCAAGGAAAAGGGCTGTCAGCCAGCGCCTGGTGGCGCACCGGACATGCTACAGCGCAGTGTCCGGTGTGCACCGGACTGTCCGGTGAAGTCCCGGACAGTCTGCGCAGAGAGGTCGCAGGCAGGCGCTCTCTGGCTGTAGCACCGGACTGTCCGGTGTGCACCGGACTGTCCGGTGTGCCAACGGGCAGACGGCAACGGTCGAATCCAACGGTCGGATCCAACGGTCGACTGCTACAGGCGCCAACGGTCGGCTGACGTGGCGGCACCGGACATGCTACAGTGCAGTGTCCGGTGTGCACCGGACTGTCCGGTGCACCCGACGACAGAAAGCTGCTGCTTTCTGTCCAACGGCTAGTTGGGGGCTTGGAGGCTATAAATACCACCCCAACCGGCCATTCTCAAGTGTGAGAGCCCAAGCAACATACCAAGAGATATAGTGCATATTTCCAAGAGCTCAAACACCCAAGTGCTTAATAGAATCACTCGGTGATTAGCGTAGGTGCTTTGCGAAGTGCTTAGGTTAGTTAGACCGCTTTAGCGCTTGCTCTAGGTGAATCCTAGTTAGTTGAGTGAGTTTAGAAAAACCACACAACCCCTCGGCTCTTGCGCGAGCCGTTGTAATTGTACCGAGTGGGGCGAGAGTCTTGCGAGACCGTGACAACCGCGTTTGTGTCACGGCCGCCACCGTGTACCGGAGGGAACGAGGCCCGCGGCGTTTCGGCCGGAAGCTCGATAGTGGAGACGGCGGGGAGCGTCCGAGAGGAGCCGGAAGCGGAGCACCACTTGCGCGTGGAGAAGGCCCGCGGCTCTCTACGGAGTTACTCGACCGTGGTGCTTGGCCCTCGCGTGGGCTTCCCTTTGCGTAGGGGCACCAACGAGGATTAGTCGGAACCTTGCGTGGTTCCGGATACCTCGGTAAAAATACCGGCGTCATCCACGAGAGTTTGCTTCTCTACTTAGCTCTTTACATTCCGCATTTATATTAAGCATTTAAGTTTCAATCTTGTAGTCATACTTATTTAGTGTAGATTGAAACTCAGCCTTTGCGGTAGAGATAGCAACACTTAGACAAAACCTAGTTTGCACATTCTAGTTTTGATAGGTTTTGCTCTAGGGATTTATTTGTGGCCTAGTTTAGTAAAAGTTTTAGAAGTCCTAATTCACCCCCCCCCCCCTCTTAGGCGTCACCCGTTTCCTTCAATTGGTATCAGAGCCGGTTTGGCTCATTTGAAACGCTTTAGCTTCACCGCTAAAAGAGCCGACGCTTTTTAGAGGAAGGGATGGATACCCATAGGCCACCACACTTCGACGGCACTAACTTCCCATATTATAGTGCTAGAATGGCTTGTTACCTAGAGGCCGTTGATCTAGGTGTTTGGAGAGTCACTCGTGACGGGATGAAACCCCTCAAGAATCCCGAGAAACCCACCACGAGTGAGGAAAAAGAAATTCATTTGAATGCTAGAGCCAAAAATTGCTTGTATGAATCTCTTAGCATGGATATTTTCAATCAAGTATTTACCTTGAAAACTGCTAATGAGATTTGGCTAAAATTGCATGAGCTCCATGACGGCACATCCAATGTCCGTGAGCAAAAACATTGCCTAGTCTTAAATGAGTATAATTCTTTTGCCATGAAAGATGATGAGCTTGTTAGAGACATGTATTCTCGTTTGAATCTAATTATCAATGAGCTCAATTCTATTGGCATTAATAAGCTAGGTGATGCGGACATTGTGAGGAAGATTATCTCCCTGCTACCACAACAAAGATATGGGAGCATCATCACCATCCTTCACAACATGGAGGACTTGAGCAACATGACCCCGACCATTGTGATTGGGAAAATCGCGGCCTTTGAGATGTCGCGAAAAATGAGTCGGGGAGAGGAGCCAACTTCCTCAAGACCATATGCTTTTGCATGTGATGAAAGGAAGGGCAAAAAGAAGGCTCCCACTCCAAGTTCCTCTAGTGAAGAAGAGGAAGAAGAAGAAAGTGATGATGATGAAGATAATCAACCATGCACATCATCCTCCGAGGACGAAGAGACAATCCGACGCGTCGGAAAGGTAATGGGGATGATCCGCAAGATTAATCTAATGGGTGTGCCCCTGCAGGTCGAGGATCTTCTCTTTAACATTGACAGGAAAAAGCAAAGGAAGAGAGGATGCTTCGCATGTGGGGAGAAGGGCCACTTCAGGGACAACTGTCCAAATATGGCCAAGCCTAAAAAGGAGAGAAGCAAAGGCCAGGCGCTAACAAGTGTTAGAACTTGGGATGATTCTTCAAGTGAAGATGAACCTCCAAGGATGCGCAGCCATCGGTCCTCATCACGATCATCACGGTCATCACACAAATGCCTTATGGCAAGAGGTAACAAAAGCATTCCATCCTCTAGTGATGAAAGTAGTAGTGATGATGAAGGCGAGGGAAAGGCCTCTCTAGAAGAGCTTGCGGAAGCCGTAAAATTTTTCCAGGATGTTTGCACTAAGCAAAAAGCTCAACTTAAAACTTTGAAAAATAAGTTGGTTAGCTCTCAAAATGATTACAAAGGTTTGCTAGAAAAATTTGAAACTTTTGCAAACTTAAATAGTGAGCTATCAACTAAAATTGAGCTATTAGAATCTAGTGCTCCATCCACTGCTACCGATGATAGCCTTATTAAAAAGAATGAAAAACTTAAGGCTAAGTTAGCTAGCTCCCAAGAAGCTATTGAAAATTTGCTAGAGAAAATGGAAATTCTTAGCATACACAATAATGAGCTAACTACTAAGTTAGAAAACATTGGTAGCACCCCAGCAGCATCTTTAGTTGAAATACCTGAAATAATTAAGAAAGATGCTTCTACTTCCTGCTTTGATTTAATTGATGATTCTAACCCCTGCAACCAAGTCGTTGTTGAGAATATTGTTGTAGAGACATGTACGGATGAGGTTGCAAAGGAAAATGAACAATTAAAGCAAGAAGTGGCTCGTCTTGGCAAGGCTTTGTATGACAAGAAAGGCAAAGCCAAACAAATCCGACCTCCACAGGATAACACCGCTGCGGGAGTGAACAAGCCTGTAGAGGGAGAAACTGTGATTTGTAGGCTATGCCACAAGGAAGGCCACAAGTCTTTCCAATGCAAGGCGATGACCGGGGATAAACAAAGGCAAAAGCTCAAGCAAAAGCCATCAAGCAAAATCTCCAACACCTACATCAAAAAGGTGAACAAAAAGGATGGTACACCATATTTGATCAAAAAGAAAAAGAATGGAAAGGTGATAGCAATCAAGGCCAACAAGCAAGCCAACAAAGGAAAAGGGGCCAAACGCATCTGGGTGCCAAAAGAGATAATTTCAACCATGAAAAGCACCAAGAAGGTTTGGATCCCGAAAGGGAAGTGAGTGGACCGAAGGTCGTCGGGAAATTTGGAGACTTGGCTAAATTGGGATGTATATCATGGGATACATCATATTGGATCAAGTTTATTGCCAAGTGGGTTAGTGACAATTTTGGACCCAAATTTCCCACCCATGACTAAGGTAACTAGTTTTATTGTATTCTTCATTTTTAGATATGCGTATCTATTTACCTTCTATCTAGTTTACCTTTCTTGCCTAGTATTACAATTGTTATGTACTTTTGTTTAAAATCATGCATACTAGGTAAATCACATGGTAGGATTGCTTGCTTTCAATTCATATACTTAAGCAAACCTACATGGCTTAAAATGTTTATTTAAGCACGGCACATAGCTTTTATATCACTCCATAGTAAATGATGCATCAATTGAAAATTTTGATTTCTACAAGTTGTATCATTTAACTTATATGTGCCAAAGTTAGGATTATGGATAATTTACCCCTCTTGATATCAAATCAAAGTGCATGTCTCCTACAAGTATTCAAAACTTGTATGCACACCTTTAGGGGGAGGTTACTCTATAATCTAACACTTTGAGACTAACACCTTTTCAAGTCTATTTCTTGTGATAGTCTCATTGTAAGGAAAATAAGGTCCCCGGAGAAAGACAACAATCTTCCACTGCAAAATCTCCAAGAACTCTCATGTCTCTCAAGCTCGCCATTGATCTTCAATCGGTATCTTTTGAGACTACATTCAGTATCGTTTACATGTCTTCTCCAATATTTGATTAGACTATATTTAATATCATATGCTTCCATGTTGCAAAAATGCATAAGTAGTTTAACTCATATTCTGTTACCTATGCATAAGGGAAGTTAGTCTTTTCAAATCATGCCTTGCACCTCTATTTTTCACATGCTTTTTCCTAAGTAGAGGATCTCTGTCAGGGGGAGTTTTTCTTCATCTCTAAAGGGGGAGAAAAACTCTTTCTAAAGGAGAGTACTCATTTGGGGGAGTAATCTTTTGAGGACTCCTTCAAGTGGTATCATTCACATAGTTTAATTTAATATCCTTCTAGTGATATCATTTGATACAATTCTTATTGAGGGCAAGCTTTTATTTACTTCCTACATGCTTTTAATGTCTTCCTTTTCGGTGGTTGATGCCAAAGGGGGAGAAGTTTAGGGACCAAAGCAATGAAAACCATATCAAACACCAAACACCACACATTTCAAATTTTATATCTTCAAATAAGTTCTACAAGTGGTTTTGGTTATTTGGTCCAAAAATAGGAAGTAAGTGAATTATGGAGTTAGGAGGAGGCTTAAGTCCATAATATCACATTGTGGGGACAATCATGCATCATAGCAAGTAGATTGCATATTTTCATTCAAATACTTGTATTATTTGCTTGCTTTGGTTGTGTTGTCATCAATCACCAAAAAGGGGGAGATTGTAAGGAAAATGGACCCCAGGCCTTTTTGGCTAATTGAGTTTTGGTGTTTGATGAACAACACAATCAGTGAACTAATAAGTCTTCTAGTGTTTGTGTTTGTAGTTCACAGGATGCGAAGAGAATTGGACCAAGGCAATGAGGATGCAACACCTCAAAAGAAGACATAAAAAGATGCGTAGGAGTCCAATACTCAAGAACAAAGAAGCCCAAAGAAATCAGCGAAGAATTCCAAGGAAAAGGGCTGTCAGCCAGCGCCTGGTGGCGCACCGGACATGCTACAGCGCAGTGTCCGGTGTGCACCGGACTGTCCGGTGAAGTCCCAGACAGTCTGCGCAGAGAGGTCGCAGGCAGGCGCTCTCTGGCTGTAGCACCGGACTGTCCGGTGTGCACCGGACTGTCCGGTGTGCCAACGGGCAGACGGCAACGGTCGAATCCAACGGTCGGATCCAACGGTCGACTGCTACAGGCGCCAACGGTCGGCTGACGTGGCGGCACCGGACATGCTACAGTGCAGTGTCCGGTGTGCACCGGACTGTCCGGTGCACCCGACGACAGAAAGCTGCTGCTTTCTGTCCAACGGCTAGTTGGGGGCTTGGAGGCTATAAATACCACCCCAACCGGCCATTCTCAAGTGTGAGAGCCCAAGCAACATACCAAGAGATATAGTGCATATTTCCAAGAGCTCAAACACCCAAGTGCTTAATAGAATCACTCGGTGATTAGCGTAGGTGCTTTGCGAAGTGCTTAGGTTAGTTAGACCGCTTTAGCGCTTGCTCTAGGTGAATCCTAGTTAGTTGAGTGAGTTTAGAAAAACCACACAACCCCTCGGCTCTTGCGCGAGCCGTTGTAATTGTACCGAGTGGGGCGAGAGTCTTGCGAGACCGTGACAACCGCGTTTGTGTCACGGCCGCCACCGTGTACCGGAGGGAACGAGGCCGCGGCGTTTCGGCCGGAAGCTCGATAGTGGAGACGGCGGGGAGCGTCCGAGAGGAGCCGGAAGCGGAGCACCACTTGCGCGTGGAGAAGGCCCGCGGCTCTCTACGGAGTTACTCGACCGTGGTGCTTGGCCCTCGCGTGGGCTTCCCTTTGCGTAGGGGCACCAACGAGGATTAGTCGGAACCTTGCGTGGTTCCGGATACCTCGGTAAAAATACCGGCGTCATCCACGAGAGTTTGCTTCTCTACTTAGCTCTTTACATTCCGCATTTATATTAAGCATTTAAGTTTCAATCTTGTAGTCATACTTATTTAGTGTAGATTGAAACTCAGCCTTTGCGGTAGAGATAGCAACACTTAGACAAAACCTAGTTTGCACATTCTAGTTTTGATAGGTTTTGCTCTAGGGATTTATTTGTGGCCTAGTTTAGTAAAAGTTTTAGAAGTCCTAATTCACCCCCCCCCCCTCTTAGGCGTCACCCGTTTCCTTCATATTGAATGTACTTTGTTTGGCTAATGAAGGTGCCCTCTTGGAGTTGCTTCACTTGAAATCCTAGAAAATACTTCAACTCCCCCATCATAGACATCTCGAATTTTTGAGTCATGATCCTACTAAACTCTTCACATGTAGATTCGTTAGTAGACCCAAATATAATATCATCAACATAAATTTGGCATACAAACAAATCATTTGCAAGTGTTTTAGTAAAGAGTGTAGGATCGGCTTTTCCGACTTTGAATCCATTAGCAATAAGAAAATCTCTTAGGCATTCATACCATGCTCTCGGGGCTTGCTTGAGCCCATAAAGCGCCTTAGAGAGTCTATAAACATGGTTAGGATACTCACTGTCTTCAAAGCCGGGAGGTTGCTCAACATAGACCTCTTCCTTGATTGGTCCATTGAGGAAGGCACTTTTCACGTCCATTTGATAAAGCTTAAAGCCATGTTAAGTAGCATAGGCAAGTAAAATGCGAATTGACTCAAGCCTAGCTACGGGTGCATAGGTTTCACCGAAATCCAAACCTTCGACTTGTGAATATCCCTTGGCCACAAGTCGGGCTTTGTTCCTTGTCACCACACCATGCTCGTCTTGTTTGTTGCGGAAGACCCACTTGGTTCCTACAACATTTTGGTTAGGACGTGGAACTAAATGCCATACCTCATTCCTTGTGAAGTTGTTGAGCTCCTCTTGCATCGCCATCACCCAATCCGAGACTTGAAGTGCTTCCTCTACCCTGTGTGGCTCAATAGAGGAAACAAAAGAGTAATGCTCACAAAAATGTGCAACACGAGATCTAGTGGTTACCCCCTTATGAATGTCGCCGAGGATGGTGTTCATGGGGTGATCTCGTTGAATTGCTTGGTGGACTCTTGGGTGTGGCGGCCTTGGAACTTGCTCGTCCTCCTTATCTTGATCATTTGCATCTCCCCCTTGATCATTGCCATCGACTTGAGGTGGCTCGTCTTCTTGATCTTCCTCTTCATCATCTTGAGCCTCATCCTCATCTTGAGTTGGTGGAGATGCTTGCATGGAGGAGGATGGTTGATCTTGTGCTTGAATGGGCTCTTCGATTTCCTTAGGACACACATCCCCAATGGACATGTTCCTTAGCGCGACGCACGGAGCCTCTTCATCATCTAATTCATCAAGATCAACTTGCTCTACTTGAGAGCCGTTAGTCTCATCAAACACAATGTCACAAGAAACTTCAACTAGTCCAGTGGACTTGTTAAAGACTCTATATGCCCTTGTGTTTGAATCATATCCTAGTAAAAAGCCTTCTACAGCCTTAGGAGCAAATTTAGATTTTCTACCTCTTTTAACAAGTATAAAACATTTGCTACTAAAGACTCTAAAATATGAAACATTGGGCTTTTTACCGATGAGGAGTTCGTAGGATGTCTTCTTGAGGATTCGGTGTAGATACAACCGGTTGATGGTGTAGCAAGCGGTGTTGACCGCCTCGGCCCAAAACCGATCCGAAGTCTTGTACTCATCAAGCATGGTTCTTGCCATGTCCAATAGAGTTCTATTCTTCCTCTCCACTACACCATTTTGTTGAGGCGTGTAGGGAGAAGAGAACTCATGCTTGATCCCCTCCTCCTCAAGGAAGCCTTCAATTTGTGAATTCTTGAACTCCGTCCCATTATCGCTTCTAATTTTCTTGATCCTCAAGCCGAACTCATTTTGAGCCCGTCTCAAGAATCCCTTTAAAGTCTCTTGGGTTTGAGATTTTTTCTGTAAAAAGAATACCCAAGTGAAGCGAGAATAGTCATCCATAATAACAAGACAGTACTTACTTCCGCCGATGCTTATGTAAGTGATCGGGCCGAATAGGTCCATGTGGAGGAGCTCGAGTGGCCTGTCAATCGTCAAGATGTTCTTATGTGGATGATGAATGCCAACTTGCTTTCCGGCTTGGCATGCGCTACAGATCCTATCTTTCTCAAAGTGAACATTGATTAGTCCTAAAATGTGTTCTCCCTTTAGAAGCTTGTGAAGATTCTTCATCCCAACATGTGCTAGTCGGCGATGCCAGAGTCAGCCCATGTTAGTCTTAGCAATTAAGCAAGTGTCGAGTTCAGATCTATTGAAATCAACTAAGTATAGCTGACCCTCTAACACTCCCTTAAATGCTACTGAATAATCACTTCTTCTAAAGACAGTGACACCTACATCAGTAAACAGACAGTTGTAGCCCATTTTGCATAGTTGAGAAACGGAAAGCAAATTGTAATCTAAAGAGTCTACAAGAAAAACATTGGAAATAGAATGGTCAGGAGATATAGCTATTTTACCCAAACCTTTGACCAAACCTTGGTTTCCATCCCCGAATGTGATAGCTCGTTGGGGATCTTGGTTTTTCTCATAGGAGGAGAACATCTTCTCCCCTGTCATGTGGTTTGTGCACCCGCTATCGATGATCCAACTTGAGCCCCCGGATGCATAAACCTACAAAACAAGTTTAGTTCTTGATTTTAGGTACCCAAACAGTTTTGGGTCCTTTGACATTAGATACAAGAACTTTGGGTACCCAAACACAAGTCTTTGATCCCTTTTGTTTGTCCCCAACATACTTGGCAACTACTTTGCCGGATTTGTTAGTCAAAACATAAGATGCATCAAAAGTTTTAAATGAAATGCTAGGTTCATTTGATACACTAGGAGTTTTCTTTCTAGGCAATTTAGCACGAGTTGATTGCCTAAAGCTAGATGTCTCACCCTTATACATAAAAGCATGATTAGGGCCAGAGTGAGACTTCCTAGAATGAATTCTCCTAATCTTATGCTCGGGATAACCGGCAGGGTACAAAATGTAACCCTCGTTATCCTGAGGCATGGGAGCCTTGCCCTTAACTAAGTTAGATAATTTTTTAGTAGGGGCATTAAGTTTGACATTGTCTCCCCTTTGGAAGCCAATGTCATCCTTGATGCCAGGGCGTCTCCCACTATAAAGCATACTACGAGCAAATCTATTTTTTTCATTTTCTAGCTCATGCTCGGCAATTTTAGCATCTAATTTTGCTATATGATCATTTTGTTGTTTAATTAAAACCATGTGATCATGAATAGCATCAATGTCAACATCTCTACATCTAGTGCAAATAGAAACATGCTCAACGGTAGATGTAGAGGGTTTGCAAGTTTTTAGTTCAACAATCTTAGCATGCAAAATGTCATTTTCACTTCTAAGAACGGAAATAGAAGCATTGCAAACATCTAAGTCTTTAGCCTTAGCAATCAATTTTTCATTTTCAAATCTAAGGCTAGCAAGAGAGGCATTCAATTTCTCAATCTTAGCAATAGAAATAGCATGATCATTTCTAAGATTGGCATATGAATCATCACAAACATTTGAATCAACCTTAGAAATTAATCTAGCATTTTCATTTCTAAAGTTGGCAATCAAATCATGACAAGTGCTTAGCTCACTAGTTAATTTTTCACATTTTTCCATTTCTAGAGCATAAGCATTCTTAACCTTAACATGCTTCTTATTTTCCTTAATTAGGAAGTCCTCTTGGCTATCCAAGAGTTCATCCTTCTTATGAATAGCGCTAATCAATTCATTTAACTTCTCTTTTTGTTCCATGTTAAGGTTGACAAAAAGAGTAAACAAATTATCCTACTCATTACTAGAATTGTCTTCATCACTAGAGAATGCATATTTAGTGGAGGATTTAGATTTAACCTTCTTCCTTTTGCCGTCCTTTGCCATGAGGCACTTGTGGCCGGCGTTGGGGAAGAGGAGTCCCTTGTTGAAGGCGATGTTGGCGGCGTCCTCGTCGGAGGAGGAGTCGGTGGAGCTCTCGTCGGAGTCCCACTCGCGGCACACTTGGGCATCACTGCCCTTCTTCTTGTGGTACCTCTTCTTTTCCTTTCTTCTCCCCTTCTTGTCGTCGCCCCTGTCACTAGAAATAGGACATTTTGCTATAAAGTGACCGGGCTTACCACACTTGTAGCAAACCTTCTTGGAGCGGGGCTTGTAGTCCTTCTCCCTCCTTTGCTTGAGGATTTATCGAAAGCTTTTGATGATTAAAGCCATCTCCTCATTGTCGAGCTTTGAGGCGTCGATGGGGAGCCTACTTGGTGTAGACTCTTCCTTCTTCTCCTCCGTTGCCTTGAATGCGACGGGTTGTGCCTCGGGCGTGGAGGAGGTGCCTTGCTCGATGATTTTCTTTGAGCCTTTAATCATTAGCTCAAAGCTCACAAATTTTCCTATAACCTCCTCAGGAGACATTAGCTTGTATCTAGGATCACCTCGAATTAATTGAACTTGCGTAGGGTTAAGAAAAACGAGGGATCTAAGAATAACCTTGACCATCTCATGGTCATCCCATTTTGTACTCCCGAGGTTGCGTACTTGGTTCACCAAGGTCTTCAACCGATTGTACATTGCTTGTGGATCCTCCCCTTTGTGAAGCATGAACCGACCGAGCTCCCCCTCGATCGTCTCCCGCTTGGTGATCTTTGTCACCTCGTCTCCTTCGTGCGCGGTCTTGAGCACGTCCCAAAAATGTAGTCTTTTATTTGGTATTAAAATAAGTTTTTCAATTGGAATCTTATTTTGATATAATTTCAAATTGGTATGCCCTCTTCAAAATTAATATCTAAAACCCTCTTGAACACTAAGAGGAGGATTTCATTAAGGGGGAGTTTTGTTTAGTCAAAGGAAAAGCATTTGAAACAGGGGGAGAAAATTTCAAAACCTGAAAATGCTTCTCAAAATTCTATTCATTTATCTTTGACTATTTGCAAAAGAACTTTGAAAAGAATTTCTAAAACATTTTTGCAAAACAAAACATGTGGTGCAAGCGTGGTCCAAAATGTTAATAACAATAAAAGCCATCCATGCGCATCTAGTAAGTAATATTTATTGGTTTCATTCCAAGCAACCTTTGCACTTACAATTATGCAAACTAGTTCAATTCCGCACTTCTATATTTGCTTTGGTTTGTGTTGGCATCAATCACCAAAAAGGGGGAGATTGAAAGGGAAATAGGCTTACACATTTTCCTAATTGATTTTGGTGGTTGAATTGCCCAACACAAATAATTGGACTAACTAGTTTGCTCTAGATTATAAGTTTTACAGGTGCCAAAGGTTCACAATAGACCAATAAAAAGACCAAGATGGGTTCAAATAAAGTGAGCTAAAGAAATCCCAAAGGCACCCTGGTCTGGCGCACCGGACTGTCTGGTGTGCCACCGGACAGTGTCCGGTGCACCAGGGAACTCGACGCTGAACTCGCTACCTTCGGGAAAATGGAGGCCGCTCCGCTATAATTCACCGGACCGTCCGGTGTATGCACCGGACAGTGTCCGGTGGCACACTGGACTGTCCGGTGTGTCAGTGGAGCAACGGCTACTTCGCGCGCAACGGTCGACTGCAACGCATTTAATGCGCGCCTGCGCGCACAGAGGTCAGAGCACGCGCAGCAGGCGCACCGGACAGCCTAGAGGCCCCACCAGTCAGAGCTCCAACGGTCGAACCCTAACGGCCGGGTGACGTGGCTGGCGCACCGGACAGTGTCCGGTGGCACACCGGACTGTTCGGTGCGCCCGTCGACAGCAGCCTCCACCAAACGACTAGTTTGGTGGTTGGGGCTATAAATACCCCAACCACCCCACCATTCATTGCATCCAAGTTTTCAGCATTCACACCTCATACAAGAGCTATAGCATTCAATTCTAGACACAACCAAAGAGATCAAATCATCTCCCAAGTCCGGAATCACTCCAAATCAAATAGTGACTAGAGAGAGTGACATTTGTGTTCATTTGAGCTCTTGCACTTGGATTGCTTCTTTTCTTTCTCATTCTTTCTTGTGAACATCTCAATTGTAACCAAGGCAAGAGACACCAATTGTGTGGTGGTCCTTGCGGGGACTTAGTGTCCCGTGTGATTGAGAAGAGAAGCTCACTCGGTCTAAGTGATCGTTTGAGAGAGGGAAAGGGTTGAAAGAGACCCGGTCTTTGTGACCACCTCAACGGGGAGTAGGTTTGCAAGAACCGAACCTCGGTAAAACAAATCCTTGTGTGTCACTCTTTATTTGCTTGCGATTTGTTTTTCACCCTCTCTCTCGGACTCGCTTATATTTCTAACGCTAACCCGGCTTGTAGTTGTGATTAACTTTGTAAATTTCAGTTTCGCCCTATTCACCCCCCTCTAGGCGACTTTCAGTTTGAATTTATATTTATGTAATTAGGGATGTCTACATGTGTGGTTTATTATGGGTATATTTCTTTTCATGTTGTTGTTACCTAGTAATGCAGTTCGTGTACTCGGCAAAAATACACAACGCTTGGTTTAGCTCCTTGGCTTTGGACTACCCAAATAAATACTCCGAGTCACATTATCTCATTAGGCATTAATTGATGAAGGTATATCTCATATTTCTTCAACACTTTGACAACCATCTTATACAGAGAAAATCATAGGCCGACCTTGAAGAAACTTCAAAAGGCTGCATCCTCAATTTTTTTGTGCCTGAGGAACAGTGTCATCTCACCAAGCTTGATGATTCAGCTAACTCCAAAGTAACCATATTTCTTCATCACTTCTACGTGCCCCTTCTTCATCATCGACTTTTCGAAGCTCACATCGAGCGAATGTCGTTATCATCCTCTTAAACTTCAAGTTCTTTGCCACTTTCTTCATCTGACTCATCTTCGTCAAGATCAACTACAATATATTCAACATTTTTTCTTTGACCTGGGTTGTCACTTTGGCTCCGGTAGCTAGGGTGCCGCTTGTTAACTCATGTGTTGTTTCGCTGACAAGTGTTTCTTCTTTCTTCTCAATGGCATATGAGGTGGGTAGTCCAGCAATCATTTTGATTACCGCCATTTGCAAGGGTACCAAGATAAAACTTCCTAAGCTCACGAAAATCAATAAAGCAAATGAGTTTCGGAGGCAAAAAATGGTGCTAGCATGGTGGCAATAACAGTAAATGTGGGGCCTAATCCATGCGGGTCAGCTCTATTATTACTTCTAGTTAAAGGATACACGCGAGTGCTGCCCTGAGAGCGTTTCACGCGACCTCAGCGTCTTACGCACCGACGCGTGCGTGTGTGGTACCGTTTACAGCGTGGGTGGGTACTCGTTTACGCCGTGGGTGTGGGGCCGCAGTTCGCGCAGTTGAAGCCACGTCCACGACTGACCTGTCTGGCTGTCTCCTCCACCAGCGACCCGTCTTCTCCCAGCGACCCGTCTTCTCCGCCTCTGCGACACGGGCTCTGACGGGAACGCGCCGGTGTCCACGCTTGACGACAGCCATCGTGCCTGTGGGATAGGGGATCGCTTCGTCCACACCTGCCCCGACAGTCGTGCCGCGACATGGACGGCTCGGACCTAGGCCTCTGCGACACGGCCTCCCACGGCCACGCACCGGCGTTCGCGCTTCAGGACGGCCGTCGTGCCTGCGGGAGAGGAGCTGGCTTCGTCCACACCTGCCCCGGGAGTCTTGCCGCGACCTGGACGGCTCCGACCGGGTCTTCCACGAACGGCGCGGCGACCAAATCTGCGACGGAGCGGCACGGGCCAAGGACGGCGGGGGCTTGTGGCCGGCGCTTCGCCGTTAGTCAGGTGAGTGTGCCGCCTCGCCTTCTCCAAAAGCGCACGCACTGGGGTACAACTCGTTGGGTCACTGTAGATCTAGGGTTTTCGAAAATCGTCATTAGCGAGGCCATTGCGCCGCTGTAAATCTCCTGTGGAGGTCGTCACGCGTCGCTGTGCTCCGGTGCCTGTGCCCATGACGTTAGGTGAGGGTTGTTCACCGTATTTTAAAATCCCACAAATATGGAGCCCCTTCGCTGTTCTTCCGTCCCGTCGCCTGTGCTTTACCAACAGCGCAGGCTCACTGTTCTCGTGTCCTTCACCATAGCGCCCATCCCGCAGCTTTCTGCTACATATATGGAGCCCCTACGCTGGTGTATTCCTCTTTCCGTCGGCCTGGTACCCGGCGGAAGCGCCTTTCTCCTCCTCGACTCCGTCGTTCTCATCGTTCGTTCCTTTCTTCTGATGCTAATTTCTCTTGTGTTGGTTCTTGGTCGTCTCTTGATTGCATCATGTGTGTTAGCTCATAGGAACTGTTGTTCTTGTAGATCTGCTACGTAGCAGAAGGGCAGACACGCGCAGGTCCTCAGGCTCTCCTCTCGGTCTCTTCTGCAGCTGTTCGAGGTGAGCGACTCCTTCCACCATCCCTCTCTTGGTTATGTTGATTTGGTGTCCATGGATACACTGTCTGCATTTTTAGATAGTTGTTGATTAGATGTCCTTATGTCCACCATCCCTCTTCTGCAGCGTTGATTAGATGTCCTTATGTCCCACATTAGTTTCTTGGAACTCTACTTTTTTGGGGACAAACAGAGTGGTGTCTTGATTCATTTTGTCCTGCACATTTTACAGCTACTTTCTCTTCTATTTGCATGCGTAGATAGTTGTTTCCCATTTCGCTTGATACAGACATGGATACAGGCATACACTCCTCTCTTTGTTATTATGTTGATTTGGTGTCCATGGATAGGCTGTCTGCATTTTTTCAGATTAGGTGTGGTCATGTGGCACTTCCTTAGATGTTACTATGTCCCGCAACAGTTTCTTGGAACTATACTTTTTTGGGGAGAAACAGAGTGGTGTCGTGATTCGTTTTGCCCTACACATTTTACAGCTACTTTCTCTTCTATTTGCATGCGTAGACAGTTCTTGGGGACTTCCTTAGATATCATTATGTATACATGGATAGACTATGGTGAAGGACATAGATACAGGCATATATGGATAGACTGTATGCATTTTATTCAGATTGGTTTCTTGGGACTCTAATCTGAAAAAAATGCATACACCTAATCTGAATAAAATGCATGAAGTAGAGTTCCAATCTGAATAAAATGCATACATGGATATCTATGTCTGTATTATTCGAACTCTACATGGATAAAATGCATACACCTAATCTGAATAAAATGCATGAAGTACTAGAGCACTAGAGCATTTGACTAAAATGCATACATGGATAAAATGCATACACCTAATCTGAATAAAATGCATACACCTAGAGTATTTGACTAAAATGCATACATGGATATCAGTACTAGAGCACAGATTTTATTCAGATTAGGTGTATGCATTTTATCCATGTAGAGTCCCCAAAAAGGTAGAGTTCCAATAATACAGACATAGATACAGGCATACATGGATAGACTGTATGCATTTTATTCAGATTAGGTGTGGTCATGTGGCACTTCCTTAGGTATCATTATGTCACACAACAATTTCTTGGAACTATACTTTTTTGGGGAGAAACATCTTTATCTAGGCTATCCCCAGGCCTAAGATTACGTTCATCACAGAAAATATGGCTCAGCCAACATATTAGAATACAAATTAAATTATATGACTTTTTAAATATGTCTTCCTCAACTGTGCCGCCAACATCAATTTCTTGGAACTATACTTTTTTGGGGAGAAACAGATTTATCTAGGCTATCCCCAGGCCTAAGATTAGGTTCATCACAGAAAATATGGCTCAGCCAACATATTAGAATACAAATTAACTTATATGACTTTTCAAATATGTCTTCCTCAACTGTATCACCAACATCAATTTCTTGGAACTATACTTTTTGGGGGGAGAAACAGATTTATCTAGGCTATCCCCAGGCCTAAGATTAGGTTCATCGCAGAAAATATGGCTCAGCCAACATATTAGAATACAAATTAACTTATATTACTTTTCAAATATCTCTTTCTCAACTGTATCACCAACATCAAATTCTTCGAACTATACTTTTTTGGGGAGAAACAGATTTATCTAGGCTATCCCCAGGCCTAAGATTAGGTTCATCACACAAAATGTGGTTCAGCCAGCATATTAGAATGCAAATTAACTTATATGACTTTTCAAATATGTCTTCCTCCACTGTATCACCAACATCAATTTCTTGGAACTATACATTTTTGGGGAAAACAGATTTATCTAGGCTATCCCCAGGCCTAAGATTAAGTTCATCACACAAAATATGGCTCAGCCAACATATTAGAGTACAAATTAACTTATGTGACTTTTCAAAGATGTCTTTCTTAACTGTATCACCAATGTCGTGAACAAATGATGGACCATAAACTGAATTCTACACTCCAAAATGTTTAGAGGATCAGATTGAGTAACAGCGCGGTGAACAAATGATGGACCATAAACTGAATTTCTTGCATTGGAACTATACTTTTTGGGGGAGAAACAGATTTATCTAGGCTATCCCCAGGCCTAAGATTAGGTTCATCGCAGAAAATATGGCTCAGCCAACATATTAGAATACAAATTAACTTATATGACTTTTCAAATATATCTTTCTCAACTGTATCACCAACATCAATTTCTTCGAACTATACTTTTTTGGGGAGAAACAGATTTATCTAGGCTATCCCTAGGCCTAAGATTAGGTTCATCACGCAAAATGTGATTCAGCCAGCATATTAGAATACAGATTAGCTTATATGACTTTTCAAATATGTCTTCCTCCACTGTATCACCAACATCAGTTTCTTGGAACTATACTTTTTTGGGGAAAACAGATTTATCTAGGCTGTCCCCAGGGCTAAGATTAAGTTCATCACACAAAATATGGCTCAGCCAACATATTAGAGTACAAATTAACTTATGTGACTTTTCAGAGATGCCTTTCTTAACTGTATCACCAATGTCGTGAACAAATGATGGACCATAAACTGAATTCTACACTCCAAAATGTTTAGATCCGTTTCGTCTTCGAAGAGCTACTGTCCAGCACATCAGCTGCCTTCCCAGCGTTTCACGGGACCTCCTCCTCTTCCCGCCAAATGCCTACTTCCTCGCAAAGATATGCATGTGGCATTTTCCCTTCCAGACGACCCTGTTAGTTTGGCGTCCCTGTTGTTGTGTGCGTTGTCGCTAATGGATGGGGGTACATGTGAGCACATGGCGTGTTGCCGTCGAAGCCCCAGTGCCCAACGTTTGGCAATTTCGCGGAGTCTGCACTAATATTATGCGCTCTTTGGGTTCAATATAGCCTTTATTTAGGGCAATATGTCTCTTTCCCTTTCGCATAGACAACCACACATTCATTATGTCTTTGAACAGCTACTATCGAACACATGAACACGCTTGATCAGCCATCCGCTTCGATGCCGGCACATGCGTCGCGTTATGCGATTTCGTTGCACTCTCAGCTGGTTCGTCAAAAGCGGCCAGGTTAGTGACTGTCAGGCTTTTCATGCTGCTTGTATCTACTATAGCTCTATACGCATACTAAGATGCGTGTACACGTCGTTTGTAGGCGACAAGTCCTTACTCGACTTTCCTACAACGGTTGCCACCGCTAACAGACACCATCGCAGACAGAGGATGCGTCGTACGCTTGCGTCTGCTGAACGAGCATGTGCCAACAACGGTTTTTCCCTACCGTCTGTCTTTTCAAAATAATCTTTAGGTTTCATGTGTGCTGCGCGTAAAAAATCCTATGAATTTATGCTCGACTTTCTGCTTATAGTTAGCACGGATGCAGCCTCACCGTCTCTTGAAAAATCATACGTCGAGCTGCTTAAAGGTGCTTGTGTACCACCTGGATTATTTTCTCTACATATTTCTAAAGTAACCCATGCAACATCTACACATCTTTGCCTATAGAGACCTACAAAGATCGCTCATACTATGGTGGCCCATCAGACGAGTGCCCACATTGTGGTTGTTGGAGCGAAGGCAGAAACGCCACCCTTCGCCCGAAGTCTCCACCACTTAGCCCCTGCCCTGACGGACAAAGCAGGCAGGGACACCCTTCGCTTCATCGGCACCAGAGACAACACGGAGACCCTTCGCTAGATTCGGCACCAGGCGAAGGCCTGCGGCGACGCCTCCCCGCTGTGCGGCCTCGTTCGGCTCTGAGGCCCACATGAGATCTGGCCCATTGTAACGGGCCCTGCGTGGCCGCGTTTGTGTTACGGGCCTAATCTGTAAAGGCGTACTTGTAATTACAGCTTGTAACCCCGCTTTATGGGAATATTCTGGGGATAAACTAGGTACCTGAGGGCACATGCGTCCTTAACGCAAGGCGCCGTGCACTCGGATACCTATAAATACCCCCACACAGTGCCCGTGAGAGGCCAGATTAACAGAGCTTTTGCCATCACGCGCGAGTGCCCTGTTGCCATCACCATTCACTCGTGTTGGATCCCCTTGCTGTCGCGAGCAAGTTCCAACATTTGGCGCCCACCGTTCGTGCTACGAGACAACCACCCGCGATGGCACCCAAGAGAGCTAACCCGAAGGCTGACGAGGCTGCGAAGGCAGCACTGCTGTAACACCCGGATTTTAGGGATCAAAAACCCGGGGTTAACATAAACACCAGGTATGCTGGGACCAAGTCTCATACATATGATGTATAGTGGCACAGGATCGAATGTCACAACTTTATATATAACCGGAGTTCTATACAAAATAAATAATTACATTATAAGGAGACAACGGTCCAGCAACCCAAAGTTGACTGGGAGACGACGACCTAGATCTCTCACGAACTCATCACAGCATCCTCCATGAGCATCATCCTGCAGTACCTGGTCTTGACCTGTGGTGTATGTGAGACAGCAAGAGTGAGCTCACATACGTTCATCGCTCAACAAGTTGTGGGGAATAATGTGCATGAACTCGCCAAAGGTGGGAGCTCACGTGAAGTGTAAGGCTTACCAAAGAAGATGGTTAGAGCTGAGCATTGCTTTTAAAGTTGGTCAAAATTTTATTAGCAATTACTAAGTATAAGTAAATACCAATCCCTATTAAGTAATAGAACAAAAGTATCAACATCACCTGCCATGCAATGCATATGACAAATTGAATTTAGTTCCATAGATTAATCATGTGAGGGTCCGAGCTGCTCATGACCGTGAGCACGGCTAGTATACCAGTTTTACACTCTGCAGAGGTTGCGCATCTTTACCCACAAGTCGTGTATCCCATGTCGCCAGGGTTTGCAAGGCCCTTAGACACTTCCGAGGTGAATGGCTAGGGATCCACTACGAGGCCTTTACAAAGTTCCACTAGCTTCCGAAAACCCGCTACAGTTTATAGGAAGATCCAGTGCAGGAATCCCTTGCAGGACCGCCATCGCAGCAAAATCCTCCCGAGGGCTTCCCTACACTGACCTCTCCCCTACTGCCCTTGCCCCTTTCGGGTAAGGTAGTCTTCCACTAGCTTTCCTAATTAATCAGCCAAGGGCATCCCATACTACCCTTGTGGTAGCACTGTTTTCCCGGGTGGTCGCTCCATGTTCCAATTAACATAATGATCTTAACATGAACAATAAATAACAACTGATAACAAAAAGTGTAATCATGAATAGTGTATCTCCATACCCAAAACCACATAAAGCACTAGCAAGTACTACCCAGAAAGTTCAGTGGTAAACAAGGTATAAAGATAGACAAACTAGGGTAACCTATTGGGTCCCATCAAAATTAACCTATGCAGACCATTATGATTAATTAGAACATGAGTAGGTGAAAAGAAGTGATCAAGGGCACAACTTGCCTGGGCCTTGAGATTCCAGGTACCAGGATGATCTTCAGATGATACGTATCCTCACTGCTAGTCGTAGCAATTCAACAAACAGTGTATAGGCAAAATTAACATTACACCAAACATGCATGCAAAATACATATTAATAATCTACATATTAAGATAAGATCACAGGAAAAAGAATTATTAATTTTGGAGTTGTAGAATTCATGTTATGATTTTCCTAAGGTTTAATGTGATTAAAATATGATTAAATGATAAATAAATTTTCTGACAGAGTTCATGTCAAAACAAAGATACTAAATGATAAAGAATATTATTACAAAATTTTAGAAACTGGAATGGTTCAATTTGGAGCTAAAATGAATTTTCTATGAATTATCTAAGTTCTAGCAATTATTTTTGTATTAAAAATCCATTTTCTATTCTATTTATTCAATTTAACTGAGTGCTGGACTGGGCCTCAATTACAAGAAACTGCAGGGGGCTCGGGGTAAGTTTCCTTAAGACTCAGACTACACCCGCACAGGACGGCGGGTTAGTTTTCTAAAAACCGGAGGGCTCTTATGCAAAACAGCCCGGCCGAAGGGGTATGGGCTAATCTGCACCGTCCGATCAAGAGTGGACGGCCCAGATTAGATCTTCATATCAGTGAATCGGTACGCGACACAGACCGTCGGATCAAAAGGCTACGGTCACGATTTAAAACACTAGCGATAGAATCTCGTACGCTCGATCCAAATCCAACGGCACAGATGACATCTCCAAAGGGGTATCGCTTGATCTAATCTCAACCGTTGGCCGCCAGATCAACGGCTGGCAACCCATCCCCCACCCCGAGCTCCCGAGACGGCAGCGCCGCCCCCGACCACGGCGGTCCCTCGTCGGAGCAAACCAAATCCGCGCCCGAACGCCACGAATCTCCAAATTAACCGGTGCTAAACCTAGAGGAGGTGATGGCGAGCTCGATGAAGGTCTTCTTACCGCGTATGGTGTTGCAGTGAAGCCGGGCCACGGTGAAGGGCGGCCGAGCGGCGGAGCACCAACTACGGTGAGGAATTCCGGCCAACGTAGAGGTCGGTTTCACCCAATCGGTCACGTCGCTTCACCAGGGACCCCGCCGAAACTCCGGACGCAACGCACAGGGACAGGAATACACGCCAGGGCTTGAATCGTTGACGGCGGCGGAAACGCGGGGAGGGAACTCGACCCTGGGAAGCGAGATGTAAAGGAGGGGGGGGGTCGCGGCTACGTACTTATACACAGGGGCACTTTGCGGTTGTTACATGGTTACCGAGATCGCCGGCGAGCTCGCGGAGTCCGCGCGGTCCATCGAGCTCCACGCGCGCACGGCGGACTCGCGATCGGTTGAAAGGGGGAAGACCGAGCTGACAAAACGGGCCCACACGACAGAGACAGACGGCGAACGAATCCGCACGGAGGGGGGAGACGACCTGACAAGCGGGGCCCGCGAATCAGAGAGAGGGAGAGCAGGCAAGCGCGCGAGGAGCAGCCGACGCACCGGTCCCACCCCGCAGTGACTGAGCACCAGAGCGCAGCAGCAGAGGGATCGGCTGACGGGGCGGGCCCACCTGTCGGCGCCGCGGGGAGGTTTGGGCTGCGCGGGTGGAAAGCGGTGATGGGCCAGAAATGGGGTATGGCGGCCCAGTTAGGATTTTTATTCTTTTTCTTTTTCTTTTCTATTTTCTTTTCTCCATTTTCAAATCCAATTTGAATTTCAAGTTTGAGTTCAAACTTTGTGAATAACTTGTCCTCAGTTTGAATAGTATAATTCAATATTATAAGTGTGAAGGATGTTTATTCTAATTTTTATTTTATTTTATGTAATATTTTTCTTAGTTTCCCCCCCTTCTCTTCTATTTTTCTATTTTCTATTTTCCTTTCCATTTGAATTTCAAATCAACACAAGTTTAAAATTCAAACACTTAATTTGGATACATATATAGAACTTTAGCATAATGTGCAAAAACCTATTTTATGCATTTCTTTATTTATTTTAGTTCTTTTAGACAAGCTTTTAATCATATAGTAGAATAATCCCTACCTTATTAGTTCTAGGAAAATCAAATTTATATTATAGACTTATATATGTTAAGAAATAGTTTAACCATAATTCTTTTATATATCCTAACCCAAAGGCAATTTAGATTTTCTAAGTTTCTTTAACTATGTATTTTTAACATATTCATGAGTGGAAACTTCTAAATTATGATTGTCTTTAAGGAAAGGTGCTTTGATTTAAAATCTTTGAGAATTTTTCCTTGTCTTCACAAGTTTGAACTTTAGGGTGTTACAAATCCTACCCCCCTTAAAAATAATCTCGTCCTCGAGATTAGTAAGAAAAGGGATGTATACTCATATTGTTCTCGGAACATATGCACAAACAAAGAAATCTCAGCATGAGGTATAATTCTTCAACAAAACATAGGGTCAATAGACCTTATTATTTCTTCTAACATATTATCATATCATCTACTAACTAAAGTAACACCTAGATCTTACAAATCATCATAATCTATATTTATGTAGCTTGGTGAAGCTGGTGGTGGTGGTGGAGGTTGTTGTTGTTGTTGTCTCTCCAACCGTGCTTGCCTTATTTCTTGACGGGCTTGACGTATTTCTTCGCGTTGTTGTCTTATCTGATTTTGCATCTCGGTCACCAGGTCTGTTAACTGTTGTATTACCAGTCTTTGGGTAGCAACCACTTGATTGATGTCAACAGGTGGAGGATTTGGAGGATTCATTTTCTGTTTGTTGTTATGTGATAATCTTTCCTTTCCTGGTATTGACCATGAAAGTTAGAAGCATATGGTAATAGTTTTGCAAAGGAAATTTATTCAATAAGCGGAATGAATAAGCTTAGTAGCTGGTTATACTCTAAAGGTTCTTTGGTAGGGCTAAATCTTTGTTTTATGTTCAGATTGGGGTAACCAATCGTATAAGGTGAATATCCAAGGGTAAGATAGAATCAGTCAAGATAAGAGATATATATGGGTGAGATAGACTACAAGATGTAGGTAAAAAGTTTGTTTGTTGTTAGGTGGGAATAGAAAGGTTATACCATTCATCATGGCTCTATGGGTTGGGTTAGCTTATGGTTGAATTGATCCAATGTGCTAAGATAAGTTAATACATGGCTAGTGGGGTCTAATCTCTTCTACTAGTGTCATTAATCTGTTTAAGTGAACCACATTAAGTTAGATAACATTAGACCACACTGGGTCAGGTCACATTAGGTAAGATAAGATCTAGATTAAATTGGATATGACTAGATTAGACTAGTTTAGGTTAGATAGATCTACTAGGGTAGGATAAATATTATTAGGATATGTTAGAATCTTTAGATTTATTAGGACCAGATAAAATCTTTTCAAGGTAAGATAAATCTATTAAGGTAATAGAATATCCTTTAAGATAAGATGGATCTATTAAGATAAGGGAGAATCTTTAAGATAAGATGAATTGGTTAGAATGAGATCTTTTAGGATAAGATAAATCTCTTAAGCTAGATATGTTCCAATGGGGATAATCTAGGTTGTCTAGTTATTTTTATAAATATATTTCTATACCTATGTGTATATGCAGATGCAATTGTGGACATTACTCCACAACTCATCACACTCAAACAAAGATCCAAATCAGCCAAGTATCATAAGAACAAACATTCAAGTGTATAGACAAAAATAGTTTTGTTTTTGTTCCTAAGATTAGGTTTCCTATTCCTAAAGTCACTTTAGGCACTGAATTTCAAAGTGTGAAATCCACATTTGTCTTTAGAATAAAAAGGTAAGAATAATCAGAGTAAAGCGGAAATAGATGAGAAAAAGATTAAGATAAGTTTAGAAAAGATCAGAGTAGCAAAGGTAAGTAGACAGGGGTTGTCCAGTTCTATCTAGGTTTCGTCCTACAGTCAACATTCCTCTGATACCACTTCTGTAACACCCGGATTTTAGGGATCAAAAACCCGGGGTTAACATAAACACCAGGTATGCTGGGACCAAGTCTCATACATATGATGTATAGTGGCACAGGATCGAATGTCACAACTTTATATATAACCGGAGTTCTATACAAAATAAATAATTACATTATAAGGAGACAACGGTCCAGCAACCCAAAGTTGACTGGGAGACGACGACCTAGATCTCTCACGAACTCATCACAGCATCCTCCATGAGCATCATCCTGCAGTACCTGGTCTTGACCTGTGGTGTATGTGAGACAGCAAGAGTGAGCTCACATACGTTCATCGCTCAACAAGTTGTGGGGAATAATGTGCATGAACTCGCCAAAGGTGGGAGCTCACGTGAAGTGTAAGGCTTACCAAAGAAGATGGTTAGAGCTGAGCATTGCTTTTAAAGTTGGTCAAAATTTTATTAGCAATTACTAAGTATAAGTAAATACCAATCCCTATTAAGTAATAGAACAAAAGTATCAACATCACCTGCCATGCAATGCATATGACAAATTGAATTTAGTTCCATAGATTAATCATGTGAGGGTCCGAGCTGCTCATGACCGTGAGCACGGCTAGTATACCAGTTTTACACTCTGCAGAGGTTGCGCATCTTTACCCACAAGTCGTGTATCCCATGTCGCCAGGGTTTGCAAGGCCCTTAGACACTTCCGAGGTGAATGGCTAGGGATCCACTACGAGGCCTTTACAAAGTTCCACTAGCTTCCGAAAACCCGCTACAGTTTATAGGAAGATCCAGTGCAGGAATCCCTTGCAGGACCGCCATCGCAGCAAAATCCTCCCGAGGGCTTCCCTACACTGACCTCTCCCCTACTGCCCTTGCCCCTTTCGGGTAAGGTAGTCTTCCACTAGCTTTCCTAATTAATCAGCCAAGGGCATCCCATACTACCCTTGTGGTAGCACTGTTTTCCCGGGTGGTCGCTCCATGTTCCAATTAACATAATGATCTTAACATGAACAATAAATAACAACTGATAACAAAAAGTGTAATCATGAATAGTGTATCTCCATACCCAAAACCACATAAAGCACTAGCAAGTACTACCCAGAAAGTTCAGTGGTAAACAAGGTATAAAGATAGACAAACTAGGGTAACCTATTGGGTCCCATCAAAATTAACCTATGCAGACCATTATGATTAATTAGAACATGAGTAGGTGAAAAGAAGTGATCAAGGGCACAACTTGCCTGGGCCTTGAGATTCCAGGTACCAGGATGATCTTCAGATGATACGTATCCTCACTGCTAGTCGTAGCAATTCAACAAACAGTGTATAGGCAAAATTAACATTACACCAAACATGCATGCAAAATACATATTAATAATCTACATATTAAGATAAGATCACAGGAAAAAGAATTATTAATTTTGGAGTTGTAGAATTCATGTTATGATTTTCCTAAGGTTTAATGTGATTAAAATATGATTAAATGATAAATAAATTTTCTGACAGAGTTCATGTCAAAACAAAGATACTAAATGATAAAGAATATTATTACAAAATTTTAGAAACTGGAATGGTTCAATTTGGAGCTAAAATGAATTTTCTATGAATTATCTAAGTTCTAGCAATTATTTTTGTATTAAAAATCCATTTTCTATTCTATTTATTCAATTTAACTGAGTGCTGGACTGGGCCTCAATTACAAGAAACTGCAGGGGGCTCGGGGTAAGTTTCCTTAAGACTCAGACTACACCCGCACAGGACGGCGGGTTAGTTTTCTAAAAACCGGAGGGCTCTTATGCAAAACAGCCCGGCCGAAGGGGTATGGGCTAATCTGCACCGTCCGATCAAGAGTGGACGGCCCAGATTAGATCTTCATATCAGTGAATCGGTACGCGACACAGACCGTCGGATCAAAAGGCTACGGTCACGATTTAAAACACTAGCGATAGAATCTCGTACGCTCGATCCAAATCCAACGGCACAGATGACATCTCCAAAGGGGTATCGCTTGATCTAATCTCAACCGTTGGCCGCCAGATCAACGGCTGGCAACCCATCCCCCACCCCGAGCTCCCGAGACGGCAGCGCCGCCCCCGACCACGGCGGTCCCTCGTCGGAGCAAACCAAATCCGCGCCCGAACGCCACGAATCTCCAAATTAACCGGTGCTAAACCTAGAGGAGGTGATGGCGAGCTCGATGAAGGTCTTCTTACCGCGTATGGTGTTGCAGTGAAGCCGGGCCACGGTGAAGGGCGGCCGAGCGGCGGAGCACCAACTACGGTGAGGAATTCCGGCCAACGTAGAGGTCGGTTTCACCCAATCGGTCACGTCGCTTCACCAGGGACCCCGCCGAAACTCCGGACGCAACGCACAGGGACAGGAATACACGCCAGGGCTTGAATCGTTGACGGCGGCGGAAACGCGGGGAGGGAACTCGACCCTGGGAAGCGAGATGTAAAGGAGGGGGGGGGTCGCGGCTACGTACTTATACACAGGGGCACTTTGCGGTTGTTACATGGTTACCGAGATCGCGGCGAGCTCGCGGAGTCCGCGCGGTCCATCGAGCTCCACGCGCGCGCGGCGGACTCGCGATCGGTTGAAAGGGGGAAGACCGAGCTGACAAAACGGGCCCACACGACAGAGACAGACGGCGAACGAATCCGCACGGAGGGGGGAGACGACCTGACAAGCGGGGCCCGCGAATCAGAGAGAGGGAGAGCAGGCAAGCGCGCGAGGAGCAGCCGACGCACCGGTCCCACCCCGCAGTGACTGAGCACCAGAGCGCAGCAGCAGAGGGATCGGCTGACGGGGCGGGCCCACCTGTCGGCGCCGCGGGGAGGTTTGGGCTGCGCGGGTGGAAAGCGGTGATGGGCCAGAAATGGGGTATGGCGGCCCAGTTAGGATTTTTATTCTTTTTCTTTTTCTTTTCTATTTTCTTTTCTCCATTTTCAAATCCAATTTGAATTTCAAGTTTGAGTTCAAACTTTGTGAATAACTTGTCCTCAGTTTGAATAGTATAATTCAATATTATAAGTGTGAAGGATGTTTATTCTAATTTTTATTTTATTTTATGTAATATTTTTCTTAGTTTCCCCCCCTTCTCTTCTATTTTTCTATTTTCTATTTTCCTTTCCATTTGAATTTCAAATCAACACAAGTTTAAAATTCAAACACTTAATTTGGATACATATATAGAACTTTAGCATAATGTGCAAAAACCTATTTTATGCATTTCTTTATTTATTTTAGTTCTTTTAGACAAGCTTTTAATCATATAGTAGAATAATCCCTACCTTATTAGTTCTAGGAAAATCAAATTTATATTATAGACTTATATATGTTAAGAAATAGTTTAACCATAATTCTTTTATATATCCTAACCCAAAGGCAATTTAGATTTTCTAAGTTTCTTTAACTATGTATTTTTAACATATTCATGAGTGGAAACTTCTAAATTATGATTGTCTTTAAGGAAAGGTGCTTTGATTTAAAATCTTTGAGAATTTTTCCTTGTCTTCACAAGTTTGAACTTTAGGGTGTTACAACTGCTCGCCGCAAGAAAGGGCAAGGCCCTCGCCCTCACCCAATCCACCCACCAAGAGGCCACTGAAGACGACACCCTCCGCACCTGCGACCCTGAGGGACAACCCTCAGGCTTCGCACCTCCCTCAGGCTTCGCACCTCCCTCAGACTTCGCACCACCGGAGGGCGTGGACCTCGCCGAGGACGGTGAGGTCCTCGGCGTCTCAGCAGAAGAACAGCTACAGCTGCGCGCCCTGCGCCTCAAGAACCGCAACCTCCAGAGGCAGAAGGAGATACTGGAGGCCAAGCGCCAGCGTGTGTCCGCACTCGCCAAAGTGCGGCAGATGATACGCGACGAAGAGCACAAGGCCCAGGAACTCGAGCGGGAGATTGCGCTGATGCAGCGCGAAGGCCACCTCAGCCCGCGGCACGAGTCATCCCTCCAGCAGCGCGCACAAAACGGAGACACGCGCGAAGGCCACCCCGGCCTGCAGCACGGGCCACCCCTGCAACACCGCGCGCAACCGGAGGACCCGCGTTTCCCCCAGCGCGACTTCACTTTCCCGCACGCCGCGCCATTCCAAGGGGTCAATTATCTCGATGAGCGAAGCCCCCTGGCGCCTCACCTGCAAGTGACGCCGTGGCCAGCTAACTTCCGGGCTGGGACCTACCCCAAGTATAACGGCAGCACCGACCCGGCTCAATACATAATGAGTTACCAGGTCTCCGTCGCATCGTCCGGGGGGGACGACGCCACAATGGCGAAGTCCTTCATCATCGCCCTCGAGGGCCCCGCACTCACCTAGTTCACCAGGTTGCCTCCGCTGTCCATCGATTCCTGGAGAAGTCTCCGGGACAAGTTCCTCCTCAACTTCCAAGGGTACCGCCCGGACACCGACGCCCTGGCCGAACTCTCGCTCTGCAAGCAGCTAGAGAGGGAGACCCTGAGGGAATATTACCGCAAATTCCTGACACTCAAGTCACAGCTACCCTCAGTCGATGACCAGATTGCCATCCACTATGCTATCAGTGGTCTTCGCGCTGGCGTCCTTTACAGCCACTACATCAGAGATCCGCCGAAGAACCTCCAAGAGTTATACCAGCTGTTTGAAAAGTATGCCAGATCCGAGGAGCTCCACCAGCGCAAGATTGAGTCCCAGCGGAAGCCAAAAGATGCTCCACAGTCCAGCCGCACGTGGACAAGAACTCCGCAACCAGACTCCGGTCGAGATGGCCGCGGTCAGCAGCAAGTGCACAACATTGCCAACCAGCAGCCGGCCGCTGACCCCCTTCGTCGCCAGGAATATCCCCCCCAGGGCCGCGGAAGTGGAACTCGCGGCAGGGGCCGAGGGCGTGCGCAGCCACCCCCTCCACCGCGCCAATTTTACTGCCTTTTCCATGGCGAAGACTGCGCCCACCAAACCAAATACTGCCCCGAAGTGAAGGCCACCAGAGACAGAATGGCGAGGGCGCAGCCAGCCGACAACCCCAGAATTGTCGCGCATAATTACCAGCCACCCCCTCCACCATATATCCACGCTCCCGCCCCGCATCCACCGCACCACGCTTACCAACATCATCAGGAAGTACAAATCGTACATCCTCCGCCTCCACCACCACACCAGCAACAACAAAACATCCCCCATCCCCCAAAGCAGGAAGACTTCGCCGATCAACCTTATCGCGGAGTCATTCATATGATAACTGGGGGGTCCAGCACCGACTTCGACACCAAGCGGCAGAAGCGGGACCACTACCGCAGCATAAACCATGTCGACGTCACGGGCCCAGTTGTGCAGACAAAGTGGTCCCACGTACCGCTCACCTTCGACGCACAGGACGTCGACTTGCGCAGCGCCCCCCATTGCGATGCCATGGTTATCAATTGCAGCGTGGCAGGCTGGGACCTACACAAGGTCCTCGTTGACAACGGCAGCCAGGCAGACATCATCTTCCTCCACGCCTTCGATCGCATGGGCATCAGCCATAGCCTGCTTAAGCCTTCGGACAACCCGTTGTATGGCTTCGGCGGCAAGGGCACCTTCCCCGTCGGCAAAATAGAGTTGCCCCTCTCCTTCGGTGTAGCACCCAATGCCCGAAGTGAGCAAGTGACTTTTGACATTGTGGATATGGTATATCCATACAACGCCATCATGGGTCGGGGCTCCATCAATAAGTTTGAAGCTGCCATCCACGGACTGTATTTGTGCATGAAGATACCAGGCCCGCTAGGCGTAATTACAGTCCACGGTAACCAGCAAACAGCGCGCAACATAGAGCGGGACTTCGTGCCTGGTCAGAGGAACGTGCACTGTCTCACGACACAGTGCGAGGTCCCTACGCCCGCCAGCCCAACTGACAAGCAGCACGACAAGGCTCAGTTGCAGAGTCAGGATGGGACCAAGACTATCCCCCTCGATCAGGCCACGCCCAAGCAGACAGTCACTATCAGCGAAGACCTTACTTCGCATGAAGAAGAGAAGCTCCTCTGCTGCCTGGCCAAGAATAAAGATGTCTTCGCCTGGTCCGCCCTCGACCTGGTCGGAGTCAGCCGATCCATAATCGAGCACAGTTTGGGAATTGACCCCTCGGTGCGACCAAGAAAGCAAAGGCTCCGCAAAATGTCCGACGAAAAGACAGAGGCCGCCAAGGCGGAGGTGCACCGCCTCCTAGAGGCTAAATTCATTGAGCCAGTGGCTTACCCCACATGGCTCTCCAATGTTGTAATGGTGCAGAAAAAAAGCGGGAAATGGCGGATGTGCATAGACTTCACCAGTCTCAATAAGGCCTGCCCAAAAGACAATTTCCCGTTGCCACGGATCGACAAAATAGTCGATAGCGTGGCCGGATGCGAGGTCATGTCTCTCCTCGACTGCTTCTCCGGCTATCACCAGATATACATGAAGGAGGAAGACAAGGCTAGCACCAGCTTTATAACACCTTTCGGCACTTATTGCTTCGTCAGAATGCCGGAGGGTCTCAAGAATGCCGGGTCCACCTTCTCCAGACTCACCAAAACAGTACTCGAAGGGCAGGTCGGCAGAAATATATTTACATATGTGGACGACATCGTCGTCGCCAGCAAAAATAAGGAGGACCATCTCGCCGACCTGGCCGAGACATTCGCAAACATGCGAGATGCACGACTCCGCCTAAACCCGGAAAAGTGCGTTTTCGGTGTTCGCCAGGGCAAGATATTGGGCTACCTGGTGTCACACCGCGGCATCGAGGCCAACCCAACCAAGATCCAGGCCATCATCGACATGTCGCCTCCGCAGTCCGCCAGGGACGTCCAGCGTCTGACAGGCAGATTGGCCGCTCTTAACAGATTCATCTCCAGGTCGGCCGAGCGAAGTCTCCCTTTCCTCAAAACTCTCCGCGGCACAAAGGACTTCGCCTGGGGGCCGGAGCAAGCAGCGGCCTTCGCCTCATTAAAACAGTACTTAACGGAGCTGGCCACCCTCACGAGCCCCGACTCCTCGCTCCCCCTATTGCTCTATGTCGCGGCTTCGCCGCACGCGGTCAGCGCGGCACTAGTGCAGGAGCAGACAGTCGAAGGCGCTGTCAGACAGTGCCCTGTTTATTACGTCTCCGAGGTCCTGACACCGTCCAAATGCAACATGACAGAGCTGGAGAAGATCGCCTACGCAGTTGTTATGTCCTCGCGCAAGCTGCGCCATTACTTTGAAGCATTCAAGGTCCGCGTCACCTCAGACAGGGGGCTCGGCGAACTGTTTAGAAACCCGGAGGCATCGGTGAGGATCGCCAAGTGGGCAGCCGAACTCTCCGGCTACCACATCAGCTTCGAGCCCAGGACAGCCATCAAATCGCAAGTCCTGGCAGACTTCGTCGTCGACTGGACCGGGCCAGTAACACAGCCGGACCCGACCACAGAGAAGGTCTGGACGATCCATTGCGACGGCGCATGGTGCCATGCGGGGGCAGGCGTCGCTGCAATCATAACCTCACCAGTCGGGGTCAAGCACAGATATGCAGCACGACTCAGCTTCAATCTGGAATCCGACAGATGCACAAATAACATAGCAGAATACGAAGCAGTCATCCTCGGCCTCCGCAAGCTAAGGGCCCTCGGAGTCACCACTTGCATCATCAAAACAGACTCCAAGGTAGTTGCCGGCCAGGTCGAGAAAGACTATGCAGCCAAGGACCCCGCACTCATGCAGTACCTCGCGGCCATCCGAAGTCTCGAGAGGCAGTTCAAGGGGTTCACCGTGCAGCATGTGGACCGGGCCAAGAATGAGGAGGCCGACGCATTGGCCAAGGCCGCGGCCAGGGGCGAAACTATGCCCTCCGACGTGTTCTTCCATATCATCGGCACGCCAGCAGTCCGGAGCCCCGAAGGGCTCCAAATAACCAATGACAGCGAGGGCCACCGTACAGTTAACCTCATCATGACCGAAGACTGGCGAGCACCCATTACCCTGTTCCTGCAGGGGTATTATCACCCAGCCGACATCAGTGAGGCCAAGCGCCTCAGACATCGAAGCCGAGACTTCGCTCTGATTGAAGGCCAGCTCTACAAAAAAGGGATCAGTCAACCAATGCTTAAGTGCGTCACCGAGGCCGAAGGCATGCAGATCCTACGTGAAGTCCACAGTGGCACGTGCGGCTCGCACGCGGGGCCGAGGGCCCTAGCTGCTAAGGTGATCCGCCAGGGTTTTTATTGGCCCGCAATGATTTGCGCCGCGAATCGGGTCACTCGGTCCTGCGAAGCCTGCCAGAAGTTCTCTCCTCGGTCAGGCGGCCCTTCGCAATATACAAAACTGATCGCCCACACATGGCCTCTCCAGCGCTGGGGTCTTGACATTGTTGGACCCCTGCCCACCGCTCAGGGGAACCTTAAGTTCGCCTTCGTCGCGGTCGAGTATTTCACCAAATGGATCGAGGCACGGGCTGTCTCCACAATAACATCAAAAACTGCCCAAAAATTCTTCTGGCAGAACATCGTTTGCCGCTTCGGAGTACCATCCGAATTAACAGTCGACAACGGCAAGCAGTTTGATAACCAAGACTTCAAGGATTTTTGTTTCTCCATTGGCACCAAGCTTGCCTTCGCCTCAGTCTATCATCCGCAGTCCAACGGGGTCGTGGAGCGCGCCAACGGGAAAATCTTCACAGCTATCAAAAAAATGCTCCTCGATGAAAAAAAGGGCAGATGGAGCGATTTTTTTACCTGAGGCAGTCTGGGCACTAAACACGACTGAGTGCAGAGCGACCGGGTTCACTCCCTTCCGTCTTTTATACGGATCGGAGGCCATGACCCCGCAAGAAATAAAGCACGGGTCCCCGCGAACAGTCCCGTCAGCCGTCCCAGATGTGGACGAGCCAACTTCAAAGGATCTCATCGAAGGAGACCGTGTCTTCGCCCTATAGGCCCTGAACAAGTATCAAGCCCAGACCAAAGCATGGCGCGACCATTCAGTCACCCCGAGGGAGTTCAGCGAGGGGGACCTCGTACTCATTCGAACAGCTCGGACGGAGTCCAAGGGCAAGCTGGAGCCCAGGTGGGAGGGCCCTTTCATCGTCAAGACGAAAGCTTCCCCCAGCGCTTACAGGCTCACAACGCCAACCGGCGAGGACCTGGAGCACTCCTGGAACATCGACAACCTCCGCAAATTTTTTGTCTGATTCCTCAGGGCTGTCTTCGCCCTTGTAATTCGCAAAAACAATCTTGCACCGGCCCGCACTCTTTTCCTCCCGGGGGGTGAGGTTTTTAACGAGGCGGAGCCATGTAATATATGCGTAAAAAATCCCCCGCAAAAAGACATGCGTCGAAAAAGACCGCGATGACGGTCTTCGACATTCGACCACCACGAGGTCACCGCGAGGCTAAGCGCTAGCTACCCTCGTGTGCGACAAATCCGCGCAGAAGTCGCCTAAGGGTGCAGCCGGATTAGCACAACAAGTGCGAAAAAAAAATCGAAGTCTATCGCGAAGACTATCCGCGCAAAAGTCGCCTAAGGGTGCAGCCGGATTAGCACAACAAGTGCGAAAAAAAAATCTAAGTCTATCGCGAAGACTATCCGCGCAAAAGTCGCCTAAGGGTGCAGCCGGATTAGCACAACAAGTGCGAAAAAAAAATCTAAGTCTATCGCGAAGACTATCCGCGCAAAAGTCGCCTAAGGGTGCAGCCGGATTAGCACAACAAGTGCGAAAAAAATCGAAGTCTATCGCGAAGACTATCCGCGCAAAAGTCGCCTAAGGGTGCAGCCGGATTAGCACAACAAGTGCGAAAAAAAATCGAAGTCTATCGCGAAGACTATCCGCGCAAAAGTCGCCTAAGGGTGTAGCCGGATTAGCACAACAAGTGCGAAAAAAAATCTAAGTCTATCGCGAAGACTATCCGCGCAAAAGTCGCCTAAGGGTGCAGCCGGATTAGCACAACAAGTGCGGAAAAAATCTAAGTCCATCGCGAAGACTATCCGCGCAAAAGTCGCCTAAGGGTGCAGCCGGATTAGCACAACAAGTGCGGAAAAAATCTAAGTCTATCGCGAAGGCTATCCGCGCAAAAGTCGCTTAAAAGTGCAGCCGGATTAGCACAACAAGTGCGAAAAAACCGAAGACTATCTGTGCAGAAGACACTTAAGGGTACACCTGGACTAGCACAACAACGGCTGAAACGACAACATCAAACCATCCACGCCAAGACCAACTATAATCAAGCCAACACAGTGCAACAAAACAAATCAGTGAGTACAAAACGCCTTCGCACACACACGTGCACGCGAGGGCACACAATTCCACCATACAAGCCCCTACATACACAAGCGAGGGCACCACACTCTACATCGGCTCAACCTTAGGAATAATTCCCATCTCCCTATAATTAAATAACATTATCCTGAGCTCCTCACCCGCAAAAAGACTTCGCAGTTCCCGCTCACCTACACTCTCGGCGGTCGGCAGAGCCGACAGTTCCTGCCGACCAGCCCCACTCACACGAAGCCGAGCCCGCTCCTCCGCGCTAACCCTACGTTTTGCAACCGCCCTTCGTCGAAGGCGCCCGGTGCTAGGGCCTGGCACGTCCGGCGCGTCCGCGGCGTGTGGCGAAGCCTCCGCCGCAGCCACGTCCAAGGCCGCAAAATAATCCAAGTCCTCCCCCGACGACTCCTCAGTCCACTCAACCGAGCTCCCGGAGTCGGCAAAATCAAAAGACTCAGATGCAGACCCACTATATTCATTACCACCTTCCGCGGTCGAAGCCGCCAAAAACTCAGTAGTAGCGGTTGCGTGCGCAGGCCCAAAATCTTGAACCTGCGCAGCAACCAAAATTCAGTACAACATCCAAAATTCCCCAACCCTAAACAACCACTACGCCACCTGCGAGGGCCCTGACGCTGCGGGGGCCTCCGCCGTTGGCCCCGCCGCCACTTCCGCCATTGTTTCCACCGCCTCCGCCGCGGGATCTTCGACGGTCGGCGCAGCTGCTGCGAGGGCATCAGGAGCGCCCTCGGCCACCTTCAGGGGCAGGTCTTCAGCTGTCGCAGCAGATGTGGGGGCGCCTGGTGCGTCTTCCGCGGTCTCCGGGGTTGGCTCCGGGTCAGGCAGGGCGCTGCTCAGTGCTCCGAAGTCGTCCACCCGCTCGCCTCGCTCCGCCTAAAACAAAACATACAAAAAGTCAGCAAACACACGCACAGACCACATCCAGCAAACGCCGAACAAACGACAACGTTACCTGAGCCCTCGCAGCCTCGGCCCGCTCCTTGACCACATCACCACCATACAGACCCCACATCCGGTCATAGAGGGCACCGGCGGACTCCTTCACCACGGGGTCTTCGACCTTATAGATATCTCGCCCAAAATCTTCATCTGCCTGGTCGAAGGCCTCATAGTGCCGGCACCCTTCGCGAGAGAGTGCGTTCATCGCCCCCTCGCAGGTAACCAGGGAGGCGAACGACATTAATCCCCTCAGGACAGTGGGGAGCTCCTGCAGCTCCTCTTGCACCCATTCCAGACAGCGAAGCCCGGCCTCTCGCTCCGGCACCACGAAGTCACCGGTCCGCGCACCCAGCTCGCGATATGTGGCCATAAGCTGCGTGCGCGTCCGTTCGGCCTCCGTTCGCGCCGCGGCTTCGGCCCCCTTCGCGCGGCTCTCCAGAGCGGTGAGCCGCTCCCGCAGGTCTTCGGCGAGCCCCTTGGCAAGATTGCCTTCCGCCCGTGCCAGCCTAGCCTCCGCCTGCGTGGCCTGCTCCTTGGCGATGGCCTCGTTGGCCTCCCTCCTCTCCCCCGCCAGCTGGCGCCGGAGGTCAGCCTTTTCCTTCTCCAGGGCGGCCACCTTGTCCGCCAGTTTACGACACTTGCTGTCGGAGGCCGACTTCTCTCGGACAGCGTCAGCATGTTGCGTCCGAAGTCTCTCGACTTCGGCAGACAAAGCTACCGTAAGTGCCCCCGACGCAGTACGGCTGGTGAAGTCAGCCACCTGCAGAGCACACGTAAGGCCATGGCCGTAAAAAAAAAGAAAAAAAACTTATATATATATATATGTATATATATATAATAGCTCGGCGGACCTGACTCAGTGCCTCCGTCGCCTGACTCAGCGCCTCCGTCACTCCTCTCAGCCGGCGGGTCGCCGCGTCAGCCTCGTCCCTGACCAACGCGAGGGCCGACACCTCGCCTTCGGCGCCTAGGGTCCCGTCCCTCGCCTTCGACGACAGCACAGCCATCGCGATTGCCGCGGCAGGCGCAACTATAGCAAGCCGGCCCTCGTCCGACCCTGCAACGCATCAACGAGTAAAAAAAAAAGGCGGCCGGGTGACTTACCCCCAAGATAATCGTCCACACTGATATCGGTGCCGAAGTCGGCAACGCGCTTGCCCGGCGGCGGCAACGTTCGGGCCGCCTTCGAAGCCTCCGCCACTCCGCTGGCCGGCGGCACCACCTTCGTCAGTTTGGAGACCCCGGCGCCCGCCGTTGTCTCCGGCGCCTTGCTAGGTGCAGAGGCGCCCGCCTTCGCCGCCAGCGGCGGCTTGCCTCCGCTGGAGGCCGCAGCCTTCGCCGCTCCCTGCTGCCTTTTCGGCCGGGCTTCGTGAATCCTGACAGTCGCCTGGCGTTTTTGCGCCGCCCCTTGGCGATCCTTGTCCATCACTGCCCACACAACAGCACCGATATTTCGCCCGTAAGGAAAAACTCTCCACTGATGAACCATACGAGATGTAAAACAGTCTTCCTCAGCCGCGCAGGGGATAGGAACATTTCTAGGCCAGCAGCCCCCGGTAACCCTCAGCATCCGAGCCGAAGACTCCCGGAGCTCGGGCGAAGACATCCTCTCCCCCGGGGCCGCACACGTCCTCATTAACTCTCTAGCAAAACTATCAGACACCCCAATTCCTCCCATCGCAGTACCTAATTTTCTCTTTTTTGAGGAGGGGGCGGCCGCCAGCGCAGGGTCGCCTCCTGTCTCCACCGTCGGCTTCTTCCCACGGCGGTCCGCTTCGTCTTGACCAGGGTAGCCGTCGTACGGCAGTTGATTTAATTCGAAGACCCTGTTCAAACGTTCATTTGACCCGCGAATATCAAAGCTGCGCTGGCCTTCCGTCCTCGCCACGTACCGCCCCACGAGCCGCACCGCCAAGTCCTCCGCATCACGCACAAAGGCGGCCGGGTCACGGTTTCGCAAATTCAGTGCAAAGGCAGGACTTCGCACCACCCTTCCTCCGTGAAAAGGCATCTGGCGAGGGCACACTTCGCCCAGCGCCCAGCCGTGCGCCAAGGGCCAGACCCCGTACGCCACGAACTCTTCAACTAAATCACGACCACTGCTCTGGCCGGCGGCGCACCGAAGGGCCCCTTCGTCTGCATCCTCTTCTGCCACTTCAAAAGGCGGATACGCAGAGTAATAGTGAGAGCACATCTCAGACACGGGAAGTCCTTCATGGCCTTCGACAGTAGCCTCAGCAACGTAAAACCAAAATTCATTCCAATTGCCCCACTTGTTGCGGGCGCACGGAACCAACTCCACTACTGGCATTGTGGTCTTGCCGGTCTTCGGCGTGAATGTGCACGACCCGAACTGGGCAACCCTGTCCTCAACCATCCTCTTCTGCCAATGCAAGCAATAATTCTTCGCAAAAACTTCAACCGATGGCTGTCCGCCGTACGAAGTCGTCGCCCAGACATACTTCGCCAGCGCCACCACGGCGTTCGGTGTCAGCTGATGTATTTGAATGTTGAATCTACGCAGGACTTCGCCAACAAACCGGTGCGCAGGCAAGCGGAGACCGGCGATGAAGAACGCCTCGAAAACAACCAACTCACCCTCCGGCTCGGGGACTTCCTCCGTCCCCGGAGCACGAGCGACCCCGCCGCCAAAGTAGCCCAAACGCTGCATATCTTCAACGCGGACCGACGTCATCCGTGACACACCAAAATCAACAGAGTCGCCGGCGCGCAGCTCCTCCACCATCACGCTACTCAACGTCTCCTCAGACGAGGCGGCGGCCGGCGGCGTGGCGTCGGCGGAAGAAGAAGAGGATGGCATTGCTACGTACCGTCGGCGGCGACGGGCGGTCTGCTTCACGCGAGCCAGAACTCCGACGAGCAAAGGGAGCAGTAGAAGAAGAGGAGCAGAAAGACGGCGGGCGGCTAGGGTTTTCACGGAGCGCGGAAGGCAAAGTGCAAACAGCGCCGACCCCCGCCCCCTTTTATAGGCAGGGCGCGGCTCTTCGGGAAACCCGCAATCCAACAGTACGATGTCCATCAACGGTCATATCAAAAACCCCCGCGGAACCACTTCGAGCGAGGGCAGCGTCTCCGCCATCTAGCGACGTCTTCGGCACCAGGTGACTTTGTCGAACTGGTCCTTCGGAGGGCAAATGTTGGAGCGAAGGCAGAAACGCCACCCTTCGCCCGAAGTCTCCACCACTTAGCCCCTGCCCTGACGGACAAAGCAGGCAGGGACACCCTTCGCTTCATCGGCACCAGAGACAACACGGAGACCCTTCGCTAGATTCGGCACCAGGCGAAGGCCTGCGGCGACGCCTCCCCGCTGTGCGGCCTCGTTCGGCTCTGAGGCCCACATGAGATCTGGCCCATTGTAACGGGCCCTGCGTGGCCGCGTTTGTGTTACGGGCCTAATCTGTAAAGGCGTACTTGTAATTACAGCTTGTAACCCCGCTTTATGGGAATATTCTGGGGATAAACTAGGTACCTGAGGGCACATGCGTCCTTAACGCAAGGCGCCGTGCACTCGGATACCTATAAATACCCCCGCACAGTGCCCGTGAGAGGCCAGATTAACAGAGCTTTTGCCATCACGCGCGAGTGCCCTGTTGCCATCACCATTCACTCGTGTTGGATCCCCTTGCTGTCGCGAGCAAGTTCCAACAGTGGTGCCGTTTTCTGGTTTCAGGAACGGGTCAAAAGTTTGTCTGCTGTTTCGCAGCGCAGGCTTGTGTACAATCTTTGTTGCAGAGGAGGTAAGATTGTTTTAGAGCCTTACAGATGTCCACCGTCACCCTTATGTGACCTACTGCGATTCGATGGTGATAGTCGTGCACGACGGTTCCTTAGGCAAATCCGCTCGTACAATTCCCTTTTCGCGTTTACCTCACTAGGTGCTGTCGTTGATCGATCGATAAATAACGGTACTGCACCTTATGTTTTCAAAATCAATGGCGTCGTACACCATCGCATTGGCTCACTACTACCCAATCATGGATTGCGCCCACAGTTTGCACAGCTTTACATATATGACACTGAACATGAGGTACAAAATAGGTTGGGCATGTTTGAGAATGAGGCTGATGTCCATGATCGTCCGGATCCAGAGGTGGCCCGTTTATTACTTAACATGCTAGATGAGCATAACAAGCTGGTCGCGGCATTTCGCTTTGCTAAAGAACGTTTAGGCGAAGAAGGCGACCAAAAGGTGACATTGCGATTGTTAGGCTGTAACACACGTCATGACGCACAGTACAACTTACCAGCCAATGGTGAGCTCGCTGCTGTAATAGTGGGTGATTGCTCATCTTCACAGTACAAGTATGACGTCCTCGTGCACGCTAGAGAGGGCGGTCTGAAACATGTTTCGTGCTTGCACCCGTCCTACATGGCCTTGCAGTACCCGCTGCTCTTCCCTTATGGTGATCGTGGATATCACCTTGGAATAAAATACGCTGACATGGGAGAAGGCGATGTCGCATGCCGCAAGTATGTTACAATGCTTGAATTTGTTAGACATCGTTCACACTATAGGCTCAATGAACCGAACCCATTCACCTGCTATGGTAGGCTAAGCAACCAGCTAGCTGTCGATGCGTATTCTACGATCGAGGCGTCTCGATTGCAGTTCATAGCGGACCACCAAAAAGAATTGCGTTGTGAATCCGTACAGGGGATAACCGACGCCATTGGCAGGGGTCTCACCAGTGCAGACTCGGTGGGTGGAAGAGTTATTGTCCCTGCATCTTTTACGGGTGGCCGAAGGTACCGTGTGATGAACTACTAGGACGCGATGGCCATCTGCAGAGTATACGGCCCGCCAGATCTCTTCGTCACCTTCACATGCAACCCTAAATGGAAGGAGATAGTCGATGCCCTTCACTTTGAGCCTGGTCAGCAAGCATGCGATCGTTCCGATATCGTTGTAAGGGTCTTCCATATGAAGGTCGATGAATTCATAGCAGACATTAGAGAAGCTAAAATTTTTTGTCCTATCCGCGCTGGTGAGCTTCATTTTAACTTGACACATTGAGTGGTTCCTTAGTATTACTTTGCTTGCTCTCACCTGTAGTCCGTCCTATGCAGTGATTTACACCGTAGAATTCCAAAAAAGGGGCCTACCACACATACACTGTCTTCTTTGGCTGCTTGGTGGTCATTCAGAGACAGAAGCCTGTGCCATTGACGTTTTCATATGTGCTGAGATACCTGACGTTGCCATTGACCCCTTGGGCTATGCTCTCGTTGATGAATTCATGATACATGGTCCATGCGGTGATTACAACAGGCGGTGTCCATGCATGAAAAACGACAGATGCTCTAAGAAATTCCCTAAGACGTACCAAGACGAGACTGTCATCGACGCTTTTGGCTATACCCTTTATAGAAGGCGAAACAATTGTCGGTTCGTAGTGAAAGGTGGAATAAAATTGGACAATAGGAGCGTAGTGCCGTACAATATGCAACTGCTCAAAAAATACAATGCACATATTAATGTTGAGTGGTGCAACAAAACACACATGATCAAGTACTTGTTTAAATATGTTACCAAGGGAAGTGATCGAGCCAAGATATATTTTGAGTTGACTGCGAACACAACTAATGCATCTCCAGGGCCTCAAATAGCCCCGCCAAATGAGATCCGCGAATACATAGATGCCAGATACCTATCAACATGTGAGGCTCTATGGCGAATCTTCGAATTCGACATACACTTTAGAATTCCTTCTGTGGAACGCCTGGCGGTACACTTGCCTGCAAAAAACATTGTACAATACGAGCCTGGGGCAGACCTACAAGCACTGCTTTTGAGCCGTGCAGCGAAGAAGACAATGTTAACTGAATGGTTTGAAATAAACCTGAAATATAGTGATGCACGTCACTTGACTTATTGTGATTTCCCAAAAGAGTGGTCGTGGGACGCTTCTACTAGGTGTTGGCGTAGAAGGAGGTTGACGTCTGCCAAGATTGGTCGCATGTACTACGTACACCCAACAGCTGGGGAGCTATACTATCTACGCATGCTCTTGATATTTGTTTCCGGTGCAACGAGCTTTGTTGATGTAAGAACCTTCCAGGATATTGTGTATGATACGTTTAGAGAGGCGTGCGAAGCACGTGGTTTGCTCAAAGGTGACAACGAGTGGAACCTTCTATTTGATGAGGCAATAGTCTCTGCCTCGGCGTTTCAGCTTCGGCAACTGTTCGTTACCATTGTCGTTCACTGTCCTGTTTGCAATGTTCATGCTTTGTTTGACAAATATTGGGTCTACTTCACCGATGACATACACCGTGGACTTAGAGAGGCCCTTGGAAATCCACGCTACACAGCTCCACATGAGCAAGTCCTTACATTGCTTTCGAGGAAACTAGCGGACACGTTTGCTAACAGTGGTGCCAACATAGCTGACTATGACCTGCCAATCTTATTGGCCTGTGGTGACGAAATGTTTGGCAACCGACTGATAAACGACGAACTGAGGTCTGAACCATTGCTATTGCGTGACCATGCTGCCGCTGCTGTCTCGCAGTTGAATACTGACCAACGGCTCATTTTTGAAAGGCTGACTGAATCTGCGCTCTCCAGCTCGCTGGGCATATTTTTCGTATGTGGGCATGGTGGGACAGGTAAAACTTTTTTGTGGAACGCTATACTCACACATTTGAGGTCCCGGCAAAAAATTGTGCTTGCTGTTGCCTCCTCTGGCGTGGCTTCGCTCCTATTACCAAAAGGTCGTACTGCTCATTCACGTTTCAAAATACCCTTCGATCTAGATGAGAGAGGTGTATGTGGTGTCAAGAGAGGTACCATGTTGTCTGAACTTATACAGCGTACTTCTCTTGTCATATGGGATGAGGCGCCGATGACCCATAGGCATTGCTTTGAGGCCCTAGACAGGACTATGCGTGATATTCTTTCGGAACACAGAGCGGATGGTGATGCTGCTGCGGCCCTCATATCCGAGGTCTACCCAGATTTGTTAGAGAGATATATGGACCCTACATACCTAGCTACACGCGCCATTGTATGTCCTAATAACCTTACAACTGATAAAATAAATGACTACATTGTCTCAATGCTCCCTGGACATGGTGTCCAATGCCTTAGTTGCGACACGATCTCAAAGGCGTCTGAACGCATACCTGATTTTGACATGTTGTATCATACTGAGTTCCTAAACTCTATTAATGCAGCAAATTTTCCTTGCCACAAACTCGTGCTAAAAAGAGGCGTCACAGTCATGCTGATAAGTAACTTGAACCAGACTGCGGGGCTTTGTAACGGAACAAGGATGCTTGTAACTGAGATCGGCCAACGTGTTCTTAAATGCGTAGTACTAACGCCCTCCGGTGTCGGAGAAGAGGTTTTCATACCGAGGATTGCGCTTAACACTACCGACGTCAAATGGCCCTTCACATTGCAAAGAAGACAATTTCCAATACGGATATGCTATGCCATGACGATTAATAAGAGCCAGGGTCAGACCCTCTCAACGGTTGGCCTCTACCTTGACAGACCTGTGTTTACGCATGGCCAGCTTTACGTCGCTGTTTCAAGGGTTACATCTAGAAGTGGTCTTAGAATTTTGATTGAAAATCCTGATGGTTCCTGCGGATCACAGACTCGAAACGTTGTTTACCAGGAAGTGTTGCGGGCCGTTGATGCGGACCCCCTACAGACTTCTTAGTGCATGATCAACTCAGACTTGTACATAACCAATATGTAAAATAAAAATGTGTATACCAGCAACGCGTTTAGTTATCGTACCTATTCTATTGTACAGCTGCTTCCCCAGCAAAACATTTTTTGTCTCCTATACCGTTCATCTATGAGCCTACCGGCATGCAAGCACTATATGTGGCAAGTTTACAAAGGGAGGCCATTATGTCTGCATGCTCCAGTAGATCTTGTCATACAACATTCGTGGTAGATGCCTACTCAATGATATTGGACTAACTTTACCTGGCATGTTTCTCCTATCCTAAATATTTTTTTGGGTGAACATACTGCCCTTATCAACATGGAGTGTAATGTTTGTTGGTTGCTTATTTCCCTGGAAATGACTGACCGCTGCTTCTTTACTGCAGATGGGGGACATACTCATACCTAGCCTTATGGTTGGAGACTGCTCTCATAGCTTGTGTGTGCGTGCCTCTAGGCTTTGGGAATTCCTTGATCCTCAGGATGACAGTAGGCTCCTGCATACTGATCTTGTTTTGCTTGATGAAGAGGTACATCCATCTGTATACTGGTCTAATACCTGTGCGTGCATAATAACCATCAGCTTATACAACATGATACACAATGTTCTATGCAATTCTTGCGTGTTGTTTAAAATGTTACCTCCTTTTGTTAGGGAAACAGCATACATGCCCAGATCTATCCTCCGTTATGCCAACAGTTCAGTACGCTGCTTGATGAGGGAGCGGTATACAACCTGAAGTATTTCTTAGTCAGGAAAGCTAACAGGTTCTACAAACCGGTTGAAAACTGCAACATGATCAGCTTTACAAAGTGGACTACGGTTGAAGTTGTCCTCTAGATCCCCCCTGCTTTTCCGGTTTGCACATATAACCTCACTCCCATAGAACAGCTCCAAGCGCGTGTGGACTACAAGGAATATTTCACGGGTACTCTTCTAGGCATAGTGGTTTACATGTTACAGGTAGCATGCATACAGTACTAATGCCCTCGCCATTTCTATTGTAGATGTGGTCGGTGTTGTCAGTGTGATCTCCCATGTTTCATCGCTGCGCACAAGGGGACGACAGGCTGAGGTTATGAAGAGAACAGTCACTATAAGCAATGCATGGTATCACTTGCATTCCTATCCTGCTATACATTCCTGTTGGGTTCCACATACGCGTATGTAGCACAATTCTGTTTGCACCAACATAGCAAGGAACCCATGAACAACCTCAACCTAAACCACATATTATCGCCCGTGTGGGGGCTACCGCTTCTTATTCTCCACGCTAGCAAAATTGCCCATACGCTCAAGGGAATAGATGAAGGGGAAATGTGCCTAGACAGTAGGAACGCCATTAGATCACACTAGGGTCAATTTGCGTCCTAAAACTTAGCAGGACTATGTCCACAAATCATGCAGGGGTTATGCTACAAACAGGTTGACCATAGTGGAAAATAAAAAATGCCATCTTCCTTGCAAAGGAAAACTGGTTCTAAACTACCTATGCCTTCAGTTCACCATACTTCATTGCAATATACCTTAGAAGAGATCATTTTCCCTGCTCGGCCAGTCCTCCATGTCTAAGATTATCTATTGCCGACTCAAAGTTCCGTTTAGTACATGGGCCTACCATGCACACTGTGTTCATATAGAAGGTTACTAGACAACTTCATCTGCAATCGGCCATTTAAACGAGCAACTATTTTGAGGCCTACCATTTAATGGTTTACGTACTTCGCACGTAATTTGCAGTATGAAATAGCGCTCTAGACGCTCAGTTTACAGCTTTGGTTTCTTTGCGATATCTACACCTAACACAATACAATGAGCAATTTATCTGTAAACTCGCTGTTCTTCGCTCTGACAGGGATACTGGGCCAACCGTTGATGTTGTGCTTTGGGGCGAGCGGGCCACAGCTTTCCCAGCTGAACAGATCCACAGGGACAGTCGATCCTCACCACAGATCATAGTATTTGTTGGCACTCTCGTGAGGAGTTACGCTGGTCAGTCTACTACATCCCTTTCATTGCACTGCTAATACACATGAGCATCTGAAAGGTTCCATTGTATTTTAGATAATGTGTCATTATCGGGTGGATCATCATGCAAGTGGTACATAAACGCACCGCTACCGGAAGTAAACGCTCTCAGAGCTAGGTAACTTACTCATCCTAGGTTTTCATACATACGATTTTCAGTCATCTTTCTCACCAAATCTGATTACTGCCATTCGTAAACTGACATGGGTAAGCAGTGCTGAAACCAACCACAACCCTGTCATTTGGGATCAGGGGAAAGCAGCTACTGAGAGTACAGTCGTTGCAGTTCCTGAACATAAGAAACTCAAGGATATTAAATACCTCCATCCTTTTGAAAATAAGGTACCAGTACTTAGCTAAACCTTTCAATACTAAGGTTTATCACAGGTTCATAACTGTTCACTTCAATTACATTGTTTACAGAAGAAGGAATGGCTTGTCATCGTAAAGATTCTCAAGATTGATAGATCATGGTGGTACAACGCATGCAAAAAATGCCTTAGGACAACCAAACCACACGGTGACACATACAAGTGCACCAATAATTCCTGTGACAGCATAGGATCGCCTACCCCAAGGTCAGGTCTTATACGTCTCTCCCCGTTTTTGTTAAGGTCCTGCTAGACACCTTCTATTTAGATCTTAAAAAGTTAACTCATACGCGTTCTAAATTAAACACACTGTAACCATGATAGACATAGACCAACTTTACCCCTTTCAGTGTTTGCCTTTGATTTTTGAATCCATCAGTAACAGCAATGCAGAGATTCATAGCTACCCAGCTGATGTCAGGGATGTAAATATGCCCTAGAAATTCGTTTGAGGTATGCACAGCGTTAGAACAGGAGCAATAGCCCTGTGCAAGAATTTGCTTACCAATCAAATAGATAGTAGATATGGCTGCTTGAGTTCCAACTACCGCAACAAGAGTTGCTATGATGGAGGTTGTCCAGTATATGGCTTATGCAATTAGAGTATCTTAACTTTGGTGAAGTTTAGTGTGCAACCCATTAGCATACCGTATACAGATTACATGATTTGTGGTGTCTACCAATCGAACCACTCTGTGCAGGTACAAGATATCCCTCACCGCTGAAGATGACACTGACACTGCCGAGTTTATCTTCTTTGGACGAATGGCGCAGCGCCTCATTAAAAAAATGTGGACACCCTCATCTCGACTAATCCACCCGGTTTCATTCCAAGAGAAATTACAGATCTACTGGAAAAGTCTTTCGAGTGGAATGTTAGCTTCACCGAAAGCACAATTATTTATGGCAGTGTTTCCTTCCAAGTGAATGCTATAAACGCAGAAATGGATGGTGGCAACATGCTTCCAACTACACCGTCCTCACAGCCGTCGTCGACCATACTTTCTCAAGGTACAGCTTATCGTATCTGTTTAGTGGAGCTATGTACGTTAGTTTATGCCAAGTTAGGAAAGAAAGTAATGGTTTGTTTTCTCTGCTTGTTTATTTCCATTCCATGCTACCTGTATATGACAGGTCACCTAGAGCCGAAACGACACAAACTGCAGAGTCTGCCGAGTAGGTTTCTTTTTTAGTGCAACTCTTTTCGCTGTTCCAGCCATATTAAAGACTCAGCCACATTACACTCGGAGGGGCCATAACAGCGTTTAGGCCGTAATATTATAGTTTAAAGGCATTTTTCCATCTATAGAACAAGCATTCCCCCTTCTGACTGAGTAGGTTTCTTTTTTAGTGCAGCTCTTTTCGCTGCACCCTCTCCCCATCAACTACAGCTCTCGTGGCTCTAACCTGTTTTTTGGTCTGGCTGCTAACTCCGCAATAGGACACGGATCAGGTGTCGCACAAAACAGAGGGGCTGCCTTCATCCGCGAGCCGTCACTAACACCAGAGAGTCACAAAGTTTCATCTAGCACCAAGGTTTGCTGTTGGACTCGATGGAACAAAATAGCTACAATATAAAGCATCGTTCTCCTTCTACATACACTAGGAAACATGCCCTAAACATGTCTTTTCGTTGCAGTGTAATATACAGACAACCCCACATCAGGGAGACAATCTGCTGCAAGGAACAGAGATTATCACTTCTCCGCCTAACGTGCAGGCGCCATCAGGAGCTGCTTACAGCGTGCTAGATGGGTCTACAAACAAGGCTCACAAAAGTGTTGCCGGAAAAAGGTTAGCTTCATGCCGAGCAATCTACCTAGACTATTATTCGTGTACCGTCTCATCAGTTTTACATGCATGCCATTGGACCAAACTTTACATAGGTCTCGAACATCACCGTCCAAGAAGGTTGCCAAGAAACTTTTTAGAGATGAAGACACAGGAGATGACGATGTTGCTGGTTCCGCAGACGTTGATGCTGAGTAACGGTATGTCCAATTCTCCCCTACAACTTCATGAGATAGATGCTTCCAAGTGTTCCAGTTGCATGTAGTATAAGGCAGTTGGTACTAGGCAAATCCAAAGCCCAATGATCAGTAATAACTACTTTTAACTAACTAAAACACTGTGATGCATAGGAACAACATTCAAAGCAAGATCACAGATTATCAAATATCTCAAGCAAGCATTCTAAAACTAACAACAGGTCCATATGCGGGTCATTGAACTAATATATAAACAAAATAGAAAATGGTATAACCTTCTACCGATATAGGTCAAAATAGAAATTAGCAAGTTTTCAGAAAAGAGGTCAATAGGATAAAACATCAGCAAGTCAAAAAAATCGATAGTCAAATGATTTTGAATGGATTACCTTCATAGACATCTTAGGTCGAGCTCTACCGAAAATAAATTTAGACATTATATTTCAGATTGCAATGCTTGCCAAAACTTGTTAATTGATTGCTACCCTTTTTTTAGTTGCAGTGCTTTTGGACACGAGCACCACCAGCCATGACGACCCGCTTTTGGGAACTGAGGATCGCTTTTGGGAACTATCCCAGTTCATCTAGGTTACTCTTAGAACTTCCCCCCCTGCTGTGCAGGGAGTATGGTTTTATGCTTGTAAGATATGAGCAGCGCTATGCTGTGTGCTTCACTGCAAGTTATGTATTTTGGTGCTTCTAGGGTAGTAACTGCTCATAACTGTTCTATGCGTGTGATCTTGCGAGGACCATACTCGCGGTATGTAAAGCATGCCTATGTAGTCTAGGCCTGTACAAGACATTTCTTCCCTTGGTGCTTGTACTATTTCTCTTTGTCGTTCTGTGCTACTACCAGCCATCTATTTGTCGTTCTACTCCCCTTAGCAAGTAACTATTGAGTGGTAACCAATCAGACGCGTCCATTTCAAGGTTTTCCTTAGTTTCCATTCCGATTTATCTATTACCACGGTTATCTGTTAAACAAACTATGAAGTTCAGCATATAATGGTCAGAGGCTATGGTATTTATCTTATAGTACAGGAAATAGACATCGGAGCAGCTCCTATGTTCCATTGAAGGACGAAGGCAATTCAATTCTGAATGATAAGAAAAATACCAAGGTATATCATGTAACCCATCCTTGAATTTTAGGTTGCCTTTATTTGTCATTAATATTGTTTTCCTTGTTTTCATGTTTGACCCAAATTCAGCTTGGGATAAAAAAGATTTGGTCTCACCCACTTGAGACTGTATGAACTATTATGGTGGCGTGAACTGTGGATCTTAACTGGTAATTTACATATCTGTACTGGTTGGTTGACCTTATATTGAGATGTTCACCAGCTTGACCTTAATTTACAGAAAACTGCTCTGAGGGTCAGTACTTAATTTTTTTTATCTCTTTTCCTTCTATTCATAGCTGTAGTGTTGTTGCTTCAGTTTCGCAATTGGTACTTAGATCTCTTTTGCATCATTATGCTTCATGCCATTACAAGAAAGAATAATTATGCTTCATGCCCCAGTCAGCTAGCTTCGAGACCTCGCTGGTTGATAGGTGGTGGTAGCTACTTAGCGTTTAATGGGTTCCTATAGCAGTCAACCTAAACTGGCTTAATTACATTTTCTCTACCTATTAACTTTATCTGAAGTGCTGTGTGTAAAATAGATAACTATTGTTTGTGATGTGCATCATGAGGATTCATGATATACTGATGACAATATTTTGTTCTCATGAGTCTGTGGCAATAGCCAACGATCTACTTGTCCACTTGAACTATTTTTCCAACTAGATGATTAACATATAGCACTCAGCTCGAAATTCCTTTCAACTTTTCATGGTAAGAGCACAACCTTACATGTTGCTCTTAGTAATTGATAGACCTGAACACAGCCTGGAACACATCAGGCCACTGATATTTCCTGCTAAGAGGCGCAAGGTTCTCACTATGAAGAAGAGGAACGAAAGGGTGTCCTGAATCAACCCTTCCTTCAGTGGTGGGTATCACTGCAGAAGAAAGCACTGCACTGATACCTGCTGCTTCAGAAAGTAAGGCACAAAAGGTAGTGGCTGAGGTGATCGATGAAGCTGATGAGGGTTTGAGAGATTTGGAATTAGTTTACTATCTTTTACCCTTTGTCCATAATTGTCCTAGGCAGAGTAGTTTTTCTTTTCTTTTGTAGTCCTTGAAAAACTGTGACTTCTCTTTTCAGGATCTTACTCCTGTTGGAAGAGATGCTTTGTCACAAATTAGAGGTCGAGATTTTGACTCAGCATGTGGTCTTACTGAGGATACTGGGGCCTTGGTTGTATGGCAAGCACCACCCATCTGTTCATGTAATTTCTTTTGTATTATCTTGGGCTGACAGTAGTACTTTCTATGATTGAAGAAATGGATTCCTGTTAAGGAGAAATTGGTTGTCCTCAAGAAAAATGCAGAACCTTATGTACAGAAGGTATCGACAAGATCAGTGAAGTTTTATGAGTCATCAAGGGATGCTGTGACACCTCACATTGTCAAAGTTAAAGAGTTTGCTCATCCCTACTACCAGGTAATTGCTGAATTTTCTGTTCCAAAAATATATGCAGCTTCTTCATTCACTACTTGGAGGGCTGCAATGTGTTGATTATAGCAATCCATATGCAGTTGTTGATATTCATTTATTTGATTATGTTGATCCAGGAAGCCAAGAAGTTTTCTAAGCCTTACATTGATCAAATTGCTGAGATCACTAAGCCACATGTTGAGAAAGTTAGAACTACTCTGAAGCCATACACTAAGAGAGCAGTTCATGCGTATGGGTCATTTCTTGCGTCTGCAACCACATACCATCGACAGGTTTGTGGTTCTTACTAATTCCACTGCAGTCCCTGTTGCATGCCAATACGTCCTATTGTGCCATGGGCTGTAGGTAGTAGCTGTAGCCTAAAGTCACACTTTGATCTGGTATCCAACTCGTGTGACGTGTGCATATCTGCTCCCAAGTCTTACCACTCACCCTCTAGATGTAGCATGCGAAGCTGCTTATGGTTGCCATGGAAAATGCCATTGTTTTTGCCCCTTTTTTCCCTGGAGGGAGCAGTATAAATGTTTCTGCATAATGGCGTACCAAAAGGGTCTAGAAATGATAACCCTTCTATTTATAGTGTGGGAGCAGTATAAATGTTTCTGCATAGTGGCTTACCAAAGGGTCTAGAAATGATAATCCTTCTATTCATAGTATGGTCTCTTCTATTTTTAGCTGCTTCATTAAGCTAATGAATCTAACTTTTATTTTGATATACTTTTAGCTGGTTGTTATGTATGTTTAGTTAGTTCTACCGGTCCATGTGATATTTATCATTTGTTTTTTAAAAAACTGATGTGACAAGATTCCAACATGTTCTTCTCCCTTGTAGGCTCAGGCGACCATCATGGACTACCTCCATCAGCATGGGGTACCCAGGTCATTTGCAACGAAGGAGTTAGTTTGGTTCCTGGTAAGCACGCCACACTAATTCGGCAGTGGACCACAGCTTTTAGTAGCGGTCATCTAACAAACATAGTTCTTTATGTGCAGGCTTCTGCCTTGCTAGCTCTGCCTGTCTTCGTCATATACAGGCTTGTAGTAGAGACCTTCTGGTTAGTTTCTCATAGTCCGAATGTGGAATGTTGGTTCCAAGCATAATAACCTTGAGTAACTGAAATTGTCTCCGTTGCTTTTTATGTAGCACCAAAAAGAACAGAAGGCCTCGTGGCGGTAATGGTAACGGTATCCATGGCCAGAAGAGACACAAGCGGCGCTACACCGACAAGTAGACCAATCTACCCAACACTTTAGGGTTCAGCATGCGGTGTTTGCATGGTCGCACATCTTTGACCAGTGAGCAAGATTGGGTTGCTCCTCCCTCCCGGAGGCACTGTTGAACCATACATGGAGGAAGGAGACTCAGGTCATGGGCACCCTTTACCGTGAGAAGCGTTGTAGCCTACACCACCAACATTTCTCTTTCTTTTACTTCTTCCCAGGTGTACTATGAACTTTGGTGCAGGTGCAGCGGACCTTTTATATTATCTGCACTTTGCTGAGGTTCAGAGGGTTAGGCCTTTGTTTTATTGGTCGTTGTTTGTTGTAACTTGTGAATTCGTTTCAGTTCATCTGTTTGTTTTTTCGTTGGCGACCTACATTCGAACTTGTTAGCTAACTGGATGTTGAAATTTCACTCAAGTTGCTCGAGTGCCATGAACAGGAGAAGAGTGTCTAACTGACATTGATGTAAGCGAGGAGGGCACTAGGAACTTTGTGGTAGCTAGACAACCAAATTAATATCAAATAAAACCAAATGGACCTTGAATTGTTCCCCAAATTAGTATAGAAACCTGGCAACCAAATAACAATCGTGAGATCTCTATAGGGCGCCCGTAAGGAACAATACAATGTTGTTGTCTTGGTAGGGCGCCCGTAAGGGCACCACAATGTTCTAGTATAGATAAAAAAAACACATGAGTCGAGGAGTCAATTGGTGCTCACTCGCTGTCGGTGGACCACCAATGTTGATTTCCGCCACTCACGCTACAAAGCGTATTTGAGAATATCTATTTTCGACAACGCGCTCGTGGAAGGTGTTATTCAGACCTTTGGCACAAGGTATTCTTCATTTAATGCGTGATCTGAGTCCATTATATAAAATGAACTAATTCTGCAAGAGGCTACTTTTGGGAGACTGCCTCTGGCCGAAGGTCCTCAAGCTAACGAGTTTCAATTATTTCTAAGTTTGTTACAGGACGAATAATATGAGCTTCGGATGGGGAAACCTTTGTGGTGTTAAGAACAAGGCGATGACACTGTCACCATGAAGCAGCTGAAGCAAGTAACAAGGAGACAAAGGAAGGCTCAAGCGGTGTGCGCAACACGTCTTTAAGAAGAAAATATTATACTACACTCGGTTGGATTTGTAGATCATATGTATAGGGTTTAAGTATATAAATGTAATTTTATACAAAGTTTTACGTTGCACTATCACTGTAAATAGAGGTACAATGTCCATGTATTGCAGTCCTTTTTCACTGTTCGCATATGCACCCACCCTCGGATCGCTCAATATCCGAAGTTGTAAGGCACAAACGTCTTTGGGCCATCTTTGAGCATTCCAAAGGTAGCCTTGTAATCGTATGAAACTAAAATAAAGAAAATAAAAAGGTGAAGATTATGTCGTATGATCCATATACTCTCATACCTTCATGTTTTACCTTAATAAACATTCTTATTCATTCTAACCTTCTCCCCTTGATCTACTTCTTCACAATGAGTAAATCAAGGAGAAAAAACTATGTTATTTTAATTGGGTTGTACTGTTTTGGTTCTCTACATGTTGGGGCCATGCTTCGTTGCGCCGAAGGTCTTACACGAAGAAGCAGCTTCGGCTGAAGTTGTCCCCAGGAGATGGCCGAAGGTTCCTTTTCATGGAGCTTCGGCGTTACAAACCGACATAGAGATAGAATGGCCTTTTTATCCATAGAGGTCTGAGTCAATGTTGTAAACTTTTGTAAGGGGCATAATTGTAATTTGTCACAGGCTGTGTCCTGTGTCTATAAATAGATGAACAGTACCCCTGAACTGTTCACGCGAACCTGCTACTGGCTTTCGCATCACACTTGTACTTTTGTTTTCCTCAGGACCGAAGGTACATTTGTAATTTGAAGTCATTTATATTCATTCATTCATGATAATAAAAATGGAAATGATTCTATGATAATATTTAAATGTTTATTTCATACTTCATGATTTATATGATATGAATGCTTCGTTCCTTGCTATTATGCTCACGAAGGTACGTCCTTCGTAACCTTCGTCCGAAATTCTTTATATCCTGAAGGGGTATAATGTTTTGGAGGACGAAGGACTTTAACACTTAACATTTTCTATGTTGCCTTGTTCTTAATTCTTAGCATTTGAGAACAAGCCCCCAACATTGGCGCCCACCTCCGGTGAACTCACTTCCACTTTTCTGAGCTGATGGCTTCGTTCAACAATCAAGCTGGAGCTGCTTCGGCTTCGAAGCTGGTGCTCCCGATAACAGGCGGTTCTTGCTCAGAGCCGGCTAACAAGAAGCAGAAGAAGGAGGCCCAGAGAAGGGTGCAGCATGTTGGAGTGCAGGGACCCTTCATCAAGTCAAAATGGTCCCACATTCCAATTACTTTCTCTCAGGAAGATCTTCAGCTTAAGGATTATCCTCACAATGATGCCATGGTTATCTCTTGTGTGATCAAAGGATTTCTGGTCCACAATGTCTTAGTTGATACAGGCAGTGCAGCTGATATTATATTTGCTAAAGCCTTCAGACAAATGCAAGAGCCCGAAGACAAGATTCATGATGCTATGCACCCTCTTTGTGGCTTCGGAGGGCGGCAGATTGTAGCACTTGGGAAGATTACCATGCCGGTAACCTTCGGATTTGTTAACAACACAAGGACTGAGCAAATTGTGTTTGATATTGTTGACATGGAGTATCCTTACAATGCTATCATTGGTCGTGGTACTCTTAATGCCTTCGAAGCAATTCTTCACCCAGCTTATCTCTGCATGAAGATACCTTCGGACCAAGGGCCTATTGCTATTCATGGAAGCCAGGAAGCTGCTAGAAGGGCCGAAGGAAGCTGGACTGACTCCAAAGCAATCCATAACATAGATGGAGCTGAAGCTTGTGAACAGTACAAATTCAGAAGGGAGAAAGCAGCTTCAGCAGATCAGCCGAAGCCCATGCTATTGTGTGAGGACATAGCAGACCAGAAGGTGCTGTTGGGCTCGCAATTATCTGAAGACCAGGAGAAAACCTTGATAAGGTTTTTATTCAACAACAAAGATGTTTTTGCATGGTCAGCTAATGATCTCTGTGGAGTAAATCGGGATGTTATTGAACATTCGCTCAATGTTGACCCATCCTTCAGACCCCGAAAGCAGAGGCTTCGGAAAATGTCTGATGACAAGGCCGAAGGGGCTCGCAATGAAGTAAAAAGACTCCTCAGTGCAGGAGTTATCAGAGAAGTAAAGTATCCAGAGTGGCTAGCTAACACTGTAATGGTGAAGAAGGCCAATGGCAAGTGGAGAATGTGTATCGATTTCACAGATCTCAACAAGGCTTGTCCGAAGGATGAATTCCCGCTGCCAAGGATAGACTCTTTAGTCGATGCAGCAGCTTCTTCAGAGCTCATGAGTCTCCTGGACTGCTACTCAGGCTATCATCAAATCTAGATGAAGAAGGAAGATGAGCCGAAGACTAGCTTCATAACCCCAAGTGGCACATATTGCTATCTTCGGATGCCTGAGGGGCTCAAAAATGCCGGAGGAAGTTTCAGCCGAATGACAGCGAAGGTTCTCCAGTCTCAGATAGGCAGAAATGTGTTGACTTATGTCGATGACATCATTGTAAAAAGCACGAAGCAAGAAAATCATATTGCTGATCTGCAGGAGACCTTCGCCAGTTTCAGACAAGCTGGTCTGAAGCTGAATCCAGAAAAATGTGTCTTCGGAGTGAAGAAGGGGAAATTTCTTGGATGCTTGGTTTCAACAAAGGGAATCGAAGCTAATCCAAATAAAATCGAAGCTATACTGCGAATGGAGCCACCAACCACAAGAAAGGGGGCCCAAAGATTGACAGGAAGGCTGGCATCTCTCAACAGATTTATATCCAGATCAGCAGAAAGAAATTTACCATTCTTCGAGGTGCTGAAGTCAGCTGAAGTCTTTCAATGGGGCCCAAGTCAACAAAAAGCCTTCGAAGAGCTGAAGCAATACTTGATAGATCTAACAACATTAACTCCACCAACGCCAGGGGCTCCTCTGTTGTTATATGTGGCAGCTTCGCACTCAGCAGTAAGTGCGGCACTTGTCCAGGAGAAGTTTGATGGCCAAGTCAAGAAGCAGGTCCCAATATATTTTGTATCTGAAGTCCTTAGCATATCAAAGAAAAATTATACAGAGCTGGAGAAGGTATTATATGCCGTTTTAATGGCATCCAGGAAGCTTCGGCATTATTTCCAGGCATACAATATTATTGTTCCTTCTTCGCAGCCGTTGAAGGATATCATGAGAAATAGAGAAGCTACAGGACGGATTGGAAAATGGGCTGCAGAGCTCAATGAATTTTACATTGATTATGTGCATAGATCCTCGATCCAGTCTCAAGCATTGGTAGATTTCATTGCCGATTGGACGCCAGGGGCTCAGGATGAAGAAGCAAATAAAGATGCCGAAGTGTGGACAGTGTTTTGTGATGGCTCTTGGGGAACCTTCGGAGCAGGTGCAGCTGCTGTATTGGTCTCACCATCCAAGGTTAAAACTTGTTATGCAGCAAGACTTGACTTCAGCTGTACAAACAATATTACTGAGTACGAAGCCCTGCTCCTGGGCCTTCGGAAATTAAAGGCAATGGGAATCAGAAGGGCGATTCTTAAAACTGATTCCCAGGTTGTTTCGGGTCATATTGACAAAAGTTGCAAGGCCAAAGATCCGAAGCTTGAAAAATATCTAGACACGGTCCGAAGGATCGAAGCCTCCTTCGAAGGATTTTCTGTCAAGAATATCCCTCGAGGACAAAATGAGCATGCTGATTTGCTAGCCAAGTCTGCAGCACAGGGGCTGCCGTTACCTTCGGATGTGTTCTTCGAAACAATAAAGGCACCTTCAGTGGAGCTCCTTGAAAGAGCAGTCCTCAACATATCTCCTGTTTACAGCGAAGATTGGAGAACTGAAATAATCTCTTACCTTCAGGGTAAGTTCCTTTCAGATGACGAAGCTTACAATAAAAGAATAGAGGCAAGAGCTCGTCCGTATGTCATGATAGAAGGGGAATTATACAAACATGGAGTTTGTGCCCCGCTGCTCAAATGCTTGTCTAGAACCGAAGGTATAGAATTAATGAAAGAAATACATGCAGGCCTGTGTGGATCCCACATTGGATCTAGGCCGTTACTTGGAAAAGTTTTCCGCCAAGGGTTTTATTGGCCGAAGGCAGCTTCGGATGCAGCGGAATTAGTTCAAAAGTGCGAAGGTTGTCAGAAATGTGTAAGAGATCAAAAGCAACCTTCGTCTTTGACACAGCTGATACAACCCATCTGGCCATTGCAAAGGTGGGGCCTTGACTTGTTGGGTCCATTACCACCGGCTCAAGGAAATCTAAAGTATGTTATAGTGGCGGTGGAGTATTTTTCCAAGTGGATTGAGGCGAAGCCATTAGCCACAATAACTTCGGCCACTGTCCAAAAGTTTTTCTGGCAAAATATTGTCTGCCGCTTCGGGGTACCGAAGGCCATCACTGTAGATAATGGAACGCAGTTCGACTCCGAAGCTTTCAGAAATTTCTGTGATCAAATTGGAACGAAGATCCATTTTGCATCAGTCAGGCATCCGGAGTCGAATGGGCTTGTTGAAAGGGCCAACGGCATTATAATGACAGGAATAATGAAGTTAATCTTCAATCAACCCAGGGGAAAGTGGCCAGATCAGTTGACCAAAGTGGTGTGGAGCCACAATACAACAACATCAAGGTCTACAGGCTTTACCCCATTCAAATTATTATTCGGTGACGAAGCAATAACTCCGGAAGAAGCTAAAGCTGGGTCAATAAGAGTAGTAGCTTCGGCAGAATCAGGTCCCGAAGATGCTTGCCTTGTGGAAAAAGATGCTTTAGAGGGGATCAGGCTTCAGGCCGTGGAGAATATCAATAAATATCAAGCTGAAACAGTCAAGTGGCGAGATAGAAAGGTCCGGTTAAAAAATATTGAGCCGGGTCACTTGGTGCTTCGGAGAGTAGCCAACCCAGACACAGTGGGCAAGCTACAGTTGAAATGGGAAGGACCTTTCTTAGTAATATCTTCGTCAAGGCCTGGATCGTACAGATTGAAGGACATGGATGGCAACGAAATTCCAAGATCTTGGAATGCGGATGAGCTTCGGCGATATTATGTATAACTTGATGTAACTTTTTATGTTTTTCTTTTCTTTTTTCATGGCACCCTTTTCCTTTCTAAAGGGGGAGAAAGGTTTTTAATGGGGCCATCATGTGTAATTTCCTTTTTAGTTTTATAAGAGCAAAATCCCCCAAAAAATGTAAATGTAAAAACTGAGAACGCACCATCGAGTGCCGAAACTGAAAAGGTGAAGAAGCTCCAAAGACGTCCCTAAGGGGATGCAGAGCTCACAGCAAAAAGTCAACGCTGATTCCGCCAAAAGTAAAAGGCGAAGAAGCTCCAAAGACGTTCCTAAGGGAATGCAGAGCTTATACCGCCTAAGTAAAAGGCGAAAAAGCTCCAAAGTCGTTCCTAAGGGAATGCAGAGCTTATACCGTCTAAGTAAAAGGCGAAGAAGCTCCAAAGTCGTTCCTAAGGGAATGCAGAGCTGATGTGTGGCTGTTTCTAAGGAAATAATGGTTGAGAGTGTGGCTTCGGACATATGCTTTGGACATTCATTCGCACATTACATTACATCATAGCATTTGCATTCATAAGCATTCATTCATAGCATTTGTGTTCCTAAGTGGTTGCTTCGGCAAAAAGAAGAAGTGGTCTTTTATGCTTCGTTGTGTACAAAAAAGAAAAGCCTCGGCAAAAAGAAGAGCTGGTCTTTTATGCTTCGTTGTGTACGAAAAGAAGGGAAGGTGTTTTTTTCGCCTTCGGCTCAAAATACTAATTTCGTCCACATCAAAGCGCCTCAATAGAAGGGTAAGAATATATTGCAAGGTATGTACAAAGTTCCTTGAGAACAGTTTAATTGTATTTACAAAAAGTCGTTACAAATTCTCCTGAGTTTTTTCTAGTCTACTCCTACTAATCTTCGTCAGGTTTCCGCTTCGGCGGCGTATTCTTTAAGTATCATCTTCAGCTTCGTCATCCTACATGAATCAAGGTATCATGGGTAAAAATCAAGTGTGAAGGAGAAGGTAAGTACGAAGTATCATTTCTTACTGGTTCAAGATGACTTCGAGCTTCGTCTCCAGCCTTCTCCCGCCCGCCTTTTGTCCATATCATTTTTATAAATCTATTTGAGATGCTTCGGGCGAGGTCAGGAATATCGTCCAGGATTGATGGAGACAGGGTGAAGTTGGGCCTGTTGACGATTTTTCCATGCTCGCAGCCGGCCTTCAGGAACGCTGCAGCGGTACCCCGAGAAGCTACCCAGGCACAGAAGTCACCGTGCCCGGCTATAACTTCGTCAAGTTCTTCAATTTCAGCTTCAATATGATCGAAGGCTTTTGGTAAATTTTCAGCTGAAGGGTTAAACTTCCCGCTGCTGGCTCCAACTGAGTGAAAGATCTTCTTTAATTGTTGGATACAGTTGTTACTAAATTTCAAGCACTTGTCTTGAAGGCTTGTTAATGATTTCTTCAAGTCTGAGTTGGTCTGGACTTCGGCTTCAAGTTTTGAATTAAGCTCTAGCTTCTCCTGTTCAAATTGTTTTGATTGATCGATAAGCTTCGAATTCAATTCTGATACTTTAGCTTCAGTCTCTGCTAGCAAGCCTTCGGTTGATTGGAGCTCGAAGTCTTTCTTTTCAATGATAGCTGATTGTTCTTTTATCTTGCTCTCTAAATTTTCAATTATAGCTTCGTGTTTTTTGTCCTCCAAATCTTGCTGCATCTTCAGAGCTTTGCTCAGAAGCATGCTCTGCAAATAAACAACCTTTGTTAGGAATATTTCCATTATTAAAAACAATAGAAGTCAGAGAAAAGTTGTTTACCTTGAAATTGGAATAAAATAAGCTGCCGACGATATGTTGTCGTCGGTAGCGGCTGATGTCTGTTTCTAGCTTCGGAAAACCGATACTCTTTGATAGAGTACCGATGACCTTAGCCCCAGTTGGATCCCGGATGCAGCCCAGTTTTTCATCATCAATGCCTCCAAATAGAAGAGCTCCTGGCTTATATCCGCAAGATTTGGCATATTCCTTGAGCTCTTCTATTTCGGCCTTCGACAGTTTTTGCCCAACTAAGTTTTGAAATGTGTAGGCTTCGTCGTCCGAAGTGTCTTCGGCTATTTCTTTCCCCTTCCCAGGCACTGTGGCCATGGTTTCTTCAGCAGCGGTAGCAGCTTCTTCTGCAGCCATGTCTTGCAAAATTTTGTTGATGTCCTCAATGGTAGTTTCTAAGTTCACATCTTCGGCTGTAGCGGCTTCGATAGCCGCGACCTCCGAAGGTGCGACTTCGACGTTTGTTGTGCCCTCAACAGCTGGTGTTTTCTGAATTGACGCCCTCGGAGGCGTCTTGTCGATAACTTCGGTTACTGCAATAATTCTTTGCCGCTTTGGTTTGGTTATCTTCGTTTGTTCCGGCTCTTCCACCTTTCGAAAAAGCTTCGTCAGTTGAGGCCCTAATGGACTTAGCTTCGTGGGCACGGGTTCAGTCATTACCTTTAGAATTTCCTCCACGTCGCTGGTAGAAGGTGGTGCGGGGGTCCCCTCTTCATCGGATAATTTTCGCTTTGGAGTTGATATTTTTCTCTTCTTGGGAATTTTCTTCTCTTTTGGTGGTCTTTCTTCATCCTTGTTCAAAGCTTCAGCCACTCTTTTCCTTTTTTGGCCCTCAGCACCCTTGTTCAGCCGTTCATAGTCAGGGTACTCGAAGCCCAGGGCATCAAGCACTCGGTTCAGCCTTCGCTTCGGACGGGTGCCGAAGGCCGCGGTCATCAGTTGATCTTCTTTTTTGGAATAATTCCCAAGAATTTCATTGCACATCACCTCAACTGTGTCCAGCCACTCTTGGCAAGGCTTTTTAAAGTATTTCTTGAATTTGAAGTGATAAGGCAGCCGGACAAGTTCCCCCTTCTTCTTCTCCCCTTCTAGCTTGGGCATTTCCCATTCTTTCAGAGTAGGGAAGACTCTGAATGCCAAGAATTCTTGAACCAGATCCCTGGTACCGATATGCTCTGAAATAATTTCAAACTCACCTAGTGCAGCCCAGGTGGCACCCTCCAATGTCATGCGGCACCGTGGCCTTGTCTCTCCGAAGATTAAATCAAGTGGACTTTGTACCAATTTCTCTTCATCTTCGTCAACCTTCACATAAAACCACTCAGATTTCCAGCCTGCTGGCCATTTGCTTCGGTAGCTGATAACAGGACACTTTGTTGTCTTCCGGTAGGCAAAATTGTAGCAGCCGAAGTTGTCATGTAACCCATCTTTTCTGGCCTTTGTTTGATAATGTAACTCATGAACTCGACAGAAACTGTCGGCAAATGGCTCCACTGCTTGGCTTCGGAGGGCCCAGATATAAACATTAAGCCTAACGATAGCGTTAGGAGTCAATTGATGAAAGTAAATACCAAATTTTTTCAATACATCTGCAATAATTCCATGAAGAGGGAATCTCAGCCCAGCCTTTAAAAAGCTCTTGAAAATAACAATCTCGTCCTTCTCTGGCTTCGGGGTAGTTTCTTCTCCCCCGAAGCGAAGTAGCTTCTTCTGATTTTCACTGAAATAACCTGCCTTCACCATCTTGGCGAGATCAGCCTTTGAAACAGTCGACTTTCCGAAGTCTAGGTGGCTGGGCTTGCTGGGCATGGCAATGCGATAGTCATCTTCGGAGTCAGTTTCTTCAATGTTCTCTTCTCCTTCGGCAGTTGTCAGGTTTGCTTCGGCAGCGGGCATTTCCTCCGCAATTACCAGTCCGGAACGCTGCATTGCTTCGGAGATGGGCACAGTATTCGAACCTTCGGCTTCGTCTCCTTCACGTTCAACTCTGGCAGTAGATCGCACTCTGGCCATATGATTCTGAGTTTGGGGAAGTTAGATACTTTTTTCTTTTTCCTTTTCTCCCGAAGCTTTTCTTTCTGACGAAGCAGACTTCGAGATGGACCGTCGTTCGATTCTGAGAATCAAGCTTCGGCTATAGTTAAAAATTTTGGCAGCAAAACAGTGCAAATAGCAATGAATGCTGTGGTAACTTCACACCTACTCGTCTGTTTATATAGTGCTGCAGGTAAGAAGGCGAAGCGGCAGGATTTTTACACCAGGCGGGCAGTCACTTGTACTCGCTGCGCAGTGGACCGCAAAGATCAAACAGTAACTCTGCAAGGTGGGACCGACACGAGCTCGGGCATTGAATCGTTTCTCGGCAACGAGCTCAGGGAAGGTGTTTTTTGGACCTTCGGCTTCCCGAAGCTTAAGAGGCATTTTTCACGGATCAAGCTCGTTACGAAAAACGATCTAGCGCCGCGAAAGGGGCTACTGTTGGGGCCATGCTTCGTTGCGCCGAAGGTCTTACACGAAGAAGCAGCTTCGGCTGAAGTTGTCCCCAGGAGATGGCCGAAGGTTCCTTTTCATGGAGCTTCGGCGTTACAAACCGACATAGAGATAGAATGGCATTTTTATCCATAGAGGTCTGAGTCAATGTTGTAAACTTTTGTAAGGGGCATAATTGTAATTTGTCACAGGCTGTGTCCTGTGTCTATAAATAGATGAACAGTACCCCTGAACTGTTCACGCGAACCTGCTACTGGCTTTCGCATCACACCTGTACTTTTGTTTTCCTCAGGACCGAAGGTACATTTGTAATTTGAAGTCATTTATATTCATTCATTCATGATAATAAAAATGGAAATGATTCTATGATAATATTTAAATGTTTATTTCATACTTCATGATTTATATGATATGAATGCTTCGTTCCTTGCTATTATGCTCACGAAGGTACGTCCTTCGTAACCTTCGTCCGAAATTCTTTATATCCTGAAGGGGTATAATGTTTTGGAGGACGAAGGACTTTAACACTTAACATTTTCTATGTTGCCTTGTTCTTAATTCTTAGCATTTGAGAACAAGTCCCCAACACTACATAATCTAAACAGGTTCCCAACCAATACTTGTAACGAAAACTAGCGATGTTATAATAATTATTTATATATAAATATTTGTAATAATTAATACAAGTATTTCTACATGAATAATTATTTATGATAATTATTCAACGGGAGTAAAATCATCATTTCATATGAAAGTTAATATTACTTGAGGTCAGAACTAATGGTAGTGCCATATAGAAAAACCAAATTTACATTCAGTGTTAAAATAAGAAATTTATATTTTGAGGATCAAGAAATAAACCAAAAAAAAATACTAGTAAATAAGAAATTGTCTCTTGTTTGATTGGAGAGATAGAATCGTCCATGCTTTATGTTTTTGTTTGAAGAATTAGAAAAGATAGGATAGAGGACTGTTTTGCATCCGTTAACAACTGTCGAGGCATCGAGGGAGTTGTGGTAATGGATCACCGTTTCACCAACCAAATATTTTTGTCACCACTCGTTTGAGTCATTAATTAATTTTAGTTTAAAAATAAATATAAATAAAGTTCGATCTTAATATGGTCCGATTCTTAAATTTGAAAGTATAAAATTTAAATTTATTGTTATAATATTTTTCCCCCTTTCTATCAGAGGTGAGGTCTATCTAGGGCTGGAAACGAACTGAGCCAAGTTAGCTCGACTTGGTCGCATTCTGAACTAAGAGATTAGACCGGACTCGAACTAGTTCAGGCTCACGAGCTTATCCAGCCTTAAACAAGGTTGAGTAGGCTCGCAAGCATCTAGCTTTTTTTTCACTTGTGTCCAATTGTGCATCCATAGCTCGGTCCAACCGTTCTTCAACACCAGCAGGGGGTCCAATTGCCTCGTCCGGTCGCCCCTCACTCACCGCCGCAGAGGCACAGTAGCCTCGTACGGCCACCCTCCTCCCTGGTCGGCGCAATAGCCCCACCCGACTGCCCCTGGGAGACGGCCGGGGTTGCCACTTGCTTGGCCCGGCGGCGCAGCTGTGTCTATGCCTCTATGGGGCGCAGCCATCCGTAGGGCATGGGCTCCGCGGCGGTGCGACTAGCTTGGGGGGGAGCTCCCTGACAACACCGATCGGCCCGTACCCAACTTGCGGCATTCATTCATGGGGGGCGTGATTGAACCAGCATCTCGAGGAACGAAGAAGCTGCAAGAAATGGAGAAGCCACGGAAGGGGACGACGTGGTACTTGAGTAGCATACATTTAGAACTTCCATCCATCGGAACTGAGTACTAAATTAATTTTATTATTCTTAGAGCGAGCTTGTCATATTTTGCCTACATACACAACCAACTCGAGAAGATTCAACGTAAAAGTCCAAAATCTTTAGGATGATGTACGTTGTATCGGAGCACACGACATCTAAAGCTAGATCGTCTATAGCTACCCTAAACAGGGAGAGCGTAGTGAGTTGTGAGTATATCACACTTATATGGTGAAGAATAGAAAAGTTTGTGACCAAACTATCAAATTAAAGGATAACTAGTCACTCTAGAACGATTAGTTTCTTGCAAATTAACAAATTAACCGTCGAAACTCTCGCACGGAAGGGACCCCACGGAGGCAAGGATATTGTTAGGTTTCTCGAGGTTAATTTGTACAAAGGGTTGCAACTCAAGGAAGTCAACTAGAAGCCCTCTCGTTTGACTTATACTCGTACGAAAATATAGTGACGAAGAACAATTGTCACTCTCTATATCACAGAACGACGTTTGGAACACCAGACTTCAAAGTTTAGTGCGTCAAAGAGATAATTAGGGTAAACATAAACTAATAATAAAAAAATGAGTTGGCATAGGAATAGGAATAGTATATGATCGCCGCAGGAACAGTGATGAATTGAGCTGGGGGGTACCGGCCGGCAGCACTGATCGCCGGCGCCGCCGAGGCTGAGGGAGTGCGACGAGGAGGGAGATGATGAAGGGCACGGACGGAGGGGCCTTCAATGAGGAGCCTGGCGGCCTGGCCTACTGAGTGTAGCTCGGATTTTGAGCAAGGGGCAGGAAGTAAATGCCAAGCTCAGAGAGGAGTTCCTGTCTCGCTGCGGCCGCTGTTTCTGCCTGCTAGTAGCTGCAGTGGCAGTCGCAGTCGCAGCGTGGCGAGGGGGCATCGCCATCATCATGATGATACAGCCGGAGCCCGGCCGGACATCGGGGCCTCAGCAGACAGCAGGACCGCTCCGCTCCGGCCCTCGCTTTCTTTTTCTCCTAATATATATACTCTTATTACTGTAAGGCACTAGTACCAGCCCGGTTTCAATCCACTTTTTAACTGAACTTTACTCACCAATCCGGTACAAACCAATAAGGCCTAAAAGTTTAGCGGAACTATATATTTAGATTCTAGAACATGTTCCAGCTGATTTCAGCTAAGCTGAAACACACCTAAAAATGTATATATATTTTTTGGCATTCAGTCGAAGTTTAGAACCGTCTGGATTCCTAGCGGCTAAACTTTACCAGTTTACCTGGTGAACGCATACAGTACGTATACGTACGGTGGTAGCCCTAGCTACTGCTTTGTACGTACGTGTGCAGGCTCTGTAGCGTGCGTGGATAATGCAGTAGAGTGGTAATTTCCTTCTCTCTGGTCCAGGAGAACCAGAAGCGCTGCCAGGTTTTCTAGCTCATGCATGCAAGAAACTTTACTGCTTTCCCGATGATATATATTCTTATTAATGGAACTCGAGAACTAGCCGTCATGGGGTCCTTGCATGGGAGTTCTTTCCTGTGTTCGCGGCTAAACGCATACAGCGGCTCAGCTGTCTCCTCCCTGTGCGCAATTGGCAAAGCATAGTTTTGTTGTTCATTTGGATTTCACCTCTGGCTGTCCTCATATATAGTGAAGGCAGAAAGCATTCTAAAAATGAGTAGAGGTACAGTTAAGGCATAATAATGAACTCTAAATTTTATACTATATAATTTAAGAATCGAATCGAATTAGAATCATATTTTATTTCTATTCATTTTTAAACTAAAATTAATTAAGAACCCTTACTTATTATAAAGAGATATTCCGATTGTTATCCATTACCGCCCTCAGATACAGCACACCCTTAAATACAGAAAGCTTGACACCTCAAAACGAGTATGGTGCTTCGACCGGGAGAAATGAGGAAAGCCTACTAGTCATTAGTGTGTCTGGCCCCTCCCATGCTGGCCGGACTGCAGTCTACAGCCAAACAAAGGTACGTCACGAGGGAACGAGAGGTCGTTTGCCCTTGCGGCCCGGCCAAATCTATAGGTGTAGATTTGTGTTATGCCTAATAGATTAGCATAAAGTACAGAATTTCTGGTATGATTTAGATCTGTTACGACTCAATCTAATTGTGGGTCTGGACCGGTACGGCTTAATATGTGGGATGTGGACTGTGCCTAGGCCTCAAGTCAAGCCCATGGACCGGCCTGACACGACTCATTAAACTAAGGTCTATCGAAGCCCACTAATTATAAACTTATTTAATTAAGGTCCGTCAATGCTCACATGACCAGCACAACTTGGAGAATCTATAGCTTCAGTAGGCCTTCGAAAACCAATACCTAGATAGAGATAATGAATAGTGATGATGATCATTGTATATGCATTCTGTATGACTGTATAGTACTCAATTAAACACTGAACAGAAAATTGAATATTATTTCTGAACTAGTTGTAATATTTTTTCTTTCTTGCCAAAAGTTTTTAATGTACATCCACAAAACATCTTAGTTTTATTTTGGTCATATACATATTCTATATTTTTTTGTTTATATATTACTATTGTATATATATAGACCGATCTGACATATTAAGGCTTTTTGAACTATTTGGACCGGCCTGACACATAACTAATTGTGAACTGTATCGTGAGCCGATGACTGAACACACATGCTGACACGACACGACTCATAATTAGATATGTACTTTTGTAAGATCGTGTCGTAGGCCAATGACTGGACACACGTGCTGGCACAACACGGGCCCATAATTATATGTGTGCTTTTATAGGCCTATGCCGGGCCAGCCCACATGTACAGGTATAGCCAAAGCCATGGCGAAAGAAGGCATGCCCAGGCAGAGAAGATGAATTAATTAATTAATATATACATATATATAGACACAGAGACATAATTCACGAAAGCTACATGATGCTATGCGCACGATTATATTCGTCTTTCCAGGACCAAGCTAGTAACGGGTTGAGATTTCTGGCAAGCATATACCTGCATAGATGAGAGAAACCCAGCTACAAACCATGTCAGCACCATAGCGAACTAACGCCAAATTTAAACACAACGCATTTGACGAAATGATTTACGCGGCTCCATAGTCAACCGTTCTTATTTATAAATAAACAAACATCCCTATTAATAAAAAGGCATCCATTGCTGGGGCGCGGAAAAACATCACCTAAACAAGGGGTCGAGGTCAATCACGAAAAAAGAATCGAGTACAAAAAGAGCTGCAAAGTTTGTTATTATGGAAGAAACAAGTAGACAGTTCTGGTACCCATAACCTGGCCAAGTTGCTTGTGCCAAACACATAAACCCATCACAGACGACAAGAACGTTTTATCCCAGCGTTACATTCGCCGGACAGAATCTAAATGGCGACCATGCCAACAAGCAAAGAGACATGGTTGCAAGGGTAAAAGACAGCACAGCACGGTGCAGCTTACCACCGATTATTGGCAAACTTAAAACCACTTCACTACCGTTCAGACTCCAGACCTCAAGTGTGATGGCCGACTTGTCACACCCATTAACCAATCCGAGGCGCACATCCCCAAGTTCCACTTGGGCTAACCGGCTTGTGCGCGGCACCCACAAGCCACACGCCCAGAACCAGCAACAGGGTTAAAATGTCCTGTGTGAAACTGCTTAACGACACGGCGTACGGAAAACAAGAGAAATACAAACGAACTAAAAGCAGGACAGGGTCTAGGAATAGGCACCTAGTAATATACACTACTTTGTGCCTAGTGTGGCAGGACATTTTCCCTCATATAGCCATAATAGTGTCAGCATGACAAGGTGATCAGGAAAAGTCGGGTGCCTCATCTCACGTAATCCACCAACATAGAATTGTCTCAGATGCACCAAACGAGATCAACACCATAAAACCTGCACATATAACAGAGGGTCAACACCTATTCATATACTGGCTCTTCCCATGCGCTACCTCCAGGCTCCAGCAATCGAACATTACTGTGAAAATGATGCTAAGAATTTGAAGTCTGGATTTAGACTTAAACCATTGAAGTTCATGAATAAATAATCTATAATAACAATCTACGCTCAACTCTGCCACTACGCAAATGACAAGGTATTAAATCTGTAAAGCAGCTACAAAGAGTGGATGACTACTTGAAGATCTGGATAAAATGGTCGGAACACAATTGCCAAGTATTACGTCTGGTGGAAAAAGGTAAATAACTAACACTGTAGCATTTTACAGTCAACCGCAGATCGAAAAATCCTAACCGGCAATTAAAAACCACTTATTTCATACTTGCACATATACTTCTATGAAACACAAAAATGATAACAATATAAGAGTACAACTCAAATCTAAAGAACATCGAAGAGTTTCAGCAATTTTATGTTCTGGCAACAAAACCACCAAATCATTCTATGCAGCATGCAAAAGGATCTGTTCAAACAGCATTTTTAGGACATTGTTAAATTATGCTTAAAGAACCGAGTAGCAAGCATTAATGGATCATGCAGACAAACAGCAGACACTAAAGAAAAGATTTACCTGATGAGCTGGTATTTACAAAAGTTCTCTCCTTATTATTCACGGAGAAATGAACAAAGATGAAAACTGTCTGATCATTGGCAATATATAGCCTGGTCTATCTGAGGAGGAATTGGTTTTATTTCAGTCCCAAGCTCTTGTTCAATCCTATACCTGTTCCCAGAAACAGTATTCAGTCAGAACAATGTGGGAATAGAAAAGGTCAACAAAGTTGCAGTAGAAAAATCTGCGTACAAGTTAAACCGATCCTCATAGGTGATCAAATTAACGGCCAGACCAAGGTGGCCAAATCTCCCAGATCTACCAACCTGACAATCCAAAAAAGGACGTTAAAATTGCCAGAGATGGATGCCACAAGTAGAATGCAATAGATAGATTCAACTCCTAAATATCACCAAGGATAATCTGTAAACAAGATAAATTGCAAGCATTTTTTATTTCATAAGTGACTTAAAACTGCTAAAATGTTAGTCATGCATCGTAGTATGTCACACTCAAATTTTACATTATGAAATGAAAACAAATAAAAGGAACAGTTAAATCAATCCTACCCTGTGGAGATATGTTTCAGAGTTCTTGGGGAAATCAAAATTGATAACAACATTCACAGCTTGAATATCTATTCCCCTTGTAAAAAGATCTGCAAAACAAAAGGTACAGAGTTGGTTAGAAAAGAGAAGCAAGCAGTACAACAAACTACCTACATGCCCCACTAAGTACAAAAGCATAAGGCTCCTTCACATTTTGTTTAACAGAAGCATTCATAATATAACACAATATCATTCCAGCAACCAATTGATAGAAAAGATGTTGGAAACATAATTGATCGACATTGAAGAATTTCTAGCATCCATAGTTATTAAGGCGGTAAGGCGACCGACCCCCCTTTATACCTTTTAGACGATAAAGCGTAAGGCGAGGCGACACCTTAATTATTTAGATAAATATAAAAAATAGGCCAGATATTATATATATATATATAACTAATTCATACATAATAAGTAAGCTTGCACAATTGTAAAGCCTATTAGGCCCATTTCAGTCTAGTAGAAGAAAGAAACAGAAAAAAAAGAAGCCCACAAACAACCCAGCCCAACACACTAGGGTTAAACCCAACCAGCTGCTCTCTTCTCTCTCTCTCAGGCTCTCAGCCGCTCTCCTCTCTCTCCCTCTCCCCGGCGCTGCCGCCGCTCTCCTCTCAGTCACCGTCGCCGCTCTCTTCTCTCTCCCCCTCCCCCTGCGCCGCCGCTCTCCTCTCTTCCTCTCTCGCAGCTCTCCTCTCTCTCCCTCTCCCCCACGCCGGCACGCCGCTGCCATGCCTCGCCTTACTCTCGGGCAAGGCGACATGATACTTTACATGTCCAAGGCCACCTTACCGCTTAAGTGTCACTTTAGCGATGCTTAAGCGACGCCTTAATAACCTGGCTAGCATCTTTGTCATTTCAGCTTTCACCACTTGAACTAAAATAGTAGGCAAATGTTTGACCTTAGTAATTTGCATGTCCTCTGTGTCACTATGCTTCTACATAGCATTGGGAGAATGCATCTCAAAATGTTATGTACATTGAAAAACCAAAAGTATAGTCAGAGCAGTTAAACTCGACCTGCAGGGGTAAGACAACCCTAGACATTATATTAAGAAGAAGACCTCACGCAGGTCGAGGAAACCCCCGAACCCCTGCCCCACTCATAAACAACAGCACCGTAGACCATGTGAGAAACAACCGCGACCAGGACCGGACCTTAGACCTGTACTTTGGCATGGGACACCGGACCTTAGACCTGTACTTTGGCATGGGATAGACGAGGGGATTTTTTAACCACAGCCTAAAATTCGCTCCCACGAGGAGTCGAACACAGGACTTGAGGAGTGCTACTAAGACCACCTAACCAACTCAGCTAGAGACCCTTTCGCTAGTCAGGGCATGTTTTCCCGTCTCTACCCCGAATTACAATGCTTTGGAGGAAACTGATTGAATCACATTCACTCAAATTTCACTTTTTTGCTTATATCAAAAACTTCCTTGTTACTGTGCATTTTGAAACAACACCATGAACTGTAATAGTAGTTCAAATTATGCTATCAACTAGCCTATTGCTGACAGGGATAAGGTCCCTGTTAGTGTGCATTGTGATCTGTGAACTATGGAGCAAACATAATGAATCGTAGTAGTGGTGGTAGTTCAAATTATGCTATCAAATAGCATATTGCTGACATGGATAAAGAAACGAGGGACTTAACACTGACATTAAACTACAAAGTAGAAAGATTGTACATAAGAAAAAAAATGTCTGAAAGAGTCCGTCCACAAGAAAATTAATATCATACCAGTACAAACAAGATTCCTGCACGCTCCATTACGGAAATCATGGAAAACTCTATTGCGGTGGTCCTGTAGCATCTTTGCATGAATATAGAAACAAGAATAACCAAGCTCTGTGATCTTCTTCGCCAATAGTTCAACACGATTTACAGAGTTACAGAATATTATTGACTGATTGATTTGAAGCTGTACCACAATCAACAATTGAATGATTTGCACGTTATGACTTAGGTGGGAAGCAAAATTCCTAGTAAAATAAATCATGAAATAATAGAGGTGTTCATCAGCAAAACCTTGGAAAAGAGGGTGTTGAGACAGTGAACTTTCTGTCGTTCTTCAACAAAAGCATAGAACTGTGTAATTCCCTTCAGTGTAAGTTCATCCATAAGGTTAATCACATAAGGTTTAGGAAGATATTTGTCCTTGAACTCCTTAACAGTCACAGGGAATGTCGCTGAGAACATCAAAATCTGTCGACTAGCAGGGAGGTAGCGAATCAACTGTTCTATGGAAGGTTGAAACTCAGGAGAGAGAAGCTTGTCTGCCTGGGAAAGGAAAAGATATCCATATGATTATTTTGTGGAAAGGTCAAGAATGAAGGTCCGAAATCACAATAATACAATAATTCAAACAAAATATAATTCGAGAAAAAGAACAGTTCATTGGCTACTTAAATGATGCATAACAGAGTCCTATCATGTTTCTATTCACTAGGTACTATTTTTGTTCACAAGAAGCATAACTTCAGAGTGAAAGTTTTAAAGGGACTCGTTAAAGCCTAGACATGATCTTTCAGGATCATTCTAACAACTTCATTCATTCTTATTTTACAAATATTATGCAACTAACTTAACAGAGTCCAAGTGACAATAACATGCACACCATAGTTTTAAGAAAGAGTGCACCACCATCTTACAACCAACACTAAACCCTGCTATTTTTGGGTCAAATCTAATATTCAAAGTTGACTGTGAAAATAAGAAAATCTCCCATGCTATATTGAAATGCAAAAGACAAATAGTTGATAAACAGGTTCCAGGTGGAACCTGAGTTTAGATAGGTGCAGGCAGAATCAACTACTAGGTAATATATTTAGGGTGCAACTCTGACACAGACGTTCACTAACTTATAGATAAATATGTTTTTGGTAGTCACAAGCGTTGGTTGTTAATGAAAAGTTTAACTCTCCTTCCTTCAGGATTCTCTTTGACATTAAGGTTACAAATAAGTGGCAAGATACACTGCAGAATAAAATGCAGCACAGGAGTGATAAAACGGGCCATTTACATGAGGTAATAATACGAAAGCACTCAGATAAAGCCTGACATAAATTACCTCATCCATAATAAGCATTGAACATTCCTTCAAAATGCAAACACCTTTCTTTGTAAGATCCAAAATACGGCCAGGTGTTCCAACAAGTAAGTGCACGGGTTGGTACAGACGAACAATATCATCCTTCAAGCTGGTTCCACCAGTGGTGACCATAACTTGGATCTTCAAATGTTTACCAAGCTCCTTACAAACTTGTGATGTTTGTAGAGCCAATTCCCTTGTGGGAACCAATATAACAACTGCAAATCATAAAGAGACCTTATTCAAGATTTTTCATGAAATATACAATGAAAATTACATCTAAATAACAAAGAACATTCATGCACACCAAAAAAGAAACCTGAGTAATGAAAAAAATAACACCACTGCCACTATGGAAGAGATCAAGTTAAATCATCTTAGAATCTTTCAAATCCGTTGGATATCAAATAAAAATCCAGAGTATAGAACAGACCTTGAATAACATTTTTTTCTTGATCAATCTTTTCCAGTGCAGGAATACAAAATGCAGCAGTCTTGCCAGTTCCATTCTTCGCTCTTGCAAGAATGTCACTACCAGTTAAAGCAATAGGAATGCTTTCCTCTTGAATAGGAGAGGGTCTTTCAAATCCCTTTTCGTAAATACCCATTAGGAGTTCACGCTTGAGAAAATAGTCTTCAAACTCATTTCCCTTGGTGGCTGTAACATCCTGAACAATATTTAAAGGGAAAGGGGGAAATATAAATAAATCACAAGTGCAGAGTAGTAACAACATAAGGCTCCGCATAAGACCAAACTTGCATGTGGTAAAGAGAAGAGAAAACAACACATAAATATTGAATCATAAATGTTCATAACCTTTTTCCTTTTAGACCAAAAAGACATGTCATACACAAGACAGACCCAGTGTCAGAGGCTACCACACGAGTGGGGTCTAGAAAAAGAATAAACCGAGGCAAGTCTTCCCTTGCAAATGCAGAGAGGTTGCTTCGAACACGCGGCCTGGTGACTCAGTGAGACAGCTCTCACCACTGCACCAGGCCTGCCAACCCTTCTATTTCATGCACAAGGAAACTTCAGAAAATCATATGTAGAAAGCTGGGTACCACAACATTTATGAGTTCAACTATGCCAGCTAATTGTCTATACAGTGGCAACATACAATTGTATAGTGAATCATATTCCCTTCATCCCTTGGCATCGCTAGATAGGATGACTCAAAATTGATCCTAGTACTACACAAATAGATACCATCAACCATGTAATAATTACACCAATATGAGGGTGTTTGAAGATGACTCTTTGCTGTAAAAAAAAGTTACCAAATTTAAGTCCCTCAAATTTCTGGTGGTCAGAATAACATTCCACTGTGACTGTGGTGTAAAGATTAAAAACTAAAGAAAAAATCTATGCTGCACTTTTATTACAAAAGACTAACTGCACATTGGATAAAGACAAGTCCTGCAACGAATTTTAATGGAATAATGGAAAATTGAGCCCAGCATCAAGTTTCTTTCCTAGAATAACAATGAAATAACAGGAAAAAGTGCTGTGGAAGATAACTAGCTGTTTCTAAGTTTAGGGTGGCACTCTCTTGCTTTAGCTTTGACCTAAGTAAAACTTATATAACTTTGACCAAGTTCAAAGAAAAAACACAAACGTCTACAACATCAAATTAGTTTCATTAAATTCCACATGAAATATGCCTTGATACTGCATTTATTTGAACCTGTTGATGTAAATATATTTTCCAATTAACTATGTCAAAGTAAGAGAAGTTTTGACATAGGACAAAGCTGAAGTGACCTATTAGCTTGGTAGTTGGGATGGAGGGAGAATTTATAACTTTCAAAAATTGCAACAGGGAGGGAGCTTGAAATGTCATAACTTACCTCTGTCCTGTAGCGTGTATCAGGAGGCGGAAGCTTCAATTGGGCCTTCCAATCTTGCGAACTGCACATAGACAAGCATAGTTCCTGTATAACTATCTCCAAAGAGTGGCGGCTAATAATCATGTCGCTATCAATAATTAACCAATCAAAACAATTGAGAAATGTTACTAGCTGCTAGTGAAGGGTATTACTAGTCACTTAGTTTGGTTACGAAAATAAAATGCAGCAAACTGTAGTCTTAGCCGTCCCAACTTATGTGTCATCAGAATTCGGAACACATTTTTGGGCATCAATAAACCACAAAAATTACCGAGACGAGACAATCGCCAGAGTTTGCGCACAGATAGCAAGCGTCAAGCTGCATTTAGTTCAATTTGCCGGTGGAACCAAAGCCCGCCCCTGGTGCTTTAAACTATGTACTAAAACGCACCAAGAACGACGGCAACCCGACGCTATGACCAAAGCCCTAAATTCAGGTCATCTCACCTCGAATTGACGCCGTCGGCGGCCGTGGATGGCGCCAGGGCCTTCGGCTCGCTGGTCACGGCTGCGCCCGCGGCCTCGCGGGCAATCTGATTCCGCCGCAGCCACTGTTGCTGCTGCTGGTGGTGGTGACTCTGGTGCTGCTGCTGTTGCTGCTGGTGGTTGTGGCTGTGGCGGTGCTGTTGCTGCTGCCTCTGCGCGTACTGCTGGTGGTGATGCACCCCCGATGTCTGCTGCTGCTGGTGGTGGTGGTGCTGATGCGGCTGTTGCGGCGGTGGGCCGCGGCCGTAGTAGTTAGGGGTCCCACCGCGGCCGTTGCCCATGCCCGAAGGATACCTGGCGCGTGGATCCATGGTCGCGAAGGAGGACTTGCAGTTCGGGTCCGGAAAAGGATTTGGGAGAACTAGAAGATTGGCTCTTGGATCAGGGGACCGATTTCGAGCCCCTTTTGCCCTTCCGGCAGGGGTCGTGGGTGGGGAGGAGCGCCGGAAGGGTAGCGTGGCCGGATCGTCGAAACCTTGGCAACGGTGTGTTAGGATTAATGGATGAGCAATTACCATTATGGCCCTAGCAACTTCCTCATATCCACCCCACCATGTTCAAAGGTCGGGTCGGGTTGATTAGGTCAAGCATTACTTAGCACGGACGTATCGTCTATATACGACTCATGCCTAGTATAAGGTAGGAAAAATCTACTGGTTGGACGTGTAGCTCGGATTTTTTAGATTGAGTCAGGTTTTGAATTAAAAATCATGGCTTATATCCTTTAGATTATTGTGAATAAAAAACTATGGCCTATTGTTACACCTGGCTTCAGAAATCAAACCGAATGTGAACTATATACGTGTTACGATCGAAATCCATTGCACAATGCTCGAATAATAATAAAATCATCACATAGTTCAAAGTGCTCAATCGTAAACATAAGTTCAGATAAAGGGGCTTCCACATGTATCTAACTTGGAGATCACTAGCCTAGTCTTCAAACTCTACGAAATCCTGGAACTCCTGGAGGTCTGCTCCGACTACTTCTTCTCCTTAGCAGTGGACAGTGGTTGCATTGATAGCAACATAGTGTTTAGGTGAAAGCAATGGTGAATACACAATATACTCAACAAGTACATTTGGCTAAAGTAGACTAGCTTTATATAGAGTTAGGCTAAATAACAGTTACTTTTAATTCATCTGATATTTATTACTATTAATAGCCAAGTTTTAGCATTATCCCGAGTTTGTCAACCCTTGGAACGTGTACTCGTCGAGGAGCATCATTACAGTTATCATAACCAAATCATATCTAGAACTTCAGTATTTTCAATTAAAGAGGATCTCAAGACTGCTCTTAACGCTGAACACGGCTGTAATATCCAAAATATAGGATGAGTGAATTAGTTATTTAAATTATAAAGATCTTTGTGATTTCTCTCCTTCATTGTGCATATCAACAGTAAAGACTTAATTAAAACAACTAATAACCAAGTGAATGAAATAGTGATGCATCATGCTGATATTTATCTTTGTGGCATTCGATTCACTTAGAACACAAATGTAAACTTGAAACTTAAAGTTGGATTTTGAGAATAAAATAGAAAATAGGAAAATGCAATAGAAAAGAAAAACAAAAAAGAAAAGGAAAACTACGCTTTGGACTAGAATCAGCCTCGGCCCACCAGATCTCGTGCTCACCTAGCCAGCTGAAAGGGAAATAGGGTCAAACCTTTTTTCTAAATGATTTTGATAGTTGAATTGTCCAACACAAATTATTGGACTAACTAGTTTGCTCTAGATTATGAGTTCTACAGGTGCCAAAGGTTCAACATAAACCAATAAAAAGTCCAAGAAAGGGTTCAAATAAAAAGAGCAAAAGACAAACGAAGGTTGCCCTGGTCTGGCGCACCGGACTGTCCGGTGCACCAGAGTGGATCAACTCAAACTTGCTAGCTTCGGGAATTTAGGGAGCCACTCCGCTATAATTCACCGAACTGTCCGGTGTAGCACCGGACTGTCCGGTGTGCCAGCGGAGCAACGGCTAACCGCGTCAACGGTCGTCTGCAAAAGTCTACAGTGAACAGTGCAACTGCACGCGCAGAAGTCAGAGCAGGCGCCAGAAGGCGCACCGGACAGTGAACAGGACCTGTCCGGTGCACCACCGGACTGTCCAGTGGCCACACAAGTCAGAGCTCCAACGGTCGAACCCTAACGGTTGGGCGATGTGGCTGGCGCACCGGACAGTGTCCGGTGGCGCACCAGACTGTCCGGTGCGCCCGTCGATAGCAGAGTTCCTCAACGGCCACTTTGGTGGTTGGGGCTATAAATACCCCCAACCACCACCCATTCAAGGCATCCAAGTTTTCAACCATTGCATTCAATACAAGAGCTCTAGACTTCACTCCAAGACACAAACAAGAGATCAAATCCTCTCCCAAGTCCAAAGACCATTCCAATCAAATAGTGACTAGTGAGAGAGTGATATTTGTGTTCATTTGAGTTCTTGCGCTTGGATCGCTTTTCTTCTTCCTTCTTTCTTGTTCCTAAGTCATTTGTAATCAAGGCAAGAGACACCAATTGTGTGGTGGTCCTTGTGGGGACTTAGTGTCCTGATCGATTAAGAAGAGAAGCTCACTCGGTCTAGGTGACCGTTTGATAGAGGGAAAGGGTTGAAAGAGACCCGGTCTTTGTGACCACCTCAACGGGGAGTAGGTTTGCAAGAACCGAACCTCGGTAAAACAAATCACCATGTCATCCGTTCTAATTTGCTTGTGATTTTTTTGTCCTTTCCTTCGGACTCGATTATATTACTAACGCTAACCCCGGCTTGTAGGTGTGCTTAAAGTTTGTAAATTTCAGATTCCGCCTATTCATCCCCCTCTAGGCGACTTTCAATTGGTATCGGAGCCCTGTACTTCATTAGAGCCTAACCGCTCGAAGTGATGTCGAGAGATCACGCCAAGAAGGAGGTCATGACCGGCGAGAAGCCCGCTACAACTACAAGCCACGGGAAGGCTCCATCAAGGGAGTTCGGCACCAAGCACAAGGAGGAATCCCCTCCCCACGTCAAGTCGCACCAGAGTGGCGACAAGAAGAAGAAAATGAAGAAGGTGATCTACTATGAAATCGATTCTTTGTTGCCCTCCACCTCCGGCTCCGACGCGCCGTCCGTCACTTCTAAGCGCCATGAGCGCAAGAAGTTTAGTAAGATCCCCTTACGCTATCCTCGCATTTCCAAACGCACTCCTTTACTTTCCGTCCCACTAGGCAAACCACCAGTTTTTTACGGTGAATATTATTGTATGTGGAGTGATAAAATGAGGCACCATCTAACCTCACTCCATGCTAGCATTTGGGACATTGTTGAGTTTGGTGCGCAGGAACCATCCGTGGGGGATGAAGGCTATGACTCGGACGAGGTTGCCCAAATCCTGCACTTCAACTCCCAAGCCACTACTATACTCCTCGCCTCTCTAAGTCGAGAGGAGTATAATAAGGTTCAAGGGTTGAAAAGCACCAAAGAGATTTGGGACGTGCTCAAGACCGCGCACGAAGGAGACGAGGTGACCAAGATCACCAAGAGGGAAACGATCGAGGGGGAGCTCGGTCGCTTTATGCTCAACCAAGGGGAGGAGCCACGGGCTATGTACAACCGGCTTAAGACCTTGGTGAACCAAGTGCGCAACCTCGGGAGTACAAAATGGGATGACCATGAAATGGTTAAGGTTATTCTTAGATCACTTGTTTTTCTTAACCCTACTCAAGTTCAATTAATTCGTGGTGATCCTAGATATAAACTAATGTCTCCTGAGGAAGTGATAGGAAAATTTGTGAGCTTTGAATTGATGATCAAAGGCTCCAAGAAGATCATCGAGCAAGGCGCCTCCTCCGTACCCGAGGTACAACCCGTCGCATTCAAGGCGACGGAGGAGAAGAAAGAAGAGTCTACATCAAGTAGACTCCCCATCGACGCCTCCAAGCTTGACAACGAGGAGATGGCGCTCATCATCAAGAGCTTCTGCCAAATCCTCAAGTAAAGGAGGGGAAAGACTACAAGCCCCGCTCCAAGAAAGTTTGCTACAGGTGTGGTAAGCCCGGTCACTTTATAGCAAAATGTCCTATTTCTAGTGACAGGGGCGACGACAAGAGGGGAAGAAGAAGGAAAAGAAGAGATACTACAAGAAGAAGGGCGGCGATGCCCATGTTTGTCGAGAGTGGGACTCCGACGAGAGCTCCACCGACTATTTCGACGATGAGGATGCCGCCAACATCGCCATCAACAAAGGCCTCCTCTTCCCCAACGTCGGCCACAAGTGCCTCATGGCAAAGGACGGCAAGAAGAAGGTAAAATCTAGATCCTCCACTAAGTATGCAACTTCTAGTGATGAGGACAATTCTAGTGATGATGAGGATAACTTGCTCACCCTTTTTGCCAACCTAAACATGCAACAAAAAGAAAAATTGAATGAATTGATTAGTGCTATTCATGAGAAGGATGAACTCTTGGATAGCCAAGAGGACTTCCTAATTAAAGAAAATAAGAAGCATGTTAAGGTTAAAAATGCTTATGCTCTAGAGGTAGAAAAATATGAAAATTTAACTAGTGAGCTAAGCACTTGCCATGACACTATTTCTAACCTTAGAAATGAAAATGCTAAATTAATTGCTAAGGTTGAAAAAATCAAATGTATGTGATGATTCAATTGCCAATCTTAGAAATGATAATGCTAGCTTAATTGCTAAGATTAATAAATTGAATGCCTCTCTTGCTAGCCTTAAGATTGAGAATGAAAAATTAATTGCTAAGGCTAAAGATTTAAATGTTTGCAATGATGCTATTTCCAATCTTAGAAATGATGTTACATGCTAAGATTGATGAACTAAATGTTTGCAAACCCTCTACCTCTAGTGTTGATCATATTTCTATTTGTACTAGATGTAGAGATATTAATGTTGATGCTATTCATGATCACCTTGCTATGATTAAACAACAAAATGATCATATAGCTAAACTAGATGCTAAAATTGCCGAGCATTAACTAGAAAATGAGAAATTTAAATTTGCTCGTAGCATTCTTTATAGTGGGAGACGCCCTGACATTAAGGATGGCATTGGCTTCCAACAGGGAGACAATGTCAAGCTCAATGCGCCTAAGAGATTGTCTAACTTTGTTAAGGGCAAGGCTCTCATGCCTCAGGATAACGAGGGCTATATTTTATATCCTGCTGGTTATCCTGAGGATAAGATTAGGAGAATTCATGCCAAGAAGACTCATTCTATTTCTCAACATGCTTTTATTTATAAGAATGAGGCTTCTAGCTCTAGACGTTCTACACATGTTAAAATGCCTAAAAAGAAATCTCCTAATGCATCAAATGAACCTAGTATTTCATTTAAGACTTTTGATGCTTCATATGTGCTCACTAACAAATTAGGCAAAGTAGTTGCCAAATATATTGGGGGCAAACACAAGGGCTCCAAGACTTGTGTTTGGGTACCCAAGGTGCTTGTTTCTAATGTCAAAGGACCCAAGACCGTTTGGGTACCTAAGAACAAGGCCTAAACTTGTTTTGTAGGTTTATGCATCCGGGGGCTCATGTTGGATCATTGATAGTGTCGAGGACCATAATTAGGGGTACCCTCAAAGCTCCTAATTCTCAGCTGGTAACCCCCATCAGCACAAAGCTGCAAAGGCCTGATGGGTGCGATTAAGTCAGGGATCAGTCCATTCAAGGGACTCGATCACGCCTCACCCGAGCCTAGCCTCGGACAAGGGCAGCCGACCCCAGAGGATTTCCGTCTCGCCCGAGGCCCCCCTTCAGCGGCGAACATGTTTTCGGCTCGCCCAAGGCCCTGCCTTCGCCAAGAAGCAACCCTGACCAAATCGCCGCACCGACCGACCAAATCGCAGGAGCATTTAATGCAAAGGTGGCCTGACACCTTTATCCTGACGCACGCCCCCCAGCCGGCAGAGCCGAAGTGACTGCCGTCACTTCGCCGCTCCACTGACCGGCCTGACAGAAGGACAGCGCCGCCTGCGCCACTCCGACTGCGGTACCACTTAACAGAGTAAGACTGACAGGCAGTCGGGCCCAGCCAAAGGTACCATAGGAAGCTCCGCTCCGCCCGACCCAGGGCTCGGACTCGGGCTAAGTCCCGGAAGACAGCGAACTCCGCCCGACCAAGGGCTCGGACTCGGGCTAAGTCCCGGAAGACGGCGAACTCCGCCCGACCCAGGGCTCGGACTCGGGCTAAGTCCCGGAAGACGACGAACTCTGCCCGACCCAGGACTCGGACTCGGGCTAAGTCCCGGAAGACGGCGAACTCCGCCCGACCCAGGGCTCGGACTCGGGCTAAGTCCCGGAAGACGGTGAACTCCGCCCGACCCAGGGCTCGGACTCGGGCCAAGTCCCAGAAGACGACGATCTTCGCCTCGCCCGACCCAGGGCTCGGACTTGGGCTCGGCCCCAGAAGACGACGATCTCCGCCTCGCCCGACCCAGGGCTCAGACTTGGGCTCGGCCCCAGAAGACGACGAACTCCGCTTCGCCCGACCCCAGGGCTCGGACTCCGCCCCGGCGCCAGCCGGCGATCTCCGCCTCGCCCGAACCTGGGGCTCGGACCCGACCTCGGCCACGGAAGACGGACTCGACCTCGGCTTTAGAGGAGCTTCCACATTGCCCAACCTAGGGTGTAGACCAGCCACGTCAACAGGAGGCGCCATCATCACCCTACCCCGAGCTGACCCGGGCCGCAGCGAACAAGACCGGCATCCCATCGGGCTCGCCCCGCCAGATAGGCAATGATGGCGCCCTGCATACTCTATGACGACGGCGGCTCTCAGCCCCCTTACGGAAGCAAGAGGACGTCAGCAAGGATTCAACCGCTCCGACAGCTGTCCCTCCGCCAGGCTCCATCGCTCCTCCGACGGCCACGACATCACACCAGCTGGGTGCCAAAATCTCTCCGGCTGCCACAATGGCATGTACTCAGGGCGCTAGCTCTCCTCCGCTAGACACGTAGCACTCTGCTACACCCCCATTGTACACCTGGATCCTCTCCTTGCGCCTATAAAAGGGAGGACCAGGGCCCTCTTAGAGAAGGTTGGCCGCGCGGGGACGAGGACGAGACACGCGCTCGCTTGGAGCCGCTCGCTCCCTCTCCCGCGTGGACGCTTGTAACCCCCTACTGCAAGCGCACCCGACCTGGGCGCGGGACGAACACGAAGGCCGCGGGATTCCCACCTCTCTCACGCCGGTCTCCGGCCGCCTCGCTCTCCCCCCTTCGCGCTCGCCCTCGCGCTCGACCCATCTGGGCTGGGGCACACGGCGACATTCACTCGTCGGCTCAGGGACCCCCCGGTCTCGGAACGCCGACAGTTGGCGCGCCAGGTAGGGGCCTGCTGCGTGTTGACGAACAGCTTCCCGTCAAGCTCCAGATGGGCAGTCTCCAGCAACCTCTTCAACCCAGGACGGTGCTCCGTTTCGGGAGTCTTGAGTTCATGTTCCTCAACGGCAGCTACGGCATGATACTCCTTCCACCGCCGTGCGACAACAACAGTGGCGACCGACAACCCGCCCGCCGGCGGCGGAATCGGCGACGTCTTCCCCGCATGGTGGAAGAACAATCTTCGAGCTCACCCCGTCCTCTCCCCCGCCGGCGGAGGAGGAGGCGGGGTGACCAAGGCCAAGCAGGAGGCAGCGCCTCGTCGGCTGTCGAGCGAGTCAACGGCCCCAGCGCCCCAACGGGGGGCGCACCGGGCGTCGACCTCGCGTTTGAGACGAAGGCGAGCGTCGTCTCTCCGTGACACGCCAATCCCGAGCAAGCGGACGACGCCAGCACACTCACGAAAAGCTTGCTGGACGTCACCCTCGTACCTGAGACGACGGCGCAGTTAGTCCCCGACGTGACCTTATCGCCGCCCGTCGACCAAAAGGTACCGATCGATTCTCATCCCACGTCTTTCGGATTCAGTCTCAACCCGTCTAGCGACTTCACTTTGGCGGGCGCTCTTGTAGAGGCAAGTCCAGACCCTCTGGGGTTTTGTATGCGGTCACCTTGGGACCAGCTGACGGACGTCTCGACCTACGGGCCCTCTGGGTCCGAGGAAGACGATGAGCCCAGCATCTATTGGGATTTCTCTGGACTTGGCAACCCCAGTGCCATGCGGGACTTCATGACCGCATGCGACTACTGCCTTTCCGACTGTTCCGACGGTAGCCGTATCCTCGGCGACGAGGACCGCGGCCCAAGTCGCGAATGCTTCCACGTCGATCTAGGGGGTCCCCCCGAAGGCAACCATCTTGGCATGCCGGAGGACGGTGACCTCCATAGGCCGGTGCCTCGCGTTGACATCCCACGGGAGCTAGCTGTGGTCCCCGTTCAGGCGGGGGGTCATGACCCACAGCTCGAGCAAATCCGCGGGGTGCAGGCCAGGCTCGACGAGGGAGCAGGAGCGCTTGGGCCGATCCGTTGGGACGTCGGGCAGGCATGGGCGGGCCAACCTCCGGCCGGAGAAATACGTCATCTACCCCAGGGCTTCCAGCACCGCATCACCGACGACGTCAGGGTCAGGCCACCACCCGCTTCCAGTGGGGTCGGCCAGAACCTGGCGGCAGCAGCAATGCTTCTTCGCGCGATGCCGGAGCCATCAACCACCGAGGGGCGGCGAATCCAGGGAGAGCTCAAGAATCTCCTGGAAGGCGCCGCGGTCCGACGGGCCGAGAGCTCCGCCTCCCGAAGGCAGGGGTACCCCTCGGAACCTCATGCTGCGACTTCCCGATTCATGCGGGAAGCCTCGGTCTACACCGGGCGCACGCGCAACACAGCGCCTGCGGCCCCGGGTCGCCTCGGCAACGAGCACCATCACCGCGACCGACGGGCCCACCTCGACGAGAGGGTGCGCCGAGGCTACCACCCCAGGCGTGGGGGACGCTACGACAGCGGGGAGGATCGGAGTCCCTCGCCCGAACCACCCTGTCCGCAAGCCTTCAGCCGAGCCATCCGACGGGCGCCGTTCCCGACCCGGTTCCGACCCCCGACTACTATCACAAAGTACTCGGGGGAGACGAGACCGGAACTGTGGCTCGCGGACTATCGTCTGGCCTGCCAACTGGGTGGAACGGACGATGACGACCTCATCATCCGCAACCTCCCCCTGTTCCTCTCCGACTCCGCTCACGCCTGGTTGGAGCACCTGCCTCCGGGGCAGATCTCCAATTGGGACGACCTAGTCCAAGCTTTCGCCGGCAATTTCCAGGGCACGTATGTGTGCCCCGGGAATTCCTGGGACCTCCAAAGCTGCCGACAGCAGTCGGGAGAGTCTCTCCGGGACTACATCCGGCGATTCTCGAAGCAGCGCACCGAGCTGTCCAACATCACCGACTCGGATGTCATCGACGCGTTCCTCGCTGGCACCACCTGCCGCGACCTGGTGAGCAAGCTAGGCCGCAAGACCCCCACCAGGGCGAGCGAGCTGATGGACATCGCCACCAAGTTCGCCTCCGGCCAGGAGGCGGTCGAGGCTATCTTTCGAAAGGACAAGCAGCCCCAGGGCCGCCCATTGGAAGATACTCCCGAGGCGTCAACTCAGCGCGGCGCCAAGAAGAAGGGCAAGAAGAAGTCGCAAGCGAAACGCGACGCCGCCGACACGGACCTTGTCGTCGCCGCCGAGTACAAGAACCCTCAGAAGCCCCCCGGAGGTGCCAACCTCTTCGACAAGATGCTCAAGGAGCCGTGCCCCTATCACCAGGGACCGGTCAGGCACACCCTTGAGGAGTGCGTCATGCTTCGACGCCACTTCCACAGAGCCGGGCCGCCCGCGGAGGGTGGCAAGGCCCGCGACGACGACAAGAAGGAAGATCACCAGGCAGGAGAGTTCCTCGAGGTCCACGACTGCTTCATGATCTATGGTGGGCAAGCGGTGAACGCCTTGGCTCGGCACCGCAAGCAAGAGCGCCGGGAGGTCTGCTCAGTCAAGGTGGCGGCGCCAGTCTATCTAGACTGGTCCGACAAGCCCATCACCTTCAACCGAGACGATCACCTAGACCATGTGCCGAGCCCGGGGAAATACCCGCTCGTCGTCGACCCCGTCATCGGCGACGTCAGGCTCACCAAGGTCCTCATGGACGAAGGCAGCAGCCTCAACATCATCTATGCCGAGACCCTCGGGCTTCTGCGTATCGATCTGTCCTCTATCCAGGCAGGCGCTGCGCCTTTCCATGGGATCATTCCCGGGAAGCGCGTCCAACCCCTCGGACAGCTCGACCTTCCCGTCTGCTTCGGAACACCCTCCAACTTCCGAAGGGAGACCCTGACGTTCGAGGTGGTCGGGTTCCGAGGAACCTACCACGCGGTACTGGGGAGGCCATGCTACGCGAAGTTCATGGCCGTCCCCAACTACACCTACTTGAAGCTCAAGATGTCGGGCCCCAACGGGGTCATCACCGTCGGCCCTACGTACAAACACCCGTTCGAATGCGACGTGGAGTGCGTGGAGTACGCCGAGGCCCTCGCCGAGTCCGAGGCCCTCATCTCCGACCTGGAGAGCCTCTCTAAGGAGGTGGCAGACGTGAAGCGTCATGCTGGCAACTTTGAGCCAGCGGAGACGGTTAAGTCCGTCCCCCTCGACCCCAGCGGCGACACCTCCAAGCAGATCCGGATCGGCTCCGGTTCGATCCCAAATAGGAAGCAGTGCTCGTCGACTTTCTCCATGCGAACGCCGACGTCTTCGCGTGGAGTCCCTCGGACATGCCTGGCATACCGAGGGATGTCGCCGAGCACTCGCTGGACATCCGAGCCGGAGCCCGACCCGTCAAGCAGCCGCTGCGCCGATTCGACGAGGAGAAGCGTAGAGCCATAGGCGAGGAGATCCACAAGCTAATGGTGGCAGGGTTCATCAAAGAGGTATTTCATCCCGAATGGCTTGCCAACCCTGTGCTTGTGAGAAAGAAAGGGGGGAAATGGCGGATGTGTGTAGACTACACTGGTCTCAACAAAGCATGTCCGAAGGTTCCCTACCCTCTGCCTCGCATCGACCAAATCGTGGATTCCACTGCTGGGTGCGAAACCCTGTCTTTCCTCGATGCCTACTCAGGGTATCATCAAATCAGGATGAAAGAGTCTGACCATCTCGCGACTTCTTTCATCACACCCTTCGGCATGTACTGCTATGTCACCATGCCGTTCGGCTTGAGGAATGCGGGCGCAACGTACCAGCGGTGCATGAACCATGTGTTCGGCGAACACATTGGCTGCACGGTCGAGGCCTACGTCGATGACATCGTAGTCAAGACGAGGAAAGCCTCCGACCTCCTTTCCGACCTTGAAGCGACATTCCGATGTCTCAAGGCGAAAGGCGTCAAGCTCAATCCCGAAAAGTGTGTTTTCGGAGTACCCCGAGGCATGCTCTTGGGGTTCATCGTCTCCGAGCGGGGCATCAAAGCCAACCCGGAGAAGATCGCAGCTATCACCAGCATGGGGCCCATCAAGGACTTGAAAGGCGTACAGAGGGTCATGGGATGCCTCGCGGCTCTGAGCCGCTTCATCTCACGCCTCGGCGAAAGAGGTCTACCTCTGTACCGCCTCTTAAGGAAGGCCGAGTGCTTCACTTGGACCCCTGAGGCCGAGGAAGCCCTCGGGAACCTGAAGGCTCTCCTCACAAAGGCGCCTATCTTGGTGCCCCCAGCTGCCGGAGAAGCCCTCCTGGTCTACGTCGCCGCGACCACTCAGGTGGTTAGCGCCGCGATTGTGGTCGAAAGGCAAGAAGAGGGGCATGTGTTGCCCGTTCAGAGGCCAGTCTACTTCGTCAGCGAGGTACTGTCCGAAACCAAGATCCGCTACCCACAAGTTCAGAAGCTGCTGTACGCGGTGATCCTGACGCGGCGGAAGCTGCGACACTACTTCGAGTCTCATCCGGTAACTGTGGTGTCATCCTTCCCCCTGGGGGAGATCATCCAGTGCCGAGAGGCCTCGGGTAGGATTGCAAAGTGGGCGGTGGAAATCATGGGCGAGACGATCTCGTTCGCTCCTCGGAAGGCCATCAAGTCCCAGGTCTTGGCGGACTTCGTAGCTGAATGGGTCGACACTCAGCTACCGACGGCTCCGATCTAACCGGAGCTCTGGACCATGTTCTTCGATGGGTCGCTGATGAAGACAGGAGCCGGCGCAGGCCTACTCTTCGTCTCGCCCCTCGGGAAGCACCTACGCTACGTGCTACGCCTCCATTTCCCGACATCCAACAATGTGGCTGAGTACGAAGCTCTAGTCAACGGGTTGCGGATCGCCATCGAGCTAGGGGTCCGACGCCTCGATGCTCGCGGTGACTCGCAGCTCGTCATCGACCAAGTCATGAAGAACTCCCACTGCCGCGACCCAAAGATGGAGGCCTACTGCGATGAAGTTCGGCGCCTGGAAGACAAGTTCTACGGGCTCGAGCTCAACCACATCGCTCGGCGCTACAACGAGACTGCGGACGAACTGGCTAAAATAGCCTCGGGGCGAACGACGATTCCCCCGGACGTCTTCTCCCGGGATCTGCATCAACCCTCCGTCAAGATCGACGACACGCCCGAGCCCGAGGCACCCTCGGCCCAGCCCGAGGCACCCTCGGATCAGCCCGAGGCACCCTCGGATCATCCCGAGGCACCCTCGGCTCGGTTCGAGGCATCCTCGACTCAACCCGAGGTGCCCTCAGCCCCCGAGGGCGAGGCGCTGCACGTCGAGGGGGAGCAAAGCGGGGTCACGCCTGATCAGAACTGGCAGACCCCGTACCTGCAATATCTCCACCGAGGAGAACTACCCTCCGACCGAGCCGAAGCTCGGCGGGTGGCGCGGCGCGCCAAGTCGTTCGTCTTGCTGGGTGATGAGAAGGAGCTCTACCACCGCAGCCCCTCCGGCATCCTCCAGCGATGCATCTCCATCGCCGAAGGTCAGGAACTCCTGCGAGAGATACACTCGGGGGCTTGCGGCCATCACGCAGCGCCTCGAGCCCTTGTCGGGAATGCTTTCCGGCAAGGCTTCTACTGGCCGACGGTGGTGGCCGACGCCACTAGAATTGTCCGCACCTGCGAAGGGTGCCAGTTCTACGCGAGGCAGACCCACCTGCCCGCTCAGGCTCTGCAGACGATACCCATCACCTGGCCTTTTGCTGTGTGGGGTCTGGACCTCATCGGCCCCTTGCAGAAGGCGCCCGGGGGCTATACGCACCTGCTGGTCGCCATCCACAAATTCTCCAAGTGGATCGAGGTCCGACCCCTGAACAGCATTAGGTCCGAGCAGGCGGTGGCGTTCTTCACCAACATCATCCATCGCTTCGGGGTCCCGAACTCCATCATCACCGACAACGGCACCCAGTTCACCGGTAGAAAGTTCCTGGACTTCTGCGAGGATCATCACATCCGGGTGGACTGGGCCGCCGTGGCTCACCCCATGTCAAATGGGCAAGTAGAGCGTGCCAACGGCATGATTCTACAAGGGCTCAAGCCTCGGATCTACAACGACCTCAACAAGTTCGGCAAGCGATGGATGAAGGAACTCCCCTCGGTGGTCTGGAGTCTGAGGACCACGCCAAGCCAAGCCACGGGCTTCACGCCGTTCTTCCTAGTCTACAGGGCCGAGGCCGTCTTGCCCACAGACCTGGAATACGGCTCCCCGAGGGCGAGGGCCTACACCGACCAAAGCAACCAAGCTAGCCGAGAAGACTCGCTAGACCAGCTGGAGGAGGCTCGGGACAGGGCCTTACTACACTCGGCGCGGTACCAGCAGTCCCTGCGACGCTACCACACCCGAGGGGTCCAGTCCCGAGACCTCCAGGTGGGCGACCTGGTGCTTCGGCTACGACAGGACGCCTGAGGACGGCACAAGCTCACGCCCCCCTGGGAGGGGCCGTTCGTCATCGCCAAAGTTCTGAAGCCCGGAACGTACAAGCTGGCCAACAGTCAAGGCGAGATCTACGGCAACGCTTGGAACATCCAACAGCTACGTCGCTTCTACCCTTAAGATGTTTTCAAGTTGTTCATATATCTCGCGCCCAACAAAAGTTTAGTCATCAAGGAAGGGTCGGCCTCGCCTCGGCAAAGCCCGACCCTCCCTCGGGGGCTAAAAGGGGGGGAACCCCCTCTGCGTCGAAATTTTCCTCAAAAAAAGATCTTTTCTGCCAGAAGGTCTTTCGGGCTGTTTGACTACTTCGAAAGCGGATCCTGAAAGCGACGGAGTACACGTAAGCAGCCAAGGCTGACCGAGCCGAGGGACTCCTACGCCTCCGGGATACGGATACCTCACTCATCACCTTCTGCGATAAGTAACTCACGTTCGGGTAAGTGATCCCGCGGACCGAACAAGTCTTCACGTTCGGAAGCTCTTCTGCCGAAGCGATTTCTCGAGCCTTCTCGACTGCGTCGGGAACAGAGCCCCATGGACGGGTAAGAGTGGGCGTAAGCGGCAAGGCTGACCGAGCCAAGGGACTCCTACGCCTCCGGGATACGGATACCTCACTCGTCACCTTCCGCGAGAAGCAACTCTCGCTCGCACAAACATTTCTGTTACCAACAAAAGGGTCCAGTTACTCGAAACAAGAGGAAAGGAGACGCGGATTTACAACACGGCGAGGGTGTGTTTTGGCCTCGGCGGCCGCAGGGAACACACGCTGATAGAGGACGAGGCCCGATCTTCCGTGAGGTACGATAACTTGATTGGGTGGAGATCTCGACGTTGATGATCCAAGGCTCCGAGCGAACGGCTCCTCGCAATCACTACACCACTGCTCCGTTGGTTATCACCCGTGACACACGAGTGACCTCGCCACGAAGGCTTATCCCTGCAAGCGCAATCAAGAACACAAGCAAGAACAGGAAGAACGCAATCAAAACTGCATTGATCACGAGGTAGGGTCTCACAAACCGATGAACGGCGATACTGTTCGATGACAGATATGATCTAAGCAAAACCCAAACCCTAATGTGGTGGTGGCTGCTGGTAAAATAGAGGTTAGGGGCATGCACAACCCCTGGTCGCACCCCTAATGGGCTCCAACACGATACACGGTCCAACAGCCCAACAAACGGTGTCGCAGCACCAAAACAGAATCTGAACGCTGACTTGTTTCGACGATTCTCGTTGACTCCGGATGAATTTTAAGGTGGTTCCAGTTGGGTTGGAAAGCTTATCTCCTTAGCTTTCCATCCATATAAAGCCCAACCTAATCGGAGTTCGGATGCATCCTGGGCGTTCATTTTAGTGCAGACTGGTCCTGCACTTCGAGGTGGAGACGTAGTTGAGTCGGACTTGGCTTTCTCTTGTTGTGAACGTCCTAGCTTCTCCTCCTTGACATGTTGGCCTCTCCCAAGTCCTTGTTGGTCCTCTCCAAGGTTCCTAATCATCAAAACATCCATGGCACCAAGCGTAAGCTCTAAAACACAATTGATTAGGTTAGAACGAACCTGGAGATTTAGCTGTCGTGCACGTGCTCGTGTTGTCGGTCCATGCATTACTTGTATGGGAGAGATGTCCTCATCATCCTCCCCCACTTGAATTGGAGTCGTTCTCGACTCAGGCGGTGGCCAAGGGGGTGCCGAGCTTATCTCCTTAGGATGTACAAGTCCTTTAGGCCCAAAAACAGGCGTCGTTAATTTCTGGCAGATTCTGGACGTCATCTTGTTATGACGATTCCCATCAGCTCCGTGTATATTTTGACGTGAAACCAGATGGGTTGAAAAGCTTATCTTCTTAGCTTTCCAACGATATCTAGCACGTCGAAAACGGAGTCCGTATGTGGTCTGGACGTCCGTTTTCGTGAGGACCACTCCTGCAGTCCTAACCGGATTCGCGAATAAACTGGACTTCAACTCCCCTTGAGCTTGGGACTCTATGATTGATTGGGCCTTGACTATATAGTTGACATCCATGTATTCATCATTCTCCCCTTCTTGGTTTTGAGTCGTCCTCGACTCAAAGTCGTTGGTGCCCGCAAAAGGTGTTGATATAGTGCTTGATGTCGTCCAACCTTGCTTCCCTTCTTGAAGTTGACCCTGTTGTTGTAAAACATACAAAGAAGGACAAGTGGAACTGGACGTGATATGGTTAGCTTTAACACAACCTTCTAGTTGATCATTTTGTTTTATGACAAAAGGAGAATTCATATTTGAACAAATATATACTCGATGTACCATATATTCTCCTTTTCAATTATATCTTCCAATAAAATGATATGTATGTTTAGATAACCATGGTAAATTAGCAGTAAAAGAAAGTTTCTCCTCTAAATTATTTAGATTACATAGAACATCAAATTCAATATAGCCCAAAGTATTTAAAGAAGATAACAATTTTAGCTCATCATGCACACTAGTTATATGATTGAATGTTCTAATTTTGGCACAATTAATAGGATCAGAAGCAACAACATCAAGTTTGTTCTTTAGTTGTGGCATAGAAATAATAGTATTATCATCACATAACTCTTCTTTATCATAAGGAACAACAAGACAATCTTCTTGTAACAAAGGCAACTCAGATTTATCTGAAGGCATGATATCGGTAGAATTACTTAAATTATTTTTAGTATCATCCATAGAAACAAATTGTTGTCTCATTAGTGCTTTTACATCAGTCCAAGTTTGTGGTTTCTCATAGTCATGCAAATTATTTCACCAAACTAACGCATCATTTGTTAAAGTACTAGCCACAATTTTAATTTTTCGCCTATCACATATACGACATCGTGCAAAAATCTTATCCATTGATATTTCCCATTCAGTATATTCATTTGCAATATTTGCATCAAAAGAAGAGAAAGATGGATATATAGAACCTGAGGGAGACGAATCATCATCAATGGTGTGGCTCTGAAAAGCTTTAGTCAATGCGCGCATCATCTCCTTCAATTCCAGATGAGAGACACACTCATCGTCGTTAAGCTTAGGTTCCTTCTCTTTGTCCGTTTGGTTCTTTGGTCCTGTCATTGTTAGCACAAAACAGAGACAAAAAGGCAACAAAGTGAACCCTACAACTATCTCTCAGGGTGGTGGTGGTGGTGGAACACAAGTTATGAAGCGTCTTACCCCGCTCTTACAAGGTTCTTACTAGCACTGCAGGTGGCAAACGGTGACCGGTGTGACTGTCCAACGAGCGTGGGTGTGATTGCAAAGGAGTACCTGTTCTGCTCGAGAGAAAGGTGGAGCTTTGGGAAGGCTGACTAAATATATATATGTGGCACACAAGTCAGTAACAGATAGCAATGCTGAATAAGTGTCCAAAGTACTCGTCCTAGTTGCTGGCCTAGAGAATGTATTAGCACAGTTGGAGGAAGACACAAAGGAGGTGACAAGGATCTAGGAACAGCAAGGTAACAAGTTGGAATGAAAAACAATCACAGAGGTGCACAGATCAATGGTGTTCCTGCTTATGCGCACTCTTTTTCTCTTTTTTTCTCTGATTTTTTTTCTTCTTCTTTTTTTTTCTTTGTTTTGTGCGGCTTTTTTGTTTTGCACTTGCCTTTTTATATTCCCTTTTTTTACAAGAGTGCCGCAAAAACAAGATATAACACAAGACTATCAAAAAAATTCTCGTCTGTCTATCACAGATTTTCTGCTCTAACTTCAACAGACTGTTTGACAAATTTAGAGACCCGAAACTCAAAAACTCAAAACACAAAAGTTGTAGGTCTTCCTTTTCTCTTTCTTTTGGATATATGGATCGCCTATTTTGGATAAAATAAGTGGGAGATATTGACCCCGAAATACAGACTGGTCCGAAATTTCAGGATCACAAATAGATTTACTTCTAAGATAGATAACTCCTCGATAATGATATTTTATGGAAATCTCGTAAATATAAAAGTTGTAGATAATTTTCTAAGATTTCCAGAAAGTACAAGAACACTAAATTCCGAGTTCGTATGCGAGAGTTATGATCAAAATACCGAACTAGATAGAAACTAATCTGATAAGGACGTGATGATGAGATAAAATAGGATCGGTTAGGATCGGTTTTGTAGATGAGATCTGTTTTGGAGGTCGATTTTGTAGGATGGAAAGGATCAAACTGAACCAAAACAAATCTAAACCAGCAACCAAACTCAACCTAGGACACAAACTCAGAACTGCGGACTCCAAAACTGAATTGTGCAAAGGCTAAGGCGATGGTTTTAGGTCAGGATAAACAGATCGTAATTTTTTTGGCTTTTTTGTGGGTTATAGGACGAACAAAATAAATCTAATGGTAGGATTGTACCTCATAGGCAACCTGGAATCTTGATACCACTTGATAGAGGACGAGGCCCGATCTTCCGTGAGGTACGATAACTTGATTGGGTGGAGATCTTGACGTTGATGATCCAAGGCTCCGAGCGAACGGCTCCTCGCAATCACTACACCACTGCTCCGTTGGTTATCACCCGTGACACACGAGTGACCTCGCCACGAAGGCTTATCCCTGCAAGCGCAATCAAGAACACAAGCAAGAACAGGAAGAACGCAATCAAAACTGCATTGATCACGAGGTGGGGTCTCACAAACCGATGAACGGCGATACTGTTCGATGACAGATATGATCTAAGCAAAACCCAAACCCTAATGTGGTGGTGGCTGCTGGTAAAATAGATAGGGGCGTGCACAACCCCTGGTCGCACCCCTAATGGGCTCCAACACGATACACGGCCCAACAGCCCAACAAACGGTGTCGCAGCACCAAAATAGAATCTGAACGCTGACTTGTTTCGACGATTCCCGTTGACTCCGGATGAATTTTAAGGTGGTTCCAGTTGGGTTGGAAAGCTTATCTCCTTAGCTTTCCATCCATATAAAGCCCAACCTAATCGGAGTTCGGATGCATCCTGGGCGTTCATTTTAGTGCAGACTGGTCCTGGACTTCGAGGTGGAGACGTAGTTGAGTCGGACTTGGCTTTCTCTTGTTGTGAACGTCCTAGCTTCTCCTCCTTGACATGTTGGCCTCTCCCAAGTCCTTGTTGGTCCTCTCCAAGGTTCCTAATCATCAAAACATCCATGACACCAAGCGTAAGCTCTAAAACACAATTGATTAGGTTAGAACGAACCTGGAGATTTAGCTGTCGTGCACGTGCTCGTGTTGTCGGTCCATGCATTATTTGTATGGGAGAGATGTCCTCATCACACGCTACAAGACAATCCGATCCTGCAGGCTCGGATCTTGACGGCTGAAGGGAGCAGCAGCACCCTCGGCATCGACGACACCTTCGGCGAGGTCCGACCTAGCCTCGGACGGCGACGCGGTCCGAAGATCTCCGCTCTGAAGGACGACGTCATCGCCATGCCCGGGCCATCGCTACCAGGGTCTTCTCGGGAATCCGGCCCGAGCAGGCGGCTCGGCCGGTCACACCGGGGCCTCGGCTAGCTGTCCTCCAAGGACGTCAGCCCGACCCGAGGCCTCGGCTAGTCAATTCCGGCGTCGGTCCCGCTAACGGACGACCCGGCCAGGCTCCGGCCAACCAGGTTTTTCTTTTTGAGCCAACTCTGCCTCTGTTCATGTTGACGCCGCTACCCCTGGCCTCGGCTCGTCGAAGAGCGGCCGAGGGGTTCCTTTAATTAAGCTAGAGAAGCCTCGGACAATAGGGCTGACTGAGCCGAGGGACTCCTACGCCTCCGGGATACGGATACCTCACTCGTCACCTTTACACGGGGCGACTCACGCTTGGTGAAGCGGTTCAGACAACCAACAGGCGAGTCTTAGTGCTCGAAAATGAGGAAAAAACACGGCTCCGTGCCGAAAGTACATACATGTTCAGGCCCCGACAGTCACAATGAACAAAAACACTGGCATTCGAAGTGCCATTACAAACGGAACTCTGGTTCCGTCCCCACGGGTATGAACAACCTCGAGCCTACGGGGCGACGAACACCGGGGGACCCGCCAGCGACCTCTGCAGCAGCAGCCATGGTCCCAGGACGGACGCGGCCGCCGGAGGGCTCTCGTTCGCGTTCCCGCTCAAGGGACGCGAACCAGCTATTAAAGCCAAAGAGCGGGCCGCTCCCAAGCGCACCGGCGGGTCCTCGCTGCCGTCCTTGCCTCGAATGCAAGAAAGAGGGCGGAATGTTGCATCCTAGCTGGGCAGCAACAGTTCGCCTTCCCCGGCATGGCTGGAGGACATCTCCTCCACAGGGCTGGAGGGTGTTTGCCACCACCAGAAGCTGGAAGAAGAGGTGGCTCGCCGGCCCGCGCGGGAGGTAGAGCCCCGGCTCGCCTCGCTCCCCGCTCCAGCGAGGATGACGAAAATCCTTGAGGCTGAGGGAGGGGCAGAGGCCACGGCCCGGCTCGCTTTCCCCCACCATCAAACTAGAGGTCACCATTTTGGGTGACCACCAGTGGAGGGGTGCAGCCGGGCCGCATGATGAAAATCCTTGAAGCCGAACGATGGCTGAGAGGTGCCAACTCCCACTGAGTTGTGTTCCCCCAACGACGAGGCGGAAAGACGGCGGATCTCCCCCATCCAGGGACTTGGAAGGTGGAAAGACATGATGCATAAGGGAGCGCGAAGACATGGTCGCCTTCCAAGGGGGTCACGCTCCTTTTAAAGGCGGTTCTCCCTACTCGCGTCCCCAGCCGTCACAGGCTGAGTCTTCTCCAACACACTCCAAGGTCCTCCCCTACGGCGCGGGGGCTGGGTCCCACACGTCATGCAAGCCGACTCAGAGCAGAAGAAGCCAAACCGCCGCGCGCGGTGCGTACAACCGCCCAGCGGTTACAAGCGACCCTCCACTTTTGCCCAGACCAGCGGGCGAAAGGGCGGGCAGCCGTGCAGGCGGCATGCAACCGCGCCAAGTGGGCGCACTTCTCCGACTCCCAACACGCCCGGCACAGAGGCCCAGGCCCACGCGTCATGCAACCGGTGCGCCGGTTGCTACGTGTGAGTAACTGCATCGCCACCTGCGCCACCACCGCGCCTCCTCGACTACGGAACCAATACCGCGATTCGAGGCCACCCAGCGCACGACCCAGCGGCTCCAGCCTGGCGCGACGGTCAATACGACCGAAGACGGGCCGGCAGTAATGGCGGTGGCAGGCAAGCAGGTGCAGCGGTCACGTCGTCAGCCAAGCTTACGTCCCATCCGGGGCAGCGAGAGAACCCTCTCTCACGGCGTGAAGGCAACGCGCCCGTGACCCGTTCCTCGAACGGCTCACGCACGTGCAACGGCTACCCTGCGAACCACTCGCCCTGTCGCATCAACTCCGTGGCGGGACACGCGGCGCCTCTGGCAGGAGAAGCGAGCGACGCTTCGCCTTCACCGTAATGACCGCGTCAAAAAAGGTACGTCGCATCGTTCGATTTCGTATCCTTTTCCGTTTTTCCTCTTTCTCTCTCTTGCAACAGGGACCGGGAAAGGGGGATACCCCGAAAAGGATCCTTCCCCGAGAAGGAACCAGGCTCCGAGCCCCCCTACTGATCAGAGGTTCGAAGGCTAGCCCCCCGGAAGGGTTCAACAGCCGCCTCAGATCGCGTGGGCCCTACACCCACTACTGGTCAGAGGTTCGAAGGCCGGCCCCTCGAAAGGGTTCCACAGCCGCCTCAGGCTACTCGGGCTCCGTGCCCATTACTGATCAGGGGTTCGAAGGCTGGCCCCCGAAGGGTTCACAGCCGCCTCAGACGACGAGCGAGGGATGACCATGGGTACGTTCGATACATAACCGAGGCTCGGGCTGCGCTCCCGAGGTACCCTAGGACATTTCCGAGACCAGCGGGAACGATCTTGTAACAGAATCCCATCAGAGGGAGGCATCGAGCCCTCGGACCCCGTCACCAGGGGACCGGGTCTGGCAGATCACCCGCAGGTACTTTTGGGCGTGCCTCTGGGCCCCTAGCCGACCCCTAACGAACGGGGCACGGACGTCCACTCGGATTACCCGCTTGCAGCTCATCGGAGACACCATGTTCGGCGCCCATCGAGGGCAACAAGGCGCTTTCCCCCCTCCTCCTCGCGGAAAGGCGACGCAGGGGCGTATGTAAAAAAGCCGAGTCTACCCCTGACCGCCCTCTCGCTCTGTGCAGAGGCTCGGGGGCTGCTCTCGCAAACCCGGCTCGGGCCGAACCGTTGACAGCGTCAACATACCAGCCCGAGAACTTGGGACCCGACCGTACACCTGGGCTACGACCAGCTCGCATGAGGGAACGACCAGACCAGCCGAAGCACTACGTGAGGCAGTAAGACCTCGAAGGAGTGAAACCACTCCTCCGAGGCCTCGGGGGCTACACCCGGCGGGTGCGCTCGCGCGCACCCATCGGAACAAAAGCGCAACCGAGAAAGGCTGGTCCCCTTGCAAAAAAGTGCGACGAAAGCCTCCAAGCGAGTGCAAACACTCCCTTCGAGGCTCGGGGGCTACTGTCGGGGACCATAATTAGGGGTACCCTCAAAGCTCCTAATTCTCAGCTGGTAACCCCCATCAGCACAAAGCTGCAAAGGCCTGATGGGTGCGATTAAGTCAGGGATCAGTCCATTCAAGGGACTCGATCACGCCTCACCCGAGCCTAGCCTCGGACAAGGGCAGCCGACCCCGGAGGATTTCCGTCTCGCCCGAGGCCCCCCTTCAGCGGCGAACATGTTTCCGGCTCGCCCAAGGCCCTGCCTTCGCCAAGAAGCAACCCTGACCAAATCACCGCACCGACCGACCAAATCGCAGGAGCATTTAATGCAAAGGTGGCCTGACACCTTTATCCTGACGCACGCTCCCCAACCGGCAGAGCCGAAGTGACCGCCGTCACTTCGCCGCTCCACTGACCGGCCTGACAGAAGGACAGCGCCGCCTGCGCCACTCCGACTGCGGTACCACTTAACAGAGTGAGACTGACAGGCAGTCGGGCCCGGCCAAAGGCACCATAGGAAGCTCCGCTCCACCCGACCCAGGGCTCGGACTCGGGCTAAGTCCCGGAAGACGGTGAACTCCGCCCGACCCAGGGCTCGGACTCGGGCTAAGTCCCGGAAGACGGCGAACTCCGCCCGACCCAGGGCTCAGACTCGGGCTAAGTCCCGAAAGACGGCGAACTCCGCCCGACCCAAGGCTCGGCCTCGGGCTAAGTCCCGGAAGACGGTGAACTCTGCCTGACCCAGGGCTCGGACTCGGGCTAAGTCCCGGAAGACGACGAACTCCGCCCGACCCAGGGCTTGGACGCGGGTAAGTCTCGGAAGACGGCGAACTCCGCCCGACCTAGGGCTCGGACTCGGGCTAAGTCCCGGAAGACGGCGAACTCCGCCCGATCCAGGGCTCGGACTCGGGCTAAGTCCCGGAAGATGGCGAACTCCGCCCGACCCAGGGCTCGAACTCGGGCCAAGTCCCAAAAGACGACGATCTCCGCCTCGCCCGACCCAGGGCTCGGACTTGGGCTCGGCCCCAGAAGACGACGATCTCCGCCTCGCCCGACCCAGGGCTCGGACTTGGGCTCGGCCCTAGAAGATGACGAACTCCGCTTCGCCCGACCCTAGGGCTCGGACTCCGCCCCGGCGCTAGCCGGCGATCTCTGCCTCGCCCGAACCTGGGGCTCGGACCCGACCTCGGCCACGGAAGACAGACTCGACCTCGGCTTCGGAGGAGCTTCCACATCGCCCAACCTAGGGCGTAGACCAGCCACGTCAACATGAGGCGCCATCATCACCCTACCCCGAGCTGACCCGGGCCACAGGGAACAAGACCAGCGTCCCATCGGGCTCGCCCCGCCAGATAGGCAATGATGGCACCCTGCATACTCTATGACGACGGCGGCTCTCAGCCCCCTTACGGAAGCAAGAGGACGTCAGCAAGGATTCAACCGCTCCGACAGCTGTCCCTCCGCTAGGCTCCATCGCTCCTCCGACGGCCACGACATCACACCAGCTGGGTGCCAAAATCTCTCCGGCTGCCACAATGGCATGTACTCAGGGCGCTAGCTCTCCTCCGCTAGACACGTAGCACTCTACTACACCCCCCATTGTACACCTGGATCCTCTCCTTGCGCCTATAAAAGGGAGGACCAGGGCCCTCTTAGAGAAGGTTGGCCGCGCGGGGACGAGGACGAGACACGCGCTCGCTTGGAGCCGCTCGCTCCCTCTCCCGCGTGGACGCTTGTAACCCCCTACTGCAAGCGCACCCGACCTGGGCGCGGGAAGAACACGAAGGCCGCGGGATTCCCACCTCTCTCACACCGGTCTCCGGCCGCCTCGCTCTCCCCCCTTCGCGCTCGCCCTCGCGCTCGACCCATCTGGGCTGGGGCACGCGGCGACATTCACTCGTCGGCTCAGGGACCCCCCCGGTCTCGGAACACCGACAGATAGCGGGTGCACAAACCACATGACTGGGGAGAAAAGGATGTTCTCCTCCTATGAGAAAAACCAAGATCCCCAAAGAGCTATCATATTCGGGGATGAAAATCAAGGTTTGGTCAAAGGATTGGGTAAAATTGCTATATCACCTGACCATTCTATTTCCAATGTTTTTCTTGTAGATTCTTTAGGTTATAACTTGCTTTTAGTTTCTCAATTATGTAAAATGGTTTATGTTGGGGATTTGTTCTCAAATGCTATGAGTTAAGAACAAGGCAACACAAAAAATGCTAAGTGATAAAGTCCTTCGTCCTTCGAAACATTATTTCCCTTGAGATATAATGATTCTCGGACGAAGGTTATGATGGACATACCTTCATCAACACAACATATAATAACGAAGAAAGAATCATATAAAATATGAAGAATAACGTAAACAATTATGTGTAATCACCAACTTATTTTTTATATTATTATTATGGAAAATAGAAATGATATCCAATAACAAATGTACCTTCGGCTTGAAGGAAGATGTGAGTACAAGCGTGACGCAAAAGTAAAATGCCAAGTCAGCGTGAACAGTACGGGGGCACTGTTCACCTATTTATAGGCACGGGACACAGCCCATGTAAAATTACATCCATGCCCTTTACATTTGGTAGTGATTCTATAGTAATCCACCGAGGCCATGATAGCATTTTCATCTTTAAGTCGGTTTCCTTTTCTGCTATCATGCCGAAGCTTTCCTGCTCACAGCTTCGGCGCTGTATCAACCTTCGTATTCTTCTCCCACTGTGGTGCTGATTCGAGTCCGAAGATACCTGTTCACACATTATACTCCAGAAACACTGTTAAATCATATTTTTGAGGACCTTCAGAAGCCGAAGGCCCCCAACAGTAGCCCCTCGCAATATTAATTTGTTAGAATGATAAATTTAGATTGCGACATGGACGAAGGCCTTAAGCCGAAGGTCCGAAAAAACACCTTCCCTTTGCTAGAATAGCAACATTCACTGATAAGTAGGGTCTCCCAATTTTCAATGCACTGGGCATATAAATAAGAGCATACCACGAACTTATTTGGTATGCTTTCTTGCCGTCTGCTCTTGCTTAATTTTTTAGCTCTTGCACACCAACTGCTTAGTTTTTTAAGTTTTTAAGCTTCGGCTCTGAAAACAGTTTTTAGCATTTTCGAAGATGTCTGAAGGTAAAAAGGCTGCTGCCGAGATGAAGCTGAGTCTTTCTGAAGAGAAAAACCTGGGGTTTCTTGAAGCAATGTCGAAGACCAATACAGAAAAAATCACCAAAGAGATTTTAGAAGGTTTATCTGAAGATACTGATGACAGCGACAGTTATGATGTGGATAGTGGTGGTGAAGACTCCGAAGATCGCCCTTGGCGACCAAGCCATGCGGTTTTCGGCAAATCGAGTATCAAAGAAAATCATCTTGTCAATATGAGGGGAAGATATTTCCGGGACTTGTCCGTTGTGAGGGCCGACGAAGGAGAGAAGACTTGTCCGACTCCTGAGGAAAACGAAGTCGTAGTGTTCCGAAGCTTTTTGAAAGCTGGACTACGATTTCCCCTGAGCAGCTTTGTCGTAGAGGTGCTGAAAATATTTGAAATTTATCTTCACCAACTCACCCCCGAAGCAATCATAAGGATGAATATCTTCATGTGGGCAGTGAGAAGCCAAGGTCTGGAACCGGATGCGAAAAGTTTCTGCAACATACACGAATTGTTATACGAGACAAAGCCCTGGGGTAAGGAACAGTATCACAATAATTTCGGCTGCTACACCTTCGTCGCTCGGTCTGGGTCAAGCTGCCCCGTGCCAACCTTTCGGAAGAAATGGCCCGACGACTGGATGACATAATGGTTTTATGTGAAGAATGACCTGGAAACACGGGAAGATGTTAAAGGTATAATTATGCGTCCTATTTGGCAACGCTTCGGCCTGCGGAAGCCGAAGGTTGAAATGAATGAAGCTGCCGAAGAATGCCAGAGAGCCTTTGGAGTTGTTTGCTCTTTTATTGGAATGAGGGATTTGGTCCAAGAGCATATTGCCTTCAGAGTATGGCCGTTTGCGGAAAAATGGGAAATGTCGCAGGAAACCATAAAGGAGGCTGACGAAGGTGGACTCATCAGGCTGAAGTATACTTTCAAGTTTGGAGATAAATTCGTTGAGCCAGATGATGACTAGATAAAAAGCATTGAAAATTTAAGTGATGAACTACTTGGGGTTTATTCAAAGGCCGAAGATACTGCATTGTCAGCAGCCTTCGGAGGCCGAAAAAAGAAAAGACTGAACCGAGTGTTTGACGCAATTGGGTTCGTGTACCCCGACTACCACTATCCAGCACGGGGCCAAAAAAGAAAAAGCACAACCTCTGCACAAGAAACTGCTTCAGCCGCTCCCAGCGAGCCAATGCCGAAGAGACAAAGGGTAAAGGTTCTCACACACCGGCCACGCTATATTGAACCAGCTACAGTGCCTGAGTTCGGCGGTGAAACCTCTTCGGGCACTGTAACTAAAGAACCAACTTCAGTGTTGAAGACCAAAGAAAAAACTGAAGCACCCTCAGCAGAGAAAGCAGAAAAACCGAGAACTGAAGGAACGAAAAAATTGGAAATTTTAAGTCCTTCAGCAAGTGTTGAGACAATAAAAAACCAAAAAGGCCCAGCAGTGACCCCGAAAAGAAAAAGAATGGTCAATGTGCTAGATGTACTGGAGACAATTAAGTCTTCAAGCACGACTCCGAAGAAGACTGTTGAAACTTCCGAAGTGGAAACTGAAATCTTTGACACTAAAGTTCCAAAGCAACAAACTGAGACTGAGGCTGGGCCTTCAGAGCCCACAAAGGTAAAATCCTTGGAAACCGAGGAAGAAAAAATGACGGAGCCAATTCTTGTTGAAGAAGTCAGTGCTGTTGCCCCCGAAGCATCCTCCAAAGTCCTTGATTATATTGTTCGGCATGCTTCGGGGAAAAAGTTATCAGAAGAAGAAGTTTTTGAAGCTAATCACTATGCCAAAGAATTGAAATATCCGAAGGGGCACTAGTGTTCAATGGTACAGATGAAGAAGATTTCCTATACTGCCTCCCGGATAACAAAGAATTACTCGTCTGCCGGGAAATGGCCCGAAGCATGGGGTTTCCTAAGCTGGAGGCTGGCCTCTGCGCGATGACAAAGGACGATCTTGCGGACAGCCTTGCGTATAATAGCCTGAAGGTATGAGATCTGTGCATTTGGAAACTTTATGATTTGAAATCTATTGTTTTATTCTTATACTAACTCTTTTTCATATAGGGTTTAATACTTAGCAACGCGCTGAGAGCGCAAAAGAATGCCGAAGACGAGAGCTATGAAATTGCTTTCAACAACCTTCGAACAGAGGTTATCAAACTAAGGAATGAAGCCTTGGAAAAAGACAAAATTCTAGTTACATTGGTGGATAAAATAAAGGAGAACGAAGCTGCGTCTAAAGCACAAGTTGCAGCTCAAAAGCACGAGATTGACGATCTTCGGAAGCAATTAGCCCGGGCTAAAGAAGAACACATACTTGAAGAAACGAAACGAGAACTTAGCGACCAATGGGCAAATCATTTAGAAGGAACTGTCGAAGAGCTTCGTTCGTCCAAGAAAAGATGCTATGACAAATCTATGGAGTGTGTTAAGAAAATGAAAGCTAGCTTCGCCAGCGTTGGCGCATTTTCGAGTGAAGAAAACTTTACGAGAGGCAACCCCGAAGGTCCCATTGAATGGATTAATCACGAAGCTGAGGCCTTTGAAGAAATTTTAAATAGTCACGGAGACATATGCGCTTTTTCGGGTGCCAGGGGGATTGCCACCATTTTAGAGAGGAAAGGCTGCGAACATGTAAAAATTTTAGCACAATCCGAAACTGCCTTGTCCTTCGAAGACGCTAAAGACCCTTCGGCTGAAGCTAGCATAGTTGGTGGAAAATTTTTTACCGATATCTGGGATAATGGTGGCCGAGAAATGGCCCGAGAAATTATCCAAAAAAGCGAAAAAGGCATTCATGATGCTAGAGAAGTGGCCAAGGCTGCTGAGAAAAGCGCAGAGCCCGAAGAGCAAATAGGTATTAACTAATGATTTCTATTGTGTTGTAATTTTTTATTTCAAACTTCGTTCGCCAATCGTAATAGCAATGTAGCCGTATCCTGTCCTCAGATCCTGCTAAAACGCCTCCGGGCCCTCATCCGAAGGACGACGATGAAATCAAAAAGATGGCCGAAGCTATCATGGATCAAGTTGTCAATCAACTCCTGAACGAAGCTGCGGAAGTAGTACTTAGGGAAGACTAGGTACTATTGTAAAAACATCTGAAATGTAATATGTGTAATATCTTGTAACCCTGAATGTAATATACTTGTTTTTTATGGTTCAATTCTTTACGATGCATGAAATTTTACATACATACCGTTTTTGAGTCTAACGAAAAAACACCTTCCCTTCTTTTCATGCTTCGTGAAGAATAATTTTCATTCATCACAACAATATCCATAGTGCTCTGATGAAGAATTTCCAAGCTTCGTGAAAATATTTTCCGAAGCTACATTCCGAAGATCAATATTGTATCTCCTTGTGACTTTGCATAATTTTCCCTTTTTCAAAGCATTTTTCCGAAGATCGATATTGTGCCCCTTTCTTGTGCCATATGCAGCATGATGCATGATGCTTATGCTATGCGAAATGATGTGATGATGTTATGTTATGTAAAATGGTATTTATTCCGAAGATACACTCACATCCCTGCAATAAAACACAATCTTTTTAAATCAGCGTTGACTTTTCGCTGTAAGCCTCCCTTAGGAGCTTCTTCGCCTTTTACTTCAGCGGAATCAGCGTTTATTTTTCGCTGTAAGCCTCCCTTAGGAGCTTCTTCGCCTTTTACTTTCGGCGGTATTCGCGTTGACTTTTCGCGCTTCGCCTTTTACTTAGGCGGTATCAGCGTTTATTTTTCGCTGTAAGCTCTGCATTTCCTTTGGAACGACTTCCGAGCAGAAAACTTACACTGCGCTCCCTTTGGAACGGCTTTTTGTAACTTCAGCAAACTTACTCTGCGTTCCTTAGAACGACTTTTTGATGCTTCGAAGAATTCATGCCGTGCCTTTTAAAATAAATTTTTGATAATTCGAAGATCCTCCTTGCTATCGCAAATCTTTTAAGCTTCAACAACTTAAGCCTGTGGAGGAGATATACTTTCCTTGTGGCAAACAACGAAACTATTACATGAGATTTAAAAATTGTCCTTTATTACACAGAAAATAAAACTGAATGGAAAAGACTACTATCAAAGTAGGATATTTGTCAATAAATGTGCTTTGACTCTGGCACAGTGCTATTGACTGTGCGAGCTTCGGACTGTTCTCTGAAGTCCCTTTGCTGTTGAACATATTGGCCCCCTTCTGGCTGCTGGCCTTGTTGCAGCGGTGGTGGAGGCGGAGGCTGTTGCTAGGAAGCTTGAGGTTGACTCGCCGAAGCAACAGAAACTGCAGGGTGATTGCCTACATATTCTGGGATGTAAGGCGAATGATACGAAGCAGTGTGCATAATCTGCTTCAGCTGACCCTGTTGTGCTGCAGCTTCGGCTATCTCCTTTTGCTTCTAGATGGTTACATGGCACATCCTGGTGGTGTGGCCCTTGTTTTCACCACAGAACAAGCAAAATGTTCTCCTTGGTTGATCTCCAAATCTTCCGCCGAAGCCCCTGGCGCCTCTGCCTCTTGGAGCTGGCGGCCGGAAGAAGCTTTGCTGTTGCCCCGAAGCTTATGAGGAGCATTGTGGCCTTTGCTGCTGACTCCCCTTATCATCATTTTGAGTAGAGTTGTGAATTGACCTGACGTGCCTCGGATAAAATCTTCCTCCGAAGCCCCTGGTCATTTCGGAAAACCTGAAAGCTTCCTCCCTTCTTTGACGAAAATCATTGTTGGCCCGAATATACTCGTCCATCTTCTGGAGCAGCTTCTCCAAAGTTTGAGGAGGTTTCCTAGCAAAGTACTGAGCTGAAGGTCCCGGCCGAAGTCCCTTGATCATGGCCTCAATTACAATTTCGTTGGGCACTGTTGGCGCCTGTGCCCTCAATCGTAAGAACCTCCGGACATATGCCTGAAGGTATTCTTCGTGATCCTGGGTGCACTGGAATAGAGCTTGAGCAGTGACCGGCTTCGTCTGAAACCCCTGGAAGCTGGTTAACAACATGTCTTTCAGCTTTTGCCATGAAGTGATCGTTCCTGGTCGAAGGGAGGAATACCAGGTTTGAGCAACACTCCTGACAGCCATAACAAAAGATTTTGCCATGACTGCAGTATTGCCACCATACGAAGATACTGTTGCTTCGTAGCTCATCAAAAACTGCTTTGGGTCTGAATGGCCGTCGAACATGGGAAGCTGGGGCGGCTTGTAGGATGAAGGCCAAGGTGTAGCCTGCAGCTCAGCGGACAGAGGAGAAGCATCATCAAAAGCAAAATTTCCATGGTGGAAATTCTCATACCAGTCATCTTCATTGAAGAAACCCTCCTGATGAAGATCCTTGTGCTGAGGCCTTCGGTTCTGCTCATCCTGAGTAAGATGACGAACTTCTTCAAAGGCTTCGTCTATCTGCCTTTGCAGTTCTGCTAGCCTGGCCATCTTTTCCTTCTTCCTCTGCACCTGCTGATGAAGCACCTCCATGTCTCTGATTTCTTGGTCTAGCTCATCCTCTTGCGGTGTCGGGCTGACAACCTTCCTCTTCTGGCTTCGGGCCTCCCAAAGAGAGATGGTCTCCTGATTGGGGTCCAGCGGTTGCAGAACTGCAGCCCCAGTTGCTGAAGCTTTCTTCGGCGCCATAGCGAAGGTTTATGGTTGCCGAAGATGTTCAAAACTCAGAGTGGAAGTGAGTTCACCGGAGGTGGGCGCCAATGTTGGGGATTTGTTCTCAAATGCTATGAGTTAAGAACAAGGCAACACAAAAAATGCTAAGTGATAAAGTCCTTCGTCCTTCGAAACATTATTTCCCTTGAGATATAATGGTTCTCGGACGAAGGTTATGAAGGACATACCTTCATCAACACAACATATAATAACGAAGAAAGAATCATATAAAATATGAAGAATAACATAAACAATTATGTGTAATCACCAACTTATTTTTTATATTATTATTATGGAAAAATAGAAATGATATCCAATAACAAATGTACCTTCGGCTTGAAGGAAGATGTGAGTACAAGCGTGATGCAAAAGTAAAATGCCAAGTCAGCGTGAACAGTACAGGGGCACTGTTCACCTATTTATAGGCACGGGACACAGCCCATGTAAAATTACATCCATGCCCTTTACATTTGGTAGTGATTCTATAGTAATCCACCGAGGCCATGATAGCATTTTCATCTTTAAGTCGGTTTCCTTTTCTGCTATCATGCCGAAGCTTTCCTGCTCACAGCTTCGGCGCTGTATCAACCTTCGTATTCTTCTCCCACTGTGGTGCTGATTCGAGTCCGAAGATACCTGTTCACACATTATACTCCAGAAACACTGTTAAATCATATTTTTGAGGACCTTCGGAAGCCGAAGGCCCCCAACAGTTTACAACTGTCTTTTTACAGATATAGGTGTTACTGTCTTTAGAAGAAGTGATGATTCAGTAGCATTTAAGGGAGTGTTAGAGGGTCAACTATACTTAGTTGATTTTAATAGAGCTGAACTCGACACTTGCTTAATTGCTAAGACTAACATGGGTTGGCTCTGGCATCGCCGACTAGCCCACGTTGGGATGAAGAATCTTCATAAGCTTCTAAAGGGAGAACACAATTTGGGACTAACAAATGTTCATTTTGAGAAAGACAGGGTTTGTAGCGCATGTCAAGCAGGGAAGCAAGTTGGTGTTCATCATCCACACAAGAACATCATGACGACTGACAGGCCACTTGTTGGGGACTTGTTCTCAAATGCTATGAATTAAGAACAAGGCAACACAGAAAAAAGTTAATGGTAGACATCCTTCGTCCTTCGAAGCGTTATTCCCCTTAGGATATAACGATCTTCAGACGAAGGTCATGAAGGTCATACCTTCATGATTGCATCTTATATTGATAAAAGGAGAAGCAAGTGAAACATGAGAGAATAACATGAACAATCACATAGCATTATTATATGTTCTTATTAAATAATCATGGAAGAATAAAAACAATGCTGAATTACATTTGTACCTTCGGCTTGACAGAAGGCAAAAATGCAAGCGTGACGCACGAGCGAATACAAGTCAGCGTGAACAGTACGGGGGTACTGTTCATCTATTTATAGACACAGGACGCAGCCTGTGAAGAATTACAATTATGCCCCTCATAAAAGTTTACAACATTGACCCAGACCTTTATGGATAAAAAGGTCATTCTATCTCTAAGTCGGTTTGTAATACCGAAGCTTCATGAAGAGGGACCTTCGGTCATCTCCTGGGGACAACTTCAGCCAAAGCTGCTTCTTCTTACAAGACCTTCGGCGCAACGAAGCATGACCCCAACAGTAGCCCCTTTCACGGCGCTAGATCGTTTTTCGTAACGAGCTTGATCCGTGAAAAAAGCCTCTTAAGCTTCGGGGAGCCGAAGGTCCAAAAAACACCTTCCCTGAGCTCGTTGCCGAGAAACGATTCAGTTTCCGAGCGCGTCAGGCCCACCTTGCAGAGTTACTGTTTGGTTTCTGCGGTCCACCGTGTAGCGAGTGCGAGTAACTGCCCGCCTGGTGTAAAAATCCTGGCGTTTCGCCTTCTTACCTGCAGCACTATATAAACAGACGGGTAGGTGTGAAGTTACCACAGCATTCATTGCTATTTGCACTGTTTTGCTGCCAAAATTTTTAACCATAGCCGAAGCTTGACTCTCAGAATCGAACGAAGGTCCAACTCGAAGTCTGCTTCGTCAGAAAGAAAGGCTTCGGGAGAAAAAAGTTTTCAAAAAAGTATTCAATTTCCACAGACTCAGAATTAATGGCCAGAGTGCGATCTACCGCCAGGGTTGAGCGTGAAGGAGACGAAGCTGAAGGTTCGAAGACTGTGCCCATCTCCGAAGCAATGCAACGATCCGGACTGGTAACTGCGGAAGAAATTCCCACTGTTGAAGCAGAACAAGCAACTGCCGAAGCAGAAGAGGAGAACATTGAAGAAACTGATCCCGAAGATGATTATCGCATTGCCATGCCAAGTAAGCCCAGCCACTTGGACTTCGGAAAGTCGACCGTTTCGAAGGCTGATCTCTCCAAGATGGTAAAATCAGGTTATTTTAGTGAAAATCAGAAGAAACTACTTCGCTTCGGGGGAGAAGAGACTACCCCGAAGCCAGAGAAGGACGAGATAGTCATTTTCAAGAGCTTTTTAAAGGCTGGGCTGAGATTCCCCCTTCATGGGATTATTGCAGATGTATTGAAGAAGTTTGGTATCTATTTTCACCAGTTAACTCCTAACGCTATCGTTAGGCTTAGTGTTTACATCTGGGCCCTCCGAAGCCAGGCGGTGGAACCGTTTGCCGACAATTTTTGTCGAGTTCATGAGCTACATTACCAAACGAAGGCCAGAAAAGATGGATTACATGATAACTTTGGTTGCTACAATTTTGCCTATCGGAAGACCACAAAGTTTCCTGTTATTAGCTACCGAAGCAAATGGCCGGCAGGCTGGAAGTCAGAGTGGTTTTATGTGAAGGTTGACGAAGACGAAGAGAAGTTGGTACAAAGCCCACTTGAATTGATCTTCGGAGAAACAAGGCCGCGGTGCCACATGACATTAGAAGGTCCCACCTGGGCTGCACTGGGTGAGTTTAAAATTATTTCGGAGCACATCAGTACCAGGGACCTGGTTCAAGAGTTCTTGGCCTTCAGGGTTTTCCCTACCTTAAAAGAATGGGAAATGCCGAAGCTGGAAGGGGAGAAGAAAGAAGGGGAACTTGTCCGACTTCCTTACCACTTCAAGTTCAAGAAATACTTTAAAAAACCTTGCCAAGAGTGGCTGGACACAGTTGAAGTAATGTGCAATGAAATTCTTGGGAATTATTCGAAAAAAGAGGATCAATTGATGACCGCGGCCTTCGGCACCCGTCCGAAGCGAAGGCTGAACCGAGTGTTTGATGCCCTGGGTTTTAAGTACCCTGATTATGAACAACTAAATAAGGGTGCTGAGGGCCAAAAAAGGAAAAGGGTGGCCGAAACTTTGAACAAAGATGAGGAGGAACCATCAAAAAAGAAGAATATTCCAAAGAAGAGAAGAATATCATCTCCGAAGCGAAAATTATCCGATGAAGAGAGGACTCCTGCATCGCCCTCTACCACCGATGTGGAGGAAATCTTAAAGGTAATGACTGAAACCCTGCCCACGAAGCTAAGTCCATTAAGGCCTCAACTGACGAAGCTTTTTCGAAAGGTGGAGGAGCCCGAAAAATCAAAGAAGATAACCAAAACAAAGAGACAAAGAATTATTGCAGTGACCGAAGTTATTGACAAGACGCCACCGAGGGCTTCAACTCGGAAAACGCCAGCGGTTGAGGGCACAACAAATGTCGAAGTCGCACCTTCGGAGGTCGCGGCTACCAAAGCCGCTTCAGCCGAAGATTTGAACTTGGAAACCACAATTGAAGACATCGACAAAATTTTGTTAGACATGGCCGAAGAAGAAGCTACCACTGCTGCTGAAGAAACCATGGCCACAGTGCCTAGAAAGGGAAAGGAAATAGCCGAAGATGCTCCGGAAGACGAAGCCTACATATTTCAAAATTTAGTTGGGCAAGAACTGTCGAAGGCCGAAATAGAAGAGCTTAAAGAATATGCCAAATCTTGCGGATATAAGCCAGGAGCTCTTCTTTTCGGAGGTATTGACGATGAAAAGTTAGGCTGCATCCGGGATCAAACTGGTGCTAAGGTCATCGGTACTCTATCAAAGAGTATCGGTTTTCCGAAGCTAGAAACGGATATCAGCCGCTACCGACGACAACATATCATTGGTAGCTTATTTTATTCCAACTTCAAGGTAAACAACCTTTCTCTGACTTTTATTGTTTTTAGTAATGAAAATGTTCCTAACGAAGGTTGTTTATGTGCAGAGCATGCTACTGAGCAAAGCTTTGAAGATGCAGCAAGATCTAGAGGATAAGAAACACGAAGCTATAATTGAAAATTTAGAGAGCAAAATAAAAGAGCAATCAGCTATTATTGAAAAGAAAGACTTCGAACTCCAAACAGCTGAAGGCTTATTGGCAGAAACTGAAGCTAAAGTAGCAGAATTGAACTCGAAGCTTCTGTGCCAATCAGAACAATTTGAACAAGAGAAGCTAGAGCTTAATTCAAAACTTGAGGCCGAAGTCCAAAACAGCTCAGATTTGAAGAAATCATTAACAAGCCTTCAAGACAAATGTTTGAAATTTAGTAACAACTGTATTCAACAATTAAAAAAGATCTTTTATTCAGTTGGAGCCAGCAGTGGAAAGTGCACCCCTTCAGCTGAAAATTTGCCAAGAACCTTCGAACATATTGAAGCTGAAATTGATGAACTTGACGAAGTTATAGCCGGGCACGGTGACTTCTGTGCCTGGGTAGCTTCTCGGGGCACTGCTGCAGCATTTCTGAAGGCCGGCTGCGATCATGGAAAAATCGTCAACAGGCCCAATTTCGCTCTATCTTCATCAATGCTAGACGATATTCCTGACCTCGCCCGAAGCATCTCAAACAGATTTATAAAAATGATATGGACCAAAGGCGGGCGAGAGAAAGCTGGAGACGAAGCTCGGAGTCATCTTGAACCAGTAAGAAATCATACCTTGTGCTTACCTTCTCCCTCAAACTTGATTTTTACTCACAATACCTTGATTCATGTAGGATGACGAAGCTGAAACTGATACTTAAAGAACATGCCGCCGAAGCTGAAGCCCGACAAAGATTAGTAGGAGTAGACTAGAAAAACTCAAGAGACTTTTTGTAATAACTTTTGTAAATACAGCTAAACTGTTCTTAATGAACTTTGTTCATACCTTGTAATATATACCCATTGAGACGCTTTGATGTGGACAAAATTAGTATTTTGAGCCGAAGGCGAAAAAACACCTTCCCTTCTTTTCGTACACAACGAAGCATAAAAGACTGTTTCTTCTTCTTTGCCGAAACTTCTCTTTTATACACAACGAAGCATAAAAGACCGCTTCTTCTTTTTTGCCGAAACAACCACTTATGCCATGAATGAATGTTTATGAATGCAAATGCTATGATGTAATGTGATGTGCAAATGAATGTCCAAACACATATCCGAAACCATACCCTCAGCCATTATTTCCTTAAAAACAATCACACACTAGCTCTGCATTCCCTTAGGAACGTCTTTGGAGCTTCTTCGCCTTTTACTTTCGGCGGAATCAGCGTTGACTTTTCGCTGTAAGCTCTGCATCCCCTTAGGGACGTCTTTGGAGCTTCTTCGCCTTTTACTTTCGGCGGAATCAGCGTTGACTTTTCGCTGTGAGCTCTGCATCCCCTTAGGGACGTCTTTGGAGCTTCTTCGCCTTTTCAGTTTCGGCACTCGATGGTGCGTTCTCAGTTTTTACATTTACATTTTTTGGGGGATTTTGTTCTTATAGAACTAGAAAAGAAAATTACATATGATGGCCCCATTAAAAACCTTTCTCCCCCTTTAGAAAGGAAAAGGGTGCCATGAAAAAGAAAAAACATAAAAGAGTTACATCAAGTTACACATAATATCGCCGAAGCTCATCCGCATTCCAAGATCTTGGAATGTCGTTGCCGTCCATGTCCTTCAATCTGTATGAACCAGGTCTTGACGAAGATGCTACTAAGAAAGGTCCTTCCCATTTCAACTGTAACTTGCCCACTGTGTCTGGGTTGGCCACTCTCCGAAGCACCAAGTGTCCCGGCTCAATATTTTTTAGCCGGACCTTTCTATCTCGCCATTTGACTGTTTCAGCTTGGTATTTATTGATATTCTCCACAGCTTGAAGCCTGATCCCTTCTAAAGCATCTTTTTCCACAAGACAAGCATCTTCAGGACCTGATTCTGCCGAAGCTACTACTCTTATTGATCCAGCTTTAGCTTCTTCCGGAGTTATTGCTTCGTCACCGAATAATAACTTGAATGGAGTAAAGCCTGTAGACCTTGATGTTGTTGTATTGTGGCTCCACACCACTTTGGTTAACTGATCTGTCCACTTTCCCCTGGGTTGATTGAAGATTAACTTCATTATTCCTGTCATTATAATGCCGTTGGCTCTTTCAACGAGCCCATTTGACTCCGGATGCCTGACTGATGCAAAATGGATCTTCGTACCAATTTGATCACAGAAATTTCTGAAAGCTTCGGAGTCGAACTGCGTTCCATTATCTACAGTGATGGCCTTCGGTACTCCGAAGCGACAGACAATATTCTGCCAGAAAAACTTTTGGACAGTGGCCGAAGTTATTGTGGCTAATGGCTTTGCCTCAATCCATTTAGAAAAATACTCCACAGCTACTATAACATATCTTAAATTCCCTTGAGCCGGTGGTAATGGACCTAACAAGTCAAGGCCCCACCTTTGCAATGGCCAGATAGGTTGAATGAGCTGTGTTAAAGATGAAGGCTGTTTTTGATCTCTTGCACACTTCTGACAGCCTTCGCACTTTTGAACTAACTCCGCTGCATCCGAAGCTGCCTTCGGCCAATAAAACCCTTGGCGGAAGACTTTTCCAAGTAACGGCCTAGATCCAATGTGAGATCCACACAGGCCTGCATGTATTTCTTTCATCAACTCTATACCTTCGGTTCTAGATAAACACTTGAGTAGCGGAGCACAAACTCCATGCTTGTACAACTCCCCTTCTATCATAACATATGGACGAGCTCTTGCCTCCATTCTCCTGTTATAAGCTTCGTCATCTGAAAGGAACTTACCCTGAAGGTAAGAGATGATCTCAGTTCTCCAATCTTCACTATAAACAGGAGATATGTTGAGAACTGCTCTTTCAAGGAGCTCCACTGAAGGTGCCTTTATTGTTTCGAAGAACACATCCGAAGGTAACGGCAGCCCCTGTGCTGCTGACTTGGCCAGCAAATCAGCATGCTCATTTTGTCCTCGAGGGATATTTTTGACAGAAAAACCTTCGAAGGAAGCTTCAATTCTTCGGACCGTGTCTAGATATTTCTCAAGCTTCGGATCCTTAGCCCTGCAACTTTTGTCGATATGACCCGAAACAACCTGGGAATCAGTTTTAAGAATCGCCCTTCTGATTCCCATTGCCTTTAATTTCCGAAGGCCCAGGAGCAGGGCTTCGTACTCAGTAATATTGTTTGTACAGCTGAAATCAAGTCTTGCCGCATAACAAGTTTTAACCTTGGATGGTGAGACCAACACAGCGGCTGCTCCTGCTCCGAAGGTTCCCCAAGAGCCATCACAAAACACTGTCCACACTTCGGCATCTTTATTTACTTCTTCATCCTGAGCCCCTGGCGTCCAATCGGCAATGAAATCTGCCAACGCTTGAGACTGGATCGAAGATCTATGCACATAATCAATGCAAAATTCATTGAGCTCTGCAGCCCATTTTCCAATCCGTCCAGTAGCTTCTCTATTTCTCATAATATCCTTCAACGGCTGCGAAGAAGGAACAACAATATTGTATGCTTGAAAATAATGCCGAAGCTTCCTGGATGCCATCAAAACGGCATATAATACCTTCTCCAGTTCTATATAGTTTTTCTTTGATACACTAAGGACTTCAGATACAAAATACACTGGAACTTGCTTCTTGACTTGGCCAACAAGCTTCTCCTGGACAAGTGCTGCACTTACTGCCGAGTGCGAAGCTGCCACATATAACAACAAAGGAGCCCCTGGCGTTGGTGGAGTTAATGTTGTTAGATCTATCAAATATTGCTTCAGCTCTTCGAAGGCTTTTTGTTGGCTTGGTCCCCATTGAAAGACTTCAGCTGACTTCAGCACCTCGAAGAATGGTAAATTTCTTTCTGCTGATCTGGATATGAATCTGTTGAGAGATGCCAGCCTCCCTGTCAATCTTTGGGCCCCCTTTCTTGTAGTTGGTGGCTCCATTCGAAGTATAGCTTCAATTTTATTTGGGTTAGCTTCAATTCCCTTTGTTGAAACCAAGCATCCAAGAAATTTCCCCTTCTTTACTCCGAAGACACATTTTTCTGGATTCAGCTTCAAACCAGCTTGCCTGAAACTGGCGAAGGTCTCCTGCAAATCAGCAATATGATTTTCCTGCTTCGTGCTTTTTACAATGATGTCATCAACATAAGTTAGCACATTTCTGCCTATCTGAGACTGGAGAACCTTCGCAGTCATTCTGCTGAAACTTCCTCCAGCGTTTTTGAGCCCCTCAGGCATCCGAAGATAGCAATATGTGCCACTTGGGGTTATGAAGCTAGTCTTCGGCTCATCTTCCTTCTTCATCCAGATTTGGTGATAGCCTGAGTAACAGTCTAGCAGACTCATGAGCTCTGAAGAAGCTGCTGCATCAACTAAAGAGTCTATTCTTGGCAATGGGAATTCGTCCTTCAGACAGGCCTTGTTGAGATCTGTAAAGTCTATACACATTCTCCACTTGCCATTGGCCTTCTTCACCATAACAGTGTTAGCTAACCACTCTGGGTACTTTACTTCTCTGATAACTCCTGCACTGAGGAGTCTTTTTACTTCATTGCGAGCCCCTTCGGCCTTATCATCAGACATTTTCCGAAGCCTCTGCTTTCGGGGTCTGAAGGATGGGTCAACATTGAGCGAGTGTTCAATAACATCCCGATTTACTCCACAGAGGTCATTAGCTGACCATGCAAAAACATCTTTGTTGTTGAACAAAAACCTTATCAAGGTTTTCTCCTGCTCTTCGGATAATTGAGAGCCCAACAGCACCTTCTGCTCTGCTATGTACGCACATAAGAGCATGGGCTTCGGCTGATCTGCTGAAGCTGCTTTCTCCCTTTTGAATTTGTACTGTTCACAAGCTTCAGCTCCATCTATGTTATGGATTGCTTTGGAGTCAGTCCAGCTTCCTTCGGCCCTTCTAGCAGCTTCCTGGCTTCCATGAATAGCAATAGGCCCTTGGTCCGAAGGTATCTTCATGCAGAGGTAAGCTGGGTGAAGAATTGCTTCGAAGGCATTAAGAGTACCGCGACCAATGATAGCATTGTAAGGATACTCCATGTCAACAATATCAAACACAATTTGCTCAGTCCTTGTGTTGTTAACAAATCTGAAGGTTACCGGCATGGTAATCTTCCCAAGTGCTACAATCTGCCGCCCTCCGAAGCCACAAAGAGGGTGCGTAGCATCATGGATCTTGTCTTCGGGCTCTTGCATTTGTCTGAAGGCCTTAGCAAATATAATATCAGCTGCACTGCCTGTATCAACTAAGACATTGTGGACCAGAAATCCTTTGATCACACAAGAGATAACCATGGCATCATTGTGAGGATAATCCTTAAGCTGAAGGTCTTCCTGAGAGAAAGTGATTGGAATGTGGGACCATTTTGACTTGATGAAGGGTCCCTGTACTCCAACATGTTGCACCCTTCTCTGAGCCTCCTTCTTCTGCTTCTTGTTAGCCGGCTCTGAGCAAGAACCGCCTGTTATCGGGAGCACCAGCTTCGAAGCCGAAGCAGCTTCAGCTTGATTGTTGAACGAAGCCATCAGCTCAGAAAAGTGGAAGTGAGTTCACCGGAGGTGGGCGCCAATGTTGGGGACTTGTTCTCAAATGCTATGAATTAAGAACAAGGCAACACAGGAAAAAGTTAATGGTAGACATCCTTCGTCCTTTGAAGCGTTATTCCCCTTAGGATATAACGATCTTCAGACGAAGGTCATGAAGGTCATACCTTCATGATTGCATCTTATATTGATAAAAGGAGAAGCAAGTGAAACATGAGAGAATAACATGAACAATCACATAGCATTATTATATGTTCTTATTAAATAATCATGGAAGAATAAAAACAATGCTGAATTATATTTGTACCTTCGGCTTGACAGAAGGCAAAAATGCAAGCGTGACGCACGAGCGAATACAAGTCAGCGTGAACAGTACGGGGGTACTGTTCATCTATTTATAGACACAGGACGCAGCCTGTGAAGAATTACAATTATGCCCCTCATAAAAGTTTACAACATTGACCCAGACCTTTATGGATAAAAAGGTCATTCTATCTCTAAGTCGGTTTGTAATACCGAAGCTTCATGAAGAGGGACCTTCGGTCATCTCCTGGGGACAACTTCAGCCGAAGCTGCTTCTTCTTACAAGACCTTCGGCGCAACGAAGCATGACCCCAACACCACTTAAGCTACTCCACATGGACTTATTCGGCCCGATAACTTACATAAGCATCGGCGGGAGTAAGTACTGTCTAGTTATTGTGGATGATTATTCTCGCTTCACTTGGGTGTTCTTTTTGCAGGAAAAATCTCAAACCCAAGAGACCTTAAAGGGATTCTTGAGACAGGCTCAAAATGAGTTCGGCTTAAGGATAAAAAAGATTAGAAGCGACAATGGGACAGAGTTCAAGAACTCACAAATCGAAGGCTTCCTTGAGGAGGAGGGCATCAAGCATGAGTTCTCTTCTCCCTACACGCCATGACAAAATGGTGTAGTCGAGAGGAAGAATAGAACTCTACTTGACATGGCGAGGACCATGCTTGATGAGTACAAGACACCAGATCAGTTTTGGGCTGAGGCGATTAACACCGCCTGCTACTCCATCATCCGGTTATATCTACACCGAATCCTCAAGAAGACATCATATGAACTCCTCACCGGTAAAAATATCAATGTTTCATATTTTAGAGTCTTTGGTAGCAAATGTTTTATTCTTGTTAAAAGAGGTAGAAAATCTAAATTTGCTCCTAAGGCTGTAGAAGGCTTTTTACTTGGTTATGACTCAAACACAAGGGCATATAGAGTCTTTAACAAGTCCACTGGACTAGTTGAAGTTTGTTGTGACATTATGTTTGATGAGACTAACGGCTCTTAAGTAGAGCAAGTTGATCTTGATGAGCTAGATGATGAAGAGGCTCCGTGCGTCATACTAAGGAACATATCCATAGGGGATGTGTGTCCTAAGGAATCCAAAGAGCCTCCATAAGCACAAGATCAACCTTCATCTTCCTCCATGCAAGCATCTCCACCAACCCAAGATGAGGATCAAGCTCAAAATGATGAAAATAAAGATAAAGAAGATGAGCCACCTCAAGAGGAGGACAATAATCAAGGGGGGATGCCAATGATCAAGACAAGGAAGATGAATAAGATCAAAGACCGCCACACCCAAGAGTCCACCAGGCGATTCAAAGAGATCACCCCATGAACACCATCCTCGGCGATATTGATAAGGGGGTAACCACTCGATCTCGAGTCGCTTATTTTTGTGAACATTACTCTTTTGTCTCCTCTATTGAGCCACACAGGGTAGAGGATGCACTTAAAGATTCGGATTGGGTGTTGGCGATGCAAGAGGAGCTCAACAACTTCATAAGGAATGAGGTATGGCATTTAGTTCCACGTCCTAACCAAAATGTTGTAGGAACCAAGTGGGTCTTCCGCAATAAGCAAGATGAGCATGGCGTGGTGACAAGGAACAAAGCACGACTTGTGGCTAAGGGATATTCACAAGTCAAAGGTTTGGATTTTGGTGAAACCTATGCACCCGTAGCTAGGCTTGAGTCAATTCGTATATTACTTGCCTATGCTACTTACCATGGCTTTAAGCTATATCAAATGGACGTGAAGAGTGCCTTCCTCAATGGACCAATCAAGGAAGAGGTCTGTGTTGAGCAACCTCTAGGCTTTGAAGATAGTGAGTACCCTAACCATGTTTACAAACTCTCTAAGGCGTTTTATGGGCTCAAGCATGCCCCAAGAGCATGGTATGAATGCCTAAGAGATTTTTTATCACTAATGGCTTCAAAGTCGGCAAGGCCGTTCCTACTCTCTTTACTAAAACTATTGCAAAAGATTTGTTTGTATGCCAAATTTATGTTGATGATATTATATTTGGGTCTACTAACAAATCTACATGTGAAGAGTTTAGTAGGATCATGGTTCAAAAATTCGAGATGTCTATGATGGGGGAGTTGAAGTATTTTCTTGGATTTCAAGTCAAGCAACTCCAAGAGGGCACCTTCATCAGCCAAACAAAGTACATTCAAGATATACTCACCAAGTTTGGAATCAAGGATGCCAAGCCCATCAAGACACCCATGGGAACCAATGGGCATCTTGACCTCGACACGGGAGGTAAATCCGTAGATCAAAAGGTATACCGGTCGATGATAGGATCTTTACTTTACTTATGTGCATCTCGACTGGATATTATGCTTTCCGTATGCATGTGTGCAAGGTTTTAAGCCGATCCTAAGGAAGTTCACCTTAGGGCCGTGAAGCGAATCTTGAGATATTTAGTTCATACACCTAAGTTTGGTCTTTGGTACCCCAAGGGATCCTCTTTTGATTTATTGGGATATTCAGATGCTGATTGGGTAGGGTGTAAAATTGATAGGAAGAGCACATCAGGGACTTGTCAGTTTCTGGGGAGATCCCTGGTGTCTTGGGCTTCAAAGAAACAAAACTCAGTAGCTCTTTCTACCTCCGAAGCCGAGTATATTGCCATAGGCCATTGTTGCGCGCAATTGCTTTGGATGAGGCAAACCCTTAGTGACTATGGCTACAAATTTAGCAAAGCCCCTCTCCTATGTGATAATGAGAGTGTAATCCGCATGGCGGATAATCTCGTTGAGCACAGCCACACTAAGCACATAGCCATTTGGTATCACTTTTTAAGAGATCACCAACAAAGGGGGGATATCGAGATTGCCTATATTAACACCAAAGAACAATTAGCCGATATCTTTACCAAACCACTAGATGAGAAAACCTTTACCAAACTTAGGAATGAGCTAAATATTCTTGATTCTAGGAATTTTAATTGATTCTTTGCACACATGGCTCATTTATATACCTTTGATTATATCTCTTTTATGTCTATGACTAATGTGTTTTCAAGTGTAATCTTATGCTTAGTCATAGAATTGAAAGGGAAATGGAGTATTCAGCAAAGACGACGCTTCCACTCAACTCCATCGGTATTATCTACTCTTTGCCGGTATTCCGCATAGTTCTCCACTTTGGTATAATCTTCACTCATATCTACTTGCCATTGGGGAGAAAGTAAAATGGCTTATATTTCACTCACAAGTATCCGTTTTTGGCGATTCATGCCAAAGGGGGAGAAAGTATTAGCCCAAAGCAAAAGGACCGCACCACCACCGAATTTTAAAAATGAAGTTTTCAAATTGGTATCTTAATGTGTTTTCAAAAGGGGAGAAAGTTCTAGTATCTTAAAAAATTTGTAAAACCCTCTTGAACACTAAGAGGAGAATTTCATTGAGGGGGAGTTTTGTTTAAGTCAAAGGAAAAGCATTTGAAACAGGGGGAGAAAATTTCAAATCTTGAAAATGCTCCTTTTAATCTTATTCATATACCTTTGACTATTTGCAAAGAGTTTTGAAAAGAATTTTACAAAGAATTTGCAAAACAAAACTTATGGTGCAAGCGTGGTCCAAAATTTTAAATAAGAAGAAAACCATCCATGCATATCTAGTAGAAGTAATTATTGGTTTCATTCCAAGCAACCTTTGCACTTACCTTATGCAAACTAGTTCAATTCTGCACTTTTATATTTGCTTTGGTTTGTGTTGGCATCAATCACCAAAAAGGGGGGGATTGAAAGGGAAATAGGGTCAAACCTTTTTCCTAAATGATTTTGGTGGTTGAATTGCCCAATACAAATTATTGGACTAACTAGTTTGCTCTAGATTATGAGTTCTACAGGTGCCAAAGGTTCAACATAAACCAATAAAAAGTCCAAGAAAGGGTTCAAATAAAAAGAGCAAAAGACAAACGAAGGCTGCCCTGGTCTGGCGCACCGGACTGTCCGGTGCACCAGGGTGGATCAACTCAAACTTGCTAGCTTCGGGAATTTGGGGAGTCACTCTGCTATAATTCACTGGACTGTCCGGTGTAGCACCGGACTGTCCGGTGTGCCAGCGGAGCAACGGCTAACTGCGCCAACGGTCATCTGCAAAAGTCTACAGTCTACAGCGAACAGTGCAACTGCGCGCGCAGAAGTCAGAGCAGGCGCCAGAAGGCGCACCGGACAGTGAACATGACCTGTTCGGTGGCCCCATAAGTCAGAGCTCCAACGGTCGAACCCTAACGGTTGGGTGACGTGGCTGGCGCACCAGACAGTGTCCGGTGGCGCACCGGATTGTCCGATGTGCCCGTCAACAGCAGAGTTCCCCAACGGCCACTTTGGTGGTTGGGGCTATAAATACCCCCAACCACCACTCATTCAAGGCATCCAAGTTTTCAGCCATTGCATTCAATACAAGAGCTCTAGACTTCACTCCAAGACACAAAAAAGAGATCAAATCCTCTCCCAAGTCCAAAGATCATTCCAATCAAATAGTGACTAGTGAGAGAGTGATATTTGTGTTCATTTGAGTTCTTGCGCTTGGATCGCTTTTCTTCTTCCTTCTTTCTTGTTCCCAAGTCATTTGTAATCAAGGCAAGAGACACCAATTATGTGGTGGTCCTTGTGGGGACTTAGTGTCCCGATTGATTGAGAAGAGAAGCTCATTCGGTCTAGGTGACCATATGAGAGAGGGAAAGGGTTGAAAGAGACCTGGTCTTTGTGACCACCTCAACGGGGAGTAGGTTTGCAAGAACCGAACCTCGGTAAAACAAATCACCGTGTCATCCGTTCTTATTTGCTTGTGATTTGTTTTCGCCCTTTCCTTCAAACTCGATTATATTACTAACGCTAACCCCGGCTTGTAGTTGTGCTTAAAGTTTGTAAATTTTAGATTCCACCTATTCACCCCCCTCTAGGCGACTTTCACGAGCCCAATCGCGCATCACAGTGCCAATAACGTGGACCCGCTGATCAGTTGCTACCGCTCCGCGCATCGCGTCCTAACCGGGCGGGGCCCACACGCCAGTTGCTTCGAGCACACGCGCCCTGACTTGAGGTCCACACCAGTTGGGGTTGTAACTGACCATCGCCTTAGCGTGCATAATACGAGTGTCGTGCCCCTCGCCCTCCTACCATGTCATCGCGTGGGGAGGAATCGCCAACGAGAGAGAAACATAGAGGGGGAGAAAGTAGGGAGACCCTAGGCGTTGTCGTCCCTCGCCTCAGGTCGAGCTCCTGACCTGGATGTCCCTTGCGTGTGCATCATGTCTAGGCGCATCGACACCACCACCTTCGGTGAGGATAGCCTTCACTAGTTCACGGTCACCCCCTCTGCAGGCGCTTCGAGCAAGCATCGTGTCTAGGCGCATCGACACCACCACCTTTGGTGAGGATAGCCTTCACTAGTTCGCGATCACCCCCTCTGCAAGCGCTTGGAGCAATGTTTAGGGCCCAGAGTCACGAGATTGGAATCCATCGCAATGGTGCCGCCACGGCGAAGCTTTGCGCTACCACGTTCTGCCATCGGGTGAAGGAAGAAGCACGTCCACCGTAGATTCTGCAATGGTCGGATAAGATTAGATCGGCTCGTACCCCTTCGCATTTTAGATCTCAGTCGTTGATCTCAAACCGGGTGCACACGGATAAACCACTACATAGATGGATTTCGGGCAGTCGATCTCGAATCCTACAGACCATAAAACATACAGGTTCGTTATTTAATTTGATCTAATCTGGATCGTTGGCCCCTGATCGTGCGACCCCAATTGTAGGATACTTCTTCGTCATGGCCGATTTATTAAAGAGCCCCTATGGAATTGATAAATTATCTTGCAATCCACACTCTGTTCTAGAAGTTTAATTCAAGTCCCTAATTTTTGCAGAACAAACTCCGAATTCCAGAAAAATAGTGGCCGCCATCATGGAAATTCAGAATATTGATAAAACTAATTCGAGAATTATATATATGTGTGTAAAATAATTCCAGAAACTTAGTAAATTCATAACAAATTCGTTTGAAGTCCGATTTTAGTGGTTCTTGAGCCTACAAATTCGTTACGACGTGTAGAATAATATTATGAAGTTTGTTCATCTGTTTGGTGTGATGTTAATTTCTGTTTATATACTGTTTATTTGTATTGTGGAGAATAGATGAGCAAGTGACCGAGGAGCCCGAAGCACCGGAAGTTGAAGATTCTGAGTAGGAGCTCGCTGAAGGCAAGTTGTGCCCTTGATCACTTTTCTTTATCTAATAATGTTCTTGTCGGGGGTGATAATTAGGGATACCCGAATTATTCCCCCGAAGAACACACTTAGAGAAATAAGGACGAAACCCTAGAGGGGAAACAACCGAGGTAACTCTTAAACCGAGGCCTCTCCCCGAAAGTCTCCCACCTCGGGCAAATCTCCGCCTCGCCCGAGGTCGCCACCGCTCCATCCGTCTCACCCGAGCTAATCTCAGGAAGATAAGACAAAAGCGCCCAAAAACAGGAAGGGAACAACCGCATTTAATGCACATACCTACCCACGTTGCGGCACAGTGGTTAACAAGACATCAATCACATCCAGGCGCAATAGCATGATTACGTCTCCGCTACAGTGCGCACACGCCGCCTGACATCCCCTGATGGGACATCTAATACGACAGGCAAAGTAGACCGGCCCTCTGGCACAAACCTCCGCCTCGCCCGACGCCGAGCCTAACCCTCGGGCGCAATCTCCGTCTTGCCTGAGGCTCGGGCTTCGGGCGATTTCTTCGCCTCGCCCAATGCTGAGGTCAGCCTCAGATGAATTCTCCGCCTCGCCTGAGCTCGGCCTCGGCCACCTACTCCACTGTGAATCCCGCAGGAGGCCACTCCGCCGGCTGTGGCACATGTCACGGGATGGCTCGTCCAACACCTCGGGAAGAGTTCCGCCTCGCCCGAGCAGGGCTCTAACCTTGATAAACGCGACAGAGAATCTCAACGTCATCTCGCGCAAGGACATTGACGCACCCCGTAAGTAGGCCTTTAGCCCATGCCCTAGCGCTGTTACAACAACTACGGTATGAGCGGCCTCTCTCCCGGGGGCTCGTGCGTACGGACAACGCCTCGGCCTCTGCCTCAGCTCTTAGTGGAAAACCAGCGGGCATAAGTCAACAATGCAGTGCATCGTCACGTCAGCTTGCAGGGCACCAAGACATCTCTCCTTTGAATACAATGACACAGGGCTTCACTGCTGAAAGGGAAATGGACCTAATCATTTCCTATAATCGATTTTGGTGGTTGACGTCCAACACAAACCATGTGAACTAACTAGTTTGTCTAGATATCATTTATCTCAGGTGCATAAGCTTCAACACAAACCAAGAAAGAAATTCGGTTAGGGACACAATCAAAAATTGGAGCAAGACTGAGAGTGTGCTGCCAAGTGGCGCACCAGACACTATCCGGTGCACCAGGCCAGGCACCCATCAAACTGGCCACTCTCAAGAATTCAATGGGGTCACTCCGCTATAATTCACTGGACTGTCCAGTGAGCCAGCGGAGCAACGGCTCCCTGTGTGCCAACGGTCGACTGCTCAGATGAACAGTGCCACGTAGAAGTCAGAACACAGAAGTCAGAGGGCACCAGACTGTCCGGTGCAGCAAAAAGGCAAAGAGCTCCAATGGTCAATAGCTCCAAACCCTAACGAGCGCGCTGACGTGGTGCGCACCGAACAATGAACAATGACTGTCTAGTGCGCCACTGGACTGTCCAATGTGTCCATCACCAGTAGACTTTGCCAACGGCTAGGAAGTGGTTGGAGGCTATAACTACTCCTAACCACCTCATTCAAAGCCATACAAGTTTTCTGAGATCCTCATTCAATACAAGAGCAATAACATTCACTCCAAGACACAATTCCAAAGATCAAATCCTCTCCAAGACCCAAAATCAACTCAACCACTTAGTGACTTGAGAGAGAGAGAGTTTTTGTGTTCATTTGCGCTCTTGTTGCTTGGATTGCCTTCTTCCTTCCCATTCTAAGTCTTAAGTGCTTTGTAAAGCTAAGCAAGAGACACCTAAGTGTTGTGGTGGTCCTTACGGGGTCTTAGTGACCCGTGTGATTAAGGAAAAGGCTCACTTGGTCTAGGTGACCGTTTGAGAGAGGGAAAGAGTTGAAATAGACCCGACCTTTGTGGCCTCCTCAACGGGGACTAGGTTCTTTGGAACCAAACCTCGGTAAAACAAATCACCGTGTTCACTTGTGTTAATTTCCATTTGATTTGTTTTCCCTAATTCCTCTCTCTAAAGTTTCCTAGCTAATTATTGACTTGAGTTTGCTTCCAAACGTCATCTGCCTCATTTGAGCAACTGGTGGCAAGAGAAACAATCTTCCGCACTCGGATTTAATTCTAACGCTAACCCCTGGCCTTAGTGTGTGTTTAAGTTTATAAATTTTAGGTTTTGCCTATTCACCCCCACTCTAGGCGACTTTCAATTGGTATTAGAGCCAATGCTTCATTAAGAGTCTAACAAACTCAAAGTGATGTCTGGAGATTACGCCAAGAGGGAGATCGTGATCGGCGACAAGCCCGCGGGCTCAGGGAAGACTCTCTCAAGGGAGTCCGGCAACAAGTATAAGGAGGAATCCGCTTCCTCCATCAAGTCACATAGGAGGGGTGACAAGAAGAAAAATAATTTGAAGAATGTGGTCTACTACGAGACCGATTCTTCAACACCCTCTACCTCCGGCACCGAGTCATCCACTACTTCTAAGCGCCATGAGCACAAGAAGTATAGTAAGATGCCCCTACACTATCCTCGTATTTCCAAGCGCGCTCCTGTACTTTCCATTCCCTTAGGCAAACCACCATATTTTTATGGTGAAGATTATTGTACGTGGAGTGATAAAATGAGGCATCATCTAACCTCACTCCATGAAAGCATATGGGACATTGTTGAATTTAGAGCGCAGGCACCACAAGTGGGGGATGAGGACTACGACTTGGACGAGGCCGCTCAAATTAGGCACTTTAACTCCCAAGCAACTTCTATACTCCTCGCCTCTCTATGTCGAGAGGAGTATAATAAGGTGCAAGGGTTAAAGAATACCAAAGAGATTTGGGACGTCCTCAAAATGGCGCACAAAGGGGATGAGGTGACTAAGATCACCAAGCACGAAATGATCGAGGGAGAACTCGGTTGATTCGTCCATAACAAAGGGGAAGAGCCGCAAGCCATGTACAATCGGCTCAAGACGATGGTCAATCAAGTGCGCAACCTCGGGAGCACCAAGTGGGATGACCATGAGATGGTCAAGGTTATTCTTAGATCACTTGTTTTTCGTAATCCCACTCAAGTGCAACTAATCCATGGAGACCATAGATATAAACAGATGTCTCTCGAGTAAGTGATTGGCAAGTTTGTGAGCTTTGAACTTATGATCAAAGACTCCAAACATATTGTCAACTTGGAGCAAGGCACCACCTCTACACCCGAGGTGCAACCCGTTGCATTCAAAGCAACGGAAGAAAAGGAGGAGTCTACGCCAAGTAGGCTTCCAATTGACACCTCCAAGCTCGATAACGAGGAGATGGCTCTCATCATTAAGAGCTTTCACCAAATCCTCAAGCAAAGGAGGGAGAAGGACTACAAGCCCTGCTCTAAAAGGGTGTGCTACTGGTGTGGTAAGTCCGATCACTTTATAGCTAAATGTCCATATTCTAGTGAAAGTGATAGGGACGAAGACAAGAAAGGGAAGAAGAAGACGGAGAAGAAGAAGTACTACAAGAAGAAGGGTGGCAAGGCACACATGGGGCGGGAATGGGACTCCGACAAGAGCTCCATCGACTCCTCCTCTGACGAGGACACCGCCAACATCGCCATCAACAAAGGTCTCCTCTTCCCCAACGTCGGCCACAAGTGTCTCATGGCTAAGGACGACAAGAAGAAGAAGGTATACTCTAGAGCCACCCCTAAATATACTACATCTGATGATGAGGGTAGCTCTAGCAATAATGAAGATGATTTAATTTCTCTCTTTGTTGCCAACCTTAACATAGACCAAAAGAAAAAATTGAATGAACTAATTGAAACCATTAACGAGAAGGATGATCTCTTGGAATGCCAAGAGGACTTGCTCGTTAAGGAAAATAAAAAATTTGTGAAATTGAAGAATGCTTATGCTCTAGAAGTAGAAAAATATGAAAACTTGTCTAGGGAGCTTAGCATTTGCAATGATTCAATTTCCTGTCTTAGAAATGAGAATGCTAGTTTAAATGCTAAGATAGAAGAATTGAATGTTTACAAACCCCCTACATCTACTGTTGAGCATGTCACCATTTGCACTAGATGTAGAGATGTTAATGTTGAAGCTATTGATGACCACCTTGCCATGATTAAACAACAAAATGATCACTTAGCTACATTAAATGCTAAAATTGCCAAGCATGAACTAGAAATTGAAAAATTTAAATTTGCTAGAAGCATGCTCTATAATGGGAGATGCCATGGCATTAAGGATGGGATTGGTTTCCAATAAGGGAACCAAAACAACACCAAACTTAACGCCCCTAAGAAATTATCTAATTTTGTAAAGGGCAAGGCTCCCATGGTTCAGGATAGAGAGGGTTACATTTTGTATCCTGCAAACTATCCTGAGCATAAAATTAGGAAAATTCATGCTAGGAAACCTCATACTATTTCTCAACATGCTTTCATGTATAAAAATGAGGCTTCTAGTTCCAGGCATACCACTCATATCAAAATGTCTAAAAAGAAAATTCCTAATGCATCAAATGAACATAACATTTGATTTAAACTTTTGATGCTTCTTATGTGCTTACTAACAAATTAGGCAAAGTAGTTGCCAAATATGTTGGGGGCAAACACAAGAGTCCAAAGACTTGTGTTTGGGTACCCAAGGTGCTTGTTTCTAATGTCAAAGGACCCAAGACTGTTTGGGTACCTAAGAACAAGGCCTAAAATTGTTTTGTAGGTTTATGCATCCGGTGGATCAAGTTGGATAATCGATAGCGGGTGCACAAACCACATGACATGGGAGAAAAGGATGGTCTCCTCATATGAGAAAAATGTAGATCCCCAAAGAGCTATCACATTTGGGGATGGAAATCAAGGTTTGGTCAAAGGTTTGGGTAAAATTGCTATATCTCCTGACCATTCCATTTGTAATGTTTTTCTCGTAGATTCTTTAGATTACAATTTGCTTTCTGTTTCTCAATTATGCAAAATAGGCTACAACTATATTTTTACTGATATAGGTGTTACTGTCTTTAGAAGAAGTGATGATTCAATAGCATTTTAGGGAGTGTTAGATGGTCAGCTATACTTAGTTGATTTTAATGATAACCAAGCTGAAGTAGACACTTGCTTAATTGCTAAGACTAACATGGGCTGGCTCTGGCATCACCGACTTGCCCATGTTGGAATGAAGAATCTTCACAAGCTTCTAAAGGGAGAGCACATTTTAGGACTAACAAATGTTCATTTTAAGAAAGACAAGATTTGTAGCGCATGTCAAGCAGGGAAGCAAGTTGGAGTCCATCATCCACATAAGAACATCATGACGACAGACATGCCGCTTGAGCTGCTCCACATGGACCTATTCGGCCCGATCGCTTATATAAGCATCGGTGGGAGTAAGTACTGTCTAGTTATTGTGGATGATTATTCTCGCTTCACTTGGGTATTCTTTTTGCAGGAAAAATCTCAAACCCAAGAAACCTTAAAGAGATTCTTAAGACGGGCGCAAAATGAGTTCAGATTGAGAATCAAAAAGATTAGAAGCGATAATGGAACGGAGTTCAAGAATTCACAAATTGAAGGATTTCTTGAGGAAGAGGGAATCAAGCATGAGTTCTCTTCTCCCTACACACCTCAACAAAATGGTGTAGTGGAGAGGAAAAATAGAACTCTACTAGACATGGTGTTGGGGCGAAGGCGAAGACGCTACCCTTCGCTCGATGCCTTCGTCGAGTCGCTACACCATCGAAGACCGCACCCGAACGACCCGGGGGCGCCCACCGGATGAAGACCGGCACGGTCGGCCTTCGTCCCCTCCAATGCGAGACGAAGGCAGAGCTCCATCAAAGTTTGCCAATTCCACGTCCCCATCGTGTCCGGAGGCCCACATGGGATTCAGCCCACCGTAACGGGCCCCGCACGGATAAGCATGTTACGGGCCTCATGTGTAATAGCCTTTCCTGTAATGACGGTCTGTAACCTCCCCTTGTGGGAATATTTTGTGGATAGTCTGGGTACCCGAGGGCATAAACGTCTTTGCCAGGGGACGGTGGGCACTCGGGTGCCTATAAATACCCCCGTACAGTGCCCTTGAGTGGCCAGGTTAATAGAGCTTTCACTATTCCCCATTGAACCGTGCAAACACTCTCACCACTCACCCGTTGGATCCACTTGCCCAAAAAAGCAAGTACCAATATTTGGCGCCCACCGTTCGTGCTACGAACAAACAACCCGCGATGGCACCCAAGCGAGCTAGTTCGAAGGCAGCCCCGTCCATCGATGAAGCGGCGAAAGCAGCGCTGCTAGCTGAGAAGAAAGGCAAGGCCCTCGCGGACAACACTCACCAAGAAGCCTCCGAAGACGAAGCTGTTAGCAAAAGACAGCGTCAAGAGCACCCCACCCCCGAAGGCACCGTACGCACTTGCAGCTCCGGAGGACTACTGCAAGCACCACCTCCAGGCTTTGCCCCGCCAGAGGGCGAAGACGCAATAAAAGACGGCGAAATCATCGGCATATCAGCCGAAGAACAGCTACAGCTACGGGCCTTGCTTATCAAGAACCGCAACCTACAAAAACAGAAAGACATCCTCGAGGCCAAGTGCCACCGTGCAGGCCAAGGTGCACCAGATGATATGAGACGAAGAGCAGAGAGCTCGGGAGCTCGAGCAAGAAATCACGCTCATGTAGAGCGAAGACCAGCATGACCTGCAGCGCGGACCGCCCCTCCAACAGTGCATCCCAGCCGGAGACCTCTTCATACCTCAGCGAGGGCCCTTCATCCCGCATGTCACCGCCTTCCAAGGGATCAACTACCTAGACGAGTGAAGCCCCCTGGCTCCGCAACTTCAAGCGTCACCTTGGCCCACCAACTTCAGAGCAGGGACCTACCCCAAGTACAACAACAGCACTGACCCAGCACAATACATAATGAGCTACCAAGTCGCTGTCGCATCATCCGAAGGGAATGACGCCACAATGGCCAAATCTTTTATCATCGCGCTCGAAGGTCCGGCCCTGACCTGGTACACTAGGTTGCCACAACTATCTATCGACTCCTGGAAAGGACTCTAGGACAAGTTCCTGCTCAACTTCCAAGGGTACCGACCCGATACTGACGCCTTGGCCGAGCTGTCACTCTGCAAACAGCAAGAGAAGGAAACCCTTCAGGAGTACTACTGAAAGTTCTTCACTCTCAAGTCACAACTGCCATCGGTCGACGACCACATCGCAATCCATTACGCCATCAGCGGCCTTCGGGCTGTCGTCCTATACAGCCACTGCATCAGGAACCCACCCAAAAACCTCCAAGAGCTATATCAGCTATTCAAGAAGTACGCTAGATCCGAAGAGCTCCATCAGCGAAAGGTCGAATCTCAGAGAAAGCCTAAGGACCCTCCACAGTCCAGCAGAACCTAGACAAGACCTTCGCAGCCAGACTCCGGACGCGACAGCCGCAGCCAACAGCAGGTGCACAACATAGCTAACCAGCACCCCGCAGGCGAGACCGTTCGCCGTCAGGAATATCCCCCAGGGCCGCGGTAATGGCACGCGAGGGCGGGGCCGGGGACGGACGCAACAACCACACATATTTTACTGCCTGTTTCATGTCGAGGATTGCGCGCACCCAACAAGAGATTGCCCGGAAACGAAGGCCACTAGGGACAGGATGTCTCGAACACAGCCAGCCGACAACCAGAGAGTCGTCGCGCACACATACCACCACCACCAACAACAACCATACAACAACGAACACGTCCAACATCCACCCAACCACACATACCAGCACCATCAGGAAGTGCAAGTTATTCCACCCCCGCCTCCACCTCCGCATCAGCTGAACCAAAATCACCCCCAAGCACTTCGTCGAGCAGCCGTATCGTGGAGTCATCCACATGATCACCGGAGGGTCCAGCGTCGACTTCGAAATGAAGCGGTAGAAGAGGGATCATTACCAAAGTGTTAACCACATCGCTCTCACTGGCCTAGTGGTACAAACAAGGTGGTCACATGTGCCACTAACCTTCGACGCTAGAGATGTTGATCTACGTAGCGCACCCCACATCGACGCCATGGTGATCAACTATAGCATAGCAGGCTGGGACCTGCACAAAGTCCGGGTTGACAACGGCAGCCAAGTAGACATCATCTTCCTGCATGCCTTCGACCACATGGGTATCAGCTACAGCTTACTCAAGCCTTCGGACAACCCCCTATATGGCTTCGATGGCAAGGGCACCTTCCCTGTCGGCAAGATAGAATTACCCCTGTCATTCGGTGTAGCACCCAATGCACGAAGTGAGCAGGTCACCTTCGACATCGTCGACATGGTTTACCCATACAACGCTATAATGGGCCGGGGCTCCATCAATAAATTTGAAGCGGCCATTCACGGACTTAACCTCTGCATGAAAATTCTGGGTCCACAAGGCGTGATAACAGTTTATGGTAACCAGCAGACTGCACGCAATATCAAGAGAGACTTCGTTCCAGGCCAACAGAACATACACTGCCTGTCAACACAACGCAAGGTCTTTGAATAGACCCGCCCAGTCGCCGACGAAAAAGTAAAGGCGCAGCTACAGAGCAACGACGGAACGAATGCGGTTCCCCTTGATCCAGTGACGCCCAAGCAAATGGTTGTGATAAGCGAAGACCTAACCTCGCGAGAAGATGAGAAACTAATCTCCTGTCTCTCTCCGAAACAAGGACGTCTTCGCTTGGTCCGCCCTCGACCTGGTCAGAGTCAGCCGCACCATCATTGAGCACGGTATGGGCATCGACCCTTCGGTGCGCTTAAAAAAGCAGCGACTGCGCAAAATGTCCGACGAAAAGACAAAAGCCACCAAAGCCGAGGTGCACCGCCTGCTAGAAGCCAACTTCATCGAACCAATCGCCTATCCTACATGGCTCGCCAACGTGGTCATGGTACAAAAGAAAAGCGACAAGTGGCGCATGTGCATCGACTTCACCAGCCTCAACAAGGCCTGTCCCAAGGACAATTTCCTGCTGCCACGGATTGACAAAATAGTCGATAGCGCAGCCGGATGCAAAGTCATGTCTCTTCTCAACTGCTTCTCTGGCTACCACCAGATATACATGAAAGAGGAAGATAAGGCCAGCACCAGTTTCATCACACCCTTCGGCATGTACTGCTTCATCAGGATGCCAGAGGGACTCAAGAACGCTGGGTCAACCTTCTCTCGCCTCACCAAGACGGTGCTCGAAAGCCAAGTGGGCTGCAACATTTTCACATACGTGGACGACATCGTTGTCGCGAGCAAAAATAAAGAAGATCACTTGGCCGACCTCGTAGAGACGTTCGCCAATATGTGGGACGCGCGACTTTGTCTCAACCCCGAGAAGTGCGTCTTTGGAGTTTGCCAGGGAAAAATACTCGGCTACCTTGTGTCGCACCGCGGGATCGAGGCCAACCCAACCAAGATCCAAGCAATCATCAACATGACACCCCTGCAGTCAACTAGGGATGTCCAAAGACTGACAGGCAGATTGGCCGCCTTGAACAGATTCATTTCTAAGTCCATAGACCGAAGTCTACCCTTTCTCAAGACACTGCGTGGCGCAAAAAACTTCACGTAGGGACCAGAGCAGGCGGCAGCCTTCGAGTCACTCAAGCAACACCTGTCAGATTTGGCAACTCTCGCCAGTCCCGACCCCTCGCTGCCTCTGCTACTCTACATTGCAGCCTCGCCATGCGCAGTCAGCGCAGCGTTAGTACAGGAGCAAGACAGAGACAGCACGGCCCGATAATGCCCAGTCTACTACGTCTCTGAAGTCCTCTCGGCCTCAAAGTGCAACATGACCAAACTAGAAAAAATTTCATACGCAGTTGTCATGGCATCGCGCAAGCTGCGCCACTACTTCGAAGCGTTTAAGGTGTGGGTCACATCGGACAGGGGTCTAGGAGAACTGTTCAGAAACTCGGAGGCGTCCGTTCGCATCGCTAAATGGGCAGCCGAACTCTCTGGGTATCACATCACCTTTGAACTCAGGACAATGATCAAATCGCAGGTCCTGGCAGACTTCATCATTGACTGGACAGGGCCAACATGGCAGCAAGAAGAGTCTCTAGAGAAGGTATGGATCATCCACTGCGATGGCGCGTGGTGCTATGCGGGGGCAGGCGCAGCGGCAATTATCACGTCACCTACAGGCGTCAAGTACAAATACGCGGCACGCCTTAGCTTCGCCTTGGAGTCTGACAGATGCACCAACAATATAGCAGAATATGAAGCTATCATCCTGGGCCTTCGCAAACTGCGAGCACTCGGTGTCACCACATGCATCGTTAGGACAAATTCCAAAGTAGTTGCTGGCCAGGTCGAAAAAGAATACTCAGCAAAAGACCCTGCACTCATGCAATATCTCACAGCTGTTCGCAGTCTCGAGAAACAATTCAAGGGCTTCACCCTACAGCATGTGGATCATGCCAGGAACAAAGAGGCCGACACGTTGGCTAAGGCAGCGGCCAAAGGCGAGGCCTTGCCCTCCGACGTGTTCTACCACGTCATCGGCACACCAGCTGTCCGCAACCCAGAAGGCTTACAAATAACTAATGACGCCGAAGGCCATCGCATTGTCAACCTCATCATGGGTGAAGATTGGCGGGCCACAATAACTTTGTATCTGCAGGGCCATTACCATCCAAGTGATATCAATGAGGCCAAACGCCTGAAGCACTAAAGTCGGGACATCACATTACTCGAAGGCCAGTTGTACAAGAAGGGGGTTAGTCAGCCCATGCTAAAATGCGTGACTGAAAGCGAAGGCATCCAAATCCTTCGCGAAGTCCACAGCGAAACTTGCGGCTCTCACTCAGAACCCAGAGCCCTCGCTGCCAAGGTGATCCGTCAAGGATTTTAGTGGCCTGCAATAATCTGTACTGTGAATCGAGTCATGAGGTCTTGCGAAGCATGCCAAAAGTTTTCCCCTCGCTCAAGCAACCCTTCGCAATTCACCAAGCTAATCACCCACACCTAGCCACTTCAACGCTAGGGGCTGGATATTGTCGGACCTCTACCCATGGCTCAAGGGAACCTTAAGTTCACCTTCGTTGCCGTTGAATACTTCACTAAGTGGATCGAGGCCAGGGCAGTATCCATAATAACATCGAAGACCGCCCAAAAGTTCTTCTGGCAAAACATTGTCTGCCGCTTTAAAGTTCCATCCAAACTCAAAGTCGACAATGACAAACAGTTTGATAGCCAAGAATTCAGGGATTTCTGCTTATCCATCGGCACCAATCCTGTCTTCGCCTCGGTCTATCACCCACAATACAACGACATCATTAAGCGCGCTAACGATAAGATTTTCACCGCCATCAAGAAAAGGCTCCTCAACGACAAAAAGGGCAAATGGGCCGACCAACTACCTGAAGTGGTATGGGCCCTAAACACGACAGAATGCTGGGCAACGGGATTCACGCCATTTTATCTATTGTATGGATCCGAGGCCATGACACCACAAGAGATCAAGCATGGGTCGCCCTGAACAAACACATCAACAGTCCTCGACGTCGATGAACCAACGTCCAAAGATCTCATCGACAGAGACCGCATCCTCGCCCTACAGGCCCTCAACAAATATCAGGCCCAAACCAAGGCCTGGCACGACAACGCAGTTGTCCCAAGAGAGTTCAACAAAGGAGACCTCGTACTCATCCGGACCACCCGGACAGAATCACGGGGCAAGCTGGAGCCGAAATGGGAGGGTCCATTCATCGTCAAGTCGAAGGCATCCCCCAGCGCGTACAGGCTAGTAACGCCTTCCGGCGAAGACTTAGAGCACTCCTAGAACATTGACAACCTCCGAAATTTTTTTGTTTAACCCTAAGGGCCCATGCACCCTTGTAATTCAGCAAATAATGTTATTCCAGCCCGCACTCTTTTCCTCCCGGGGGCGAGGTTTTTAACGAGGCGGAGCCATGTAATATACCAGCAAAAGCCCCCGCAAAAACAAAAACTCAGGTGCAACATGTCGAAAAAGACCGCTTCAACGGTCTGGCATTTGACCAATTCGAAGTCACCACGACAGGTAGCAAAGACTACCCTCACGTGCGACACAATCCGTGCAAAAGTCGCCTAAGGGTGCAGCCGGATAAGCACAACAAGTGCGTCAATCGAAGTCTTTTATTCAAAAGACAAGCCGAGCAAAAATCGCCTAAGGGTGCAGCCAGATAAGCACAACAAGTGCGTTAATCGAAGTCTTTTATTCAAAAGACAAGCCGTGCAAAAGTCGCCTAAGGGTGCAGCCGGATAAGCACAACAAGTGCGTTAATCGAAGTCTTTTATTCAAAAGACAAGCCATGCAAAAGTCGCCTAAGGGTGCAGCCGAATAAGCACAACAAGTGCGTCAACCGAAGCCTTTTACCAAAAAGACACTCTATGCAAAAGTCGCCTAAGGGTGCAGCCGGACCACCACAGCAAGTGCACATTACGAAGTCTCTCACTTAAAGACGGCCAACAACAAATTACAATACAAGTCGTAGTTACATACAATCAGCGAAGGGTCACCAGACCCGCCGCACAAATAGATACAACCACGCCCTCCATCGCCATCGGACAACGCGAGGGCACCACATATTACATCGGCTCAACCTTCGGAATGATGCCCGCCTCCCTATAATTAAACAACATTATTTTCAACTCCTCACCCTCAAAAAGATTCTGCAAATCCCCTTCGTCAATACTCGCCCCGATCGGTGAAGACAGTAGATCTTCTTTACCAAACCAGTCTATCCGAAGGCAAGTTCGCTCCAACCCCATTCGTCGACGCCCACCACTTCATGAACTCTCCCCAACACTACGCTTCGCCACCACTCTTTGCTGGCGGCGTTCGACCCCCGCCCCAGTCGGGACATCCAACGCTTCACCCGCATCCAGCCGCGGCGAAAGCTCCGCCGCGGCCACATCCAACACAGCAAAATAATCCAAGTCTTCATCCGAAGACCCTTCGCTCTAGGAAAACGGACTCCCAAACTCACCATCAAATGACAAAGACCCAGATTCAGAACCAGACAAATTGTCATTAGCAGGCACTGCGGTTGTGGCCGCCACAAAATTAGTATCGCCAGCAACGGTTGCTTGCGCAGGCCCACACGTCGGAACCTGCGCAGCAACCGAGTTTCAGTATCACAAAAACAAAGTCCTAAATCCGATATCCCTAGCCCCTATCCCGCCACCTGCGAAGGATCAGTCAACGCTGCAGGGCCTGCAGCAGCCATTTCGACCGCCGCCTTCGATGTGTCCTCCCCAGTCGGTGTGGCAGCCGGCACAGGATCCTCATCAGCACAGGTCGGCGTGGAGGTCTCCATGGCCCCTTCGCCAGCACCGGACGGCGCTGCCAGCTGCCCCTCAATCGCCTCCTTCGCACCCGCAGGCGAGGGCAGCGCGCTCTCTAGGTCCCCGAGATCCTCGACCTCCTCATCATACGCCATTGTTGGGACTTGTTCTCAAATGCTATGAGTTAAGAACAAGGCAACACAAAATGTTAAAGGTTAATGCCCTTCGTCCTTTGAAGCATTATTTCCCTTAGGATATAATGATCTTCAGACGAAGGTCACAAAGGATGAACCTTCATCATTGCAGTATATGGTAACAGAAGAAGTATACAGAATATAGAAGACAACATAAACAATCATATAACATTATTAATTCATTCTCATTATATTATTATGGAAAGACAGAAACAATATTGAATTATAAATGTACCTTCGGCTTGATGAAAGACAAAAGTACAAGTGTGACGCACAAATGAATACAAGTCAGCGTGAACAGTACGGGGGTACTGTTCATCTATTTATAGGCACAGGGTGCAGCCTATGCAAAATTACATTCATGCCCTTCATGTTTACTATTGACATTAGGACAATCTATCGAGGACTAAAAAGCCTTTTCCTATTTAAGTCGGTTCCTTTTCTGCTACTGAGCCGAAGCTTCCTTGCGCATAGCTTCGGAACTAGTTCGACCTTCGTCCCAACCATGCTTTTTGTATTATGGACAGCTTCGTTCCGATACCGAAGGCTCCTATACATATATTACGCTTGGGAAAACATTGTTAATCATGTTTTTGAGGACCTTCGAAAGACGAAGGCCCCCAACAGTAGCCCCTCGCAGTATTAATTTGTTAAGATAACGAATTCAGACTGCGACATGGACAAAGGCCTTAAGCCGAAGGTCCAAAAAAACACCTTCCCCTTGCTAGAATAGCAACAGTCAATGACAGACGGGGCCCTCCAATTTGCAGTGCGCTGAGCGTATAAATAAGAACTCACACCAGCTGCATTTTGATACACTACTTGTGCCATTTGCCTTATTTTCTCAATTTTATAGCTCTTGCTCACTAGCGCTTGATAGTTTTTCAAGTTCTCTGAGCTTTGGTTTAAAAGACGCGTTTTCTCCATATCTGAAGAAAAAATGTCTCAAGGCAAGAAGGTTGCTGCTAAGACAAAGCCGACTGAGGAGGAGAAGCTATTTGAGGAGAAGAAGACTATCGATCCTTATATTGCTGGATTTGTGGAGTCGATGGCAAAAACAAATACAGAGAAGATTACTAAAGAGATATTGGAAGGCTTATCTAAAGATACTGATGACAGCGATAGCTATGATGTAGAAAGTGGGGACGAAGATTCTGAGGATCGGCCCTAGAGGCCAAGTCATTCAATCTTTGGAAAATCAACCATCAAACATAGTCATCTTGAAAATATGAGAGAAAGGTACTTTTGGGATATGTCTATTGTTAGGGCTGGCGGCGATAACAACGTCCCTGCTCCTGAGAAGAACGAAGTTGTGATTTTCCGAAGCTTCTTCAAGGCTGGGCTTCAGTTTCCTTTGAGTAAGTTTGTAGTTGAAGTGCTGAAGACGTACCAAATCTTCCTTCATCAGATCACCCCCGAAGCCATAATAAGGATGGGGATTTTTGTCTGGGCAGTAAGGAGCCAAGGGCTAGAGCCAAGTGCAAAGTGCTTCTGCAGTATGCACGAACTTCTGTATGAGACGAAGGCCACGGGTAAAGAATAGTACCACAACAACTTTGGTTGTTATGGATTTATCGCTCGCCCCAACGCAAGCCACCCAGTGCAACATTTCGGAAGAGATGGCCCGGGGCTTGGATGGAAGAATGGTTTTATGTGAAGAATGATTTGTCAGCAAGGGAAGACATTAAGGAAGTCATTATGCGCCCCATTTGGTCCCGCTTTGGCCTCCGAAGGCCTAAGGTCAAAATTGATGACGCCGCCGAAGCGTGTCAGAAGGCCTTCAGTACTGTCTGCTCCTTCATCAGCACAAGAGATTTAGTTCAAGAGCATATAGCATTCAGAGTGTGACCGCTTGTAGAAAGCTGGGAAGTGCCAAAGGAGACCATCAGTAACTCTAGCGAAGGTGATTTGGTTCGACTGAAGTATACATTCAGGTTTGGGGATAAGTTTGATGAACCAAACGACGACTGGCTGAAATGTATCAAAGCTACAAGTGATGAACTGCTTGGAGCATATTCCAAGGCAGAAGATAATGCGTTGTCTGCAACCTTTGGAGGTCGGGGAAAAAAAGAGAATGAACAGAGTTTTTGACGCCATTGGCTTTGTCTACCCCGACTACCGCTACTCGCTGTGGGGACAGGGGAAAAAAAGAAAGGCTGCTGCTTCGGCCGCCTTAGTTGAGCCTGTGCCGAAGGGCAAAAAGATGAAGGTTCTTACCCACCGGTCGTGTTACATTGAACCGACCGTGGTGCCTGAGTTTGGCGAGGAAGCCTCTTCAGCTGCTGAAACAAGAGTGACTGCTCCGATTGTGCAGAGCCCTGAAGAGTCAGTTGTAAAACCGAAGTTACCTTCAGTTAAGTTGGTTGAGACGAAGGCTGATAAGGATAAGGCTAAAGGGTCGAAATTTGAAAAATAACAAAAATGCCAGAGATTTTGAGTCCGTCAACAGAGATAATAGTGCCAAAAGCACAAAAGGGTTCTGCCGCAACTCCTAAGAGGAGAAGGATGGCAAGCGTGTTAGATGTTGTACTAGAAACAACAAAATCCTTGAGTCCTGCTCCTTCAGGAAAAATTATCGAAGCTTCCAAAGCCCTACCCGAAGCTGAAACGAAGCAAGCAGAAGTCGAGGCTGCAAAAATTCAAGCTGAAACTGAAGTTGGGCCTTCAGAGCCCATCGAGACAGAGCCTATCGTAGTTGAAGAAAAAGCAGCAAAGGAAATTACGTCTGAAGAGTTTGAAGCTGCTGCTACCGAAGCTTCAAAGGAAAGTCTTGATTACATCATTCGTCATGCTTCTGGGAAGAGACTTTCTCAGGAAGAAAAGCTAGAAGCGCTACACTATGCCCAAAAATTAAAATACCCGAAGGGGGCATTAGTGTTTAATGGCAGTGGGGAAGAAGATTTTCTGTACTGTCTCCCGAATAATAAAGAGATATTCGTCTGGTGGGAGATAGGTAGAAGCATCGGATTCCCGACGCTAGAAGATGGCCTTTCAATATTATCAAAGGATGAGCTTGCTGACAGCTTGGCATATAATAGCATAAAGGTATAAGAGTTATATTTAAACTTTAAAAATGGGGTATTTTACTTGACATACTTATCATTTTCTCCATTTGCAGGGCCTGATTCTTAGCAATGCGCTAAGGGCCCAGAAAGACATTGAAGATGAAGGATATACGATGACTCTGAACAATCTTCATTCAGAGGTAATCGAACTAAGGAACGAAGGTCTTGAAAAAGACAAGATCTGGATTTCATTGGTAAACAAAGTGAAAGAAGATGAAGCCAGTTTCAAGGCTTAAGCTAAGATTCAAAAGAATGAGATCGAAGATCTTCGGAAACAATTGGTCGAAGCCAAAGAAAAGTGCGGTCTCGCAGAAGCTAACCGAGATATTAGTGAATATTGGAGAAACTATTTAGAAAAACAGTTGAAGAACTTTGCGCATCCAAAGAAAGATGTTTTTAAAAATCTTTGGGCTGCGTGGAGAAAATAAAGGCTAGCTTCGCCAACGTGGGCGCTTATTCTAACGAAGATAACTTCATACGAGGCGACCCAGAAGGTGTTATCGAATGGATAAGTGGAGAAGCCGAAGCTTTCGAAGAGATTTTAAGTGATCGCGGGGATGTCTGCGCGTTCTCCAGTGCAAGGGGAATTTCAGCCATCCTGGAGAAGGCGGGATGCGACCATGTCAAGACCCTGGCCTAGGCCGAAGCTGCCTTCTCCATGGATGACACAAAGGATCCCTCGGCTGAAGCAAGCTTAATGGGCGAGAAATTTTACAACGACATCTGGGTAAATGGTGGCCGAGAGATGGCTCACGAAATCATGAAGAAAAGTGAGAAAGACATCCATGACGCCCGAGTACAAGCAAAACAGGCTAAAGAAGCTACAGAGCGCGAGAGACGCATAGGTATTGCTTTGCGGCATCTAGCTTCAGTATTTGTTTTTGTAGCTTCGTACTAATTAATTTTTACTGTAGCTGAATTATCTCCACCACCGGAACCGTTCGACCCCCTGGCCGACCCAGAGACGAAGGAAGCACTGGAGATCATCTATATAGCTGAATCTATCGTTGACGAAGTCATCAATAAATTGCTGAATGAGGTTGCGGAGAAGGTCCTAAAGGAAGACTAGTTGTTATTGAAAAAACATTTTTAGATGGTCAATGTAGCTTTGTTGTAAAAAGACTGTAATATTCAATATGTATATCTTTGAATCTATTATGTAAATTATTTATAATTCACTTCTTTACGATGCATGAAACTTTTATGTACATACCGTTTTGAGCCTTCGGCGAAAAAATACCTTCCCTTCTTTTCATGCTTTGTAAAGAAAAAGATCCATGCTTCGTGAGAATATCCATGCTTCGTAAATACATTCACGCTTCGTAAAGACAAGGAATCCCTTCTTTTGCAACAAAGTTGATGAAGCTGTATACTTTGTGCCTTAGCATATTTTCACTTTTATAAAGCATTCTCTGAAGATCGACTTCGTATTCAATTAGTGCCATTGGTGCGATATGATGTATGATGTGATGCTATGCGAGATGATGTGATGATATGATGCAAAGAATGATGCTAATGCCGAAGATACACACTCACACACCCACGCTGAAACACAAAAGCTCTACGTCCCCTTAGGAACGATCTCTTTGCCATTTATTTTTCGGCTTCACCGCTTATTTTTCGGTGTAAGTTCTGCATCCCCTTAGAAACGTCTTTTGAACTTCTTTGCCTTCTATTTCGGCGGTATATGTTCTGCATCCCCTTAGGAACGTCTTTTGAACTTCTTCGCCTTATATTTCGGTGGTATTTGGCTCTGCATTCCCTTTGGAACGACTTTTGAGCAGAAAACTTACACTGTGCTCCCTTAGGAACGACTTTTTGTAGTTTCGTCGATTTTTAGCTATGCATTCTCTTAGGAACGACTTTTGAGCTTCGTTAATTTTTTTAGCTTCGTAAGTCTGTGAAGAAGATATCTTTCATTCTGATAGAAGCGAAAGTATTACAAGGAATTAAAACTAGATTTACATTAATTGTTCCTTATTGAAAAACAAAATGACATAAAGCATAAAAGTATTTCAGGGGTAGGATATTGCTCAATAAATGTGCTTCGATTCTGGCACAGTACTGTTGACTGTGCGAGCTTCGGATTCCTCCTTGAACTCTCGTTGCTGCTGGGTGTGCTGGCGTCCTTCTGGCTGCTGGCTTCGGGAGTAGGTCGGTTGTAGTTGTGGTGGGGGTGGGAGTTGTGGCTAGGAAGCCTGTGAATGGCTAGCCAAAGCAACAGAAGCTGCAGGATGATTGCCCACATACTCTGGTATGTAGGGAGAGTGGCACGAAGCAGTGTGCAAGACCTGCTTCGGCTGATTCTGCCGAGCTTCGGCTTCTGCAATCTCCTTTTGCTTCTGAATAGTGATTTGGCACATTCTTGTAGTATGGCCCTTGTCCTCACCATAGAATAAACAGTAGATCTTCCTCGGCTGATCCCCGAACCTTCCTTCGAAGCCCCTAGCGCCTCTGCCCCTTGTAGCTGGTGGCCTGAAAGAACTTTACTGTTGCCCCGAAGCTTGTGATGTGTATTGTGACCTTTGAGGCTGGTTCCCTTTGTCGTCGTTCTGACTGGAGCTGTGGATCGACCTGATATGCCTCGAATGGATTCGTCCTCCAAAGCCCCTAGTCATCTCAGAGAATCTGTATGCTTCCTCCCTTCTTTGGCGGAAGTCATTATCAGCCCGAATGTATTCATCCATCTTCTAGAGCAGCTTCTCCAGAGTCTGTGGGGGCTTTCTGGCGAAATATTGAGCAGTAGGTCCTAGCCGAAGGCCCTTGATCATGGCCTCAATAACAATTTCATTGGGCACTGTAGGCGCTTGTGCCCTCATTCGCAAGAACCTTCGGACATATGCCTGAAGGTATTCTTCGTGGTCTTGCGTGCATTGGAACTGGGCCTGAGCTGTGACGGGCTTCGTTTGAAAGCCTTGGAAACTGGTAACCAGCATGTCTTTGAGCTTCTGCCACGACATGGTAGTCCCTGGTCGAAGAGAAGAATACCATGTCTGGGCTACATTCCGGACTGCCACGACGAAAGACTTCGCCATGACTGCGGTGTTGCCCCCGTACAAAGATATAGCTGCTTCGTAACTCTGAGAGCACCTAGAGGGGGGAGGGGGTGAATAGGTGATCCTGTAAAAACTTGAAACTTAAAGCCACAAAACTTGATTAGGAGTTAGCACAATAAAATCAAGTGGCTAAGGAGAGCTCTTGTGAAGCACAATAGACACAGTGAGAATAAGCACAAGAGACACGAGGATTTATCCCGTGGTTCGGCCAAGTACGACACTTGCCTACTCCACGTTGTGGCGTCCCAATGGACGAGAGTTGCACTCAACTCCTCTCAAGTGATCCAATGATCAACTTGAATACCACGGTGTTCTTCTTTTCTTTACTCTTTCCCGTTTGCGAGGAATCTCCACAACTTGGAGTCTCTCGCCCTTACAATGAGAATCAAAGTGAAAGCACTAGAGTAAGGGAGGGAAGCAACACACACAAATCCACAGCAAATACGCACACACACGGCCAAGACTCGAGCTCAAATGAATATCACAAGGTTCTCACTAGAACGGAGCTCGAATCACTAAGAATGTCAAACAAGTGCGCAAAGACGGAGTGTGAATGATCAAGAATGCTCAAAGTATGCTTGGTGTACTCCTCCATGCGCCTAGGGGTCCCTTTTATAGCCCCAAGGCAGCTAGGAGCCGTTGAGAGCAATCCAGGAAGGCAATTCTTGCCTTCTGTCGACTGGCGCACCGGATAGTCCGGTGCACCACCGGACATTGTCCGGTGTGGATTTCTTTCCTATTCTGGCGCAGCCGACCGTTGGAGACTTAGAGCCGTTGGCGCACCGGACACTATCCGGTGTACACCGGACAGTCCGGTGCCCCCATCCGACCGTTGGCTCGGCCACGCGTCACGCGCGGATTGCGCGGCCGACCGTTGGCGCGCCTGACCGTTGGTTCACCGGACAGTCCGGTGAATTATAGCCGTACGCTGTTGACTTGGTTCCCGAGAGCGGCGACTTCGCCACAGCCGACTCACCAGACACTGTCCGGTGCACCACCAGACAGTACGGTGATTTATAGCCGTACGCCACCATCAAGACCCGAGAGCAGCCAGTTGATCAGACGCCAGCCTGACGCACCGGACACTGTCCGGTGCACCACCGGACACTGTCCGGTGCACCTAGACTGAGCAGAGTCTTGGCTGCTCGAGCCAAGTCTTTTCCAACTGAATTTTCTCTGATTCTAGCACTTAGACAAATATGTTAGTACACAAAAACCAATGTACTAAGTCTAGAATCATACCTTTGTGTTGACTTCGCACTTCATCCACCATTTGGCATAGTTTAACACTTAAACCATTTGTGTTGGCACTTGATCACCAAAATACTTAGAAATGGCCCAAGGGCACATTTCCCTTTCAATCTCCCCCTTTTTGGTGATTTATGCCAACACAACACAAAGCAACTAAAAGAAGTGTAACATCAATGCAAATGAGAACACAAATTTGTTTTGATTCAAATTTGGCATATTTGGATCATTCTTTGCCACCACTTGGTTTGTTTTTGGAAATCAAACTCAATTTCCTATCTCTAAGTCAAACAACCTTGTTGAGGCATAGAGAGAGGTATTTCAAGAGAAATTGATCAAGAATTCAAAAACTCCCCCTTTTTCCCATAATCAACCATTATCCCAACAAGAGACCAACTTTTGTCAATAAGAGACAATAAGAGTATTTTGACAAATCAAAAAGCTCTACTCTACTATTTTCAAAATTTTCATGTGGTAGCTGATCCATTTCTTGCTTTGGCCTTATTTTCTCCCCCTTTGGCATCAAGCACCAAAACAGGATCAATCTCGGCCCTTAACCCCATTGCCTCACCAAAATCTTCAAATAAGAGTAAAAAGGCAATATGGGTATTGTGAGATGAACTTGGAGTAAGTTACCCTCTCATCGGAGTGCAGTGGAAGTCTTGCATGGTCCAAGTTCACCTTTTCCCTTTCAATCCTCCTTTGAGGCTAAATCAAGCAAGCTCGAACACATGGTTAGTCTCAAAGGGTCAAGTTGTAGCACATCTCCACCTAAGTATGTGCATCACTCGCAAATGGACTTTTGAGGTCCGTGGAGTGTTTGTACAACTTGAGCACCATAGATAAACAACAATATGCATAAAGGAACATGATCAAAGGCATAAACACATGTATGCTAAATCAATCCAAGTTCCGCGAATCTAGGACATTTAGCTCACTACGCAGCCTGCAAAAGGTCTTCTCATCTAAAGGCTTGGTAAAGATATCAGCTAGCTGGTTCTCGGTGCTAACATAAAACACTTCGATATCTCCCTTTTGCTGGTGGTCTATCAAAAAGTGATGCCGGATGTCTATGTGCTTTGTGCGGCTGTGCTCAACAGGATTATCCACCATGCGGATAGCACTCTCATTGTCACATAGGAGTGAGACTTTGCTCAGATTGTAGCCAAAGTCCCAGAGGGTTTGCCTCATCCAAAGTAGTTGCGCGCAACACTGTCCTGCGGCAACGTACTCGGCCTCAGCGGTGGATAGGGCAACGGAGGTTTGTTTCTTAGAACTCCACGACACCAGGGACCTTCCTAGAAATTAGCACGTCCCTGATGTACTCTTTCTATCGACCTTACATCCAGCATAATCGGAGTCTGAATATCCAATCAAGTCAAAGGTAGACCCCTTTGGATACCAGATCCCGAAGCAAGGTGTAGCGACTAAATATCTAAGAATTCGCTTCACGGCCACTAAGTGACACTCCCTTGGATCGGATTGAAATCTAGCACACATTCATACACTAAGCATAATATCCGATCTACTAGCACATAAGTAAAGCAAAGAACCTATCATGGACCGGTATGCTTTTTGATCAACAGACTTACCTCCTTTGCTGAGGTCGACGTGTCCGTCAGTTCCCATTGGAGTCTTCGCGGGCTCGGCGTCCTTCATCCCAAACCGCTTGAGCAAGTCTTGCGTATACTTCGTTTGGGAGATGAAAGTGCCGTCCTTGAGTTGCTTCACTTGGAACCCAAGGAAGTAGTTCAACTCACCCATCATCGACATCTCAAATTTTTGAGTCATCACCCTGCTAAACTGTTCACAAGACTTTTGGTTAGTAGAACCAAATATTATGTCATCGACATAAATTTGGCACACAAATAGATCACCGTCACAAGTCTTAGTGAAAAGAGTTGGATCGGCTTTCCCAACCTTGAAAGCATTAGCAATTAAAAAGTCTCTAAGGCATTCATACCATGCTCTTGGGGCTTGCTTAAGTCCATAGAGCGCCTTAGAGAGCTTACACACATGGTCGGTGTACCGTTCATCATCAAAGCCAGGGGGTTGCTCCACGTACACCTCCTCCTTGATTGGCCCGTTGAGGAAAGCGCTCTTCACGTCCATTTGGAACAACCTGAAAGAATGGTGAGCGGCATAGGCTAACAAAATACGAATCAACTCTAGCCTAGCCACAGGAGCGAAAGTCTCCTCAAAGTCCAAACATGCGACTTGGGCATAACCTTTTGCCACAAGTCGAGCCTTGTTCCTTGTCACCACCCCATGCTCATCCTGTTTGTTGCGGAACACCCACTTGGTTCCCACAACATTTTGCTTGGGACGCGGCACCAGTGTCCAAACTTCATTTCGCTTGAAGTTGTTGAGCTCTTCCTGCATGGCCAACACCCAGTCCGGATCTAGCAAGGCCTCTTCTACCCTGAAAGGCTCAATAGAAGAGACAAAAGAGTAATGCTCACAAAAATTAGCTAATCTAGAGCGAGTGGTTACTCCCTTGCTAATGTCACCCAAAATCTGGTCGACGGGATGGTTCCTTTGAATCATCACTCGAACTTGAGTTGGAGGGGCCTGTGGTGCTTCTTCCTCTTCAACTTGGACATCTTGTGCTCCCCCTTGATCACACGCCTCTTCTTGAGGAACCTGTTCATAATCTTGAATTGGGGGTTGCACCATTGTTGAGGAAGAAGGCTGATCTTGTTCCTTGAGTTCCTGCGGTCGCACGTCTCCAATCGCCATGGTACGAATCGCGTCCGTTGGAACATCATCCTCATCTACATCATCAAGCTCAACTTGCTCTCTTGGAGAGCCATTAGTTTCATCAAATACAACGTTGCTAGAGACTTCAACCAAACCCGATGATTTGTTGAAGACTCTATACGCCTTTGTATTTGAGTCATAACCTAACAAAAACCCTTCTACAACTTTGGGAGCAAATTTTGAATTTCTACCTTTCTTCACCAGAATGTAGCATTTACTCCCAAAAACTCAAAAATACGAAACGTTGGGTTTGTTACCGGTTAGAAGCTCGTATGATGTCTTCTTGAGGAGGCGATGGAGATAGACTCGGTTTATGGCGTGGCAAGCCGTGTTCACAGCTTCCGACCAAAACCGCTCGGGCGTCTTGAATTCTCCAAGCATCGTCCTCGCCATGTCTATGAGCGTCCTGTTCTTCCTCTCTACCACACCATTTTGCTGTGGTGTGTAGGGAGCGAAGAACTCGTGCTTGATTCCTTCCTCCTCAAGGTACTCCTCCACTTGAAGGTTCTTGAACTCGGACCCGTTGTCGCTCCTTATCTTCTTCACCTTGAGCTCAAACTCATTTTGAGCTCTCCTAAGGAAGCGCTTGAGGGTCCCTTGGGTTTCAGATTTATCCTGCAAAAAGAATACCCAAGTGAAGCGGGAAAATCATCAACAATTACTAAACCATACTTACTTCCCCCGATGCTAAGGTAGGCGACGGGTCCAAAGAGGTCCATATGCAGCAGCTCCAGGGGTCTTGATGTGGTCATCACATTCTTGCTGTGATGCGCACTTCCCACTTGTTTACCTGCTTGACAAGCTGCACAAGGTCTATCTTTTTCGAAATGCACATTTGTTAGACCTAACACATGTTCTCCCTTTAGAAGTTTGTGAAGGTTCTTCATCCCCACATGTGCTAGACGGCGATGCCACATCCAGCCCATGCTAGTCTTAGCAATTAAGCATGCATCTAGACCGGCCTCCTCCTTTGCAAAATCAACTAAATAGAGTTTGTCGTCTAGTACACCCTTAAAAGCTAATGAACCATCACTCCTTCTAAAGACAGACACATCTACATTTGTGAATAAGCAATTGTATCCCATATTACATAATTGACTAACCGATAAAAGATTATAACCTAGCGACTCTACCAAAAATACATTGGAGATAGAGTGCTCATTTGAGATGGCTATCTTGCCTAAGCCTTTAACCTTGCCTTGATTCCCGTCACCGAATATGATTGAATCTTGGGAATCTTTGTTCTTGACGTAGGAGGTGAACATCTTCTTCTCCCCCGTCATGTGGTTTGTGCATCCGCTGTCGATAATCCAGCTTGAGCCCCCGGATGCATAAACCTGCAAGGCAAATTAGGCTTGGGTTTTAGGTACCCAACTCTTGTTGGGTCCTACATGGTTAGTGATAATAGTCTTAGGAACCCAAATGCAAGTTTTATCTCCCTTACATTTGGCTCCCACCTTTTTAGCAATCACCTTTTTATTTTTACATGAAAGAATAAACTTAGCATTGCAAGCATGAAAGACAGTGGTAGATCCATTATATACTTTTCTAGGAGCATGAGACATAACATTCTTCCTAGATCTACCATTAAAGTTTGAACTCGAAGCAATCATGGCATGGGAGTCGAACGCATTACAACTCCTATCATAATGAACATTTCTAGAATCTTTCATAGCCATATTTCTACCATGCATAAAAGAACTAGAAGCAGTCATAGCATGTGAATCATAAGAATAATTCCTACAAACATTTCTAGAGAATTTCCTATTGCTATAAATGAAGGCATGATTCTTTTGATTGCTACTAGTCATAGGAGCCTTCCCTTTCTCCTTCGCGGGGATGGGAGCCTTATGACTTGTTAAGTTCTTGGCTTCCCTCTTAAAGCCAAGCCCATCCTTAATTGAGGGATGTCTACCAATAGTGTAGGCATCCCTTGCAAATTTTAGTTTATCAAATTCATTTTTGCTAGTCTTAAGTTGAGCATTAAGACTAGCCACTTCATCATTTAATTTGGAAATGGAAACTAGGTGTTCACTACAATCATCAATATTAAAATCTTTACACCTATTGCAAATCACAACATGTTCTATACAAGAGGTTGATTTATTAGCTATTTCTAACTTAGCACTCAAGTCATCATTGATACTTTTTAAGCTAGAGATTGATTCATGGCATGTAGACAATTCACATGAAAGCACTTCATTTCTTTTGACTTCTAGAGCAAGAGAATTTTGCGCACTAACAAATTTATCATGCTCTTCATATAAAAGGTCCTCTTGCTTTTCTAACAATCTATTCTTCTCATTCAAAGCATCAATTAATTCATTGATTTTATCAATTTTGGTTCTATCTAAACCTTTGAATAAATATGCATAGTCTATTTCATCATCACTAGATCCATCTTCACTTGAAGAAGCGTAAGTACTAGTATTACGAGTGCTTACCTTCTTTTCCCTTGCCATGAGGCAGGTGTGATGCTCGTTGGGGAAGAGGGATGATTTGTTGAAGGCGGTGGCGGTGAGTCCTTCATCGTCGGAGTCGGACGAGGAACAATCCGAGTCCCACTCTTTCCCAAGGTGTGCCTCGCCTTTAGCCTTCTTGTAAGTCTTTTTCTTTTCCCTCTTCTTTTCTTGATCCTGGTCACTATCATTATCGGGACAATTAGCAATAAAGTGACCAACCTTACCACACTTGAAGCAGGAGCGCTTTCCCTTCGTCTTGTTCTTTTTGGGATGCTCCTTGCGTCCCTTTAGCGCCGTCTTGAAGCGCTTGATGATGAGGGCCATTTCTTCCTTGTTGAGCCCCGCTGCCTCAACTTGCGCCACCTTGCTAGGTAGCACCTCCTTGCTACTTATTGCTTTGAGAGCAACGGTTTGAGGCTCGTGGATTGGGCCATTCAACGCGTCATCGACGTATCTTGCCTCCTTGATCATCATTCGCCCGCTTACGAACTTTCCAAGTATTTCTTCGGGCGACATCTTGGTGTACCTAGGATTTTCACGAATATTGTTTACAAGATGTGGATCAAGGAGAGTGAAAGACCTTAGCATTAGGCGGATGACGTCGTGGTCCGTCCATCACATGCTTCCATAGCTCCTTATTTTGTTGACGAGGGTCTTGAGCCTGTTGTATGTTTGGGTTGGCTCCTCCCCCCTGATCATTGCGAACCTCCCAAGTTCGCCCTCCACCAACTCCATCTTGGTGAGCATGGTGACGTCATTTCCCTCATGAAAGAACAGTAGTAGCTTGTGCATTTTTATAAATTTGTTCATTGATGAATATGGGACTATCCGTACTATCAAAGTGCATTCCATTTTCTACTATCTCCCATATGCTTGGATGGAGAGAGAACAAGTGGCTACGCATTTTGTGACTCCAAAATCCGTAGTCCTCTCCATCAAAGTGAGGAGGTTTACCGAGGGGAATGGAAAGCAAATGAGCATTGGAACTTTGCGGAATACGAGAATAATCAAAGGAAAAGTTCGAATTAACCATCTTCTTTTTCTCATAGTCGTTGTCATCGTCGTCCTTTTGGGAAGAAGAAGACTCGTCGCTGTCGTCGTAGTAGACAATCTTCTTAATGCGTCTTTTCTTCTTCCCGTCCTTCTTTTTATGACTTGAGCCCAAGTCAGTGGGCTTGTCGTCTTTCGACTCATTGATGAAGGACTCCTTCTCCTTGTCGTTGTTGATCACCATCCCCTTGCCCTTGGGATCCATCCCTTCGGGCGATTAGTCCCTTTCGTGAAGAGAACGACTCCGATACCAATTGAGAGCACCTAGAGGGGGGGGGTGAATAGGCGATCCTGTAAAAACTTGAAACTTAAAGCCACAAAACTTGATTAGGAGTTAGCACAATAAAATCAAGTGCCGAAGGAGAGCTCTTGTGAAGCACAATAGACACAGTGAGAACAAGCACAAGAGACACGAGGATTTATCCCGTGGTTCGGCCAAGTACGACACTTGCCTACTCCACGTTGTGGTGTCCCAATGGACGAGAGTTGCACTCAACTCCTTTCAAGTGATCCAATGATCAACTTGAATACCACGGTGTTCTTCTTTTCTTTACTCTTTCCCGTTTGCGAGGAATCTCCACAACTTGGAGTCTCTCGCCCTTACAATGAGAATCAAAGTGAAAGCACTAGAGTAAGGGAGGGAAGCAACACACACAAATCCACAGCAAATACGCACACACACGGCCAAGACTCGAGCTCAAATGAATATCACAAGGTTCTCACTAGAACGGAGCTCGAATCACTAAGAATGTCAAACAAGTGCGCAAAGACGAAGTGTGAATGATCAAGAATGCTCAAAGTATGCTTGGTGTACTCCTCCATGCGCCTAGGGGTCCCTTTTATAGCCCCAAGGCAGCTAGGAGCCGTTGAGAGCAATCCAGGAAGGCAATTCTTGCCTTCTGTCGACTAGCGCACCAGACAGTCCGGTGCACCACCGGACACAGTCCGGTGCGGATTTCTTTCCTATTCTGGCGCAGCCGACCGTTGGAGACTTGGAGCCGTTGGCGCACCAGACACTGTCCGGTGTACACCGGATAGTCCGGTGCCCCTATCCGACCGTTGACTCGGCCACGCGTCACGCGCAGATTGCGCGGCTGACCGTTGGCGCGCCCGACCGTTGGTTCACCGGACAGTCCGATGAATTATAGCCGTACGCTGTTGACTTGGTTCCCGAGAGCGGCGACTTCGCCGCAGCCGACTCACCGGACACTGTCCGGTGCACCACCGGACAGTCCGGTGATTTATAGTCGTACGCCGCCGTTGAGACTCGAGAGCAGCCAGTTGATCAGACGCCACCACCGGACACTGTCCGGTGCACCACCGGACAGTCCGGTGCACCCAGACTGAGTAGAGTCTTGGCTGCTCGAGCCAAGTCTTTTCCAACTGAATTTTCTCTGATTCTAGCACTTAGACAAATATGTTAGTACACAAAAACCAATGTACTAAGTCTAGAATCATACCTTTGTGTTGACTTTGCACTTCATCCACCATTTGGCATAGTTTAACACTTAAACCATTTGTGTTGGCACTTGATCACCAAATTACTTAGAAATGGCCCAAGGGCACATTTTCCTTTCAAACTCATCAGAAACTGCTTCGGATTTGAATGCCCATCATACATGGGAAGCTGGGTGTGGCAGAACCTCCCAAGTTATTGGGCCCACATGCACCTGTCCTTGTCTCAAAGACCTCAGACGGCTATGCATGTGCACCAGATAACTTAACAGGATCCGTCCGAGTGTCCTAAGGACCCCGGATAAACCACTTACAACCAGAACCGCGGGATTAAGTAAACACAAATCACACACTAACAATTTTGCAGCGGAAATCTTATTACCAAATTTTACATGTTACATCAAGTTTTACAATGTACATGATCGGAGTGTTTATAAAAGTGATTCAAAGGAGTAACTTTGAATTGTTATAAATTGTTTATAAGTTTGAAATATATGCTAGCTTAAGTGACCATCCTTAATAAGAAGTATAGAAGAAGTACTTAGACTTATAAGAAGGCCGTGCCCACCGGTGCTTAACACCAATCACAATCAAAGTGACTCATAACCTGCAGCAACAATGGGTAAAACCCTAAGTACGCAAGTACTCAGCAAGACTTACCCGACTAAAGAAAAGACTCTCAAGGATATGCTGGTTAAATAGGAATCAAGGAAAAGGCTTTAGCAAGAATCAACTTAGATACTTTTGCAGAAATAGCTTACTAAAGTGAGTCCTTACTTTCAACATTTTAGTGCTAGATTAAGTATTATAGACCTTGTTTGCATCTAGTCTAATTTCACCATCACATTAATCAATCCAACATGATTTTTGCTCATTAAGATTCCATCCATGACTTAGATTGCAAGTCAGTGACCAAGTCTTCATATCCGAGAAGTAACGACGATCCTGAATCGATTAATACCCAGCTGGGGATCTCTAATCACACGACATATGTGGCACTTAACCCTTGCATATGTCAACTCGCCACCGGGGTTCTTAAGACCAGATCAGGTTCACGCCAACCGAGAGCACAGATACACCACCGTCCAATCTCTTGCCACGGAGGGTACACGCTACTCTCGCCATCTCTCCACTCCCATTGCGTGTTATCTTATTCTGGTATTAGTCTGCCCGAGGCAAAGCTTACCCATGATGAGGCATGTGACCAGTTAAAAGGTCCTTGGTTAGCAGGCCTACATTCAGTATAATCCTTAATCAACCTGGGTAGAACATCACCTATTCCTAGCCCAAGTCCTGATTTAAGTACTTCCATCCTTTGGATTGTTTGTATTCCTTAGGATGAAAAGAGCATTATAGGGAACTTTGCAGTAAGATCCCACCATTGCTCCCAATGAAAATATTCTTGCAGGTAGAAGTCATCCTTCCTCAGGATAACCCCTGAGCTAGGCATTAACGCAAAGGACAACCTCTATCCACAAGATCTAAGCAGGGATAAGCATTTTTGTAAATCATATTTTGATACTTCATCAGAAGTATCTATAAAGGTATGGATATCAAGGTAGGCAATGCATCAAAGGGTTTTCAAGCAACTTCTATAAACCTAATGCACATTCATTAGACTTAAAGTGTGTAAAAAATAATTTAAAAACACAAGGAAGGGGTTGCATGCACCGGGGCTTGCCTGGATAACACTACGTTAGTGTTGTTAGACGTCGTCCACTTGGCGATCATCTTTTGTTCTGATACTTGTTTCGTCTGTCCATCTTCAGTTCCGTTCATCAGCACCATCTTGTGGTCGACTGAGTTCTGGTTCTTCACATCACATGGTTAATTCACGTACCTGAATGAAATGCATTATGCACATGAATGCATATAGACAGGAATAGTACAAGACTAAATATTACTACATGTTCGCGAACTAAACACCTAGCAGCGAGGCGTTGTACTATTTCATACGGAAACACTAGTTATCGACATACGACTAAGCGTAATGATTACACTTCTCTAGATTAACCGAATCTAACGCAAACATCTCGAAACAACCAACTATGCACATTAATCACGATTAGCCTAAACACAACTTATTAGTTAATTAATTAAATTCTAAGCTCAGTGGTTTAAGGAATTTAAATCTAGAACAAGAATAAAAGCACATCACTTTTTAGACCACGCGACTGGATTAAATTACATACCACTCTAAGCTATCATATATAGCCTACCATTAATTTTATCAAACAATTAGAATTTGTCATAAGTAATACTAATAATATTATCGTTTAGACCTTTTAAAATACTAAATTTAAACTTCATTCACTAATTTATCGTACGTCACATAATTAACATCTCAAACCTACCCAACACGACTACTCCAAAATCGTGAAAATAATCACATCGCATTCATCGAACTAATTTAATAATTAAGCTAACGGAAATATGAATCGGCTTACCATACTAAATCAAACTTGCAACCACAAAATCGACGACGCCTTTCAGCTCAGCATTTCGCCGAAAATAGGGTGAGTGCTGCGTCGAATCGCGCTTTTTCTTCATCCACATCGAGAATTCTCCGGCCGCGTACTGATTTATTTTTCTTCTGCGCCTAATCTTCTCGGATCTTGGCGTAAACGAGGATAACGATCAACAACTTGTTCGAGCTTTTTGTCGAGCACTTGGTGAATATCACGCCGCTAGCTTCGTCTTCACCCGACCCTTGGGTTTTCTTGATGACGCACGGAACGACGACGAGATCGAGTCTAGAGCGAGCTGGCGAGGACACGAATTCAGTGAGGGCTCTGGCGACGACGAAGTCACGAGCAAGGGAGGACAGATTCAACAGCTCGATGGCAAACGCGAGCGCGCGCAAAGCCCGATGGACGAAGAGCGAGTGCGTCGCAGTGACAACAAGCAGGCGCACGAGCGCTAACGCGAGCCAGGGACAAGCACGAGTGCTGGGTACAACAGACGACACTCGACGAGCACGCAGCGAGGCAAGCAGCAGTAACGACAGTCGAATCGGCCACAGAGTGTTGGCAAACTCGATGAACACGACCACAGTCGCGTGCTAGCGCGGATAGGACAACGACGGCTGGCGAAATCCGAGCTGGGGAAAACGGCGCGCGCAGGAAAACTTTGGCCGGGCGAGCTGGGAACACTGACGAGCACGCGCGCAGCAGCATCAACAGAGCAGAGGCCGAGCTGGGGACTGGGCAGAACGCGGATGGGCGAGGCCTCGGTTGGGAGAGCGCGACGGAGCTGGAGCAGTGACCAGGGGCACGCGTGTACAGGAGCTAGATGCCAAGCGCAGCCGAGACTCGATCGGCTAGAAGGAGTAGAGGCCGGGGGCGAGCTCGGAGGAGGTCCGCACGTGCTTGGCCATGGAGAAGTCTGGGTCCATGGGAGAACTATGGAAGACGCGAGCTCCATGGCGAAGAAAATGGGGCGACCGCAGATAAGGAGCTGAGCTCCAGGAAGCCGCGCAACAGGGCACTGGAAAAAAAAGCTCGAGCTCGACGAGATGGCTCGAGCTCGCAACAGCTCGGCTCGGCTCGGCTTGGACCGGCTCGACGCTCAAAACGAGCCCGAGCCGAGCCTATTTTTGTGGCTCATGAAAAGAGCGAGCCAGCTCGGCTCGGCTCGGTGCAGCTCGCGAGCTGGCTCGTGGCTCGATCCAACAACAATTTGTTACATAAAATCATAATTAACATATAATATTAGTACCGAGTGGACAATTAATTTATGTTATTTGAGATTACTATAAAAATAATCTATTTTCTATATTATATTAGTGATATATCTATTTTAGAAATTTAAAATATGTTATTTAAAATATTTTTAAGATTTTATATTATAATTTAGAGAGCAGTTTTACGTTTATGGCTCGCGAGCCAGGAGTGAGCCGAGCCGAGCTTCGTTTTTGAGCTCGCCAGATGGGCGAGCCGAGCCGAGCAGGCTCGGCTCGTTTCCATCCCTATAGCTGAGGCTGAGCGCTGGACGTGGGAAATATCCAAGCGCAGAGCGATGGCAGGGCCTTGGCTTCACTCGGCCGTTCGCTGTCTCGCGTAGATGCGTATGCGTGTCCCATTTCAAAAATATCAGGCGACATGATAAGCCATTGGCCAAGGGGCGGTGGAGTAGGAAAAAAACATCAACACAGAATTGTGGAGATTAGGATGAAAGCGGATGGCAATGGAATTAGAATATTTCTAAAATGCGGTGAGATATTTCTCTTTTCTTCTTTTTTTTAGAAATTCATAGATATTTTGAGTTAAGATTTGTAGCGATAAATAAAGGGTCAATACGCTATACGACTACACATATTATTTTTCTCGGATTTTGAAACAGGAAACCAAATTGGCCAGCAATGGTTCCGGTTTCGGTTTATTTGAATAGCCTGCCCCAAATAGCGCATCTACCGAATTTATAGAGATTGCTCGAATGGAGCGAAATACTTAAGTAATAATTTTAGTTCGTCTTAATCGATCAATTTTAAATTGTCACAAGGCTCGACACTTTATAAATAAATAAATTTTAAACTGTGGGAGCCGAATGCGGCATCGCAATCGGAATTTCCCGGAGATGACGTCAGCATTGTCACGGGAGCGAGATGTAGTCGGATTAAACCAGACGAAAACAGATTCGATATTTTAATCGACGTTTGATTTAGTTGAACCTAAACAAATTTCGCCTGCTCTTCGAATATTCAATTGGAGAACAATTCAAGTAACAATCCTGCGCCTGGTTTTCTTGGATTCTGAGTGTGGTCTGATTTAATTTTGCATTAACACATTTGTCGTCGAGTTCAAATTCATTTGTCTAGGACAAAAATCTAAAGAGTAGATTGAGGCTCCAAATTCGTATTCGCGCGAGCGATGAATTTTAAATAATCACCGGACGCACCGGTTTTCGGAACAACTATGTTCCGAACGTCACGAAAATTTAGGAAGAGCCCGAATAGATACAAACGATGTCGAATTCACGACCGATGAAACAAATGCGATATTAAAATCACGTTAAAATTTAGCATCCGTTTTACCCACTGATATTACGTGCTTAGACCCATACTCGTTGTCGAGCGGAGTATAAACACCTGGGGTGTTACACTGGGGTGGCTTGTATGATGGGGACCATGGAGTAGCCTGCAGTTCTGCTGCCAAGGGAGAAACATCATCAAAAGTAAAAGTATCATGACTAAAATTATCATACCATCCATCTTCATTGAATAGGCCCTCTTGACGAAGCTCCCTGTGCTGGGGCCTTCGATCTTGTTCATCTTAGACAAGATGACGCACTTCTTCAGTAGCTTCGTCAATCTTCCTTTGAAGATCGGCCAGCCGGGCCATCTTCTCCTTCTTCCTTTGCACTTGTTGATGGATGATTTCCATGTCCCTAATCTCTTGGTCCAACTCCTCCTCCTGGAGTGTTGGACTGGCGGCCTTTCTCTCCTGGCTTCGAGCTTCTCGAAGAGAGAGAATCTCCTGATTTATGTCTAGTGGCTGTAGTGCAGCAGCCCCTTGTGCAGTTATCTTCTTCGGCAGTATGACGAAGGTCAGTGCTTGCCGAAGGTGGTCGAATGAGTTCATCGGAGGTGGGCGCCAATGTTGGGGACTTGTTCTCAAATGCTATGAGTTAAGAACAAGGCAACACAAAATGTTAAAGGTTAATGTCCTTCGTCCTTCGAAGCATTATTTCCCTTAGGATATAATAATCTTCAGACGAAGGTCACAAAGGATGAACCTTCATCATTGCAGTATATGGTAACAGAAGAAGTATACAGAATATAGAAGACAACATAAACAATCATATAACATTATTAATTCATTCTCATTATATTATTATGGAAAGACAGAAACAATATTGAATTACAAATGTACCTTCGGCTTGATGAAAGACAAAAGTACAAGTGTGACGCACAAATGAATACAAGTCAGCGTGAACAGTACGGGGGTACTGTTCATCTATTTATAGGCACAGGGTGCAGCCTATGCAAAATTACATTCATGCCCTTCATGTTTACTATTGACATTAGGACAATCTATCGAGGACTAAAAAGCCTTTTCCTCTTTAAGTCGGTTCCTTTTCTGCTACTGAGCCGAAGCTTCCTTGCGCATAGCTTCGGAACTGGTTCGACCTTCGTCCCAACCATGCTTTTCGTATTGTGGACAACTTCGTTCCGATACCGAAGGCTCCTGTACATATATTATACTTTGGAAAACATCGTTAATCATGTTTTTGAGGACCTTCGGAAGACAAAGGCCCCCAACAGCCATCTATGGAAATAACATACTCATTCGCCGAAGACCACATATGAATACACATGACCACAGGCAATCACAAAACAAGACCGTACATGCTTCATTGCTCGGTCGGACCTCTCCCGGACTGTATCAAGGCCGTGAGGGCCCCACATCCTATCATATAGTGCCCCGGCAGATCGCTTCAGCATCGGGTCTTCGACCTGGAAGATTCCGCGTTCGAAGTCTTCGACCGATTGGTCAAAGACTTCGAAATGCCTGCATCCCTCGCGGGACAAGGCATTCACGGATCCCTCGCAGGTGATGAGCGAGGCAAAAGACATGTGGCCCGTCACAATCATCGGGAGCACCTCCAATTCCTTCTGCAACCATCCGAGGAAGCAGAGACCCACCTCCTTATCGGACGCGTCAAAGGGGGTGGCCCGCGCCCCAAGATGCCGATACGCGTTCGTCAGCTGCGCATGAGTCCCCTCCAATGCGAGACGAAGGCAGAGCTCCGTTGAAGTCTGCCAATCCCACGTCCCCATCGTGTCTAGAGGCCCACGTGGGATTCAGCCCACTGTAACGGGCCCCGCACAGATAAGCATGTTACAGGCCTCATCTGTAATAGCCTTTCCTGTAATGACGATCTATAACCTCCCCTTGTGGGAATATTCTGAGGATAGTCCGGGTACCCGAGGGCATAAACGTCCTTGTCAGGGGACAGTGGGCACTCGGGTGCCTATAAATACCCCGTACGGTGCCCTTGAGTGGCCAAGTTAATAGAGCTTTCACCGTTCCCCGTTGAACCGTGCAAACACTCTCACCACTCACCCGTTGGATCCACTTGCCCAAAAAAGCAAGTACCAACACATGGAAAGAACCATGCTTGATGAATACAAGACACCAGACCGGTTTTGGGTGGAGGCGATTAACACCGCCTGCTACTCCATCCACCAGTTATATCTTCACCGAATCCTCAAGAAGACATCATATGAACTCCTCACTGGTAACAAGCCTAATGTTTCACATTTTAGAGTTTTTGGGAGCAAATGCTTTATTCTTATTAAGAGAGGTAGAAGTTCTAAATTTGCTCCTAAAGCTGTAGAAGGGTTTTTACTCGGTTATGACTCAAACATAAGGGCATATAGAGTCTTCAACAAATCCACTGGATTAATTGAAGTTTCTTGTGACATTGTGTTTGATGAGACTAATGGCTCCTGTTGGGGACTTGTTCTCAAATGCTAAGAGTTAAGAACAAGGCAACATAAAAAGTGTTAAATGTTAAAGTCCTTCGTCCTTCGAAGCATTATCTCCCTTCGGATATAATGAATTCCGGACGAAGGTTATGAAAGACAAACCTTCATAAGCACAATAAATGATGAAGAAGGATTCATACACAAGATATGAAAAATAATATAAACACTTTAAATGTTATTATCAACTTATTTTTATTTGCGTTACTGTATTAACAATAACAGAATATAAATGTACCTTCGGCTCGAAGGAAAGCAAGGGTACAAGCGTGACGCGAAAGTAAATGCCAAGTCAGCGTGAACAGTACGGGAGCACTGTTCATATATTTATAGGTACGGGACGTAGCCCATGTAAAATTACACCCATGCCCTTTACATTTGCTAATAACTCTATAGCAATCCATCGGGGTCTAAATAGCCTTTTCCCTTTTAAGTCGGTTTCTTTTTCTGCTATCATGCCGAAGCTCCCCTGCGCATAGCTTCGGCTCTGCGCCATCCTTCATACTCTTTGTGCATCTTCATGCTGTGGTTTTGATTTGTGTCCGAAGGTACCTGTTTACACATTATACTCCAGAGACATAGTTAAATCATGTTTTTGAGGACCTTCGGAAGCCGAAGGCCCCCAACAGCTCCCAAGTGGAGCAAGTTGATCTTGATGACTTAGATGATGAAGAGGCTTCATGCATTGCGCTAAGGAACATGTCCATTGGTGACGTGTGTCCAAAAGAATCCGAAGAGCCTCCATAAGCACAAGATCAACCATCATCTTTCATACAAGCATCTCCACCAACCCAAGATGAGGATCAAGCTCAAGAAGAAGATGAAGATCAAGACGATGAGCCACCTCAATAGGAGGACATTAATCAAGGCGGAGTTGTAGATGATCAAGATAAGGAAGATGATCAAGAAATTAGGGATCAAAGACCGCCACACCCAAGAGTCCACCAAGCAATTCAAAGAGATCACCCCGTCAACTCCATACTTGGTGACATACACAAGGGGGTAACCACTAGATCTTGAGTTGCTCATTTCTGTGAACATTACTCTTTTGTGTCTTCTATTGAGCCATACAGGATAGAGGACGCATTAAGAGATCCGGATTGAGTGGTGGCAATGCAAAAGGAGCTCAACAACTTCACAATGAATGAGGTATGACATTTAGTTCCACGTCCTAACCAAAATGTTGTAGGTACCAAGTGGGTATTCCACAACAAGCAAGATAAGCATGGTGTGGTGACAAGGAACAAAGCCGACTTGTTGCAAAAGGTTATTCACAAGTCGAAGGTTTGGATTTTGATGAAACCTATGCACATGTAGCTAGTCTTGAGTCAATTCGTATATTACTTGCCTATGCTACTTACCATGGCTTTAAGCTTTATCAAATGGACGTGAAAAGTGCCTTCCTCAATGGCCCCATCAAAGAAGAGGTCTATGTTGAGCAACCTCCCGGCTTTGAAGATAGTGAGTATCCTACCATGTGTATAAGCTCTCAAAGGCACTTTATGGGCTCAAGCAAGCCCCAAGAGCATGGTATGAATGCTTGAGAGACTTCCTTATCACTAATGGCTTCAAAGTCGGAAAGGCCGATCCTACTCTCTTCACTAAAACTATCAAAAGACCTGTTTATATGCCAAATTTATGTTGTTGATATTATATTTGGGTCTACTAACAAGTCAACTTGTGAATAGTTTAGTAGGATCATGATACAGAAATTCGAGATGTCAATGATGGGGGAGTTGAGGTATTTCCTTAGATTTCAAATCAAGCAACTCCAAGAGGGCACCTTCATTAGCCAAACTAAGTACATTCAAGACATACTTAAGAAGTTTGGGATGAAGAATGGCAAACCCATCAAGACACCCATGGAAACCGATGGACATCTCGACCTCGACACGGGAGGTAAATCCGTAGATCAAAAGGTATACCGGTCGATGATATGTTCTTTACTTTTGTGCATCTCGACCGGATATTATGCTTTTAGTATGCATGTGTGCAAGGTTCCAGTCAAATCCTAAGGAAGTTCATCTTAGGGCCGTGAAAAGAATCATGAGATATTTAGTTTACACTCCTAAGTTTGAGCTTTGGTACCCCAAGGGATCTACATTTGATTTAATTGGATATTCTGATGCCGATTATGTTGGATGTAAAATTGATAGAAAGAGCACATCAGGGACTTGTCAGTTTCTAGGAAGATCCCTAGTGTCTTGGGCTTGAAAGAAAAACCAAATTCAGTAGCTCTTTCCACTGCCGAAGCCGAGTACATTGCCGTAGGTCATTGTTGTGCACAATTACTATGGATGAGGCAAACCCTTAAGGACTATGGCTACAAACTGAGCAAAGTCCCTCTCCTATGTGAACATGGCGGATAATCTCATTGAACACAACCGCACTAAGCACATAGACATCCGGTATCACTTTCTGAGAGATCACCAACAAAAGGAGGATATCGAAATTGCTTATGTGAGTACCCACAACTAATTAGTTGATATCTTTACCAAGCCACTAGATGATAAGACTTTTAGCAAACTAAGGAATGAACTAAATATACTTGATTCTCGGAACTTTGATTGAAACATTGCACACATAGCTCATTTATATACCTTTGATCATATCTCTTTCATTTGGTACAAATACATGTTTTCTTATTCTTCTTGTGCCAAGGCTAAGACTAATGTGCTTTTAATTATATCTCTATGGTTAGTATTAGATTGGAAGGGAAATGGAGTTTTCGGCAAAGACAAGGCTTCCACTCCAACTCTGACGGTATCATTCACCCTTTGCCGATACTCATGTAACTCTCAATTGGTATAACCCTTCACTCATATTTATCTTACCATTTGGGAGAAAGTATAAAGGGCTCTCAAATTCTTCATTTTTGGCGATTAATGCCAAAGGGGGAGAAAGCATTAAGCCCAAAGCAAAAGGATCGCACCACCATATTTTCAAAATTTCACAAATGTTTATTTCAATTGGTATTTGAGTTAGCCTCAAAATGCATTTTCAATTGGTATCCTTAAAGTCAATTTTCAATTGGTATCTTATTCAATTTCAAAATATCAAGTTAGTATGAGAAATTTCAATCGATATAATTTCACTTGGTATCTATTTCAAAAACCCTCTTGAAAGCTAAGGGGAGAATTCATTCAGGTTTTTTTTATTTAGTCAAAGGAAAAGCATTTGAAACAGGGGGAGGAATTTCAAATCTTAAAATGCTTCTTGCAATCTTATTCCTATACCTTTGACGATTTGCAAAAGATTTTGAAAAGATTTTTTAAAAGACTTGCAAAAATAAACAAGTGGTGCAAATGTGGTCCAAAATGTTAAATAAGAGAAAAGCATTCCATTCATATGTATAAAGCCTTTCATTGGTTTAATTCTAAGTAACCTATGCACCTCTATCTCAAATTGCAAACTAGTTACATTTCTACTCTTCATATTTGCTTTGGTTAGTGTTTCCATCAATCACCAAAAAGGGGGAGATTGAAAGGGAAATGGACCTAATCATTTCCTATAATCGATTTTGGTGGTTGACGTCCAAAACAAACCATGTGGACTAACTAGTTTGTCTATATATCATTTATCTCAGGTGCATAAGGTTTAACACAAACCAAGAAAGAAATTCGGTTAGGGACACAATCAAAATTGGGGCAAGCCTAATGTTTCACATTTTAGAGTTTTTGGGAGCAAATGCTTTATTCTTATTAAGAGAGGTAGAAGTTCTAAATTTGATCCTAAAGCTGTAGAAGGGTTTTTACTCGGTTATGACTCAAACATAAGGGCATATAGAGTCTTCAACAAATCCACTGGATTAATTGAAGTTTCTTGTGACATTGTGTTTGATGAGACTAATGGCTCGTCCATGCTTCGTAAAAATATTCTCCGAAGCTGTATTCCGAAGATTATCATTGTATTCCCTCGTGACTTTACACAATTTTCACTTTCTCAAAGCGTCCTTTCGAAGGTTGATACTGTGTCCCCTTCTTTTGCCAAATGCAACATGATGTATGATGCTTATGTTATGCAAAATGATGTGATGATGTTATGTTATGCAAATGACATTTGTTCCGAAGATACACACAAAATATATTCGTAAGCTCTGCATTCCCTTAGGAACGTCTTTGGAGCTTCTTCGCCTTTTACTTAGACGGTATAAGCTCTGCATTCCCTTAGGAACGTCTTTGGAGCTTCTTCGCCTTTTACTTAGGCGGTATCAGCGTTGACTTTTCGCTGTATGCTCTGCATTCCCTTAGGAACGTCTTTGGAGCAAAAAACTTACACTGCGCTCCCTTTGGAACGGCTTTTTGTAACTTCAGCAACTTACTCTGCGCTCCTTAGAACGACTTTTTGTTGCTTCGAAGGATTTTTAATAATCCGAAGACCCTCCTTGTTACCGCAAATTTTTAAGCTTCAGCAACTTAAGCCTGTAGAGAAGATAGGTTTTTCTGATAACCAACCACGAAACTATTATATGAAAACTGAAGTGTTCTTTATTACACCGAAAACAGAACTTAAACGGAAAAGACTGCTATCAAAGTAGGATATTTGTCAATAAATGTGCTTCGACTCCGGCACAGTACTGTTGACTGTACGGGCTTCAGATTGCTCTCTGAGATCCCTTTGGTGCGGAACATATTGGCTCCCTTCTGGCTGCTGGCCTTGTTGCAGCGGAGGTGGAGGCGGGGGCTGTTGCCATGAAGCTTGAGGTTGACTTGCCGAAGCTACGGAAACTGCAGGGTGGTTGCCCACGTACTCCGGGATGTAAGGCTGATGGTACGAAGCAGTATGCATGACCTGCTTCGGCTGTCCCTGTTGCGCTGCAGCTTCTGCTAGCTCCTTTTGTTTCTGGATGGTAACATGGCACATCCTGGTGGTATGGCCCTTGTTCTCACCGCAGAATAAGCAAAATGTCCTCCTTGGTTGATCTCCAAATCTCCCGCCGAAGCCCCTGGCGCCTCTGCCTCTTGGAGCTGGTGGCCGAAAGAAAGTTTGCTGCTGCCCCGAAGCCTGTGAGGAGCACTGCGGCCTGTTCTGCTGACTCCCCTTATCATCATTTTGAGTGTTGTGGATGGACCTGACATGCCTCGGATAAAATCGTCCCCCGAAGCCCCTGGTCATCTCAGAAAATCTGAAGGCCTCCTCTCTTCTTTGGCGAAAGTCGTTATCTGCACGAATGTACTCGTCCATCTTTTGGAGTAGCTTCTCCAGAGTCTGAGGAGGCTTCCTAGCAAAGTATTGGGCTGCAGGTCCAGGACGAAGCCCCTTGATCATGGCTTCGATAACAATTTCATTGGGCACCGTTGGTGCCTGTGCCCTCAAACGCAAGAACCTTCTGACATACGCCTGAAGGTATTCTTCATGATCCTGAGTGCACTGAAACAAGGCTTGAGTAGTAACTGGCTTCGTCTGAAATCCTTGAAAGCTGGTTAACAACATATCCTTCAGCTTCTGCCATGAGGTGATCGTTCCTGGTCGAAGGGAGGAATACCAGGTCTGAGCAACATTCCTGATGGCCATAACGAAAGACTTCGCCATGACTGCAGCATTGCCCCCATACGAAGACACTGTTGCTTCGTAGCTCATTAAGAACTGCTTCGGGTCTGAGTGGCCGTCAAACATGGGAAGCTGGGGTGGCTTATAGGATGGAGGCCAAGGTGTAGCCTGCAGCTCAGCGGACAAAGGAGAAGCATCATCGAAAACAAAATTTCCCTGATGGAAATCGTCATACCAGTCATCTTCGTTGACGAAGCCCTCCTGATGAAGGTCTTTCTGCTGAGGCCTTCTGTTTTGCTCATCGTGAGTAAGATGGCGAACTTCCTCAGAGGCTAATAGTTAAGAACAAGGCAACATAAAAAATGTTAAGAGTTAAAGTCCTTCGTCCTTCGGAACATTATGTCCCTTCGGGAGATAATGTATTTCGGACGAAGGTTGCAAGAGACATACCTTCGTAAACATAATTAGTAATGATGAAGGATTCATATAGGGCATGAAATATAATATAAACACCATCATAGAATCATTTCTATTTTATTGACATGGAAAAATAGAAATGATTTCAAATTACAAATGTACCTTCGGTCCTGAGAGAGGGTAAAAAGTACAAGCGTGACGCAAAAGCAGATGCCAAGTCAGCGTGAACAGTACAGGAGTACTGTTCATCTATTTATAGACGCGGGACGCAGCCCACGTAAAATTACATCCATGTCCATTACATTTGTTAATGACTTATGGAAGTCTGTCAAGGCCCACGTAGTCTTTTCATCTTTAAGTCGGTTCCCCCTTTCCGCTATCGCGACGAAGCTTCCTTGCGCACAGCTCCGGCTGTGCACCATCCTTCGTAGAGCTTGGTAATCAGCTCGTCCTTCGTCTGGTTCAGGCTTCGTCCTAACCGTGCTTTATGTTCATAATTCTGAGTCCGAAGATACCTGTTCACATAATCCACTTGGAAAACATTGTCAAATCATGTTTTTGAGGACCTTCGGAGGACGAAGGCCCCCAACACAGCCGAAGAATGCCGGAGAGCCTTCGGTGTGGTTTGCTCTTTCATTGGGACGAGGGATTTGATCCAGGAACACATTGCCTTCAGAGTATGGCCACTTGTAGAAAAGTGGGAAATGCCAAAGGAAACCATCAGCAAACCTGACGAAGGTGGACTAGTTAGGTTAAAATACACCTTCAGATATGGAGATAAGTTTGTCGAGCCAGATGATGACTGGTTAAAATGTATTGAGGCCACAAGCGATGAACTGCTTGGACCATACTCGAAGGCAGAAGATACTGCATTGTCTGCGGCCTTCGGAGGCTGGAAGAAGAAAAGACTCAATCGAGTATTTGATGCCATTGGGTTCGTCTATCCTGACTATCGTTACCCAACACGGGGTCAAAAAAGGAAAGATACGGCTTCTGTGAAGGAAGTTGCTTCAGCCGCTCCTAGTGAGCCAGCGCCGAAGAGGAAAAAGATGAAGGTTCTTACACACCGGCCATGCTATATTGAACCGGCCACAGTGCCAGAGTTTGTCGGTGAGACCTCTTCGGCCACCGAAGCCAAGGAGCCGACTCCCCTGTTGAATATTGAAGAGCCGGCCAAAATGCAGGAGATGGAAAAAATAGAAGAACTGAGAGCTGAAGAAACAAAGACATCAGAAATTTTAAGTCCTTCAGCAAGAGTTGAGGTGCCAATGCCAATGCCGATGACACAAAAAGACCTTACTACAACCCCCAAGAGGAAAAGAATGGTTAACGTGCTAGATGTACTGGAAACGATAAAATCTTCAAGCGCTACTCCGAAGATAGTTGCCGAAGTTCCAAAGACACAAACTGAGGCCGAAGCTGTCAAAAGTCAAGCGGAAACTGAAACTGGGCTTTCAGAGCCTACCAAGAGGGAATTCTTGGAAATTGAAAAAGAAACGGAAAAAGAATCTGCAGAAGAAGCTTTAAATGAGAAAATCGCCACACCTATTCCTGAAGCATCTTCTGAAGCTTCTGAATATGTATTACGTCATGCTTCGGGTAAAAATCTGAGCGAAAAAGAAAAAAGAGAAGCTCAATTCTATGCGCAAAAATTGAAATATCCAAAAGGGGCGCTGATATTCAACGGCAGCGGAGAAGAAGACTTCTTTTATTGTCTCCCTGACAGCAAGGAGATTTCTGTCTGTCGGGAGATGAGCAAGAGCTTCGGATTCCCAACATTAGAAGACGGGCTCTCAGTGTTGTCAAAGGACGAGCTGGCCGATAGCTTAGCGTACAATAGTTTAAAGGTGAAAAAATGAGATCTTTGTATTATTCCTTAAAACCAAAATTTTTCATTTGCTTAAACTTATTAACGCATTTTTTATAGGGCCTTATACTTAGCAATGCCCTTAGGGCACAAAAAGATGCCGAAGACGAAGGGTGTACCATAGCCTTGAGCAACCTTCGTTCCGAGGTAATTGAACTAAGGAACGAAGGTCTCGAAAAAGATAAAATATTACATTTGTTGGTGAATAAAATAAAAGAAGCTAAGACGAAGCTGCTTTCAAAGCTCAAGCTGAGGCTCAGAAGCGCAAACTTGAGGATCTTCGGAAACAGCTAGCCAGAGCTAAAGAAGAATGCACAGTTGAAGAAGCAAAACGAGAAATTAGTGAACAATGGGCAAATCATTTAGAAAAAACATTGAAGAGCTTCGTGCATTCAAGAAAAGGTGTTATGAAAAATCTATAGAATGTGTTAAGAAAATAAGAACCAGCTTCGCCAGCGTTGGCGCGTTCTCAAGCGAAGAAAATTTCATAAGGGGCGACCCGAAGGCCCAATTGGATGGATCAGCCACGAAGCTGAAGCTTTTGAAGAAGTCTTGAATAGCCGCGGAGACATATGTGCCTTCTCGGGTGCTAGGGGGATTGCCACTGTTTTGGAGAAAAAAGGTTGCGATCATGTGAAATCCTTGGCATAGACCGAAACCGATTTATCTTCTGAAGACATAAAAGACCCTTCGGCCGAGGCAAGTTTGGTTGGTGGAAAATTTTGTTGGAGCGAAGGCAGAAACGCCACCCTTCGCCCGAAGTCTCCACCGCTTAGCCCCTGCCCTGACAGAAAGCAGGCAGGGACGCCCTTCGCTTGTCGGCACCAGAGACAACACGGAGACCCTTCGCTCGATTCGGCACCAGACGAAGGCCTGCGGCGGCGCCTCCCCACGGCGCGGCCTCGGTCAGCTCCGAGGCCCACATGAGATCTGGCCCATTGTAGCGGGCCCTGCGTGGCCGCGTTTGTGTTACGGGCCTAATTTGTAAAGGCGTACCTGTAATTACAGCTTGTAACCCCGCTTTATGGGAATATTCTGGGGATAAACTAGGTACCTGAGGGCACATGCGTCCTTAACGCAAGGCGCCGTGCACTCGGATACCTATAAATACCCCCGCACAGTGCCCGTGAGAGGCTAGATTAACAGAGCTTTTGCCATCACGCGCGAGTGCCCTGTTGCCATCACCATTCACCCGTGTTGGATCTCCTTGCTGTCGAGAGACAGTTCCAACATTTGGCGCCCACCGTTCGTGCTACGAGACAACCACCCGCGATGGCACCCAAGAGAGCTAACCCAAAGGCTGACGAGGCTGCGAAGGCAGCACTGCTCGCCGCAAGAAAGGGCAAGGCCCTCGCCCTCACCCAATCCACCCACCAAGAGGCCACTGAAGACAACACCCTCCGCACCTGCGACCCTGAGGGACAACCCTCAGGCTTCGCACCTCCCTCAGGCTTCACACCTCCCTCAGGCTTCACGCCACCGGAGGGCGCGAACTTCGCCGATCAACCTTATCGCGGAGTCATTCATATGATAACTGGGGGGTCCAGCACCGACTTCGGCACCAAGCGGCAGAAGCGGGACCACTACCGCAGCATAAACCATGTCGCCGTCACGGGCCCAGTTGTACAAACAAAGTGGTCCCACGTACCGCTCACCTTCGACGCGCGGGACGTCGACTTGCGCAGCGCCCCCCACTGCGATGCCATGGTCATCATTTGCAGCGTGGCAGGCTGGGACCTACACAAGGTCCTCGTTGACAACGGCAGCCAGGCAGACATCATCTTCCTCCACGCCTTCGATCGCATGGGCATCAGCCACAGCCTGCTTAAGCCTTCGGACAACCCGTTGTATGGCTTCGGCGGCAAGGGCACCTTCCCTGTCGGCAAAATAGAATTGCCCCTCTCCTTCGGTGTAGCACCCAATGCCCGAAGTGAGCAGGTGACTTTTGACATTGTGGATATGGTATATCCATACAACGCCATCATGGGCCGGGGCTCCATCAATAAGTTTGAAGCTGCCATCCACGGACTGTATTTGTGCATGAAGATACCAGGCCCGCTAGGCGTAATTACAGTCTTCGGTAACCAGCAGACAGCGCGCAACATAGAGCGAGACTTCGTGCCGGGTCAGAGGAACGTGCACTGTCTCACGACACAGTGCGAGGTCCCTGCGCCCGCCAGTCCAACTGACAAGCAGCACGACAAGGCTCAGTTGCAGAGTCAGGATGGGACCAGGACTGTCCCCCTCGATCAGGCCACGCCCAAGCAGACCGTCACTATCAGCGAAGACCTTACTTCGCATGAAGAAGAGAAGCTTCTCTGCTGCCTGGCCAAGAATAAAGATGTCTTCGCCTGGTCCGCCCTCGACCTGGTCGGAGTCAGCCGATCCATAATCGAGCACAGTCTGGGGATCGACCCCTCGGTGCGACCAAGAAAGCAAAAGCTTCGCAAAATGTCCGATGAAAAGACAGAGGCCGCCAAGGCGGAGGTGCACCGCCTACTAGAGGCTAAATTCATTGAGCCAGTGGCTTACCCCACATGGCTCTCCAATGTTGTAATGGTGCAGAAAAAAAGCGGGAAATGGCGAATGTGCATAGACTTCACCAGTCTCAATAAGGCCTGCCCAAAAGACAATTTCCCGTTGCCACGGATCGACAAAATAGTCGATAGCGCGGCCGGATGCGAGGTCATGTCTCTCCTCGACTGCTTCTCCGGCTATCACCAGATATACATGAAGGAGGAAGACAAGGCTAGCACCAGCTTTATAACACCCTTCGGCACTTATTGCTTCATCAGAATGCCGGAGGGTCTCAAGAATGCCGGGTCCACCTTCTCCAGACTCACCAAAACAGTACTCGAAGGGCAGGTCGGCAGAAATATATTTACATATGTGGACGACATCGTCGTCGCCAGCAAAAATAAGGAGGACCATCTCGCCGACCTGGCCGAGACATTCGCAAACATGCGAGACGCACGACTCCGCTTAAACCCGGAAAAGTGCGTTTTCGGTGTTCGCCAGGGCAAGATATTGGGCTACCTGGTGTCGCACCGCGGCATCGAGGCCAACCCAACCAAGATCCAGGCCATCATCGACATGTCGCCTCCGCAGTCCACCAGGGATGTCCAGCGTCTGACAGGCAGATTGGCCGCTCTCAACAGATTCATTTCCAGGTCGGCCGAGCGAAGTCTTCCTTTCCTCAAAACTCTCCACGGCGCAAAAGACTTCGCTTGGGGGCCGGAGCAAGCAGCGGCCTTCGCTTCATTAAAACAGTACTTAGCGGAGCTGGCCACCCTCACGAGCCCCGACTCCTCGCTCCCCTTATTGCTCTATGTCGCGGCTTCGCCGCACGCGGTCAGCGCAGCACTAGTGCAGGAGCAGACAGTCGAAGGCGCTGTCAGACAGTGCCCTGTTTATTACGTCTCCGAGGTCCTGACTCCGTCCAAATGCAACATGACGGAGCTGGAGAAGATCGCCTACGCAGTCGTTATGTCCTCGCGCAAGCTGCGCCATTATTTTGAAGCATTCAAGGTCCGCGTCACCTCAGATAGGGGGCTCGGCGAACTGTTTAGAAACCCGGAGGCATCGGTGAGGATCGCCAAGTGGGCAGCCGAACTCTCCGGCTACCACATCACCTTCGAGCCCAGGACAACCATCAAATCGCAAGTCCTGGCGGACTTCGTCGTCGACTGGACCGGGCCAGTAACACAGCCGGACCCGCCCACAGAGAAGGTCTGGACGATCCATTGCGACGGCGCATGGTGCCATGCGGGGGCAGGCGTCGCTGCAATCATAACATCACCAGTCGGGGTCAAGCACAGATATGCAGCACGACTCAGCTTCAATCTGGAATCCGACAGGTGCACAAATAATATAGCAGAATACGAAGCAGTCATCCTCGGCCTCCGCAAGCTGAGGGCCCTCGGAGTCACCACTTGCATCATCAAAACAGACTCCAAGGTAGTTGCCGGCCAGGTCGAGAAAGACTATGCAGCCAAGGACCCCGCACTCATGCAGTACCTCGCGGCCATCCGAAGTCTCGAGAGGCAGTTCAAGGGGTTCACCGTGCAGCATGTGGATCGGGCCAAGAATGAGGAGGCCGACGCATTGGCCAAGGCCGCGGCCAGGGGCGAAACTCTGCCCTCCGACGTGTTCTTCCACGTCATCGGCACGCCAGCAGTCCGGAGCCCCGAAGGGCTCCAAATAACCAATGACAGCGAGGGCCACCGTACAGTCAACCTCATCATGACCGAAGACTGGCGAGCACCCATTACCCTGTTCCTGCAGGGGTATTATCACCCAGCCGACATCAGTGAGGCCAAGCGCCTCAGACATCGAAGCCAGGACTTCGCTCTGATTGAAGGCCAACTCTACAAAAAAGGGGTCAGCCAACCAATGCTTAAGTGCGTCACCGAGGCCGAAGGCATGCAGGTCCTACGTGAAGTCCACAGTGGCACGTGCGGCTCGCACGCGGGGCCAAGGGCCCTAGCTGCTAAGGTGATCCGCCAGGGTTTTTACTGGCCAGCAATGATTTGCGCCGCGAATCGGGTCACTCGGTCCTGCGAAGCCTGCCAGAAGTTCTCTCCTCGGTCAGGCGGCCCTTCGCAGTACACAAAGCTGATCGCCCACACATGGCCTCTCCAGCGCTGGGGTCTCGACATTGTTGGACCCCTGCCCACCGCTCAGGGGAACCTCAAGTTCGCCTTCGTCGCGGTCGAGTACTTCACCAAATGGATCGAGGCACGGGCTGTCTCCACAATAACATCGAAGACTGCCCAGAAATTCTTCTGGCAGAACATCGTTTGCCGTTTCGGAGTACCGTCCGAGTTAACGGTCGACAACGGCAAACAGTTTGATAACCAGGACTTCAAGGATTTTTGTTTCTCCATTGGCACCAAGCTTGCCTTCGCCTCAGTCTATCATCCGCAGTCCAACGGGGTCGTGGAGCGCGCCAACGGAAAAATCTTCACAGCTATCAAAAAAATGCTCCTCGATGAAAAAAAGGGCAAATGGAGCGATTTCTTACCTGAGGCAGTCTGGGCGCTAAACACGACTGAGTGCAGGGCGACCGGGTTTACTCCCTTCCGTCTGTTATACAGATCGGAGGCCATGACCCCGTAGGAAATAAAGCACGGGTCCCCGCGAACAGTTCCGTCAGCCGTCCCAGATGTGGACGAGCCAACTTCAAAGGATCTCATCGACGGAGACCGTGTCTTCGCCCTACAGGCCCTGAACAAGTATCAAGCCCAGACCAAAGCATGGCGCGACCACTCAGTCACCCCGAGGGAGTTCAGCGAGGGGGACCTCGTGCTCATTCGGACAGCTCGGACGGAGTCCAAGGGCAAGCTGGAGCCCAGGTGGGAGGGCCCTTTCATCGTCAAGACAAAGGCTTCCCCCAGCGCTTACAGGCTCGCAACGCCAACCAGCGAGGACCTGGAGCATTCCTGGAACATTGACAACCTCCGCAAATTTTTTGTTTGATTCCTCAGGGCTGTCTTCGCCCTTGTAATTCGCAAGAACAATCTTGCACCGGCCCGCACTCTTTTCCTCCCGGGGGGTGAGGTTTTTAACGAGGCGGAGCCATGTAATTTATGCGTAAAAAATCCCCCGCAAAAAGACATGCGTCGAAAAAGACCGCGATGACGGTCTTCGACATTCGACCACCACGAGGTCACCGCGAGGCTAAGCGCTAGCTACCCTCGCGTGCGACAGATCCGCGCAAAAGTCGCCTAAGGGTGCAGCCGGATCAGCACAACAAGTGCGAAAAAAATATAAGTCTATCGCGAAGACAATCCGTGCAAAAGTCGCCTAAGGGTGCAGCCGGGAAAAAAAAATCTATGTCTATCGCGAAGACTATCCGCGCAAAAGTCGCCTAAGGGTGCAGCCGGATCAGCACAACAAGTGCGAAAAAAAATATAAGTCTATCGCGAAGACAATCCGTGCAAAAGTCGCCTAAGGGTGCAGCCGGGAAAAAAAATCTATGTCTATCGCGAAGACTATCCGCGCAAAAGTCGCCTAAGGGTGCAGCCGGATCAGCACAACAAGTGCGAAAAAAAATCTAAGTCTATCGCGAAGACAATCCGTGCAAAAGTCGCCTAAGGGTGCAGCCGGGAAAAAAAAATCTATGTCTATCGCGAAGACTATCCGCGCAAAAGTCGCCTAAGGGTGCAGCCGGATCAGCACAACAAGTGCGAAAAAAATATAAGTCTATCGCGAAGACAATCCGTGCAAAAGTCGCCTAAGGGTGCAGCCGGGAAAAAAAATCTATGTCTATCGCGAAGACTATCCGCGCAAAAGTCGCCTAAGGGTGCAGCCGGATTAGCACAACAAGTGCGAAAAAAATATAAGTCTATCGCGAAGACAATCCGTGCAAAAGTCGCCTAAGGGTGCAGCCGGGAAAAAAAATCTATGTCTATCGCGAAGACTATCCGCGCAAAAGTCGCCTAAGGGTGCAGCCGGATCAGCACAACAAGTGCGAAAAAAAATATAAGTCTATCGCGAAGACAATCCGTGCAAAAGTCGTCTAAGGGTGCAGCCGGGAAAAAAAATCTATGTCTATCGCGAAGACTATCCGCGCAAAAGTCGCCTAAGGGTGCAGCCGGATCAGCACAACAAGTGCGAAAAAAATCTAAGTCTATCGCGAAGACAATCCGTGCAAAAGTCGCCTAAGGGTGCAGCCGGGAAAAAAAAATCTATGTCTATCGCGAAGACTATCCGCGCAAAAGTCGCCTAAGGGTGCAGCCGGATCAGCACAACAAGTGCGAAAAAAATATAAGTCTATCGCGAAGACAATCCGTGCAAAAGTCGCCTAAGGGTGCAGCCGGGAAAAAAAATCTATGTCTATCGCGAAGACTATCCGCGCAAAAGTCGCCTAAGGGTGCAGCCGGATTAGCACAACAGGTGCGGAAAAAATCTGAGTCTATCGCGAAGGCTATCCGTGCAGAAGTCGCTTAAAAGTGCAGCCGGATCAGCACAACAGGTGCGAAAAAACCGAAGACTACCTCTGCAGAAGACACTTAAGGGTACACCTGGACTAGCACAACAACGGCCGAAACGACAAGACCAATTATAATCAAGCAAGCACAGCGCAGCCGAACGAATCAGTTAGTACAAAACGCCTTCACACACATGCACGCGAGGGCACACAATTCCACCATACAAGCCTCTACATACACAAGCGAGGGCACCACACTCTACATCGGCTCAACCTTAGGAATAATTCCCATCTCCCTATAATTAAATAACATTATCCTGAGCTCCTCACCCGCAAAAAGCCTTCGCAGTTCCCCTTCACCTACACTCTCGGCGGTCGGAAGAGACAACAGTTCCTGCCGACCAGCCCCACTCACGCGAAGCAAAGCCCGCTCCTCCGCGCTAACCCTACGTTTTGCAACCGCCCTTCGTCGACGGCGCCCGGTGCTAGGGCCTGGCGCGTCCGACGCGTCCGCGGCGTGTGGCGAGGCCTCCGCCGCAGCCACGTCCAAGGCCGCAAAGTCAAAAAACTCAGATGCAGACCCACTAACTCAGTAGCAGTGGTTGCGTGCGCAGGCCCAAAATCTTGAACCTGCGCAGCAACCAAAGTTCAGTACAACATCCAAAATTCCCTAGCCCTAAACAACCACTACGCCACCTGCGAGGGCCCTGACACTGCGGGGACCTCCGCCGTTGGCTCCGCTGCCACTTCCGCCATTGTTTCCACCGCCTCCGCCGCCGGCCTTCCGTCCTCGCCACGTACCGCCCCACGAGTCGCACCGCCAAGTCCTCCGCATCGCGCACAAAGGCGGCCGGGTCACGATTTCGCAGATTCAGTGCAAGGGCAGGACTTCGCACCACCCTTCCTCCGTGAAAAGGCATCCGGCGAGGGCACACTTCGCCCAGCGCCCAGCCGTGCGCCAAGGGCCAGACCCCGTACGCCACGAATTCTTCTACTAAATCACGACCACTACTCTGGCCGGCAGCGCATCGAAGGGCCCCTTCGTCTGCATCCTCTTCTGCCACTTCAAAAGGCGGATACGCAGAGTAATAGTGAGAGCACATCTCAGACACGGGAAGTCCTTCGTGGCCTTCGACAGTAGCCTCAGCAACGTAAAACCAAAATTCATTCCAATTGCCCCACTTGTTGCGGGCGCACGGAACCAACTCCACTACTGGCATCGTGGCCTTGCCGGTCTTCGGCGTGAATGTGCACGACCCAAACTGGGCAACTCCGTCCTTAACCACCCTCTTCTGCCAATGCAAGCAGTAATTCTTCGCAAAAACTTCAACCGACGGCTGTCCGCCGCACGAAGTCGTCGCCCAGACATACTTCGCCAGCGCCACCACGGCGTTCGGTGTCAGCTGACGAATTTGAACGTTGAATCTACGCAGGACTTCGCCAAAAAACCGGTGCGCAGGCAAGCGGAGACCGGCGACGAAGAACGCCTCGAAAACAACCAACTCACCCTCCGGCTCGGGGACTTCCTCCGTCCCCGGAGCACGAGCGACTCCGCCGCCAAAGTAGCCCAAGCGCTGCATTTCTTCGACGCGGGCCGACGTCATCCGTGACACACCAAAATCAACAGAGTCGCCGGCGCCAACAGTACGATGTCCATCAACGGTCACATCAAAACCCCCCGCGGAACCACTTTGAGCGAGGGCAGCGTCTCCGCCATCTAGCGACGTCTTCGGCACCAGGTGACTTTGTCGAACTGGTCCCTCGGAGGGCAAATGTTGGAGCGAAGGCAGAAATGCCACCCTTCGCCCGAAGTCTCCACCGCTTAGCCCCTGCCCTAACAGAAAGCAGGCAGGGACGCCCTTCGCTTGTCGGCACCAGAGACAACACGGAGACCCTTCGCTCGATTCGGCACCAGACGAAGGCCTGCGGCGGCGCCTCCCCACGGCGCGGCCTCGGTCAGCTCCGAGGCCCACATGAGATCTGGCCCATTGTAGCGGGCCCTGCGTGGCCGCGTTTGTGTTACGGGCCTAATTTGTAAAGGCGTACCTGTAATTACAGCTTGTAACCCCGCTTTATGGGAATATTCTGGGGATAAACTAGGTACCTGAGGGCACATGTGTCCTTAACGCAAGGCGCCGTGCACTCGGATACCTATAAATACCCCCGCACAGTGCCCGTGAGAGGCTAGATTAACAGAGCTTTTGCCATCACGCGCGAGTGCCCTGTTGCCATCACCATTCACCCGTGTTGGATCTCCTTGCTGTCGAGAGACAGTTCCAACAAATTTTTCACCGACATCTGGGAAAATGGTGGCCGGGAGATGGCTCAAGAAATTATACGAAGAAGCGAAAAAGGTATTCATGACGCTAGAAAAGTAGTAGAGGCCGCTGAGAAAAGTGCGGATCTCGAAGGGCAAATAGGTATTAACTACTAGTTTTTGGGTTTTTGTTGTAACTTTTTGATTTCGAACTTGTCTACACTTTGTAACAAAGCCGCACCTTCTCCTCCCTCAGAGCCCGCCGAGCCATTAGCGGACCCCAACGTAAAGGGGGATGACGAGATTAGAAAAATGGCTGAAGCTATCATGGACAAAGTTGTTGATCAACTACTAAACGAAGCTGCAGAAGTAGTTCTAAGGGAAGATTAGATGTTATTGTAAAAACATTTGGAATGTAATATTTGTCCAACAATATGTGTAATATTTTGTAACTTTGAATGCAATATATAAGCTATTTATGGTTCAATTCTTTACGATGCATGAAACTTTACATACATACCGTTTTTGAGCCTTCGGCGAAAAAACACCTTCCCTTCTTTTCATGCTTCGTAAATAATATCCGTATTTTCATAAAAAACATCCAATCTTCGTAAAATCAGTAACCAATAGATCTTTTCATTTCAGAGTTTGACGAAGATATGCTTCTTCAATAATTATTTTTGTGCCTTGGCACTGTTTCTTCGAAACAATCTCCGAATATCGACATTGAACCCCCTTCTTGCGTTATTGATGCAATATGATGTATGATGTTATGCTTATGCAAATGATGTGATGATGTGATGTTATGCAATGTCACACCCGGCTTTAAGGAACAAAGCCAGGTGCATCTCATACATGCGCCAAGAAGACAACATATATAATAACAGAGTGTATAGAGATAAATGTCATAAAACATCAGAGTATTTATTACATAGCGGAAGACTTATTACAAAATAAAGTAACGAAGATAAAACGAACTAAGGATCGTCGGCGCCAATGTCGACTGAGAAACGCCACCTAGATCAGATCGAACTCCTCAGTGTTAGGCGGCTCCTCTTCGACCACCTGCTCTCCTCCTGTGGGGGGGGGGTGTGAGACAGCAAGGGTGAGCTCACACATGATCATAGCTCAACAAGTTGTGGGGAACCAGTGGACATAAACTCACAAAGGTGTGAGTTCATGTGATGTGTAAGGCTAATCAATGATAGGGGTTAAAGCTGAGCATTGCTTTTAAGTAGTTGGTCAAAATTTTATTAGCAATTACTATGTGTAAGTAAATACCAAACCATAAATAAAGTAATAGAACAAATTAATAATAAGCCCATGCAATGCAAATGACAAAATTGAATTTAAGTTCCATAATTTAAACATCAGAGAGTCCTGAGCTGCTCATGACCGTGAGCACGGCTAGTATACCAGTTTTACACTCTGCAGAGGTTGTACCCTTTACCCACAAGTCATGCTACCCATCTGCCAAGGGGTCGCGAGTCCCATACACCTCTACCTAGGAAGCGCGGCAGGGCAACACTACGAGGCCTTTACAAAGTTCCACTAGCTTCCGAAAACCCGCTACAGTTTATAGGAAGTTCCAATGCAGGGTTCCTGGCTGACCGCCATCGCAGCAAAATCAACCAGGGACCTCCCTACACTGACCACTCCCCTACTGCCCTTGCCCCTTTCGGGTAAGGTAGTCTTCCACTAGCTTTCCTAATTAGTCAGCCAAGGGCGTCCCATTAAACCCTTGTGGTGGCACGTGGTTCTCAAGTTAAGCTCTATGTTCCAATTAACATTAATGAACTTGACATGAACATAAACAGAATAACAAGAATAATTGGAACATAGATATAATAAATGATTATCCCAAAACCATGTAAAGCAAAAGCAAACTACCCAAGTGATTCAGGGGTAAACAAGGTAATGAGATAAACAATCTAGGGTGACCTATTGGGTCCCATCAAAATTAACCTATGCATGGATAAGTGATATTAAAGAACATTATTGGGTAAAAAGTGGTCAAGGGCACAACTTGCCTTCAATGAGCTCCTGCTCAGCTACTTCAACCTGCTGAACCCCAGATTCCACAGTGGCTTGCTCGTCTATTCGCATCAACACAATACATACATAGTATAGCCAAAATGAACATCACACCAAACAGATGAATAAAATATACAGTAAAAATCTATACATTAAAATGAGATCATAGGAACTGGAATCACTGAATTTGGAGTTATATATTTTAAGTTATGGATTTTCTAAGGTTTAATGCATCTAATACAAGATTAAGTGAAAGAATAATTTTAATGTGTTTTTCATGTCAGAACAGAGGCACTAATGGGTAGACAATATTATTACAAAAATTTAGAAACTGGAATGGACCAATTTGGAGTTCCTATGCATTTTCTATGAATTATACAAGTTTTAACATTTATTTATGCACTAAAAATTGATTTCTGATATTAATTTCTAATTTTTAAAGTTCTCTGGATTGGGCCTCAAATACTAAGAAACACAGGGGCTAAGGCGCAATAAAACCTAAGACTCAGTCCAACCCCGCAGTGTACCGCGGGTTGATTCCGAGGAAAAGCGAGGGCGCAAATGCAAAAACGCCAAGATGGCACACCGCGGGTTCAACCGGAGCCGTCCAACAGCCGATCAAGGGCCCAAGAGATCCCACGCCTACTCTAAACTCTGCCATCCAGATTGAGATCGACGGCCCAGATTAAAACGGACCAACCCGAACCGGTATGCGCCCATAGCTGTTGGATCCGGAATCAGCGGCCGTGGTTTAATGAAATGAGATTGAATCAGGGTCACGGGATCCAGATCGGACGGCCCACGCTATTCCGACCGAATCGTTCCCCGACGATCTATTCTTAACCGCAGAGCAGTCGATCAACGGTCACCAAGGCGTCTTCCTCACTGGTTCTCGTAGAACGCGGCGGCGCCCTGGACTACGGTGGCGCCATGGCCGGATCTACCAATCCCCCTATCCCCGCACCTAAACTCCGATCTAAAGGTAGAAACTGGCAGCGGTAATGATAGGGAATTCCAATGGAAGGTGCTCATCGCCGATCGACGTTGTGGAAGCCCTGTCCACGGAGTGCCGCGGACCCGCAGCGACGGTGACGATTTGGGGCCCTCCCAGGTCGCCCGACCACTCAGCAGACGCGCCCGCAGCGGCGAAGAAACTCGATCGAAGTCCCTGACCGCGCACCAACCCCAAAGGAGAACACCAGTGGCGTTTCCACACAGCGTCACTCCTGCACCCCTCTCTCTCTCCTATCTGTGTTCGCGGTAGAGCAGTGCTGATCTTCGGAGCGCATGAGCTGGGGAAAACGGTGGCCGCTTTTATACCCGGGCGTCCGAGAAGATCGCGTGGCGTGAACAAGTCCGTCGTCCAGAGCCGGCCCGGTCCCGGCGGCGAGCTTCTCGCGCGGGTAGGCGAGCGACGCGCGAATCGTGGGAAGGTAGGTGCTGACAGCGCGGGCCCGCGTGACAGCGAGACAGATGGGTGCGCGGCGTGAAATGGTGAGGCTGCACGTGGGACCCACCGGTCAGTGGCTCACAGTGCAAACCACGGTCACGCCTGGGCTGCGCAGAGGGGAGTGTGGAGCTGGGCCGAAATCAGGCAGGAACGGCCCACGAAGCCTCTTTATTCTTTTCTTTTTATATTTTCTGTTTTCTGTTTTCTTTTCTTTTTATTTTTCAATTCCCAATTTGAACTTCAAAATATGAGGGTGAAACTAGTACCCAATTTGAAGTTCAAGTATGATTTTGAATTTGTACTCAAATCAGAAATAGATTTTAATCTTACCATTATGGTTAAGTTTGTGTATTTATAAAGTTTGCTTTATACTTTATTTTATCTCTTTCTTTTCTCTTTTTTTTTCTCAAATCCTCCTCTCATTATCATTTTTATTAAATTCATATTATTATTGCTTTTAATGCACAAACAAAAACCCAATATGATGCAATGGTTTAGTTGTGTCTTATTAAGGATCTATTCTTTTTACATGGGTGGTCACATGTAATGATAAATAATGGTCACCAAACATTGAGATCAACACTATTTTCATGGTTTACATATTTAGGTATTACAAATCCTACCCCCCTTAAAAATAATCTCGTCCTCGAGATTTAAGAAGATCTAGGGAAAAGGTGGGGAAAATCTATACGAAGCTCTTCTTCTCTTTCCCAAGTTGCTTCATCTTCACTGTGGTGACTCCATTGGACTTTGCACATCTTTATCACCTTATTCCTTGTAATTCGAGTCAAAGTATCCAAAATCTTGATCGGGTACTCCGTGTAAGTCAAATCACCTTGAACACTGAGCTCTTCCATGGGTAACTGTTCCTCAGGGACACGGAGACACTTCTTGAGTTGAGATACGTGAAACACATTGTGCACATCCGATAGACTAGCAGGTAACTCGAGTTGGTATGCCATCTCCCCAACTCTTCTAAAGATCAGGAATGGTCCAATATAGCGAGGGGACAATTTGCCCTTGACTTTAAATCTCCTCATTCCACGCAGTGGTGACACCTTGAGGTACACATAATCTCCTTCTTCAAATTCCAGTGGTCTCCTTCTATTATCAGCATAACTCTTTTGCCTGGTTTGAGCCACCCTCAAATTCTCTCGAATTATACGAACTTGTTCTTCTGCTTCTTGAATCAGTTCAGGCCCAAAGAACTGTCTTTCTCCAGTCTGATCCCAATACAAAGGAGTTCTGCACTTCCTCCCATACAAAGCCTCAAAAGGTGACATCTTCAGACTGGCCTGGTAACTATTATTATACGAGAACTCAGCATAAGGCAGACTCTTATCCCAACTTCCTCCATGCTGAAGGGCACATGCTCTCAACATATCCTCCAATACTTGATTTGTCCTTTCAGTCTGTCCATCAGTCTGAGGGTGATAAGCTGTACTAAAATTCAACTTTGTACTCATGTTCTCATGAAAGCTTCTCCAAAACCTTGAGGTAAACTACGAACCTCGATCAGACACGATCTTCTTTGGTACTCCATGTAAACACACAATCCGAGCCATATATAACTCTGCCAGCTGAGAACCTTTATAAGTAGTCTTCACAGGAATAAAGTGAGCCACTTTAGTCAATCTATCCACAATCACCCATATAGCATCATATCCTTTCTGGGTGCGAGGCAATCCAGTAATGAAATCCATACCAATCTCTTCCCACTTCCACTCAGGTATCTTCAGTGGGTGCAATAGTCCAGCTGGCCTCTGGTGTTCAGCCTTAACTCTTTGACATACATCGCACATAGCCACCTGTGCAGCTACATCTCTTTTCAATCCATACCACCAATATTTCCGTTTCAAATCCTGATACATCTTGGTACTACCAGGATGAATAGAATAATCTGAATCATGGGCCTCCTTTAAAATAGTCTCTCGAAGGTTTTTAATATCAGGAACACACATCCTGTCCTTGAACCATACGGTGCCCTGCTCATCTTCCGTAAATTCCGGAACTCGACCTTCAGTAATCAGATCCTTAATCTCTTTTATTTTAGCATCACCAATTTGTCCTTTGCGGATCTCTTGCTCCAAAGTAGGTTCCACATCAATAGTAACTCCCTCAGTATGAGCAACTATCCCCAGGTTAAGTCTCCTGAAATCCTCAACAATCTCATCGGGTAGCTGGGCAACAATAGCTGAATGAATATGCTCCTTGCGACTCAAGGCATCTGCAACCAAATTTGCCTTGCCCGGGTGATAGTGAATCTCCAAATCATAATCCTTAATAAGCTCCAACCAACGGCGTTGCCTAAGGTTGAGATCCTTCTGAGTGAATATATACTTCAAACTCTTATGATCCGTGTACACTTGGCACTTGGTTCCCATAATGTAATGTCTCCAAATCTTAAGAGCATGCACAACTGCTGCTAGTTCTAAGTCGTGAGTGGGGTAGTTCAATTCATGTTTCCGCAACTGACGAGAAGCATATGCAATCACATGACCTTCCTGCATGAGCACACATCCTAAGCCCTGGCCACATGCATCGCAATAGATATCAAATCCTTTCTGTAGGTCTGGCATAACCAATACTGGTGGCGACATCAACCTCTTTTTCAATTGCTCAAAGCTGTCTTGGCACTTCTCGTCCCACTTAAATTCTCTTCCTTTCTCCAAAAGCGAAGTCATAGGTTTGGCAATCTTAGAGAACCCTTCAATAAATCTCCGATAATATCCTGCGAGTCCCAAGAAACTCCGAATCTCAGTAACTGTAGTGGGTACTCTCCACTCCATTATCTCCTTCACTTTAGCAGGATCCACTGCTATTCCTCCATTAGAAATAATATGTCCAAGGAATGGCACCTTGTCAATCCAAAACTCGCACTTGCTGAACTTGGCATATAGCTGGTTATCTCGTAGCTTCTGTAGCACCAATCTCAGATGTTCCTCATGATCGCTATCACTCTGAGAATAAATAAGAATATCGTCGATGAATACCACGACGAATCTGTCCAAATACTCCATAAACACCTTATTCATCAAGTTCATAAAATAAGCTGGTGCATTGGTTAATCCAAACGACATAACAGTGAACTCATATAATCCATATCTAGTCGAGAAAGCCGTCTTGGGAATATCCGATGGTCTAATCCTCATCTGATGGTATCCTGATCGGAGATCAATCTTCGAAAATACTCTTGCACCTCTCATCTGATCAAATAAATCTTCAATACGGGGCAACGGATACTTGTTCTTCACTGTAACATCATTAAGAGATCTATAATCCACACACATCCGCTGCGATCCATCCTTCTTTTGTACAAACAGAACCGGTGCTCCCCAAGGTGAGGAACTCGGACAAATGTACCTAGCCTCTTGTAACTCAGTTAACTGCTTCTTAAGTTCCTTCAACTCCTCTACGGACATCCTATATGGCCGTTTAGAAATAGGGGCGGTTCCAGGTAAGAGGTCAATAACAAACTCAACTTCTCTATCAGGTGGCATCCCTGGTAACTCCTCTGGAAAGACATCCGGAAAATCTCTAACCACCCGGATGTTGTCACCAACAAACTCCTCCGGTATAAAGAACATTGCACGCATGGGTGAGGAGGTTACTGCAATATTAACTTGAAACCTTTCTCCTTTAGTGGTAGTGAGTTCTACGGTACCTCTACCACATGCTATAACGGCCTTTGCCTTTCTTAGCCATGACATACCAAGGATCAAATCTATACTGCTTGACTCCAATATTATAGCAGTAGCTCCAAATTCTCTACCCATAATGGTTAATGTCAATCTACGTGTCATTTGATTCGCCTCAACAGGCCCTTTAGGTGTAATTACTATCATGGGTTTTCTCATATTTAGCAGCGGTATTTCATTTGTGTTGGCATATCTAGCAGACATGAATGAATGTGTAGCACCAGAATCAAATAATATGGTTGCAGGAATTGCATTAACATAAAACATACCAATTACGAGGTCCCCTCCATCCGGAGTAGCATCAACGCTGACTTGATTAACCTTGGCAATAGAATATCCCTTGCCAGAGCTTGGTGTTTGCTGCCTGTTCTGAACTGGAGTAGTAGCCATCCTTTGTGGGCAGACATTTGCATAATGACCAGTCTTCCCACACTTGAAACAAGTAGTGCCTGGACTCTGTCCTACAAACTTCGTCGGAGTGCCAGTAGGGGTAGCCTGTCGAGGAGGTGGAGTCCTCAGTGGTGATTGCTGAACTGGGCGCGGTCCTCCGGGTCGAGTTGGTGTACCCTGTGGTGAACTGTAGCGAGGACGAACACTGCTGCTTCCTTGTCCTTGAGATATTGCCTTTCTCTTCAAATCTCCCAGCTGAACACGCTTGTGTTCAATAGCCAGGGCCTTATCAAGCAGCCTCTGAAATGATGGAAATGTGTGTGCCACTAGAGCATACTGCAGTGGTCCATTAAGTCCTTCAATAAAATGCTCCTGCTTCCTCTCGTCTTCAGCAACTTCTTCAGGGGCATATCTGGATAGCTGAATAAACTTGTCGCGGTACTCGCTGACTGACATACTTCCTTGCTTCAGCGACAGAAACTCCTTCTTCTTGATCTTTATCATACCAGCTGGAATATGGTAGTTCCGGAACTGTGTACTGAACTCTGCCCAAGTAATAGTATCCGCAGCATCATGGGCAGCAGTATAAGAATCCCACCAGTCAGCAGCAGGACCTGTCAGACGTCCAGAAGCATATAAAACCTTCTCCCGGTCCGTGCACTGTGCGATATTCAGCATCTTTTCAACGGACTTCAGCCAATCATCCGCGTCCAGTGGATCAGGTGAGCTTGCAAATGTAGGTGGCTTATGACTCATGAACTCTCTATGCTTGTCTCGGGGTGGAACTGGTGGTGGTGGTGGAGGCAGTGGCACTTGTTGCTGCTGTTGTTGCTGTTGCATTTGTTGTTGCAGCTGCTGTTGTTGTGCCCTCCTTTCCTGGCGTATCTCATCTCGCTCCTGGCGCAACTCCTGTCGTATATCTTCTCTTTCCTGACGCATCTCCTGGCGTTCTTGCTGCATCTGGGCACGCATATCCGCCATAGTGTCTGCCATTTGCTGCATCACTGCCATCTGAGCAGCAACCAGTGGGTCAACTCCGCCTGGTGGAGGATTAGGAGGATTCATCTCTGAAGGTTGTGGCTGAGGTTGTCTATATATCCTTCGAGTGTGTCGATTAGGAGGTAGATCAATTCCACCACCCCTCCTGGTATTGACCATCTGAGTTAGATACATATGGTAAGAAAGAGTAGTAGACAAGGCAGGTATTTACGAAGCAGGTTACTTTGGGGAATTTTATTAGCTAAGCAGATTAATATTTTACCTATCCTAGCTAATTCAATACCTTATGGTGGTACATACTAAGATGTCCATAATTCAATCAATCAACGAAGCAAATCAAGCATTTAGCATCAGCACAATCAAACAACATTTTAAATAGAGAAAATAGTTTTAATTTTGTCTTAGGCTTCCTATCTCTTAAAAATGTCATAGGGGTAGGGATTCCAAGGTGTGAAATCCATCTTGTCTAAGAGTAGAAAAGATAAGAATAATCAGAGTAGAGTAGCAAAAGGTGAGACAGGTTCAAGATGAGATGAGTATAGAATGAGTTAGAGTAAGGTAAGTAGGAAAGGGTTTGTCCATCTCTATCTAGGTCTCGTCCTACAGTCAACATTTCCTCTGATACCACTTCTGTCACACCCGGTGTTGGGGACTTGTTCTCAAATGCTAAGAGTTAAGAACAAGGCAACATAAAAAGTGTTAAGTGTTAAAGTCCTTCGTCCTTCAAAACATTATTCCCCTTCGAGAAATAATGAGTTTCAGACGAAGGTCACAAGAGACATACCTTCGTAAATATAACAAGTAATGACGAAGGATTCATATACAGCATGAAATATAATATAAACATCATCATAGAATCATTTCTATTTTATTAACATGGAAAAATAGAAATGATTTCAAATTACAAATGTACCTTCGGTCCTGAGAGAAGGTAAAAAGTACAAGCGTGACGCAAAAGCAAATGCCAAGTCAGCATGAACAGTACGGGAGTACTGTTCATCTATTTATAGGCGTGAGACACAGCCCATACAAAATTACATTCATGTCCACTACATTTGCTGATGACTTATGGAAATCTGTCGAGGCCTAAGTAGTCTTTTCATCTTTAAGTCGGTTCCCCTCTCTGCTATCGCGACGAAGCTTCCCTGCGCACATCTTCGGCTGTGCACCATCCTTCGCGGAACTTGGTAATCAGCCCGTCCTCCATTTTAATCCCCCTTCGTTTGGTTCAGGCTTCGTCCTGACCGTACTTCATGTTCATAGTTCTGAGTCCGAAGATACCTGTTTACATAATCCACTTGGAAAACATTGTCAAATCATGTTTTTGAGGACCTTCGGAGGACGAAGGCCCCCAACAGTAGCCCCTCGCAATATTAATTTGTTAATGATAAATTCAGATTGTGATATGGATGAAGGCCTTGAGCCGAAGGTCCGAAAAAACACCTTCCCTTTGCTAGAATAGCAACATTCACTGACAAGCGGGGTCTTTCAATTTTCAACGCCCTGGGCGTATAAATAAGATCATACCACAAACTTATTTGGTACGCACCCTTGCCATTTGCTTCGGCCCACTAAACTTTTAACTCTTGTGCACTAAGATTTGCTGATCTTTTTGATTTTGAAGCTTCGGCCCTGAAAACAGTTTTTTAGCGTTTCCGAAGATGTCTGAAGGTAAGAAGATCCCTGCTGAGACGAAGCTGAGTCTCGACGAAGAGAAGAACTTGGGGTTCCTTATAGCGATGGCGGAGACCAATACGGAGAAAATCACCAAGGAAATTCTTGAAGGTTTGTCCGAAGATACTGGTGACAGCGACAGTTTTGATGTAGAAAGTGGTGGGGAAGAGTCCGAAGATCGACCATGGCGGCCAAGTCACACGGTTTTCGGGAAAACTACTATTAAGCAGAGTCATATTGATAATATGAGGGGGCGGTATTTTCGAGATATATCTATTGTGAGGGCTGATGCTGGAGAAAAGACTTCTCCCACCCCCGGAGAAGATGAAGTCGTAATCTTCCGAAGCTTTCTCAAGGCTGGGCTTCGATTCCCCCTAAGCAACTTTGTTGTTGAAGTCCTGAAGACATTTCAAGTCTACCTTCATTAAATTACTCCCGAAGCTATCATAAGAATGGGGTTGTTTGTCTGGGCTGCGAGAAGCCAAGGTTTAGAACCAAATGCTAAAAGCTTTTGCAACATTCATGAGTTGTTATATGAGACGAAGCCCTGGGGGAAAGAACAATATCACAACAACTTTGGGTGTTACAGCTTCGGCGCCCGCTCCGGGTCAAGCCGCCCTGTGCCAACCTTTCGGAAGAGGTGGCCCAGAGCCTGGATGACAGAGTGGTTCTATGTAAAGAATGACTTAACAGCGCAAGAAAATGTCAAGAATATCATTATGCGCCCCATCTGGCAACGCTTCGGACTTCGAAGGCCGAAGGTTGAAATGGATGAAGCAGCCGAGGAATGCCAAAGAGCCTTCGGCGTAATCTGCTCTTTCATTGGGACAAGGGACTTGGTCCAAGAGCATATTGCCTTCAGGGTGTGGCCACTTGCAGGAAAGTGGGAAATGCCGAAGGAGACCATCAAAGAGTCCGACGAAGGCGGACTGGTCAGACTGAAATACACATTCAAATATGCGGATAAGTTTGTTGAACCTGATGATGACTGGTTGAAAAGCATTGAAACATTAAGTGACGAACTGCTTGGGGCATATTCGAAGGCCGAGAATACTGCGTTATCAGCAGCCTTCGGAGGCCGAAAGAAGAAAAGGCTCAACCGGGTATTTGACGCAGTCGGGTTTGTCTACCCTGACTATCACTATCCGGTATTGGGTCGCAAAAGAAAAAATATTTCTCCTGTGACAGAAGCTACCACGAGTGCTACTAGTGAGCCGGCGCCGCAAAGGAAAAAGTTGAAGGTGCTCACCCACCGAGCGCGTTTTATTGAGCCGGCCACAGTGCCAAAATTTATTGGTGAAGTCTCTTTGGCCTCTGAAGCTACAGAACCAGCTCCAGTGCCGAAGATAGAAGAGAAAACTGAAGCGCCTTCAGCAGAAAAAGTAGAAAAACCGAAGATTGAAGGGCCAAAAGCATCGGAAATCTTAAGTCCTTCAGCAAATGTCGAAACAATAAAAAACCAAAAGGGCCCATTGGTGACCCCAAAAAGAAAAAGAATGGTGAACGTACTAGATGTCTTGGAGACAATTAAGTCTTCAAGCACAACTCCAGAAAAGACTGTTGAACTTGCAGAAGCGTCTACTGAAGCTTCGAAACAACAAGCTGAAACTGAAGCTGGGCCTTCAGAGCCCACCAAGGAACAATCTTTGGAGACTGAGAAAATATCAGAACCAGCTTTGGTTGAAGAAGTTGACACTGCCGCCCCCGAAGCTCCTTCCAGCACATGCGATTACATCGTGCGACATGCTTCGGGGAAGAAATTATCTGAAGAAGAGACTTATGAAGCGAATCACTATGCTAGAGAGTTAAAGTATCCGAAGGGGGCAGTAGTGTTCAATGGGACAAATGAAGATGACTTCCTATACTGCCTCCCTGATAACAAAGAATTATCTGTCTGCCGGGAGATGTCTAGAAGTATGGGTTTCCCGAAGCTCGAAGCTGGATTATGTGCTATGACGAAGGAAGATCTCGCGGACAGTCTTGCGTACAATAGCTTAAAGGTATGGGAATTAGACGCTTGAAAAAATTTTTATTACGTAATTCATTCTTTTATTCTTATATGGATTGTTTTTCGTATAGGGTTTAATCCTAAGCAACGCATTAAGAGCCCAAAAGAGTGCCGAAGATGAAAGCTACGAAATTGCGTTCAACAATTTACGTTCAGAAGTTATTAAACTGAGAAACGAAGCTCTAGAAAAAGATAAAATTCTGCTTACATTAGTAGACAAGATAAAAAAGGACGAAGCTGCTGCAAAGGTTCAGGCCGAAGCTCACAGACACGAGATAAAAGATCTTCAGAAGCAACTGGCCCGGGCGAAAGAAGAACGCATACTTGAGGAAACAAGACGGGAATGTAGCGACCAATGGGCTGATCATTTGGAAGCAACCGCGGAAGAGCTTCGGTCTTCTAAGAAAAAATGCTACGAAAAATCCATGGAATGCGTAAAGAAAATTAAAACCAGCTTCGCCAGTGTGGGCGCATTTTCCAGTGAAGAGAATTTCTCAAGAGGCAATCCCAAAGGTCCACTGGAATGGATCAGTCACGAAGTAGAGGCCTTCGAGGAAATCCTGAGTAGCCGCGGCGACATCTGCGCCTTTTCGGGCGCCAGGGGAGTTGCTACTGTCTTGGAGAAGAAAGGTTGCGGGCATGTAAAATCTTTAGCTCAGTCCGAAGCTGCCTTATCCTCCGAAGACATCAAAGACCCCTCGGCCGAAGCAAGCATGGTTGGTGGCAAATTCTTTACTGATGTCTGGGACAACGGCGGCCGAGAAATGGCGCAAGAAATCATTCAAAGGAGTGAAAAAGGCATCCATGATGCTAGGAAAGTGACAGAAGTTGCCGAAAAAAGTACAGAGCCCGAAGGGCAAATAGGTATTAATTAGTCGTTCTTATTGTGTTGTAATTTTTATTTCAAACTTTGTTCGCGGTTTGTAATAGTAATGCAGAAATATTCTCTTCCCTCAGAACCTGCTGGATCGTCTGGCGACCCTCACACAAAAGGGGATGACGAAATTAAACAAATGGCCGAAGCTATCATGGATAAAGTTGTTGAACAACTTCTAAATGAGGCTGCCGAAGTAGTATTAAGAGAAGACTAGGTGTTATTAGAAAAACATTTGAAGTGTGATCTATGTAATATTTTGTACATTTGAATGTAATATACAAGTCTCCTTTCATTATTCAACTCTTTACGATGCATGAAATTCTACATACATACCATTTTTGAGCCTTCGGCGAAAAAACACCTTCCCTTCTTTTCATGCTTCGTGAAGAAGACATTCTCCGTTAAAATTATTCTGATGAATCACATCCGCGCTTCGTGAAAACATTCTCCTAAGCTGTACAATTTCGATATTACTCTGATGAAGCTCATCCATGCTTCGTAAAAACATTCTCCGAAGCTGTACTCCGGAGATTATCATTGTATTCCCTCGTGACTTTGCACAATTTGCACTTTCTCAAAGCATCCTTTCGAAGGTTGATACTGTGTCCCCTTCTTTTGCCATATGCAACATGATGTATGATGCTTATGTTATGCAAAATGATGTGATGATGTTATGTTATGCAAATGACATTTGTTCCGAAGATACACACAAAATATCTTTGTAAGCTCTGCATTCCCTTAGGAACGTCTTTGGAGCTTCTTCGCCTTTTACTTAGGCGGTATCAGCGTTGACTTTTCGCTGTAAGCTCTGCATTCCCTTAGGAACGTCTTTGGAGCTTCTTCGCCTTTTACTTTAGGCGGTATCAGCGTTGACTTTTCGCTGTATGCTCTGCATTCCCTTAGGAACGTCTTTGGAGCAAAAAACTTACACTGCGCTCCCTTTGGAACGGCTTTTTGTAACTTCGGCAACTTACTCTGCGTTCCTTAGAACGACTTTTTGTTGCTTCGAAGGATTTTTAATAATTCGAAGGTCCTCCTTGTTACCGCAAATTTTTAAGCTTCAGCAACTTAAGCCTGTGGAGAAGATAGGTTTTCCTGATAAGCAACCACGAAACTATTACATGAAAACTGAAATGTTCTTTATTACACAGAAAATAGAACTAAACGGAAAAGACTGCTATCAAAGTAGGATATTTGTCAATAAATGTGCTTCGACTCTGGCACAGTACTATTGACTGTGCGAGCTTCAGATTGCTCTCTGAGATCCCTTTGGTGCGGAACATATTGGCTCCCTTCTGGCTGTTGGCCTTGTTGCAGCGGAGGTGGGGGCGGGGGCTGTTGCCATGAAGCTTGAGGTTGACTCGCCGAAGCTACGGAAACTGCAGGGTGGTTGCCCACGTATTCCGGGATGTAGGGCTGATGGTACGAAGCAGTATGCATGACCTGCTTCGGCTGGCCCTGTTGCGCTGCAGCTTCTGCTAGCTCCTTTTGTTTCTGGATGGTAACATGGCACATCCTGGTGGTATGGCCCTTGTTTTCACCACAGAATAAGCAAAATACCCTCCTTGGTTGATCTCCAAATCTTCCACCGAAGCCCCTGGCGCCTCTGCCTCTTGGAGCTGGTGGCCGGAAGAAAGTTTGATGTTGCCCCGAAGCCTGTGAGGAGCTCTGCGGTCTGTTCTGCTGACTCCCCTTATCATCATTTTGAGTGGAGTTGTGAATGGACCTGACATGCCTCGGATAGAATCTTCCTCCGAAGCCCCTGGTCATTTCAGAAAATCTGAAGGCCTCCTCCCTTCTTTGGCGAAAGTCATTATCGGCACGAATGTACTCGTCCATCTTTTGGAGCAGCTTCTCCAGAGTCTGAGGAGGCTTCCTAGCAAAGTATTGAGCTGCAGGTCCAGGACGAAGCCCCTTGATCATGGCTTCGATGACAATTTCATTGGGCACCGTTGGAGCCTGCGCCCTCAAACGCAAGAACCTTCTGACATACGCCTGAAGGTATTCTTCATGATCCTGAGTGCACTGGAACAAGGCTTGAGCAGTGACCGGCTTCGTCTGAAACCCTTGAAAGCTGGTTAACAGCATATCCTTCAGTTTCTGCCATGAAGTGATCGTTCCTGGTCGAAGGGAGGAATACCAGGTCTGAGCAACACTCCTGACGGACATAACGAAAGACTTTGCCATGACTGCAGCATTGCCACCATACGAAGACACTGTTGCTTCGTAGCTCATCAGGAACTGCTTCGGGTCTGAGTGGCCGTCGAACATGGGAAGCTGGGGTGGCTTATAGGACGGAGGCCAGGGTGTAGCCTGCAGCTCAGCGGACAGAGGAGAGGCATCATCGAAAACAAAATTTCCATGATGGAAATTGTCATACCAGTCATCTTCGTTGAAGAAGCCCTCCTGATGAAGGTCTTTTTGTTGAGGCCTTCGGTTCTGCTCGTCGTGGGTAAGATGACGAACTTCTTCAGAAGCTTCGTCTATCTGCCTTTGCAGCTCAGCTAGCCTGGCCATCTTTTCCTTTTTCCTCTGCACCTGTTGATGAAGCATCTCCATATCCCTGATCTCTTGGTCTAGTTCATCCTCCTGAAGGGTCGGGCTGACGGCCTTCCTCTTCTGGCTTCAGGCCTCCCGAAGAGAGACGGTCTCCTGGTTGGGATCCAGCGGTTGCAGTGCTGCAGCCCCAGTCGCTGAAGCTTTCTTCGGCGCCATAGCGAGGGTCTATAGCTTTCGAAGGTGTTCAAAAAACTCGAAGTGGAAGTGAGTTCACCGGAGGTGGGCGCCAATGTTGGGGACTTGTTCTCAAATGCTAAGAGTTAAGAACAAGGCAACATAAAAAGTGTTAAGTGTTAAAGTCCTTCGTCCTTCAAAACATTATTCCCCTTCGAGAAATAATGAGTTTCGGACGAAGGTCACAAGAGACATACCTTCGTAAATATAACAAGTAATGACGAAGGATTCATATACAGCATGAAATATAATATAAACATCATCATAGAATCATTTCTATTTTATTAACATGGAAAAATAGAAATGATTTCAAATTACAAATGTACCTTCGGTCCTGAGAGAAGGTAAAAAGTACAAGCGTGACGCAAAAGCAAATGCCAAGTCAGCGTGAATAGTACGGGAGTACTGTTCATCTATTTATAGGCGTGAGACACAACCCATACAAAATTACATTCATGTCCACTACATTTGCTGATGACTTATGGAAATCTGTCGAGGCCTAAGTAGTCTTTTCATCTTTAAGTCGGTTCCCCTCTCTGCTATCGCGACGAAGCTTCCCTGCGCACAGCTTCGGCTGTGCACCATCCTTCGCGGAACTTGGTAATCAGCCCGTCCTCCATTTTAATCCCCCTTCGTCTGGTTCAGGCTTCGTCCTGACCGTACTTCATGTTCATAGTTCTGAGTCCGAAGATACCTGTTTACATAATCCACTTGGAAAACATTGTCAAATCATGTTTTTGAGGACCTTCAGAGGACGAAGGCCCCCAACACCCGGCTTTAAGGAACAAAGCCAGGTGCATCTCATACATGCGCCAAGAAGACAACATATATAATAACAGAGTGTATAGAGATAAATGTCATAAAACATCAGAGTATTTATTACATAGCGGAAGACTTATTACAAAATAAAGTAATAAAGATAAAACAAACTAAGGATCGTCGGCGCCAATGTCGACTGACAAACGCCACCTAGATCAGATCGAACTCCTCAGTGTTAGGCGGCTCCTCTTCGACCACCTGCTCTCCTCCTGTGGGGGGGTGTGAGACAGCAAGGGTGAGCTCACACATGATCATAGCTCAACAAGTTGTGGGGAACCAGTGGACATAAACTCACAAAGGTGTGAGTTCATGTGATGTGTAAGGCTAATCAATGATAGGGGTTAAAGCTGAGCATTGCTTTTAAGTAGTTGGTCAAAATTTTATTAGCAATTACTATGTGTAAGTAAATACCAAACCATAAATAAAGTAATAGAACAAATTAATAATAAGCCCATGCAATGCAAATGACAAAATTCAATTTAAGTTCCATAATTTAAACATCAGAGAGTCCTGAGCTACTCATGACCGTGAGCACGGCTAGTATACCAGTTTTACACTCTGCAGAGGTTGTACCCTTTACCCACAAGTCATGCTACCCATCTGCCAAGGGGTCGCGAGTCCCATACACCTCTACCTAGGAAGCGCGGCAGGGCAACACTACGAGGCCTTTACAAAGTTCCACTAGCTTCCGAAAACCCGCTACAGTTTATAGGAAGTTCCAATGCAGGGTTCCTGGCTGACCGCCATCGCAGCAAAATCAACCAGGGACCTCCCTACACTGACCACTCCCCTACTGCCCTTGCCCCTTTTGGGTAAGGTAGTCTTCCACTAGCTTTCCTAATTAGTCAGCCAAGGGCGTCCCATTAAACCCTTATGGTGGCACGTGGTTCTCAAGTTAAGCTCTATGTTCCAATTAACATTAATGAACTTGACATGAACATAAACAGAATAACAAGAATAATTGGAACATAGATATAATAAATGATTATCCCAAAACCATGTAAAGCAAAAGCAAACTACCCAAGTGATTCAGGGGTAAACAAGGTAATGAGATAAACAATCTAGGGTGACCTATTGGGTCCCATCAAAATTAACCTATGCATGGATAAGTGATATTAAAGAACATTATTGGGTAAAAAGTGGTCAAGGGCACAACTTGCCTTCAATGAGCTCCTGCTCAGCTACTTCAACCTGCTGAACCCCAGATTCCACAGTGGCTTGCTCGTCTATTCGCATCAACACAATACATACATAGTATAGCCAAAATGAACATCACACCAAACAGATGAATAAAATATACAGTAAAAATCTATACATTAAAATGAGATCATAGGAACTGGAATCACTGAATTTGGAGTTATATATTTTAAGTTATGGATTTTCTAAGGTTTTATGCATCTAATACAAGATTAAGTGAAAGAATAATTTTAATGTGTTTTTCATGTCAGAACAGAGGCACTAATGGGTAGACAATATTATTACAAAAATTTAGAAACTGGAATGGACCAATTTGGAGTTCCTATGCATTTTCTATGAATTATACAAGTTTTAACATTTATTTATGCACTAAAAATTGATTTCTGATATTAATTTCTAATTTTTAAAGTTCTCTGGATTGGGCCTCAAATACTAAGAAACACAGGGGCTAAGGCGCAATAAAACCTAAGACTCAGTCCAACCCCGTAGTGTACCGCGGGTTGATTCCGAGGAAAAGCGAGGGCGCAAATGCAAAAACGCCAAGATGGCACACCGCGGGTTCAACCGGAGCCGTCCAACAGCCGATCAAGGGCCCAAGAGATCCCACACCTACTCTAAAGTCCGCCATCCAGATTGAGATCGACGGCCCAGATTAAAACGGACCAACCCGAACCGGTATGCGCCCATAGCTGTTGGATCCGGAATCAGCGGCCGTGGTTTAATGAAATGAGATTGAATCAGGGTCACGAGATCCAGATCGGACGGCCCACGCTATTCCGACCGAATCGTTCCCCGACGATCTAATCTTAACCGCAGAGCAGTCGATCAACGGTCACCAGGGCGTCTTCCTCACTAGTTCTCGTAGAACGCGGCGGCGCCCTGGACTACGGTGGCGCCATGGCCGGATCTACCAATCCCCCTATCCCCGCACCTAAACTCCGATCTAAAGGTAGAAACTGGCAGCGGTAATGATAGGGAATTCCAATGGAAGGTGCTCGCCGATCGACGTTGTGGAAGCCCTGTCCACGGAGTGCCGCGGACCCGCAGCGACGGTGACGATTTGGGGCCCTCCCAGGTCGCCCGACCACTCAGCAGACGCGCCCGCAGCGGCGAAGAAACTCGATCGAAGTCCCTGACCGCGCACCAACCCCAAAGGAGAACACCAGTGGCATTTCCACACAGCGTCACTCCTGCACCCCTCTCTCTCTCCTATCTGTGTTCGCGGTAGAGCAGTGCCGATCTTCGGAGCGCATGAGCTGGGGAAAACGGTGGCCGCTTTTATACCCGGGCGTCCGAGAAGATCGCGTGGCGTGAACGAGTCCGTCGTCCAGAGCTGGCCCGGTCCCGGCGGCGAGCTTCTCGCGCGGGTAGGCGAGCGACGCGCGAATCGTGGGAAGGTAGGTGCTGACAGCGCGGGCCCGCGTGACAGCGAAACAGATGGGTGCGCTGCGTGAAATGGTGAGGCTGCATGTGGGACCCACCGGTCAGTGGCTCACAGTGCAAACCGCGGTCACGCCTGGGCTGCGCAGAGGGGAGTGTGGAGCTGGGCCGAAATCAGGCAGGAACGGCCCACGAAGCCTCTTTATTCTTTTCTTTTTATATTTTCTATTTTCTGTTTTCTTTTCTTTTTATTTTTCAATTCCCAATTTGAACTTCAAAATATGAGGGTGAAACTAGTACCCAATTTGAAGTTCAAGTATGATTTTGAATTTGTACTCAAATCAGAAATAGATTTTAATCTTACCATTATGGTTAAGTTTGTGTATTTATAAATTTTGCTTTATACTTTATTTTATCTCTTTCTTTTCTCTTTTTTTTCTCAAATCCTCCTCTCATTATCATTTTTATTAAATTCATATTATTATTGCTTTTAATGCACAAACAAAAACCCAATATGATGCAATGGTTTAGTTGTGTCTTATTAAGGATCTATTCTTTTTACATGGGTGGTCACATGTAATGATAAATAATGGTCACCAAACATTGAGATCAACACTATTTTCATGGTTTACATATTTAGGTATTACATGCAAAATGATATTTACCGAAGATCAACATTGATTTTTCACTGTAAGCCTCCCTTAGGAGCTTCTTCGTCTTTTACTTCAGCGGAATCAACGTTTATTTTTCGCTGTAAGCCTCCCTTAGGAGCTTCTTCGCCTTTTACTTCAGCGGAATCAGCGTTTATTTTTTGCTGTAAGCCTCCCTTAGGAGCTTCTTCGCCTTTTACTTCAGCGGAATCAACGTTTATTTTTCGCTGTAAGCCTCCCTTAGGAGCTTCTTCGCCTTTTACTTCAGCGGAATCAGTATTTATTTTTCGCTGTAAGCCTCCCTTAGGAGCTTCTTCGCCTTTTACTTCAGCGGAATCAGCGTTTATTTTTCGCTGTAAGCTCTGCATTCCCTTCAGAACGACTTTTGAGCAGAAAACTTACGCTGCGCTCCCTTAGGAACGACTTTTTGTTATTTCGGAGGTTCTCCCTGTAACCATAAGTTCTTTTGCTTCGACAACTTTTTGGATTCGTTATTCTGTGGAGAAAGTATATTTGTACTATGGCAAAGGCGAAGCTATTACAAGAAATTGAAAACAACAAAAAATACTTAGGCTTTCAATAATTGTTCCTTATTAAAAAGAAAATGATACTGAATGCAAAAACTACCGCCGAGGTAGGATATTTGTTAGTAAATGTGCTTCGATTCTGGCACAGTACTGTTGACTGTGCGAGCTTCAGACTCTTCTCTGAAGTCTCGTTGGTGTTGATTATGCTGACTCCCTTCTGGCTGCTGGCCTCGTTGCATTGGTGGTGGAGGTGGGGGCTGTTGCCAAGATGCCTGAGATTGACTTGCCGAAGCAACAGAAGCTGCAGGGTGGTTGCCCACATACTCTGGGATATAAGGCGAGTGGTACGAAGCAGTATGCATAACTTGCTTCGGCTGGGTCTGTTGGGCTGCAGCTTCTGCTATTTCCTTTTGTTTCTGGATGGTGACATGGCACATCCTAGTGGTGTGGCCCTTGTCCTCACCACAGAATAGGCAATAAATTTTCCTGGGCTGATCCCCAAATCTTCCTCCGAAGCCCCTGGCACCTCTACCCCTTGGAGCTGGAGGCCGAGGATAGCTCTGCTGCTGCCCCGAAGCCTGGGAGGAATATTGCGGCCTCTGCTGCTGGCTTCCCCTGTCATCATTCTGAGTGGAATGAATCGATCTGACATGTCTAGGATGAATTCTCCCTCCGAAGCCCCTTGCTATTTCGAAGAACCTGTAAGCTTCCTCCCTTCTCTGCCGAAAGTCATTGTCAGCGCGGATGTATTCATCCATCTTCTGAAGCAGTTTCTCCAAAGTCTGAGGGGGCTTCCTGGCAAAATATTGAGCTGAAGGTCCCGACCGAAGCCCCTTAATCATGGCCTCAATGACAATTTCATTGGGCACTGTTGGCGCTTGTGCCCTTAGGCATAAGAACCTTCGGACATACGCCTGAAGGTATTCTTCGTGGTCTTGGGTGCACTGGAATAAGGCTTGAGCAGTGACCGGCTTCGTTTGAAACCCTTGGAAACTGGTGATCAGCATATCCTTCAGCTTCTGCCATGATGTGATTGTTCCTGGCCGAAGGGAGGAGTACCAGGTTTGTGCAACATTCTTGACGGCCATGACGAAAGACTTCGCCATGACTGCAGTATTGCCACCATAGGAAGATATCGTTGCTTCGTAGCTCATCAGAAACTGCTTCGGATCTGAGTGTCCGTCATACATGGGGAGTTGAGGTGGCTTGTAAGACGGAGGCCAAGGTGTAGCCTGCAGTTCTTCTGACAGAGGAGAAGCATCAACAAAAGCAAAATTCCCATGATGGAAATTCTCATACCAGTCATCCTCGTTGAAGAGGCCCTCTTGATGAAGCTCTCTGTGTTGAGGCCTTCGGTTCTACTCATCTTGAGTAAGATGGCAAACTTCTTCAGAGGCTTCGTCTATCTGCCTTTGCAGATCAGCCAGCCTAGCCATCTTTTCCTTCTTCCTTTGCACCTGCTGATGGAGCATCTCCATATTTCTGATCTCTTGGTCCAAGTCGTCCTCTTGAGGCGTTGGACTGGTGGCCTTCCTCTTCTGGCTTCGGGCCTCCCGAAGAGAGAGGGTCTCCTGGTTTGGGTCCAGCGGCTGTAGAGCGGCAGCCCCTGTTGCTGAAGCTTTCTTTGGCGGCATGACGAAGGTCTATGCTTGCCGAAGGTGTTCGAAACTCAAAAAGTGGAAGTGAGTTCACCGGAGGTGGGCGCCAATGTTGGGGACTTGTTCTCAAATGCTAAGAGTTAAGAACAAGGCAACATAAAAAGTGTTAAATGTTAAAGTCCTTCGTCCTTCGAAGCATTATCTCCCTTCGGATATAATGAATTCCGGACGAAGGTTATGAAAGACAAACCTTCATAAGCACAATAAATGATGAAGAAGGATTCATACACAAGATATGAAAAATAATATAAACACTTTAAATGTTATTATCAACTTATTTTTATTTGCGTTACTGTATTAACAATAACAGAATATAAATGTACCTTCGGCTCGAAGGAAAGCAAGGGTACAAGCGTGACGCGAAAGTAAATGCCAAGTCAGCGTGAACAGTACGTGAGCACTGTTCATATATTTATAGGTACGGGACGTAGCCCATGTAAAATTACACCCATGCCCTTTACATTTGCTAATAACTCTATAGCAATCCATCAGGGTCTAAATAGCCTTTTCCCTTTTAAGTCGGTTTCTTTTTCTGCTATCATGCCGAAGCTCCCCTGCGCATAGCTTCGGCTCTGTGCCATCCTTCATACTCTTTGTGCATCTTCACGCTGTGGTTTTGATTTGTGTCCGAAGGTACCTGTTTACACATTATACTCCAGAGACATAGTTAAATCATGTTTTTGAGGACCTTCGGAAGCCGAAGGCCCCCAACAGCTCCCAAGTGGAGCAAGTTGATCTTGATGACTTAGATGATGAAGAGGCTTCGTGCATTGCGCTAAGGAACATGTCCATTGGTGACGTGTGTCCAAAAGAATCCGAAGAGCCTCCATAAGCACAAGATCAACCATCATCTTCCATACAAGCATCTCCACCAACCCAAGATGAGGATCAAGCTCAAGAAGAAGATGAAGATCAAGACGATGAGCCACCTCAATAGGAGGACATTAATCAAGGCGGAGTTGTAGATGATCAAGATAAGGAAGATGATCAAGAAATTAGGGATCAAAGACCGCCACACCCAAGAGTCCACCAAGCAATTCAAAGAGATCACCCCGTCAACTCCATACTTGGTGACATACACAAGGGGGTAACCACTAGATCTTGAGTTGCTCATTTCTGTGAACATTACTCTTTTGTGTCTTCTATTGAGCCATACAGGATAGAGGACGCATTAAGAGATCCGGATTGAGTGGTGGCAATGCAAAAGGAGCTCAACAACTTCACAATGAATGAGGTATGACATTTAGTTCCACGTCCTAACCAAAATGTTGTAGGTACCAAGTGGGTATTCCACAACAAGCAAGATAAGCATGGTGTGGTGACAAGGAAAAAAGCCGACTTGTTGCAAAAGGTTATTCACAAGTCGAAGGTTTGGATTTTGATGAAACCTATGCACATGCAGCTAGTCTTGAGTCAATTCGTATATTACTTGCCTATGCTACTTACCATGGCTTTAAGCTTTATCAAATGGACGTGAAAAGTGCCTTCCTCAATGGCCCCATCAAAGAAGAGGTCTATGTTGAGCAACCTCCCGGCTTTGAAGATAGTGAGTATCCTAACCATGTGTATAAGCTCTCAAAGGCACTTTATGGGCTCAACCAAGCCCCAAGAGCATGGTATGAATGCTTGAGAGACTTCCTTACCACTAATGGCTTCAAAGTCGGAAAGGCCGATCCTACTCTCTTCACTAAAACTATCAAAAGACCTGTTTATATGCCAAATTTATGTTGTTGATATTATATTTGGGTCTACTTACAAGTCAACTTGTGAATAGTTTAGTAGGATCATGATACAGAAATTCGAGATGTCAATGATGGGGGAGTTGAAGTATTTCCTTAGATTTCAAATCAAGCAACTCCAAGAGGGCACCTTCATTAGCCAAACTAAGTACATTCAAGACATACTTAAGAAGTTTGGGATGAAGAATGGCAAACCCATCAAGACACCCATGGAAACCGATGGACATCTCGACCTCGACACGGGAGGTAAATCCGTAGATCAAAAGGTATACCGGTCGATGATATGTTCTTTACTTTTGTGCATCTCGACCGGATATTATGCTTTTAGTATGCATGTGTGCAAGGTTCCAGTCAAATCCTAAGGAAGTTCATCTTAGGGCCGTGAAAAGAATCATGAGATATTTAGTTTACACTCCTAAGTTTGAGCTTTGGTACCCCAAGGGATCTATATTTGATTTAATTGGATATTCTGATGCCGATTATGTTGGATGTAAAATTGATAGAAAGAGCACATCAGGGACTTGTCAGTTTCTAGGAAGATCCCTAGTGTCTTGGGCTTGAAAGAAAAACCAAATTCAGTAGCTCTTTCCACTGCCGAAGCCGAGTACATTGCCGTAGGTCATTGTTGTGCACAATTACTATGGATGAGGCAAACCCTTAAGGACTATGGCTACAAACTGAGCAAAGTCCCTCTCCTATGTGAACATGGCGGATAATCTCATTGAACACAACCGCACTAAGCACATAGACATCCGGTATCACTTTCTGAGAGATCACCAACAAAAGGAGGATATCGAAATTGCTTATGTGAGTACCCACAACTAATTAGTTGATATCTTTACCAAGCCACTAGATGATAAGACTTTTAGCAAACTAAGGAATGAACTAAATATACTTGATTCTCGGAACTTTGATTGAAACATTGCACACATAGCTCATTTATATACCTTTGATCATATCTCTTTCATTTGGTACAAATACATGTTTTCTTATTCTTCTTGTGCCAAGGCAAAGACTAATGTGCTTTTAATTATATCTCTATGGTTAGTATTAGATTGGAAGGGAAATGGAGTTTTCGGCAAAGACAAGGCTTCCACTCCAACTCTGACTGTATCATTCACCCTTTGCCGATACTCATGTAACTCTCAATTGGTATAACCCTTCACTCATATTTATCTTACCATTTGGGAGAAAGTATAAAGGGCTCTCAAATTCTTCATTTTTGGCGATTAATGCCAAAGGGGGAGAAAGCATTAAGCCCAAAGCAAAAGGATCGCACCACCATATTTTCAAAATTTCACAAATGTTTATTTCAATTGGTATTTGAGTTAGCCTCAAAATGCATTTTCAATTGGTATCCTTAAAGTCAATTTTCAATTGGTATCTTATTCAATTTCAAAATATCAAGTTAGTATGAGAAATTTCAATCGATATAATTTCACTTGGTATCTATTTCAAAAACCCTCTTGAAAGCTAAGGGGAGAATTCATTCAGGTTTTTTTTATTTAGTCAAAGGAAAAGCATTTGAAACAGGGGGAGGAATTTCAAATCTTAAAAATGCTTCTTGCAATCTTATTCCTATACCTTTGACGATTTGCAAAAGATTTTGAAAAGATTTTTTAAAAGACTTGCAAAAATAAACAAGTGGTGCAAATGTGGTCCAAAATGTTAAATAAGAGAAAAGCATTCCATTCATATGTATAAAGCCTTTCATTGGTTTAATTCTAAGTAACCTATGCACCTCTATCTCAAATTGCAAACTAGTTACATTTCTACTCTTCATATTTGCTTTGGTTAGTGTTTCCATCAATCACCAAAAAGGGGGAGATTGAAAGGGAAATGGACCTAATCATTTCCTATAATCGATTTTGGTGGTTGACGTCCAAAACAAACCATGTGGACTAACTAGTTTGTCTATATATCATTTATCTCAGGTGCATAAGGTTTAACACAAACCAAGAAAGAAATTCGGTTAGGGACACAATCAAAATTGGGGCAAGACTGAGAGTGTGCTGCCAAGGGGCGCACCAGACACTGTGCAGTGCACCAGGCCAGGCACCCATCGAACAGGCCACTCTCGGGAATTCAATGAGGTCGCTCCGCTATAATTCATTGGACTGTCCGGTGTGGCACCGAACTGTCCGGTGAGCTAGCGGAGCAACGACTCCCTGCGCGCCAACGGTCGACTGCTTAGATGAACAGTGCCAAATAATGCCGCGCAGAAGTCAGGGGTCACCGGATTGTCCGGTGCAGCAAAAAGACAAAGAGCTCCAATGGTCAACAGCTCCAAACCCTAACGGGCGCGCTGACGTGGCGCGCACCGGACAGTGAACAGTGACTGTCCGGTGCGCCACTGGACTGTCCGGTGTGCCCATCACCAGCAGACTTTGCCAACGGCTAGGAAGTGGTTGGGGGCTATAAATACCCCCAACCACCTCATTCAAAGCCATCCAAGTTTTCTGAGATCCTCATTCAATACAAGAACAATAGCATTCACTCCAAGACACAATTCCAAAGATCAAATCCTCTCTAAGTCCCAAAATCAACTCAACCACTTAGTGACTTGAGAGAGAGTTTTTGTGTTCATTTGCGCTCTTGTTGCTTGGATTGCCTTCTTCCTTCCCATTCTAAGTCTTAAGTGCTTTGTAAAGCTAAGCAAGAGACACCTAAGTGTGTTGTGGTCCTTGCGGGGTCTTAGTAACCCGTGTGATTAAGGAAAAGGCTCACTCGGTCTAGGTGACCGTTTGAGAGAGGGAAAGGGTTGAAATAGACCCGACCTTTGTGGCCTCCTCAACGGGGACTAGGTTCTTTGGAACCGAACCTCGATAAAACAAATCACCGTGTTCACTTGTGTTGATTTCCATTTGATTCGTTTTCCCTAATTCCTCTCTCTAAAGTTTCCTAGTCATTATTTACTTGAGTTTGCTTCCAAATGTCATCCGCATCATTTGAGAAACTCGTGGCAAGAGAAACAATCTTCCGCACTCAGATTTAATTCTAACGCTAACCCCTGGCCTTAGTGTGTGTTTAAGTTTATAAATTTCAGGTTTCGCCTATTCACCCCCTCTAGGCGACTTTCAACTGTGGACATCCCCTTCGTGTATAAATAGAGCAGTAGAGTTCCCCCAGGGGAGAGAGGGAAAGAGACAAGCAGGACATATATGAACACTCAGTTCTCCACTCAGTCTTTGATATTGGCACTTGCCTCAATCAATTCTAGGGACTTGGGGACATCCCCTCTCCCGCCGTGATTGTAACCCCTACTGCAGGCACCTCGATGCGAGTAATATAAGCCTCATCCCCCTCTACTGGAAGTAGGGCTTTCCATTGCCCGAACTAGGATAAATCGCTTGTGTCAACTCACACACCATCTAGACTCTGGCCATGAGGCATTATTTACTAGTTGGTTAGGACCCTTAGTCCAAACACTGACAGTTCTCGATAATCACCATGACATGCTCAGGTTAACTTGATGGGACCTAATAGGTTACCCTAGTTTTGTTTACCCTACACCTTGCAAACAAATGAACTATTTGGTAGTGATAGAGGATGAGGCACAATCTTCCGCGAGGTATGATAACTTGATTGGGTAGAGATCTCGACATTGATGATCCAAGGCTTCGAGCGAACGACTCCTCGTAATTACTACACACTACTCTATTGGTTATTACTAGTGACACATGAGTGACCTCACCATGAAGGCTTATCCCTACAAGCGCAATCAAGAACACAAGAAAGAATAGGAAGAACACAATCAAAACTGCATTGCTCATGAGGTGGGGTTTCACAAACCGATGAACGATGACATTGTCGATGACAAATATGACCTAAGCAAAACCCAAACCCTAATGTGGTGGTGGTTGTTGCCTGTTGTTAAAATAGGGGTTAGGGCATGCACAACCCCTGGAGGTACCCCTAATGGGCTCCAACATGATACACGGGCCAACTGCTCAACAGACAGTGTCGCAGCACCAAAACAGAATCTGAACGCTAACTTGTTTGGACGATTCCCGTTGACTCCAAATTAATTTTAAGTTGGTCCAAATTGGGATGGCAATCTTATCTCCTTAGCTTTCCATCCATTAAAAGCCCAACCTAATAGGAGGTCAGATGCATCCTGGGCGTCTGTTTTAGTGTAGACTGGTCCTAGACTCCAAGGTGGAGACGAAGTTGAGTTGGACTTGGCTTTCTCTTGTTGGGAACGAACTAGTTTCTCCTCCTTGATATCTTGGTCTTTCCCAAGTCCTTGACGGTCTCTCCAAGGTTCTTAATCATCAAAACTTCCATGGCACAAAGCATAAGCTCTAAAATACAATTGACTAGGTAAGAACGAACCTGGAGATTTAGTTGTCGTGCACGTGCTCGTGTTGTCATCCCATGCATTATTTGTATGGGAGTGATGTCATCATCAGGTAGTCTTGCTATTGCCCTATCTAGTTGTTGGGGTGAAGTCGAACACGCTACCCTTCGCTCCATGCCTTCGACTCCTCTTCACTCCAACGAAGGCTACATCCATAGAATGCATCCGAACAAGCCGAAGGTGCCGACTGGACGGAGACCGGTGCGGTCCCCTTCGGCTTTGGTTGTTGCAAGACGAAGGCCCCGTCGAAGTCTATGGATCTCCCGCGTCATCATCGCTCTAGGAGGCCCTTGTAGAATTCGGCCCATGGTAACGGGCCCCGCAGGGATAAGCGTGTTATGGGCCGCGTTTGTAATAGCCTCTACCGTAATTTGTGGCCTTTGTGGCCGCCAACTTCTCTGCTAGGTTACGGCTCTTGTTTTCCACGGCCGATTTATCCCACACCGCCTCAGTGTACTGCGTCCGGAGGAGCTCAATCCTCCCCTTGAGTCATTGCCTTTCAACAACGAACTCCGAGGTCACGGCCCCCGATGCAATTTGTTCGGCGAAGGCGGTCGCTTGGCATATAAAGCCGTCATTTGCAATCATGTAAGAATAACAACCTACCGAAGTCCAAGACCACTTACATGCTTCAGCTGCCATGTTGCATGCGTCAGTTGCTGCGCAACAGAGCCCGCCATGTCCTTAGCGGCGGCGGCCGAAGCAATCTCGCCGCTGGCGCAAAACTTGGACCATGGGTCCTATGCCGACCCCTTTGCCTCGGCCGCCACAGCGACCGACCCAGCCGCCATTGGTGTCGGGACAACAGCTAGTTGCCTAGCCTCCGACCCTGCACCATGGTCTCGTCAAAGACCCCAACCCCATAAAAAACTCACCGACAAGTCCCCGCCCTGTATGGGCGTCGAACATCATGACCCCGCCAACAAGATAGTCATCCACGGACACATCCATGGAGACCTCAGCCCCACCCACCTCCGCATCAGCAGAACACGGCGGAGATGGCGGCCTTCGCTCCTGTGTGGGCACGGCAGGGAGCGGTTTGCTGGAGCCAGGGGCGACGGACTTCACGCCCAGCAAAGGCTTGCCAGGGCTAGGGGTGACGGACTTCGTGCCCAGCGGAGGCCTGCTGGTGCCGGCGGCGGTAGACCTCGCGACCCCCCGCGCCATCTTGACCTCGCGGCTCAGGTTCCCGACCCTCGCGAATGCCCGACGCTTCCACGACGCGTCTTGGCGATCCTTTTCTATCACTGCTGTCGGGGACCATAATTAGGGGTACCCTCAAGACGCCTAATTCTCAGCTGGTAACCCCCATCAGCATAAAGCTGCAAAGGCCTGATGGGTTTGATTAAGTCAGGGATCAGTCCATACGAGTGACTTGACCACGCCACGCCCGAGCCTAGCCTCGGGCGAGGGCAGCCGACCCTATGATGACTCCGTCTCGCCTGAGGCCTCCTCTTTCACGGCAGACGCATCTCCGGCTCGCCCTAGGCCCCGCCTTCGATAAGAAGAAACCCTGACTAAATCACCGCGCCAACCGACCGAGTCACCGGGGCGTTTAACGCAAAAGGTAAGACCAACGGGCGACCAGACTTCGCCAGAGGCACCATAGGAGACTCCGCCCGACCCAGGGCTCGGACTCGGGCTAAGGCCCCGGAAGACGGCGAACTCCGCTCCGCCCGACCCCAGGGCTCGGACTCGGGCTAAGGCCCCGGAAGACGGCGAACTCCGCTCCGCCCGACCCCAGGGCTCGGACTCGGGCTAAGGCCCCAGAAGACGGCGAACTCCGCTCCGCCCGACCCCAGGGCTCGGACTCGGGCTAAGGCCCCGGAAGACGGCGAACTCCGCTCCGCCCAAGGGCTCGGACTCGGGCTAAGGCCCCGGAAGACGGCGAACTCCGCTCCGCCCGACCCCAGGGCTCGGACTCGGGCTAAGGCCCCGGAAGACGGCGAACTCCGCTCCGCCCAAGGGCTCGGACTCGGGCTAAGGCCCCAGAAGACGACGAACTCCGCCTCGCCCGACCCAGGGCTCAGACCCCGCCTCGGCCTCTGCCGAACGATCTCCGCCTCGCCCGACCAGGGCTTGGACTCTGCCTCTGTCTTGCAGGACGGACTCGACCTTGGCTTCGGAGGAGCTTCCACGACACCCGACCTAGGACACGAGACCGCCACGTCAACAGGGAGCGTCATCATCACCCTGCCCTGAGCCGACTTGGGTCGCAGAGAACAAGACCGGCGTCCCATCTAGCCAGCCACGCCAGATAGGCAAATGATGGCGCCCCGCTAGACCATGACGACGGCGACTCCCAGCTCCCTTACGAAAGCAGGAGGACGTCAGCAAGGACCCAGCCACTCCGACAGCTGTCTCCCCGTCCGGCTCTGTTACTCCTCCAACAGCCACGACGCCACACCAACAGGGTGCCAAGATCTCTCCGGCTGCCACCTAGGCATGTACATAGGGCGCTAGCTCTCCCTCGCTAGACACGTAGCACCTTGCTACACCCCCATTCTGTACACCTGGACCCTCTCCTTACGACTATAAAAGGAAGGACCAGGGCCTTCTTAGAGAAGGTTGGCCTCGCGGGGACGAAGGGCAGGGGCAGGCGCTCTCTCGGGGCCGCTCTCTCCCCTCACCTCGCGCGGACGCTTGTAACCCCCTACTGCAAGCGCACCCGACCTGGGCGCGGGACGAACACGAAGGCCGCGGGAATTCTCCGACTCCCTCACGACCAGGCTCCGGCCACCGACCTCTCTCTCTCTCTCTGTTCCCCCCTTTGCGCTCGCTCCACGCGCTCGACCCATCTGGGCTGGGGCACGCGGCACTCTCACTCGTCGGCTCGAGGACCCCCCGGTCTCGGAACGCCGACAGTTGGCGCGCCAGGTAGGGGCCTGCTGCGTGTTGACGTTCGATTTCCCGTCAAGCTCCAGATGGGCAGTCTCCAACGACCTCTTCAACCCGGGACGGTGCTCCGTTTCGGGGACCTCGAGTTCATGTCTCTCGACGGCAGCTACGACATGGTACTCCTTCCACCGCCGCGCAACAGCGACATTGGTGGCGGACAGCCCGCCCGCCGGCGGCGGAATCGACGACGTCTTTCCCGCGTGGGGGAAGGACAACTTTCGAGCTCGCCCCATCCTCTCCCTCGCCATCGGAGGAGGAGGAGGCGGGGCAACCGGGGCCGAGCGGGAGATCGCGCTCCGACGGCTGTCGAGCAAATCGACATCCCCGGCGCCTCGACGGAGGACACGCCAAGCGTCGCCCTCGCGTTCAAGGCAAACGCGAGCGCCATCCCCCCGCAACACGTCGACTCCGAGCAAGTGGACGACGCCAGCACGCTCACGGAGGGCCTGCAGGACGTCGCCCACGTACCCAAGACGACGGCGCGGTCAGCCCCCGACGTGACTTCATCGCTCCTCGTCGACAAAAAGGTACCGACTGCTACCCATCTTTCGTCATTTCGACTCGGCCTCAGCCCGCCTGGCAATCTCGCTTTGGCGAGCGCTCACATTGAGGCGAGTGCAACCTCTCTGGGGTTTCGTGTGCGGTCGCCTTGGGACCGATTGACGGGTGTCTCGACCTACGGACCCTCTGGGTCCGAGGAAGATGACGACCCCAGCATCTGCTGGGATTTCTCCGGATCTGGCAACCCTAGTGCCATGCGGGACTTCATGACCGCATGTGACTACTGCCTCTCCGACTGTTCCGACGGCAGCCGCAGCCTTGGCGACAAGGACTGCGGCCCGAGTCGCGAATGTTTCCACATCGAGCTAGGGGATCCCTCCGGAGGCGGCTGTCTCGGCCTGCCGGAGGATGGTGATCCCCCTAGGCCAGCGCCTCGCGCCGACATCCCGCGGGAGCTAGCTGTGGTCCCCGTTCCGGCGGGGGGTCACGACCCACAGCTCGAGCAAGTCCGCGGGGCGCAGGCCGGGCTCGATGAGGGAGCAGGAGCGCTCGAGGCAATCCGCCAGAACATCGGGCAGGTGTGGGCGAGCCAGCCCCCGGCCGGAGGAATACGTCACCTGCCCCAAGGTCTCCAGCACCGCATCGCCAACGATGCCAGGGACAGACCGCCTCCCGCATCCGGCGGAACCGGTCAGGACCTGGCCGCTGCAGCGATGCTCCTCCGCGCGATGCCGGAGTCATCAACCACCGAGAGTCGGCGAATCCAGGGAGAACTCAAGCATCTCCTGGAAGGCGCCGCGGCCCGGCGGGCCGAGAGCTCTACCTCCCGAAGGCAGGGATACCCCTCGGAACCTCGTGCCGCGACTTCCCGACTCATGCGGGAAGCCTCGGTCTTCACCGGGCGCACGCGCAACACCGCGCCTGCGGCCCCGGGCCACCTCGGTGACGAGCACCCTCATCGTGACCGTCGAGCATGCCTCGACGAAAGGGTGCGCCGAGGCTACCACCCCAGGCGTGGGGGACGCTACGACAGCGGGGAGGATCAGAGTCCCTCGCCCGAACCACCCGGTCCACAGGTCTTTAGCCGAGCCATTCGGCGGGCGCCGTTTCCGCCCCGATTCCGACCCCCGACTACTATCACGAAGTACTCGGGGGAGACGAGACCGGAATTGTGGCTTGCGGACTACCGCCTGGCCTGTCAACTGGGTGGGACGGACGATGACAACCTCATCATCCGAAACCTCCCCCTGTTTCTCTCCGACACCGCTCGTGCCTGGTTGGAGCACCTGCCTCCGGGGCAGATTTCCAACTGGGAAGATTTGGTCCAGGCTTTCGCCGGGAACTTCTAGGGCACGTACGTGCGCCCCGGGAATTCCTGGGACCTCCGGAGCTGTCGGCAACTGCCAGGAGAGTCTCTCCGAGACTACATCCGGCGGTTCTCGAAGCAGCGTACCGAGCTGCCCAACATCACCGACTCCGATGTCATCGGCGCGTTCCTCGCCGGCACCACCTGCCGCGACCTGGTGAGTAAGTTGGGTCGCAAGACCCCCACCAGGGCGAGCGAGCTGATGGACATCGCCACCAAGTTCGCCTCCGGCCAGGAGGCAGTTGAGGCCATCTTCCGAAAGGACAAGCAGCCCCAGGGCCGCCCGTCGGAAGATGCTCCCGAGGCGTCTGCTCCGCGCGGCGCCAAGAAGAAAGGCAGGAGGAAGTCGCAAGCGAAACGCGATGTTCCCGATGCAGACCTTGTCGCCGCCGCCGAGCGCAAGAACCCTCGGAAGCCCCCCGGAAGTGCTAACCTCTTCGACAAGGCACTCAAGGAGACGTGCCCCTACCATCAGGGGCCCGTCAAGCACACCCTCGAAGAGTGTGTTATGCTTCGGCGCCACTTCCACAGGGCCGGGCTGCCCGCGGAGGGTGGCAGGGCTCACGACGACGACAAAAGGGAGGATCGCCAAGCAGGAGAGTTCCCGGAGGTCCGCGATTGCTTCATGATCTACGGAGGGCATGCGGCAAACGCCTCGGCTCGGCATCGTAAGCAAGAGCGTCGGGAGGTCTGCTCGGTCAAGGTGGCGGCGCTAGTCTACCTAGACTGGTCCGACAAGCCCATCACCTTCGACCGGGACGACCACCCCGACCACGTGCCGAGCCCGGGGAAGTACCCGCTCGTCGTCGACCCCGTCATCGGCGACGTCAGGCTCACCAAGGTCCTGATGGATGGAGGCAGCTGCCTCAACATCATCTACGCCGAGACCCTCAGGCTCCTGCGCGTCGACTTGTCGTCCGTCCGAGCAGGCGCTGCGCCCTTCCACGGGATCATTCCCGGGAAGCGCGTCCAGCCCCTCGGACAGCTCGACCTCCCTGTCTGCTTCGGAACACCCTCCAACTTCCGAAGGGAGACTTTGACGTTTGAGGTGGTCGGGTTCCGAGGAACCTACCACGCAGTGTTGGGAAGGCCATGCTACGCGAAGTTCATGGCCATCCCCAACTACACCTACCTGAAGCTCAAGACGCCGGGCCCCAACGGGGTCATCACCGTCGGCCCCACGTACAAACACGCATTCGAATGCGATGTGGAGTGCGTGGAGTACGCCGAGGCCCTCGCCGAGTCCGAGGCCCTCATAGCCGACCTGGAAAGCCTCTCCCGAGAGGTGCCGGATTTGAAGCGGCATGCCGGCAACTTCGAGCCAGCGGAGACGGTTGAGGCCGTCCCTCTCGACCCCAGTGGTGACACCTCCAAGCAGATCCGGATCGGTTCGGGGCTCGACCCCAAATAGGAAGCAGTGCTCGTCGACTTTCTCCGCGCAAACGCCGACGTTTTTGCGTGGAGTCCCTCGGACATGCCCGGCATACCGAGGGATGTCGCCGAGCACTCGCTGGATATTCGGGCCGGAGCCCGGCCGGTCAGACAGCCTCTGCGCCGATTCGACGAGGAAAGGCGCAGGGTGATAGGCGAGGAGGTCCACAAGCTGATGGCAGCAGGGTTCATTAAAGAGGTATTCCATCCCGAATGGCTTGCCAACCCTGTACTTGTGAGGAAAAAAGGGGGGAAGTGGCGGATGTGTGTAGACTACACTGGTCTCAACAAAGCATGTCCGAAGGTCCCCTACCCTCTACCTCGCATCGACCAAATTGTGGACTCCACTGCAGGGTGCGAAACCCTGTCTTTCCTCGATGCCTACTCAGGGTATCATCAAATCAAGATGAAAGAGTCCGACCAGCTCGCGACTTCTTTCATCACGCCCTTCGGCATGTACTGTTATGTCACAATGCCGTTCGGGTTGAGAAACGCGGGTGCAACGTACCAGCGGTGCATGAACCATGTGTTCGGCGAACACATTGGTCGCACGGTCGAGGCCTACGTCGATGACATCGTAGTCAAGACGAGGAAAGCCTCCGACCTTCTCTCCGACCTCAGACTGACATTCCGGTGTCTCAAGGCGAAGGGCGTCAAGCTCAATCCCGAGAAGTGCGTCTTCGGGGTGCCCCGAGGCATGCTCTTGGGGTTCATCGTCTCCGAGCGGGGCATCGAAGCCAACCCGGAGAAGATCGCAGTGATCACAAACATGGGGCCCATCAAGGACTTAAAAGGCGTACAGAGGGTCATGGGATGCCTCGCGGCCTTGAGCCGTTTCATCTCGCGCCTCGGCGAAAGAGGCCTGCCCCTGTACCGCCTCTTAAGGAAGGCCGAGTGCTCCACTTGGACTCCCGAGGACGAGGAAGCCCTCGGGAACCTGAAGGCGCTCCTCACCCAGGCGCCCATCTTGGTACCCCCAGCTGATGGAGAAACCCTCCTGGTCTACGTCGCCGCAACCACTCAGGTGGTCAGCGCCGCGATCGTAGTCGAAAGGCAGGAAGAGGGGCATGCTTTGCCCATTCAGAGGCCAGTCTACTTCGTCAGCGAAGTGCTGTCCGAAACCAAGATCCGCTACCCACAAGTCCAGAAGCTGCTATATGCAGTGATCCTGACGAGGCGAAAGCTGCGACATTACTTCGAGTCCCATCCGGTGACTGTGGTGTCATCCTTCCCCCTGGGGGAGATCATCCAGTGCCGAGAAGCCTCCGGACGGATCGCGAAGTGGGCGGTGGAAATCATGGGCGAGGCAATCTCGTTTGCCCCTCGGAAGGCCATCAAGTCCCAGGTACTGGCGGATTTCGTAGCCGAATGGGTCGATACCCAGTTACCAACGGCTCCGATCCGACCAGAGCTCTGGACCATGTTTTTCGACGGGTCGCTGATGAAGACGGGAGCTGGCGCGGGCCTGCTTTTCGTCTCGCCCCTCGGGAAACACCTGCGCTACGTGCTACGCCTCCATTTCCCGGCGTCCAACAATGTGGCTGAGTACGAGGCTCTGATTAACGGGTTGCGAATCGCCATCGAGCTAGGGGTCCGACGCCTCGATGCACGCGGCGACTCGCAGCTCGTCATCGACCAAGTCATGAAGAACTCCCTATGCCGCGACCCGAAGATGGAGGCCTACTGTGAGAAGGTTCGACGCCTGGAAGACAAGTTCTACGGGCTCGAGCTTAACCACATCGCCCGGCGCTACAACGAGACTGCGGACAAGCTGGCGAAGATAGCCTCGGGGCGAACGACGGTTCCCCCGGACGTCTTCTCCCGGGATCTGCACCAACCCTCCGTCAAGATAGATGACGCGCCCGAGCCCGAAGCACCCTCGGCCTCGTCCGAGGTGACCTTGGCCCAGCCCGAGCCATCCTCGGCTCGCCCCGAGGAACCCTCGGAGCCCGAGGGCGAAGCACTGCGCATCGAGGAGGAGCAGAACGGGGTCGTGCCAGATCAAGATTGGCAAACCCCGTACCTGCAATACCTCCGCCAAGGAGAACTGCCCCTCGACCGCGCCGAGGCTCGGCGGGTAGCGCGACGTGCCAAATCGTTCGTCTTGCTGGGCGATAAGAAGGAACTCTACCACCGAAGCCCCTCGGGCATCCTCCAGCGATGCATCTCCATCGCCGAGGGCCAGGAACTCCTGCAGGAAATACACTCGGGGGCTTGCGGTCATCATGCAGCACCCCGAACCCTCGTCGGGAATGCTTTCCGCCAAGGCTTCTACTGGCCAACGGCGGTGGCTAACGCCACTAGAGTTGTCCGCGCCTGCGAAGGGTGCCAATTCTATGCGAAGCAGACCCACCTGCCCGCTCAGGCTCTGCAGACGATACCCATCACCTGGCCCTTCGCTGTGTGGGGTCTGGACCTCGTCGGCCCTCTGCAGAAGGCGCCCGGGGGCTACACGCACCTGCTGGTCGCCATCGACAAATTCTCCAAGTGGATCGAGGTCCGACCCCTGAACAGCATCAGGTCCGAGCAGGCGGTGGCGTTCTTCACCAATATCATCCATCGCTTCGGGGTCCCGAACTCCATCATCACCGACAATGGCACCCAGTTCACCGGCAAAAAATTCTTGGATTTTTGCGAGGATCACAACATCCGGGTGGACTGGGCCGCCGTAGCTCACCCCATGACGAATGGGCAAGTGGAACGTGCCAACGGCATGATTCTGCAAGGGCTCAAGCCTCGGATTTACAACAGTCTCAACAAGTTCGGCAAGCGATGGATGAAGGAACTCCCCTCGGTGGTCTGGAGCCTGAGGACGACGCCAAGCCGAGCCACAGGTTTCACGCCGTTCTTCCTGGTCTACGGGGCCGAGGCCATCCTGCCCACGGACCTGGAATACGGCTCCCCGAGGACGAGGGCCTACAACGAAGAAAGCAACCAAGCTAGCCGAGAAGACTCGCTGGACCAGCTGGACGAGGCTCGGGACAGGGCCTTGCTACACTCAGCGCGGTATCAGCAGTCCCTGCGACGCTACCACGCCCGAGGGGTCCGACCCCGAGATCTCCAGGTGGGCGATCTGGTGCTTCGGCTGCGGCAAGACGCTCGAGGGAGGCACAAGCTCACACCCCCCTGGGAGGGGCCGTTCATCATCGCCGAAGTACTGAAGCCCGGAACGTACAAGCTGGCCAACAGTCAAGGCGAGGTCTACGGCAACGCTTGGAACATCCAACAGCTACGTCGCTTCTACCCTTAAGATGTTTCCAAGTTGTTTATATACCTCGCACCCACGCAAAGTTTAGTCAACAAGGAAGGGTCAGCCTCGCCTCGGCAGAGCCCGACCCTCCCTCGGGGGCTAAAAGGGGGGAAACCCCCTCTGCGTCAAAATTTTCCTCGAACAAAAAATCTCTTTTACCAGAACATCTTTCGTGCTTTTTGACTACTTCGAAAAGCGGGTCCTGGAAACGACGGGGTACACGTAAGCAGTCAAGGCTGACCGAGCCGAGGGACTCCTACGCCTCCGGGATACGGATACCTCACTCATCACCTTCTGCGATAAGTAACTCGCGCTCGGATAAGGCGAATCCGCGGATCGAACGAGTCTTTACGTACGGGAGCTCTTCTGTCGAAGCGATTCTTCGAGCCTTCTCGACCGAGTCGGTGACAGGGCTTCATGGGCGGGTAAAAGTACGCGTAAGCGGCAAGGCCGACCGAGCCGAGGGACTCCCACGCCTCCGGGATACGGATACCTCACTCATCACCTTCCGCGAGAAGCAACTCTTGCTCGCACTAACATCCCTGCTACCGACAAAAAGTCCAGATACTCGAAACGAGAGGAAAAGAGACGCAGCTTTACAACGCAACAAGGGTATGTGTTCTGGCCTCAACGGCCGCGCAAGGCCCACGCTACAAGACGATTTGACCCTGCAGGCTCGGATCTTGACGCTGGAAGAGGGCGACGACACCCTCGGCATCGACAGCACCTTCGGCAAGGCCCGACCTAGCCTCGGACGGCGACGCGGTCCGAGGGCCTCCGCTCCGAAGGACGACGTCATCACCACGCTCGAGCAATCTCTGCCAGGGACTTCTCCGAGAACCCGGCCACCTCCGGAGCCTCGGCCGACCACCTTCCGAGGGCGCCAGCTCGGTCCGAAGCCTCGGCTGATCAGCTCCGACGCCGATCCTGCCAACAAACAACCCGGCTGGGCTCCGGCCAACCAGGTTTCATTTCCGAGCCGACAACGCCTCTGCTCATGCTGATATCGCTACCCCTGGCCTCGGCTCGTCGAAGAGCGGCCGAGGGGTCTCTTTAACTAAGCTAGAGGAGCCTCGGACAACAGGTCCGACCGAGCCGAGGGATTCCTACGCCTCCGGGATACGGATACCTCACTCGTCACCTTGACACGAGGCGACTCACGCTTGGTGAAGCGATTCAGGCAAACAACAGGCGAGTCTTAGCGCTCGGGAATGAGGAAAAAAACACGGCTCTGTGCCGGAGTTACATACATGTTCAGGCCCCGAAAGCCGAAATGAACAAAAAACCCGGCACTCGAAGTGCCATTACAAGCGGAACTCCGGTTCCTCCCTCTGCGGCGGCGCAGGCCTCAGGAGAAGGCACAGCTGCTGTCTTGCCCTCGCCCGTGACGCCACCCGAGGGGCGAGGACAAGCACAAAGAGCCGAAGGCCCGAAGCGCTGATGGTGGCGGTGATCCCGTCGCTGACGGGGACTTCTCGAGCCGCCTCCACCTCGGCACTGACGCCAGGGGCCACCAGCCTACCGCCAGATCCCCACTCAAATCCTCCCCGATGAGTGGGGCACCGGCCTCTGCGCAAAGGCGCCGCCCTGGTGCAAAAGCAGGGCCACCCCAGAACACGAACGCCGCCCTTGCGGCGTGCGGTATCTAGGGTGGACCTCCCGTGTACACGGCGCGGCAGCCGCCCCCCGACGAAAGGGCCCGCCGGAGCCGAGCTAGCGGACCCGACACGCTGGAGGTGACAGCGTTCGCCGCCGATCCATCCCGCGTTGTCGAAGTCCGCGCCGCCCGCAGGGCCAGTGAGCGCCTTCTCCCTCGAATATCGTGGGAAAGGATGACCCACGAACCCGTGCGGGAGGCGGAGCGCCGGCTCAGTCCGGCACCCACCCCAGCGAGGATGATGAACATCCTTGAAGCTGAGGGTGGGACCCAGATCGCAGTCCGGTTTGCTCCTCCCCATCATCAAGCCGGAGGTCGCCCTCTTGGGTGACCCCCAGCCGAGGGGGGCAACCGGGCTGCATGATGAAAATCCTTGAAGCCGAACGATGGCTGAAAGGTACCAACTCCCACGGAGTTGCGTTCCTCCGGCGATGGAGCAAGAGGACGGCGGTTTTTCCCCATCCGGGGGCTCGGAAGATGGAGAGACACAATGCATTGGGGAGGAAGGAGACACGGTAACCTCGCGAAGGGGGTCGCCCTCCTTTTAAAGGCAACTCCCCCTGCTTGCGCCCTCAACCGTCACGGGCTGAGTCTTCTCCAACACGCCTCCAAAGCCCTTCCCTGCGGCGCGGGGGCTGGGACCCGCCTGTCATGCAGACTGGCTCTAAGCAGAAGAAGCCGAACCGCCGCGCATGACGCACGCGACCACCCAGCGGTTACAAGTAACCCTCCACTTTTGCCCGGACCAGCGGGCGGAAGGGGGAGGCGGCCATGCAGGCGGCATGCAACCGCGCCAAGTGGACGCGCCTCTCCGATTCCTGACAGGCCAGCGCGACGGCTCAAGCCCACGCGTCGTGCAACTAGCGCGCCGGGCGCTGCATGCTAACCGCTATGCCACTCGCTCCACCACCGCACCTCCTCGATTGCGGAACCGATACCGCGATTCGAGGCGACCCAGCCCGCGACCCGGCAGCGCCAGCCTGGCGCAGCGGTCAAAAGCGGTCAAAAATGGGCCGGCAGTAATGACGGTGGCAGGCGCGCGAGAGCAGCGGTCACGCCATCTGCCAAGCTCATGTCCCATCCGGAGGCAGCAAGAGAGCCCCCTCTCACGGCGTGAAGGCGACGCGCCCGTGACCCGTACCTCGAACGGCTCACGCACGCGCAACGGTAACCTCGCCAACTACTCACCCCGGCGCATTAACTCCGTGGCTCGGCGGACAGCGCTACGGGCGGGAGCAGCTGGTGACGTTTCGCCTTCGCCAAAACGACCACGCCGAAGAAGGTACGCCCCGACGTTCAATTTTGAATCCTTTTTCCCTTTTCCTTCTTTCTCTATCTCTTGCAACAGGGACCGAGAAGGGGGATAACCCCAAAGGGATCCTTCCCCGTGAAGGAACTAGGCTCCGAGCCCCCCTACTGATCAGGGGTTCGAAGGCTGGCCCCCCGAGGGGTTCAACAGCCGCCTCAGATCGCGTGGGCCCGACACCCACTACTGGTCAGGGGTTCGAAGGTCGGCCCCCGAAAGGACTCACGACCGCCCCAGGCTACTCGGGCTCCGTGCCCCCTACTGATCAGGGGTTCGAAGGCTGGCCTGTCGAAGGGTTCACAGCCACCTCAGACGCCGAGCGAGGGATGACCAGGGGTACGTTCGATACATAACCAAGGCTCGGGCTGCGCTCCCGAGGTACCCTAGGACATTTCCGAGACCAGCGGGAACGACTCTGTAACGGAATCCCATCGGAGGGAGGCAACGAGCCCTCGGACCCCGTCGCTAGGGGACCGGGTCCGGCAGATCACCCGCAGGTACTTTTGGGCGTGCCTCCGGGCCCCTAGCCGACCCCCAACGAACGGGGCACGGACGTCCACTCGGATTACCTGATTGCAGCTCACCGGAGACACCATGTTCGGTGCCCATCGAGGGTAACATGGCGCACTCCCCCCCTCCTCCTTGCGGAAAGGCGACGTAGGGGCGTATATAAAAAGTCGAGTCTGTCCCTGATCGTCCTCTCGCTCCGTGCGAAGGCTCGGGGGCTGCTCTCGCAAACCCGGCTCCGGCCGAACCGTTGACAGCGTCAACATACCAGCCCGAGAACTTGGGCCCCGACAGTGCACCTGGGTTACGCCCTGCTCGCATGAGGGAACCGCTAGTCCAGCCGAAGCATTGCGCAAGGCATTAAGACCTCGAAGGAGTGAAACCACTCCTCCGAGGCCTCGGGGGCTACACCCGGCGGGTGCGCTCGCGCGCACCCACCGGAACAAAGTACCACCGGGAAAGGCTGGTCCCCTTGCAAAAAAGTGCGACGCAAGCCTCCAAGCGAGTGTTAACACTCCCTTCGAGGCTCGGGGGCTACTGTCGGGGACCATAATTAGGGGTACCCTCAAGACGCCTAATTCTCAGCTGGTAACCCCCATCAGCATAAAGCTGCAAAGGCCTGATGGGTTTGATTAAGTCAGGGATCAGTCCATACGAGTGACTTGACCACGCCACGCCCGAGCCTAGCCTCGGGCGAGGGCAGCCGACCCTATGATGACTCCGTCTCGCCTGAGGCCTCCTCTTTCACGGCAGACGCATCTCCGGCTCGCCCTAGGCCCCGCCTTCGATAAGAAGAAACCCTGACTAAATCACCGCACCAACCGACCGAGTCACCGGGGCGTTTAACGCAAAAGGTAAGACCAACGGGCGACCAGACTTCGCCAGAGGCACCATAGGAGACTCCGCCCGACCCAGGGCTCGGACTCGGGCTAAGGCCCCGGAAGACGGCGAACTCCGCTCCGCCCGACCCCAGGGCTCGGACTCGGGCTAAGGCCCCGGAAGACGGCGAACTCCGCTCCGCCCGACCCCAGGGCTCGGACTCGGGCTAAGGCCCCGGAAGACGGCGAACTCCGCTTCGCCCGACCCCAGGGCTCGGACTCGGGCTAAGGCCCCGGAAGACGGCGAACTCCGCTCCGCCCAAGGGCTCGGACTCGGGCTAAGGCCCCGGAAGACGGCGAACTCCGCTCCGCCCGACCCCAGGGCTCGGACTCGGGCTAAGGCCCCTGAAGACGGCGAACTCCGCTCCGCCCAAGGGCTCGGACTCGGGCTAAGGCCCCGGAAGACGACGAACTCCGCCTCGCCCGACCCAGGGCTCGGACCCCGCCTCGGCCTCTGCCAAACGATCTCCGCCTCGCCCGACCAGGGCTCGGACTCTGCCTCTGTCTTGCAGGACGGACTCGACCTTGGCTTCGGAGGAGCTTCCACGACACCCGACCTAGGACACGAGACCGCCACGTCAACAGGGAGCGTCATCATCACCCTGCCCTGAGCCGACTTGGGTCGCAGAGAACAAGACCGGCGTCCCATCTGGCCAGCCACGCCAGATAGGCAAATGATGGCGCCCCGCTAGACCATGACGACGGCGACTCCCAGCTCCCTTACGAAAGCAGGAGGACGTCAGCAAGGACCCAGCCACTCCGACAGCTGTCTCCCCGTCCGGCTCTGTTACTCCTCCAACAGCCACGACGCCACACCAACAGGGTGCCAAGATCTCTCCGGCTGCCACCTAGGCATGTACATAGGGCGCTAGCTCTCCCTCGCTAGACACGTAGCACCTTGCTACACCCCCATTCTGTACACCTGGACCCTCTCCTTACGACTATAAAAGGAAGGACCAGGGCCTTCTTAGAGAAGGTTGGCCTCGCGGGGACGAAGGGCAGGGGCAGGCGCTCTCTCGGGGCCGCTCTCTCCCCTCACCTCGCGCGGACGCTTGTAACCCCCTACTGCAAGCGCACCCGACCTGGGCGCGGGACGAACACGAAGGCCGCGGGAATTCTCCGACTCCCTCACGACCAGGCTCCGGCCACCGACCTCTCTCTCTCTCTCTGTTCCCCCCTTTGCGCTCGCTCCACGCGCTCGACCCATCTGGGCTGGGGCACGCGGCACTCTCACTCGTCGGCTCGAGGACCCCCCGGTCTCGGAACGCCGACAACTGCCGATACAACAGCAGCAACATTTCGTCTGTAAGGAAAAATCTTCATCTCACGGGCTAAGCGCGATATAAACATGTCCTCGCCGGCCGCCCGGGGGATCGGAACATTTCTAGGCCAGCGAACCCCGGTAACCTTCAGCATTCACGCGAAAGATTCCCAGAGCTCGGGCGAAGACATCCTCTCCCTGGGAGCCACGCAAGTTCACATTAATTCCACACCAAAACGCTCGAGAACCCCCAACCCCTCCACCGTTGTACCAAGTTTCTTCTTCTTAGCGGCTGCAGCCGGTGCCGCCCCCCACGAAGGGCCTTCGTCAACCGCTGACACCACCCTTTTTCCCCGGCGGTCACTTGCAGCGGTATCGTTGTCTCTCGGGTAGCCGGCATATGGAAGGCGGTTCAACTCAAAAACACGATTCAACCGAACATTCGAACCGTGGATATCCCAGCTCCGCAAGGTCTCAGTCTTCAGCATATATTGCCCTACGATCCTTGCGGCCTCGGCCTCCACTTCGTGCACAAACTTGGTGTAGCATCCCAAAACTTCAAATCTTGAAAATTTCTCAAATTCGCTCTAAATTCAAATTGAATTTTAAATTTCGTTTCAAAATGTTTGTTTGCGAGTTGATATCAGCAAATAAAATATAGTGGTCTATATTCTCTCCAAAATCCTCCTCAAAATATCCTACAAATATTTCCCCAGTGATCCCCTCTGATTTATTTCCAGAAATACTGCCCAAATATTCCACCGATATTTCTCCAAATATTTTCCTCCTGAGAAATACCTTCAGAATCATTTTTAAAGTCCCTACAAATATTTTCTCCATAATTTTCCTCATGCTCATATGTACGTATGCCTCCGGTGTCATATGGTGAGCTCTACAAGCTAATCTCACTTATACAAGACTAATACATGCTTATCACCCACTAATCCTTGCATCCTCCCACTAATCCTCGCCTCCTCCCCCTAATCACCCCCACCTTGTCTATAAATAGAGGGGCAAGGGCCTCCTCTCAAGCCACCCCAAGCCATTTCATGGCAACACTCTTCCCCCCCACACACACACGCCCACTCCACCTCCCACACAAGCACACACTAGCACAAGGATCGTTCGGTCGTTCTTCGATCGTTCGTCCACCTGTTCTTAGTTTGTTCGTTCGTTCATCCGATCATTCGATCGTTCGTCCGATCGTTCATGGTTCGTTCCTTCGTTCGTCCGATCGTTCAATCGTTCGTCCGTTCGTTCGTCCAAATAATCTTTGTTCAGCCGTTATGCTGTCGAAATTCCGATCGTTCGTTCATTCGATCATTCGATCGTTCGTCCGTTCGTTCATAGTTCCTATTCATCGTTCTTCGTTCATTCATAGTTCCTATTCATCATTCATCATTCGTTCGTCCGATCATTCGATCGTTCGTCCAAATAATCTTTGTTCAGCCGTTATGCTGCCGAAATTCCGATCGTTCGTTCGTCCGATCATTCGATTGTTCGTCCGTTAGTTCATAGTTCCTATTCATCGTTCTTCGTTCGTTCATAGTCACTATTCATCGTTCATTGTGTGTTCATACGAACTATTTACATTACTATTCACGTTACTATTCATCATCGTTACTATTCACCATTACTATTCATCATCGTTGCTATTTTCATCGATGATATATATTATGACTATTTCATCGTCACTATTCATCGTTACTATTCATCATTACTATTCATCGATAATCCGATCACCCCAGATTTAAACTACTCATCCATCATGCTATCCAGCTCACCTAAGACCTACCAGACCAATATTGCAGTCATACGAACTCCGGTGATTGTGATTTTCCTTCCAGTAAGAACTTTCCATCTAGTCACCCATCCCAGATTTCTCCAAGTTGAGCACGCTTAACTTTGAGATTCTTTTGAACTAGGCTTCCAAACTCATATTCCAATAATCCTTGTTTCTAAATTCTTATCAAATTATTCTCTATCCAACCATGTTATACCTTAAGCATGGTTCATATTCCAGAAAACTCCCATATTCTGCCTATAACCCTCCTGTTCATACTAAGTCAGACGATTCATTCGTCACTATTCTCACCAAAAGTGAACTCCACTGTACTACACCACATACACCCAGCTACCCTCTCCCTCTCCACACACTCAACACCCTCGGCCAAGACAAACACCCCACCCACTCAGTTACTCTGCTCTACCGGCTAGACGCATAGTGTCGCTTCGCCTCCAATCCACCCTCCTGGTAAGCACCTCCACTCCACCACCAGTAATATCACAACACCACATGACCTAGATTCTGCTCAAGACTCTACACATCCATATATCGCCATTCTGACCACTATACTAAATATTTGTTGATATACTTGCTGGTTTGTATGTTTGCTTGTTCATGTTGCATAGTTATCGGAGCATTCGTGCTGTCTCGTGGAGGCCAGATCTGAGAGTCTACGCTAGATGGTGGAGCCAGAAGCCAGTTCCGCGAGCTCTCATCCTTTCGTCGGTTAAAGCAACGGCAAGCTCACTAGATCCCTTTGATGCATAAATTACCTATGTTTTTTCAACCACAACCCTCATCCTGTTATTTTATGCATGATATGATTTTGAGACAAGTTATTATGGCCACCCAGCCGCTTGCCGTAATCAATCTTTATACTCCTTGGCATCTTTGTTACAAATGATTTGAGAAAAGGTGTGAGTTTTCAAAAGAAAATGTTTTTCAAAATGGGTATGATGAAGGGTTGTCACCCTTATCACCTTTTGAGCGGGATGATCAGGGACTCCCTAGTTTAGGGGAGGGCCTAAGGTGATGGCTCAGCTGGTTTAGGTGTGAGCATGAAGGATTGTACCTCTCGCCTAAGGACCGGTTTGTCATAACTCCTTACCTATACTCTTATCATGTACAACCACTCGAGACTGTATGGGCGGTCACTCAATCTAAACTTGTACGGTCCGAACCCCAGGGTTATGATGGCTGGGGAGCACTGGGAGGATAAGGAGGGGGAATGTTTTGTCCGGTTTGGGCATGGTGGTGGCCTGACTCCTTTCGGTATAATCGTTAAGGTAAGGACGTGCAAGGAAAGAGAGATTCGGCATTCGGATCCCACGACAGTGAGACTGCAGAAACCGGACTAGTGGGTAAAGTGTACACCTCTGTGCAGCGTTTGAAAACCTATTCGAATAGTTCGTGTCCATGGATATGGATGAGTCATGGCATGGATTTGACAATTAGTGTTTTATTTTCCAAAATTGCTTTTGAAAAGTGGTTTTAAAAGGTCTGGCGGTTGAGCCGTGAGCTATGGTGGACGGGAAGTCTAGTAGCAGTTTTCTTTGAAAATGAAAACCAGAGGAAAACTGCTGAGATACCTGGATGATTTAGTCTAGGGGATTTTGTTCTATATTGAAAAACTTCCTGCTCCTTTGGGAGAGGATGCGCTTTGAAAAATACAAAATGTTTTACAAAATAACCCTGCATCAAATATTGTTGTTTCTGCAAAATATTCTGAGCTCCACATATTCCATGCATTATAATTGATTTCCGCATTCCGTGGGTGAAGGTGGGCTGCTGAGTATGTAAGTACTCACCCTTGCTTATTTGTTGTTTTTCAGAGAAGGAGATCGCTGATCGGGTAAGAGTTACGCCTGTTCCCAACCTTGCCTGTGGCTGTTGGACCGCTGATTTGCTTCGCTGCAATATCGGGCTGCTTCAGCCCCACTATAATGATATGTCCCGAGTTGTGGACCAACTCTTAAAGTTGATCGCCACCTTTATAGGTTTGTCTTGTTTAAGCAGATCTGGAATCATCTGATGTATAAATGTGTTTACTAGCCTCCTAGGACTAGTAATTGTATCACATTTGAGTCCCAGAAGATTGGGGCGCTTCACACGGCTGGGTTCTGGCCCCGTAAATCTAAGGCGAAGGAAGGACTCCGCACCAACTGATCACCCAAGGTCGGCATCCGGCGAGGGCACACCTCGCTAAGTACCTAGCCGTGCACCAAGGGCCACACTCCATATCCGATAAATTCCTCAACTAAATCATGCTCGCTACTCACGCGGGCAGTGTACCGAAGGGCCCCTTCGTCCTCGTCATCCTCCGCCACCTCGAATGGAGGGAACGCCACATAGCAGTGAGAGCACATAATGGTTGTAGGGAGCCCAGGTAGATCTTCGACTTCCCCCACAGGAAACATAAAACCAAAAGTCCCACCAGTTGCCCCACTTATTCCTGGCACAAGGGACTATCTCCATGACTTCTGCCGAAGTCTTTCTAGTCCTCGGCGTAAAGGTGCACGATCCAAATTGTGCAATGTTGTTTCCTATTTTCCTTTTTTGCCAGTGCAGGCAATAGTTCTTGGCGAAGACCTCCATAGACGGCTGCCCACCGTAAGAAGCAACCGCCCAAACATACTTCGCCAGCGCCACCACGACGTTAGGCGTCAACTGGTGGACCTGCACGTCGAACCTCTGCAAGACCTCCGCCACGAAGCGAAGCGCCGGGAGGCGAAGGCCGGCAACGAAAAAGGCCTAAAAAACAACCAATTCTCCCTCAGGCCCAGGGATTTGTTCTACGCCCGGAACCCGCCTGACACCGTCACCAAAATATCCAAGCCGCTGCATCTCCTGCACGTGGACCGAGGAAATCCTCGAAGTGCCGAACTCCACGGTGTGGCCCGGTTGCAACTCCATCACCGCCAATCACTCAATGTATTCTCGGACGTTGGATCGGCTGACGACGCACTTGCAGTAGACGAGGAAGAAGACATGGCTGCGTATCGACGGTGGCGGCGCGCGGTCTGCTTGACGCGGGCCAGATTTCCGAAGCAGAAGAGCAAGGAAAGCAGGCGAGCGGATTGCAAAAGCTAGGGTTTTTTATGGTGCAAGCAAGAGTAGAAAACAGTCCTGGCCACGGTCTCCCTTTTTATAGACAGAGCGCGACGCCTTGGGAAACACGTAGTCCAACAGTAACATGTCCATCAATGGTCACATTTCAAAAACCCCCGCGGGACCACTTCGAGCGAGGGCAGCATATTCTCCATCTAGCGACGTCTTCGGCACCAGATGACTTAGTCGTACTAGTCCCTCAGAGGGCAAATGTTGGGGCGAAGGGAACACGCTACCCTTCGCTCCACGCCTTCGACTCCTCTTCACTCTGACGAAGGCTACATCCATAGAATGCATCCGAACAAGCCGAAGGTGCTGACTGGATGGAGACCGGCACGGTCCCCTTTGGCTTTTGTTGTTGCAAGACGAAGGCCCCGTCGAAGTCTATAGATCTACTGCGTTGTCACCGCTCCGGGAGGCCCATGTAGAATTCGGCCCATGGTAACAGGCCTTGCAGGGATAAGCGTGTTACAGGCCGTGTTTGTAATAGCCTCTACCGTAATGACTGTCTGTAACCTCCCCTCGTGGGAATATTCTGGGGACAAACTAGGTACTCATGGGCATAAACATCTTTAACAACGTAAAGGCGACCACTCGAGTGGCTATAAATACCCCCGTACCGTGCCCGTAATAAGGAGGAGAAAGCAGTTGGCATTCCACACTAAACTCTACAAACGCATTTACTGTTTCCCTGTTGGATCAACCCGCCCGGACGGGAAGATTCCCAACACTGGTTTTGGGATTAGTATTATATCCGAATTATGATCATGCTTTATCATTATTGCTGGATTATATATTGTTCATGATAATATTATTGTGTTAATTGGAATATAGAGCTTAACCTGAGATAACAGTGCTACCACAAGGGTGGTATGGGACGCCCTTAGCTAACTAATTAGGAAACTAGTGGAGGACTACATTAACCGAATGGGGCAAGGGCAATATAAGGAGCTTCCAATATGGGGAAGTTCTTGAGTCGATCATGCTGCGATGGCTTTTTGGATGAGGGATTCCTATATTGCCCCCTTCTTAAGAAATTGTAGCGTGTTTTCTGAAGCTAGTGGAACTTTGTAAAGACCCTGTAGTGCTACATTGCCTCGTCTCCTCGGTAGAGATGAATGAGATTTCTAGACCCCTTAGCAAACAGATAACATGACTTGTGGGTAAAGGGTATAACCTCTAAAGAGTGTAAATCTGGTATATCAGCCATGCTCACGGCCATAAGCGACTCAGGACTCTCACATGATTAATTTATTGAATTAAATTTAATCTATCATATGTGTTGCATTATGGGATTTGTTATTAATTGTGTTCAATTATTTAATTGGGTCGGTATACACTTAAACTTAGTAATTGTTAATAAAAAATTTACCAACTTATTAAAAGTAATGCTTAGCCTTAACCATTTTTTGTTAATAAATCTTACACTACACATGAGCCCCATTGTAAGTGAGCTCATGCACATGATTCCCCACACTTGCTGAGCAATGAACTATGTGAGGTCACTCTTGCTATAACTACCCCAGGTGAAGAGCAGGTACCAAAGGAGGAGGACTACTACGATGAGTTCGATGAGAGACATTGTCTCCCAGTCAACTATTAGCGCCATGGAGATAGTACCTTAGTTCGAGTTATTTTAATATCAATTATTTTGTAAGACATTCTCATTATATAATAAAGTTTGTGACATTCGTCTTTATACACTGAGTCATTTTGTGTGGATCTCGATTTGGCGCACATATGAGATGCACCCGGGTTTGCTCTTATATAGAGTTAGGCTGAATAGCAGTTACTTTATTAATCATATATTTATTACTATTAATATCCAAATTTTAGCATTATCCCAAGTTTGTCAACTACTGGAACGTGTCCTCAACGAGGAGCATCATTACTATTGGCATAACCAAATCATATCTAGAACCTCAGTATTTCTAATCAAAGTGGATCTCAAGGTTGCTCTTAACCGTTAGCACAACTGATACTAGTTTTGATTAACTCTCTACAAAGGTTGCACACTTTATCCATGAACTAGTTGTATAGGCCATTAAACACTCTCAAGGTGAGTTGGTAATGTTTCACTACGTAGCCTTTACAAAGATTATCCAAAGGTGCACCGACCTGTTAAATTTCTCTAGTTCCTAAGCATATGTCTCCTCTCCAAGGCGGTTACTAACAAAAACCAAACGAATAAACCTCAGCACCCATCCTTGGTAGAGCGAGGATTGGGCCCTAGACCCCATTGACGGCATGACAACTAGAGATGGCAATGGGCCACGATCCTCGATTCCTCAGGGGGAGTTCTTCCATTAGGGGTGGAGATGAGGATGTTTCTTCCACTTTGGAGATGTAAATGAGAAAAATTCTCTCCCGGTGGGTAAATAGGGATGAGGATTCAGGACGGGGAAGCATTCCCCATCCACGTTCTCCGCGGGGACCCATTTAACTTGCACGTGGTGATGTTTTCGTGTAATTGTTAATGATAAAAATAAATAATTACTTTATCAAGAGATCACTTATTGTGCAAATGTTTCATTTTGATCCTAGTCGGGGATTTATCCTCACGGGGAACTGGGATGGGGAAGAAATATCCCCCATGGGCGTTTGTGGGGATCCCACAGGGGAATTTTTTTCATTGTGTGGACGGGGATGGGGAGTTATTCTCAGACGGGGAATTCCCCATTGCCATCCCTAACAACGACAAAGCAAACTACACCTCAGATTCATCTAACTAAACAGTTAAGGGCATCTCATACGACCCTCATGACTGTACTATTTTCCTGAGTGGTCACTCAATGAATCGGACCTTATGGAGAAGCACTCGGGATACCGCTCAAGCCTCCCTACGTCAAAGCACTTGGAATACCGCCCAAGCCTCCGCGTTACCATAAATCCATTTCCAAAACCTTCAAACATTATGTCATAATAACATCATCTCATCATGTTCACTAGTTAACTTTGAGCACTAACATTAAAGTTATACATCACAACCCAACCCATGGATAGACAAGGACAACGAAAATAGAAAACTAGTCATAACGTGTCACCTATTTATTTCTTGCCTATCGCGCGTGCTGTTTCGCACGCGGTGGCTTGCTAGTTCGCGCGTCGTTCGTGTTGGTCGCACGCATTGTTTTGGGTGTCATCAGCGTGCTATGTCGTGCATGTCTGCGCGTCGTTTCGCACGCTGTCGTGCTATTTCGCGCGTCGTAAATTCGCCTCGCTTAGAATCTCTCGTGTTAATTAAATTACTTATTTAACGGATAGCTGTTAGTGTAGCAGATTAATCGAAATTAAATAGTAGTTATAATGTATATTTGATAACGCCGAATTAAATGTCCTAGTTCATATTCATTTAGTGTAAACGCGATAACTTGTCAACCGTAGCTCCGACCAACGCGTTTCTTATCCTCGCATAACCATAGAAGCGTTCTCTATTTTATATTGCTTGTTTTATAATATTTTATCTTGTATGGTGTAATGTTCTTATGCAAGTATATGTTTTTTGCTTGTGCTTGTTCGTCTTCGATTCACGTTGCGATTAGATCGCGATTTGTTTCTGAAAGTGCATTCATCGCTTTTGCGAGTTTTGGTGATTTGGATAACAACACATTTAAAGGTCTAACAAGTTTGCTAAGTGTTGAATAGGAAATTTAGTATGATGAACATACTTGAATAGTGTATAATGATTAGTGAACAAAGATTCAACACAAGGTCAAATAACCAATGAGACAATGCAAATGGATATAATATGATCTCTATATTGGTTTGAATATATGGACAATACCTGAGAAATCACTACAAACATATGATCAAAATAGAGGATGAAGTGATTAAGAGGATTGGTCAAGCCAAAGTGAATAAGATATGAGGAATCGTGAATTGGCTTGACCATATTACTATCAGTCCATACACTACCGGAATCGCGTTCTTTGCCGAGTGTCTAAGACACTCGGTAAATGCTATTTTACACTCGGCAAAGCCTTTGCCGAGTGTAACACTCGGCAAAGAACACTTGGCAAATATTTCATCAGCAAAGGGTTCTTTGCCGAGTGCTTTTTTCGGACACTCGGCAAAGACTTTGCCGAGTGTCAAAAAGCACTCGGCAAAGAAAAACACTCGGCAAAGTAAGAATCGAAAAAATTAAAAAAATAGCAAAACATTTTTTTTAAATTCTAGGAACAACTCTCCAACCCTACCCTATTACCTTACGCGTTGCCCTATCATTTTTCACTATTATTTTGAATCAAACTTATATGTTTTGTAAATGGTGAGATTCGAACTCGCAACCTCTCTCTCGCGCATACCCTTCTATACCACTACACTACTACACCAATTATATCTATATTACGTTTTCATTCCCTATGTACTATAACAAATTGAGAGTAATTTGATTATTTAAGGCACTAAATGAGTTTATTTGAAAATGTGACCAACTATAAAGTTGCATAACTTTTTGAGATCTACAAGTTTTTTTAATAGTTTCTACATCCGAGACCGTTTACAAAATTTGAATTTTAAATTTGAAAACTTCACACGAATTTTTCAATGATAAGATGATTTCAAATCAAAAAATTGTCAACTATAAAGTTTCATTACATTTCAAGACCTACAACTTTTATTTTGGTGGTTTTTCCATCCGAGACAGTTTGAAAAATTCAAAATTCAAAATTCAAACATAGTTTTGCATAACAAGATGATTTCAAACCAAAACATTGTCAACTACAAAGTTTCATAACTCTTTAATACCTACAACTTTCATGTTGGTGGTTTTTCCTTTCGAAGTCGTTTTCAAAATTCAAAATTTAAATTTTTTAAATTCAGACGTAGTTTTCGTTGACAATATGACTTCAAATGAAAAAGTTGTCAACTATAAACTTCTATAACTTCTCAAGATCTATAAAGTTTATTTTGGTTGTTTGGTCATTTGTTTATCTCACATGATGCTTCTAACAATATACACAAATTCTATACGTGTCTCTCGTAGTTTCATAAACTACGAGAGAGATATAGGTTTTATGAACAAATTTGTTTTTATTTTGTCATATGAAAAAATGTTCAATATATAAATTGTACATCATGATGAGTTATACAAATTTGTAGTTGAAAACTTTTTCATTTGAATTAATTTACTACTTTAAAATATGATTTTTAAATTATCTTTGCCTAGTGTTGGAGAAAAAACACTCGGCAAAGAGCTCTTTGTCGAGTGTTGTATTTATGACACTCGGCAAAGAGCCCTTTGCCGAGTGTCAAAAAAGACACTCGGCAAAGAAACTCTTTGTCGAGTGTCAAAAATAAAACACTCGGCAAAGAGCTTGTTCGCCGAGTGTTTTATTTTACCGAGGGTTTTTTGTGTGGCACTCGGCAAAGAGCTTCTTTGCCGAGTGCCCGAAATAAAACACTCGGCAAAGAATATAGCACTCGGCAAAGAGCCAAATTCCGGTAGTGATATATGCTTCTATGAGAATCAAACTAGAGCTTGATTGATCTTAACAATTATATCTAGAAGACATTCAAGCAAGGTTCACAATATTGAAGAAATGATTCTCTCAATGGATGCTCAATATGATGTGACTCAAGAATGGCTTGATAGGGTGAAGATAGCAAGGAAAGGGCTTCGAGGAACTAAGCGAAGGTGAAGGCCAAGCGACGGCTTGTGGACCGAGGTACCATGGATAAGGTGAAGAAGAGAGTACTTGCACTAAGTCGATGAACTAATCAGCTATGAAGAGTTATAACATGTTGATGCATCAGTAAGGTGACTTGAAGCCATGATTTGAATTCATATATGGTGATATGGTACAAGTCACAGGGTTTGATTTGTGTTTGCTTCAAAAGGTGAGACAAAGATGTTTGTGATCCTCATGAAGCAACGCCATGGAGAAATCACACATGAGACACCAATTACTCAAGAAGTTTACTTAATTATATTTTATTTAACTTGAGTATAGGAATCGTCGTACTACAAAGGGATCCAAAAAGAAGGTTGGTGTTTGCCAAAGCTGAAGCCTCTATATTCAAAAGCTATTTTGAAAAACCAAAATCCCTTGGACACTTTGTGCCTGACTGTTGTTAGGATTAAGAAACTGAGAGTGTTCCTGTTAAAAACAGTTGAGCGTTTTCAGCTGAGTTAGCTTCTTCAGCTGTAGTTGAGCTTTTTCAGCTGAGTTGAACTTCAGCTGAGTTGAGCTTCTTCAGCTGCAGTTGACCTTTTTCAGCTGAGTTGAACTTCAGTTGAGTTGAGCTTCTTCAGCTGCAGTTGAGCTTTTTCAGCTAAGTTGAACTTCTTCAACTGCAGTTGAGCTTTTTCAGCTGTAGTTGAGCTTTCTCAACTACAGTTGAACTTCAACTTCAACTGTGAACCTCTTTGATCATACACCAGTTGAACCTACCTTCGCGACAGTTGAACTGGGTTTTCTCTCCTAAACTTTCTGGTCAAGACCAGTTGAACTAGTCCCCAGGGGCAGTTCAATCGGTCTCTGACCCCTCTGGCCAGACTGCGCAGCAGTCTGCTAGTCAGACTGGTAGACTGGCTGACAGGTCTGCCAGGGGAGGTTCAACTGCCGCCCAGAGAGGTTCCACCGGTTTTGGTCAACTTGACCAGACTGTGCAGCAGTCAGACAGGCTGACAGTCAGACCAAGGGCGGTTCAACCGATCCTTCCTAGAAAATTCAGCCCAACAGCTAGTTTTGAAGCCCCACCTATATATACTCACTCCTACCTCTCTCCCTAAAGTTAGAGCATGATTTGAACTCCATTTCTAACTTGAGAAACACCTCCCACTCTTTCTCTCTCACACATCTCTTGCCTCTCCCATTTCAAGTCTTTGGAGAGAAATCTTTGAGTGAGTTTGAGAGCTATGGTTTTTGTGCTTCATCTCTAAATCCCTCTTGCTCTTCTTCATTCGAACTTTGGTACTACATCGAGTTCTTTGTAGATTCATTACTCTTGGAGCTTCTAGCTCCTAGATGACTAGGTGTCTCTTGTGAGTCTCCAAATCTTGTGGAAGACCACAAGAAAGTTTGTATTACCCGATCGTTTGAGCAAAGATTAGTGTGTGGGCTTGACCTTTGTGGTCGGCAAAGGGAGGACTAGGGTTGAAAGAGACCCGACTCTTTGTGGGCGCCTCCACGAGGAAGTAGGGCACCTTTTGTGGTGTGACCGAACCTTGAGATAAATCTTTTGACTCTTTTGTTCTTGTTCCTTATGTTTGTTTGTGTTCATCATTCTCTCACCATTCTGTGAAGAATTGTTCATATCTTTTTGGTGTGTGGATTTTGAGAAGTGCGCTTCTCAGATCTACTACTTTGAACCCTGTGGATCATCTAGTACATCTCATTTACAAAGATAATTGGGTGAATTTCGAGATCAATTCAGTTTTATATCTAATTCTTTAGTTGAGCTCGTGCAAACCAGTTGAACCGATTTTGATACCGGTTGAACAGGTTTTACCCAGTTCGTTTTTAGTTTTTGTTGGAAAAATTTCTGCTTGCCTATTCACCCCCTCTCTAGGCAACTTTCAGTTTCCAAGTCAAGAAATCGAAGATCAAGCGTTGGCGACCAAGTGATTGGGCTCTTCGAGTTCTACGAGATTGAAGACCCAAAGCATTTGTTTGGTGAAGGCAAGTGTCCTCTGACCTATTATGTCCTACTTACTTATAATTCATTGTCCTGTATTAATTAATTAAAACCTAAGGAGTGACTAGCTTTGTATTCACCTTGTCCTTGATTACCTTTTGGGTTATTATGGTTAGCTTCATGCTATTGCTCTACTTTAATCAATGAGCATGATGAGAACATTTATGATACGTTGATGATATCTTGATTATGAGGATGAACTGTGATACTTTAGGGGACTCAGCCTATTTTGAGTACCTCTCTGTAAGGACCTATTCGTTGAGTGACCACCTAGGATAACAGTACAACCATGAGGGTGGAATGGGACGCCCTTAGCTGATTAATTAGATGAACCTGGGGGTGTAGTTAGCTTTGCTGGATGTCGTCAATGGGGGCCGGGGCATAGTGCTCGCTTTGCTAAGAGTGGGTGCCGAGGTTCATTCAATTTGGTTTTGTTAGTCACCCACCTTAGGGAGGAGTACTGTGTTTGTATGACTGGCGAAACCTAACGAGCAGCTATGCACCAGGGGAGTCTTTGTGAAGGCTACGTAGTGTATCCCTAGCCATTCACCTAGGTAGTGAAGATCGGGTCTTACAAACCCAGGCTAGAAAGGGATCACGGCTCGTGAGTAAAGTGTGCAACCTCTGCAGAGGAATGCAACTGATATATCAGTCGTGCTCACGGTTAAGAGCGGCCTTGAGATCCTCTTTGATTAGAGATACAACTGGTTTGAGATGCAATGATTCTATTAATGTTTTATGGTTCGATGATGACAATGATGTTCCATGGTGAGGAAATGATTCACGGGTTGGTTATTGCTAAAACTTGGCTTCTACTAATAATAAATACCTGACGAACTAAAGCAACTACTTTGACCCTAACCCCACATAAAGCTAGTCCACCTCAACCAAATGGGACATTTCCTGAGTACGTTGATGTGTACTCACCCTTGCTTTCACAAAACACCAGGTTGCCTTTGGTGCAATCTATGCTCAGGTAAAGAAAGAGAAGAAGGCGTCGAGGCGGATCTCTAGGAGTTCCAGGACTTCGACGAGTTTGAGGATTAGACTAGCGACCTCCCCTAGTTAGTTGCCTGTGGTGGGTATGTTTACGTTGGCTACGTTTCTATTCTGTGTACTTTGATTTATATTATGTAAATGACTCTAGTCTTTAATATTATTACTTACTCTTTATTGTCATTTGAAGCAGTGTGCTATGATGAGTCATTTATGTAATCGTTGTGTACGTGAATTTCTAATCCTGGCACGTACATGGTTCGCATTCGGTTTGCCTTCCAAAACCAGTTGTGACATTGCGTTTTCTAACACCATATTCCTTTCATCAACAAGAGTGAGGCTCGGTTAGGGTATCCACCAAATCTTCGACTAGTTTATTAGCATATGTTCTTTCTCTTCACCCTTTTTCTAAAGCTCAATTATCTTTGCCCAAAGATTATCTATTTCCTTTTGGGTGCCTTCTTCAAAATATCTTTGTGTTTTCAATGCCTTGTTTGGTATAAGTCCCTGCATAACATAGAGAAACCATACATTACGTCAACTTCGGAATAAAAGTTATTTTAAATCAAAACAAGGTAAATACTAACATTTAAGCATGCGTATGCAAGGATGCAAAGGTCTCCTTTGACCATTGCAGATATCCCTTTTCAAGCTTTGGATAACCAATGTTGTCCATCATAGTGTGGGCCACATTAATCTCCCTGCTATAGTGCTATCTTACAGAAGCAGTATAGGAAGTCTTTATCGCTCCCACCAAACACGGTTGCCCCTGTCGGATACCCTAGCTCTTCGGCATAGTTCTGCAACTCGGCAACCTGTTCTGTGGTTAGCTCCCCACCAGCTGTGTTGTAACACCCAAACTCCTGAATTTGGGTTTATTGATTTTTTTTCCAAAAAAAGAAACAGACTAAAGTTTCTTCTAATCGAGAATTATACATTGGAGAGTATCTTTTAATAAAACAAATAACTATTGAATTAATTGTTGAATAAACTTTTAATTTGACTTCACATCCCGAAATGATATTTTCTTAAAATAACTAGATTTGTGTGTGAGAATTTCATATTCAAAAGCATTTGCCTAAATAGAACAATAGATAAAAAAGATTGTACTTGTATAGCATGTTGAATTTCTGATTGTGCATTTAAATTAAATTTGAAAATTTAACTCAGAATTGAATTTGAAGTTTGTAAACTAAATGGATCACAAAATAGAAAAAGGAAATTAAAGAAAGAAAAAAGAACCTCCTTTAGTCGAGCATGCCAATTGAATCTCAGCCCACTCCACATCCCCTTCACGTGGCCCATGTCATGAGTTTGTTTTTTTCCTCTTTTTTTATTCATCTAGTCGGTCATTGCATCACATCAGCATATACGTTATGCATTTTCTACCGGGATTCTCGCCAACAGACTCCCGTACCTAGGCTATATATTCCAACCAAGGCGCGCCCCTCGCATCATCATCATCAACCATCCCACTCGTCGGGTTCGAAGCCATCAGAGCGAGGAGAGAGAACACCACGGCGGGATGAGAGAATGGTAGAGATTGCGGAGCAGATAGAGCAATGAGAAAATTGGTAGCACCGTGCCAGGCGCCATCGTCGCCGAAGTGATCTACTGCATCTAACGTGGTGAGGACTCTCTGGCTCGTATCTTTGTCTTTCTCACGTGATAGGTTTAGCACTTCCCACCTAATAAATAACCACCACCACATACTTTTTACATAAAATACTACTATACAACACAAATTTAACAATAGGCACAATCATGATAAGTTGGCAACAGATAGGTCATGCATTTGTAAACAAACATTTCTCACTGTCATGTTACCTATTTTTATGGAGGCCTACTAATTTATTAAAAATGTGATATCTTCTAGACCAAATTATTTGTTTTAATCTATTCAAATTATGTTAGGTTCATATTAATTTTTGCGTACGTAGTAATAACATTGTTTTAATTATACCATATGTTTTAATTAATTAATGTTAGTTAGCTAGATAATCTAGTTAATCTAATTTATAGTTCTAACCTATGTATTTTATAAATAATTGTTAATGATTAATACCAACTTAAATATTTAATTTAATATCTACTTAGGTTAAATGCAATATTTGTTAGATCACATCTATTAGATTTATTGCGCCTAAAAATATTGTTTTATCCATAACTTCTTTGTTTTAACTCTGATTTTATTGGTTCTTGAACCTACAATCTCGTAGTGACGCGTAGGATATTTTTACGTTGTTTGTTCATATGCTTTGGTGTAATGTTACAATATCCATTATTTACTTGATTGTATGTATTGGTACGAGTAGAGGTGAGGCGACGAGAACCCGATGCCTAATTTTTGGGCAACATCTGGACAATAGGTTATCGCAAGTCACAGGCAAGTTGTGCCCTTGATCACGCCTTTTTACCTAATAATGTTCGTTGTTAATCACTGTGACATGCTCAAGTTAATTTGATGGGATCTAATAGGTTTCTCTAGTATTGTTTATCCCCCACCTTGCAAACAGATAAACTATTAGGTAGATTTGCTATTACTCTACTTGGTTTTGGGAAATTATTAATGATATACTATGATCATGTTCCAATTATGCTGTTGTTTAGTTATTATTAATAACAAGATCATTGTGTTAATTGGAACATGGATCTTAACTTGAGTAAACAGTGCTACCACAAGGGTGGAATGGGACGCCCTTGGCCAAGTAATTAGGAAAGCTAGGGAGATATTACCTTACCCGGAAGGACAAGCGGGGAGGCGTCGCTGCTAGAGTATAGGGAGGTCCTCGGGTCAAACTGTCTATAAAGCTTTTCAGACGAGGGATTCCTATGCTTCCTTCGTCCTGAATCCGTAGCGGGTTTTCTCGAACTAGTGGAACTTTGGAAGGCCTCATAGTGCTACCCTGCCTCACTTCCTTGGTAGAGGCGTATGGGGTTCAATCAACCCCATGACAAATGGGTAACACAACTTGTGGGTAAAGGGTGCAATCTTTGCAGAGTGTAAAACTGGTATATCAGCTATGCTCACGGTCAAGAGCGACTCAGCACTCTCGCATGATTAAATTATAGAATTAAACTTAATTTATCATATGCATTGCATCGCGGGTGTTATTATCAATTTTGATCTCTTATTTAATTGGGTTGGTATCTACTTATACTTAGAGCATCTCCAACAATGCCTCAAACTAATGCCTCAAATTGAAATATAGGGCTCTACACAGGAAAAACAACTCCAACAGTGCCTCAATTCAACAAATTTTGTCAAAAAACTATAGGGCACCCTCTCAAGTGCCTCAAATATACTACACCGTAGTTGGCTGCCCTATAATGTAGATTTGGGGCTTTACTGTTGGAGCGGGGTATTTTGTTGGTGCCCTAAATTCTATAAAATTTAATTATTTTTAAATTATAAGGCATTTTTATAGGTCACGTTGTTGGAGATGCTCTTAGTAACTGCTAATAAAATTTTGACCAACTCTAAAAGCAATGCTCAGCTTTAACCATCTCCTTTGGTAAGCCTTACACTTCACATAAGCTCTCACCTTTGGTGAGTTCATGCACATTAGTCCCCACAACTTGTTGAGCAATGAACATATGTGAGCTCACCCTTGCTATACACACATTCCCATAGGTCAAGAACAGGTACTGCAGGATGAGGCGCTTGAAGGATGCTGCAATGAGTTCGTGAGTGGTCTAGGCCGTTGTGGGGGACAGATATCCCCCAGGTCCACTAGAAGGCTAGAAGGTCTCGCGAACGGCTTTAGGCATATTGTTTCGCAAGGCCATCCCTTCGTGGGCCAGGGGAGAACTGCTGGCAGAATGGGCCGTCGCAGGGAATGAGCGAACGCGAGCCAAGGCGACTCGTGGGGTTTTGAGCGTTATCCATAGCTCTGATCCGATTCTCCCGTGCGACCACCTTGGACGTCGGAACCAAGTGAGGACAAGTCGGCAAGATTATAGGAAGATAAGTTCGGTCGGTTCACTATTACTTAGGAATACATCGTTAACATACATGCTTGTAAGTGCCCCACGGTTGGATATATAAGGCCTAAGGGGCACCCCATCAGAAAAAAGGGTCAGTCGTCAGCCATCCACTTAGTTCTCTAGCATTCTCAATACTAGAGAATTCCCTTGTAACCCACCACATAAAGATCCACACCAGGAAGTAGGGTATTACGCCCCTCAAAGCGGTCCAAACCTACAGAAAACCGCCTACTGTCTCCCATGCGTCGCGCACGAACCATTGAGCTACAATCAGCAACACCATCCTACCCAAAAGCACCTCGAGGGGTAACCCCGGGTGCGCGGTCAGGTTACAAACACCGAAAGCTGGCACGCGAGATAGGGGGTGTGTCGTTGATCCAAGCTAGTTCAATGGCTGTCACTTTCCAATGCAAGATCGCTCTCCGCCCTAGATCCATGTTCTACTTCGGGACCATCTCGTCCGTGGCAGACGAAGAAGGAATTCTGCACCGTATAGCGGATCCATCAGAGAAAAAGCTTTCCCCGAAAATCTCTGAGAAAGCCGGAACGAGGACAGTGTAATCTTCATCGCCCTGGGCGAAAACTACCTCCTGCAAATCAGGAGCCAGGAATTCATTTACCCAAAGAACCCCGTTGTCCACCTCATCCACAGAACAGTGGACGCGGATCACGAGGAAAAAGGAAACAAACGGGATAGAGGCCCGCCAAGTTACTCTTCCGGCACCTTTGCCCTTAAAGAAGGACAGAAAGAAATTTGTCACCATAGCAACTCCTTTCTACCCCGACGTCCTCTTCATCGGGAGGAGAGTAGAATCATCTCCCATCTCCGACGACGAGCCAACCATGCCTGGGGAAGAACCTCCTCAACGAGAAGCTTAACGACGGAGGAACTGACGCCGGAATATTCGGCGACACCACGAAGCCGGGGAACAGGATCCGGCGCAGCCTGTATCCCGAGATGAAATTTCGGAAGTAGGAGAAACTCCTGACGAGCGAGTCTTCAGAGAAAGGAGGAACTCTCGCCGACGTGATCGTCGGCAAGCTCAAGAGCAAGCTGAACAAGATGCGAGGCTACGCCGAGAGAACCCTCTCTTAGCGTGAAACATGAACTCTAACTTCGCCAGTGCAATGAACACGCCGAGTGAAGTCGGAGGAGTGTTGGCTCGGATAGGTGATGGACTCCCCCAGACTCCTGACGTCGAAGGCTATCGGCGGTTGCTCACTCGGGCAGCTAATCATCTTCTACCCCTCGCTCATCCTCCAAGCGATCTGCGGCATGCCATCAACAGTCGACGGGACGCACTGAGCTCCATCAACGCTTCGCCGTGAACGACGAAATGAGAATGAGATACGGCGCCGAGAGGAGTACAATTGGGACCATGGCGTTCCAGCACGAAGTCAGGCCACTAGAGTTGAGTCGGCAGCGGCTTCAACTGGTGGCACTACCCGAGGACGGTCGAGACAGCACGTCAGCAACTCCCCTTCCCGGGACCGGCACCACAATCGTCGACAGGAGGACACATGCGGAGTATCTGCGCTTACTCCACGTCTCAGGGCCATCTAGTGGCCCCCAAACTTTAAGGTCTCCAATGTTGACAAATATGAGCCTAAGCAGGACCTAGGAGGCTGGTTGGCCATCTATACCACCGCCGCTGGGGCAACTGAAGATGTAATGACTGCATACTTGCCCATCGTCCTCGGGCAAGATGCATTGCAATGGCTACGACACCTACCGCGGCACTGCTTCGATGATTGGAGCGACTTCAGTCGGTGTTTTATCGCCAACTTCCAATCCCTTTCCGACAAGCCGGCGCAACCATGAGACCTCAAATCCATCAGGCGTCGGGGGGATGAAACACTTCGGTCATACCTTAGGAGGTTTCAGACCATGAGAAATCGTATCCCCGAGGTCGCTGAGGCAGCAGTGATTGAGGACTTCTACCGGGGATCCAATGACTCAGCCTTTGTTCGAGCTATACTGCAAAAGGCGCCGACCACCTCTGAGCAGCTGTTCCGGGAAGCGGACCTCTACATCACCGCCGACGAATGGGCTCAGGATCTCATCGGAGGAGCGAAGCCTGCTCCGACGACACCGTGGCGTGACGTGAACCAACAAACCGACAAGCGTTGGGAGAAGAGGCCTCGTGAAGAGGTCCACGTCACTGGACCGCCCGTCTCCCGTGCCCGAGGTGCACCTCGCGGAGGCGAGCGGACACTGGACGACATCCTCGATGCCTAGTGCCCGTATCACAAGGATATACGCCACACCTTGTGGAACTGCAGAGATTTCAAGCATTCCGTCGGGAATAGCCGACCCTTCCAACCTCTACCACCTCCCCCACTGCGAGGAGGGCCTGGTGAACCTCGACGACCTCAACAACAGGAAGGGGGAGGAGGTGGAGTGTTCCCGCGCATCGACAGAGAGGTTAACGTCATCTTCAGAGGACACGGGTCGCAAGAGAACAAAAGGCAACAGAAGCTCAATGACCGATAGATACTGGTGGAAATCACCAGTTCCCCCGCCCCTTATCGGTGGTCAGAACACCCGATCACCCTTACCCGAGCGGATCAATGGCTCAACTTCGATCATCTGGGCAAGTACCCGCTCCTCATCGATCCGGTGATCCGAGAGAGTAGGGTAAAGAAAGTATTAGTGGACGGGGGAAGCAGCATCAACGTCACCTTCCCCCGGACGCTCTTGGGCTTGGGAGTTGCACTCAAAGAGCTCCACGAGTCGGACACTCCTTTCTTCGACATTGTGCCGACCGAAGGAGAATACCCACTCGGACACATCTACATGTCTGTTACCTTTGGAACTCCGAAAAACTACAGAACCGAGTTCCTGAGGTTCGAGGTGGCCAGCTTCGACTGCGGATACAATGCCATCATCGACAAGCCTAGATTAGCAAAATTCATGGCCATTCCGCACTATTCGTACATGATATTGAAGATGCCAGGGCCACAAGGGATCATCACCGTGCTCGCTGACTTCCAAGGCGCCGCGGAATGTTTCCGAGTAGCCATCCAGGAGGCCCTCACTACTAAACCACCGACGACTTTCTCCGTGCAGGCAAACTCAAAGCCTGAGGGAGACCTCGCGATACCTGCGAACAAAGCTCAAGCCATGACCTCTATGCGGCCGACCGAGGAGATGAAAAGGATCAACCTTGGGTTCGCTGATGAGCGCAAGACTGCCATCATCAGCTCCAACCTGGATGACAAATAGGAAAGCGCGCTCGTCCAGTTCCTGCAAGATAACCGAGACGTATTCACATGGCAGCCTGCGGATATGCCGGGAGTCCCGAGAGAACTGGCCGAGCACAAACTGAAGGTCTATCCCCAAGCAAGGCCAATCCAACAAAAAATTGCGTCGTTTCACACCTGACAAAAGAGAGGCTATTCGTGCCGAGTTAGCTCGCTTAGTCACAGCAGGGTTCATTAGGGAAGTACTTCACCCTGAGTGGCTAGCAAATCCTGTTCTTGTACTCAAAAAGAATAAAGTGGATTGGCGCATGTGCATCGACTATATAGATATCAACAAACACTGTCCAAAGGATCCCTTCGGACTCCCTAGAATAGATCAGGTGGTTGATTCGACTGCTGGATGTTCTATGTTGTCTTTCCTGGGCTGCTATTCTAGATACCATCAGATCAGCCTAGCAAAAGAAGATGAGGAAAAGACTGCATTCATTACCCCGTTTGGAGCTTTCTGCTATACCTCCATGTCGTTCGGCCTCAAGAATGCAGGAGCAACTTACCAGAGAACTATTCAAACATGCTTAGCCGACCACTGGGGCAAGCGAGTAGAAGCTTATGTCGATAACATGGTAATCAAAACAGAAAACTCAGAAAACTTCATCGAAGTTTTGCAACTGGTCTTCAATAGCCTAAGGCGATACCGGTGGAAGCTCAATCCAAAGAAATGTGTTTTCGGAGTACCAGTAAGGAAACTATTCGGATTCATTGTAGCCTCCGAGGAATCGAAGCCAACCTAGAAAAAATCGAGGCCATCATGAGAATGGAAGCGTCGTGATCACAAAAGAAGGTGTAGAGGCTTACTGGATGCATGGTAGCCTTGAGCAGGTTCATATCAACGCTAGGCGAGAGGGGCCTACCATTCTACAAATTGCTCAAGAAGGTGGACAAGTTTCAGTGGACCATAGAAGCACAGGAAGCTATTGAAGCATTGAAAAAGTTCCTGACCATGCCACCGGTACTCAAGCCACCACGCCGAGCCACACTGAATTAGCCGACAGAAGATCTGTTGTTATACATCTCCTGCATGACTCACGTGGTGAGCACCGCGTTAGAAGTCGAGCGGGTGGAGGAAGGACACACATATCCAGTACAACATCCGGTCTGCTTCATTAGCGAAGTTCTGGGACCCTCTAAAAAGAAGTATCCCCAAGTCCAAAAACTATTATACGTGGTACTTCTAACCGCTCGCAAGCTCCATCACTACTTTGACGACCACAAAGTCATAGTGGTTACCGGGTTTCCAATAGGGGATATCCTTCACAACAAAGAAGCCATCGGAAGAATAGCCAAGTGGGCATGCGAACTGGGAGCTCATGACATAGAGTTTCGGCCTCGCACGACAGTAAAGACTCAAGCACTAGTGGACTTTGTATCAGAGTGGACTGAGCAACAAGTTCCTGACAACCTGGAGGATACTGAAGTATGGCGAATGTATTTCGATGGCTTGTTGAAGCTGCAGGGAGCAGGCGTAGGGATCCTCTTCATTGCCCCTGGAGGTGAACAACTCAAGTATGCGTTTCAACTATTATTCCCAGCATCAAATAATACAACAGAATACGAGGCGTTGATCCAGGGGTTGAACATCGCCATATCACTAGGCGTTAAGAGGTTGATGGTATATGGAGATTCACTAGTGGTCATAAGCCAGATAAATAAGGACTGGGATTGCTCGACTGATTCTATGGGCAAGTACTGCACAGCCGTCCGAAAATTAGAAGACAAGTTTGAAGGGTTGGAATTCCATCACATGGAAAGAGACCGCAATGCAGCAGCAGACGCATTGTCGAAGCTGGGATCCAGTCGGGCCTAGGCCCCACCCGGAATCTTCGTCCAGGAAGTATCACGCCCAAGTATCCCCTCAGATCAGGCGGAAGAATGCAACACCTTGAGCCAACCAGAATCGGACCCTAATGACTAGAGAGAGCCTATCATCAGGTACATAAAAAATGAAGAAGAACCAGATGATAAGGCTGCAGCAGAGCGCAACGCGAGACAGTCAGCCCACTACACCCTCATAGGGGGCGCATTATACAGAAGGGGTGCGACAGGAGTCCTCATGAAGTGCATTTTATCAACTACTGGGAAGCAGCTATTGGATGAAATCCACGCTGGACAATGTGGAATACATGCAGCATCCATAACTCTGGTTGGGAAAGTTTTCAGATCTAGTTTCTATTGGCCAACAGCAAAGAGCGATGCTGCCGAGTTAGTCCAGAGATGTGAAGCTTGCCAGTTCCTATCAAAGCAACAACACTTACCGGCACAACAACTGCAAACCATACCTGTAACATGGCCATTTGCGTGCTGGGGGCTAGACATGATTGGACCCTTCAAGAAAGCTTAGGGAGGCTATACCCACGTGCTGGTTGCCATTGACAAGTTCACTAAATGGATAGAGTACAAACCTATTGCCTCTTTAACCTCAGCCAAGGCAGTGGAGTTCAGACAAGACATAATATTCAGGTTTGGAATACCGAATAGCATCATAACCGACCTGGGATCTAACTTCACTAGCTCTGAATTCTTTGATTTCTGCGAACAATGGAGTATCCAGATCAAGTATGCATCAATAGCACACCCAAGAGCCAACAGTCAGGTAGAAAGGGCCAATGGAATGATACTAGAAGCACTCAGGAAAAAAGTGTTCGATAAAAATGAAAGGTTTGCAGGAAAGTGGATCAGAGAGTTGCCGTATGTGGTTTGGAGCTTGAGAACTCAACCTAGTCGAGCTCTGCATGGAAACACCCCATTCTTCATGGTGTATGGTTCGGAGGCAGTGCTACCCGCCGACCTCAGGTTCGGGGCACCAAGGCTGGTATTCGAAAGCATAGCTAAAGCAGAAGCTACCAGGCTAGAGGATATTGATGTGCTAGAGGAGGAACGATTAAACACAGTAATTCAGTCAGCTAGATACCAGCAGACCTTGAGGCGCTATCATGATAAAGCCATACGACACCGATCCTTTGTAGTGGGAGATTTGGTCCTTCGCCGAATTCTAACGGGGGAAGGACGGCACAAGTTGTCACCACTATGGGAAGGGCTATTCATTGTATCAGAGGTCACTCGGCCGGGATCATACCGGCTTACTCAAATGGATGGCACGGAAGTGGGGAATTCATGGAACATAGAGCATCTTAGAAAGTTTTACCCTTAGCAAGGCCTCAAAAGCTATTGGAGCGACATCGTACCCTATAGTTGGAGAATATGTCATCAATAAAGTTTTTCATTTTCAAAAGCATTCAAACCGTCGACTATCAACTGACTTCGATTCGATTGGACTCGGAATCAACATGCTTACTCGACTTAAGGTGACCACTGTACCCTACTAACGGAGCAATCGACTTAAGTCTGCGATGACTTAAGACGGTGCAACATGCTCGCGCTTACTCAACTTAGGGTGACCACTATACCCTACTAACGGAGCAATTGGCTTAAGTCGGAGACTACTTAAGACAGTGTAACATGCTCGCGCTTACTCGACTTAGGGTGACCACTACACCCTACTAACAAAGCAATCAGCTTAAGTCGGTGACGACTTAAGGCGGTGCAACATGCTCGCGCTTACTCGACTTAGGGTGACCACTAAACCCTACTAACAGAGCAATCAGCTTAAGTCGGCGACGGCTTAAGATGGTGCAACATGCTCACGCCTACTCGACTTAGGGTGACCACTATACCCTACTAACGAAGCAATCGGCTTAAGTCAGTGACGACTTAAGACAGTGTAACATGCTTGCGCTTACTTGACTTAGGGTGACCACTATACCCTACTAACGGAGCAATCGGCTTAAGTCGGCGACGACTTAAGACGGTGCAACATGCTCGCGCTTACTCGACTTAGGGTGACCACTATACCCTACTAACGGAGCAATCGACTTAAGTCGGCGACGACTTAAGACGGTGCAACATGTTCACGCTCACTCGACTTAGAGTGACCACTATGCCCTACTAGTCAGATGATCGGCTTAAGTCGGAAAATGCTTTAAAGCCGACACGATACTCTTACTTTCGCAACTGTTCATGGTGACTTCTATACCCTAACAGCAAAACAATTAACACTCCAGGAACAAAGGGAACATCTTACTCGTTGACATTAGGGGCACTGTCTAGAGCCCTGCTCACAGAATATTCAAGCGCTAACTTAACCCTCACATACATATAGACTTCATATTACATCAAGTGTTTTGCAGGACATCACTGCATTGAAACATCTTTACCAGCAATGTCCTTCACAGGAGTGATGGAAGAGGAAGGACGACTCGAAGCATCAGGCGCAGCCTTGACATCAGCAACGATATCATCGGGCACCACGACACCGGGCCACCTCATCAAGATCCGTCCAGCGCGAACAGCCTTGTCCATGGCCTTGTTGCGTTGAGCCTTCAAAATGGCACAGTTGTCCTCTGTAACTTTGGTAGCCAGTCGAGCGGCCTCTAGCTCCTGGGCGGCCAGCTTCTTGGAGGCACACAGATCTTTGATGATGGAGTCCTTGTTTGACACCAACTGTCTAAGCCGCACAACCTCATCTTGTGACACTTGCAACTCACGACGGTGATGATCCAGGTCTGACATAGTGAAGCGATGACTCCTCTCTAAGACAACTAAGGAGTTACTGGCATCACGGTATAACCTATCCAGATTGTCACGAGAGGCCGCGAGTGCTCGTTTCTCCTCCTACAAACAAGAAGCGACTTTCAACATCCAGTAAACAGTAAGCACGATGAAGTCAACCAAGGAGGCTTACCTCATGTGTTGTCCTTTCAGAGTCAAGTTGAGAATTGAGGGAAGAATTCAAAGATCGCGCGTCATCCAATGCAGCGGAAGTTTGGGCTAGGTTGGTTTGGCTCTAAGAGTACTTCTCCTTGAGGTCGGAGCACTGTTTGGTCAACTCGGCCCGACTTCGTGAATGTTCTTTCTCAAGATCAGAGCACCACTGAGCCATGTCCGATAATGCGGCTGAAAAAGGGACGCATAATTAAGAACAAGAATGATCAATAAGAACAACTAAGAATGCTATAAGGTCACTAACCAACGTTCGATGCCTTCAAATCAGCAATCTGTTTCTGAAGCAGCAAGGGATTCCACTGCACCAGAGACAGAGCTTCTTCTAGAACAGTGGCACCACACAACCTCAGCTAGGCAGACATTCCATCAATCAAAGCCTGCGATCGCAGACAGATGAGCAGAAGGAAGACAATTCACTAATATGGGCAATATAAGGCAAGAGGATGACTCACCTGAAGATTGGAGAGAAACGATGGCAGACCCAAGGCAGGAGAAGCTACGCCATGGCGTGATGGGGGAAGATCAACAGGAACAATTTAAAGGGCATTATCAGGGGTGATCTCAGCCCCGTCAGTAGATTGCAAGTTTCTCGCATCTGGATCACTGACCTCTAAGGCGACTTGTTCGTTCAAAATTGGGGAAACATGCACCGTCGTCACCTCGCCAGACCGAGGTGGGGACGACCCGACATGGACATCCATGGAGGTATAGGAAGGAGAGCCCACCTGAACATCCTCGGGGGCTGGGTTGCAGCTCGCACTACCCATTGGAGCCGGATCACTACCGGCGATACCCTTGGGGGCTGGGTAACTGCCAGCACCACCCTCGGGGGCTAGGTCCTCCACAGTGGACACCTCTAAGGCTGAGAGCTCCTCTGTAACCTCCATGGGAGTCAGGTGACTTGGAACAACATCTTGGCATCGAAGACTGCCCTCCAAAGTCGACGATGCACGAGACACTGCTTGGGATACTCCCAATCCATCGTTTGGAACCTCTGAACAAGTAGCCATCACATCATCGTCGGTCGACTCTGACAGCATGTCCTCAGGGACAACATCCTCAAGTGCTTGATCAAAATCCAATATTGACAGTCCCTGAAGACCGACAAGAGCTGACAGAGCTGGAGAAGGAATATCGCTTCCCCCCTCGCTACCTCTATAGTGCCTGCTGTTCTTTCGGATCAGCGGGACTTCTTCCTCTTCTTCCTCCTCGTCTTCATCAAATATGAAAGCAGCGGCTGGTGCACGATCACAACCCTGGGCGTCAACTTCAGGGAGGGCCTCTGCCAGTCTCTCATCTAGAACCAGAGCAGAAGGACCCGTGCCCCGGTCTAAGCTCGACAGTCGCCGAAACCGCCTTTTCTTCCTTTTTCTTCAACGGGTGCAGTCGGTCGGCTCACTCGGTGTGGACGCTTTGATCCGGCACCTTCGGGTTTCCGGGCTTTAACAATTTCACCAAGTTCTTGCCCATTTGTGATAGCCAACGGCTCGGCAAGGGCTGAGTCAGACGATTCCCCGGCTAGCAAGCTAAGTACAGCGTCCATCTCTGCATCATCAATGCTGGTTGGAATTTCAAAATGAGTATGCCTCTCACTCTCTGATAGATTCCAGAGCAGGGCAACCAGAGCCTCAATGTCCTCAGAGGAGGGTCGCACTCTAAGACCCAGGCCACCATCACTAGTGGAGGGTTAGACACAAACTCAGAAAATGACCTATGAGGTGGCAGATTTCAACCAGAATATGCAATAGGAGCACCAACATCTGACACCCTGCCCCTCAGAATCATATCTAGTCGGCTCACCAAATCTTCAGTGGGAATTTTCCTATTGATAACCCGGGTAGAGTCATTGACACCACTGCACATATAAGCTGGGTATGCCCTGTCTTTCAAGGGCTGGATATTCTTGAAGACAAAATCGTCAACCACAGCCTCAACAGTCAGACCTCTGTCCTTCAGCAGGCAAATCTCAGCAAGCAGAACTCTGGCCTCTACAACCTCCTAAGGAGTTGGAGACTCTACCCAGCTCGAAGTGCGGATATCCGGCTGCCTCCCTGACCGAGGGGGGAGAGGCTGGCAGTGATTCTCCACAATAAACCACTCGAGGCACCACCCCTTGATGTTATCCTTGAGGGGGATGTCGAGATACTCTGTCTTCCTCCCACGGCGTATCTCCAGGCTCGCACCACCAACGAGCTGGTGCTGTCCTCCTGCCATTCCAGGCCGACAATGATACAAATATCTCCAGAGGCCAAAGTGGGGGAGAATCCCGAGGTAGGCCTCACACAGATGAACAAAGATGGAAATTTTCCATATAGAATTAGGATTCAGATGGGTCAAGTTCAGATTGTAAAAATCAAGGAGACCGCGGAAGAAGGGAGAAACGGGAAGAGCAAGACCACGGATAAGAAAGGGAACATAGATGACAGACTCATGAGTGTCCTCCGTCGGAACAGTAGCTCCACGGCAAATCCACCAAGAACAGAGTTCTTTTGGAGGTAAAACCCCGACATCCACAAGACGCAGCAGATCAAATTCTGAAATTACAGACATATGGTTACCCGCGAATGGCAACTGACTGTTGGGGTCGATTGGCGGGATGATGGCCATGGTGGAGCTCTGTTTCTTCCGTTTTGGCGCCATCACAATCTCGCCGGCAGGACGAACAGGAGCAAAGTCTAAGGAAAATAGGGGAGTGGTTCGAGGCAGAAATGTAAAGTTAGGGCTCAGAAATCAAAAGCACACGTCGACATGAGTATAAATAGGGTTTTCTCGGGTTGGGTGCCATTTCTAAAAAGTGCCAAGTCAACACTCGGGAAAGTGAGACTTCATACATAACTCGACCGTTACCTCTAAAACGCTGACAGTGTCAAGCATAACTCAGCTGTAACCTCTAAAACACCGATAGTATCAAGTATAACTCGGTCGTTACCTCTAAAACACCGACAGTGTCAAGCATAACTCGGCTGTTACCTCTAAAACGCCGACAGTATCAAGTATAACTCGGCCCTTACCTCAGTATCAAGCATAACTCGGCCATTACCTCTAAAACGCTGATAGTGTCAAGCATGACTCAGCAGTTACCTCTAAAACGCTAGTGTCATCAGTTATCGCTCGGTAATTATTTCTAAAAACGCCAGCAGTGTTGGGTGCAAAGGCGAACTATTAAATGATTATAAAGAAGGAACGGTGGAAATACGAAAGTTGCTCGGAATAGCTGAAATTTCTTCATTACATAGTGGAAGGGGTCTTTGCAAACTCAAAGACTAACTCATTATGAATCAGCCTTTTCCCCCTTTTTTTACTACATTACATTACTACATTACTCACATTACACTATACTACTAACTACTACTACATTATTTCACTACTACTACTGCTACTACTAACTATCTATACTAATATCTAAGCCAGTGGCGCTTTGCCACTGGCCTTACTGCTGCTGTTGTTGCCCTTGCCGTCGTCGCCGCCGCTGCCGCCGCCGTCGCCTCCGTCGCCCTTGCCGTCGTCGTCGTCATCGCCACCACCACCGCCATCACCGTCGTCGCCCTCGTCATCACCGTCGCCGCCGCACCCTTCCTCGGACAAGTCGGAGGATTTCTCCTCGTTTGAGGAGACCTCCGACTCATCCGAGCCCTCGAGCCCGGCGAGCTCGACGGACCGGATGTACATCCACACCTTGGCGGCTATCCCCTAGGAATCGTTCGAGTCGTCAGACGACGCCGGGGGGGAAGCGTAGACCGGCGATCCCTCTGACTCGGAGGAAAACTCCTCCTCCGAGTACTCGGAGTCACCGAAGTCCTCCGACGAAGGACTCGGTTCACGCTTCCGTTTGTCGCCGGAGCGACACGGTGAGCCCTTACTTTTCTTGTCCTTGCCCATGGCTAGATGGAGGAGAAGAGGGGGTTGAGAAAGACGCAACGGATGATCAGAGGGTGTGTGAAGATAATAACGGAGCAAGCAGGCTATTTAAACAGGTCGGAGGCAACTGGTCATCTCCTACCACGCTCACCGAACAGTCGCAAGTATTCAATAAGCAATTCAAATCGCTTGACGGCAAGTCAGGCAGCAGACGCCGCTTTGCATAACACGACACCATTTGGACCAAGGTCAACTGCTTGGGCGATATGATTACACCCCGCGGTCACGTCAAGTTACTACTCCAGGACAGTATGCTAAACGCTCTACGTACCAAGACGTCCCTTGGTCACACCCATTGGGGGGATGGCCAGGAATTTTCAACAAATTTTCTGAAACAGTCACATCCATACAGTATACGCAATGAATGTATTAAGACAGAAGGAGGATATCGATAGAAATCAAAGGAAAGCCAAATATAGCTACTGAACTGCAAGTCTAGTCAGCAGAAGCATTGAAGCACAGAGCGAAATGAAGACCAGCCAACAAGCCATCTACCAGACGTCCAATCTGTCGCCGATCAAATAAATTTCAAACCCAACAGGGCATGGGCAGACCACATTGTTTGAATTCACAAGGGCATGGAGGAAGCAAAAATGCTGATTTCTAAAGCATAAGACGAAGATAAAATGCTGGTTTCTAAAGCATGAGACGAAGATAAAATGTTGATCCCCAAAAGCATGAGATGAAGATCTTTGAGTGGATTGTCTTCAACAATCCACTCAAAGCTCGGGGGCTACACCCATTGGGTGCAAAATGAATCCTTAACTCCAAAGGACAGAATGCTGATCTCTAAAAGCATAAGCTGATGACAGAGCGCCGATTTCCGAGGCATGAGACGAAGATCATTGAATGTACCAAAGGAGGACAACAGAAGATTGTTTTTTATTGAGTCATTCAGAGTTCAGAAGCAACGTTCAACAAGTGCATCTTCGAAGCGCGCATTACCAAAATGAAAATCAAAACTGCAAGCTGGACCTAGAATCTTTGAGCCGATTATTTCAAAATCAACTCAAAGATTGGGGGCTTGTGGGGGACAGATATCCCCCGAGTCCACTAGAAGGCTAGAAGGTCTCACGAACGGCTTTAGGCCTATTGTTTCACAAGGCCATCCCTTCGTGGGCTAGGGGAGAACTGCTGGTAGAATGGGCCGACGCAGGGAATGAGCGAACACGAGCCAAGGCGGCTCGTGGGGTTTTGAGTGTTATCCACAGCTCTAATCTGATTCTCCCGTGCGACCACCTTATACGTTGGAACCAAGTGAGGATAAGTCGGCAAGATTGTAGGAAGATACGTTCGGTCGGTTCACTATTACTTAGGAATACATCGTTATCATACATGCTTGTAAGTGCCCCACAGTTGGATATATAAGGCCTAGGGGGCACCCCATCAGAAAAAAGGGTCAGTCGTCAGCCATCCACTTAGTTCTCTAGCATTCTCAATACTAGAGAATTCCCTTGTAACCCACCACATAAAGATCCACACCAGAAAGTAGGGTATTACGCCCCTCAAAGCGGCCCGAACCTGTAGAAAACCGCCTACTGTCTCTCGTGCGTCGCGCACGAACCATTGAGCTACAATCAGCAACACCGTCCTACCCAAAAGCACCTTGAGGGGTACCCCGGGTGCGCGGTCGGGTTCCAAACACCGACAGCCATCGTCTCCCAGTCAACTTTGGGCTGCTGGATCGTTGTCTTCGTATGATGTAATTATTTAACTATTTTGTACAGAACTTCGTTATATTAATGTTGTGACATTTGTTTCTGTACCATGTGTCATCATATGTGTGAGACATGATCCTAGCAGACTTGGTGAAGTTCGCGCCTGGGTTTTGGACCCCTGAAATCCGGGTGTGACATGTGTGACGGAGGACGTACTCGATTTTCCTCAATTCCTTCGTTTTCTTCAAACCTTCGAGTATGAGCATTTGTTCTTGAGTTAATCCCCCTTTCCCTATTTTTGCTCTTTCGTCTCCTCACCTTCAGTATCTACTTCTTCCTTCAAGGCAACCTTCTCCATGTGAGCGATATTATCAGCTTTGATTGCCCTTGGTAGCGCTACGACCATTGGATCCTCAAGAACAACTCTTTCCTTTGAAGGACTTGGTGCTCTATCAGCGAATTCCTCAGCATGTAGAGTGCCAAAAAGGGCATCCATCAACAAATTCATACAACTAGATTTCCTCAACATTTTTGTATTGTCACTTTTGAGTCTTTTTTAGTAGCTAGCTTTGGCTCAGGCCTCATTTCAGCTAGAGGGATCTCATCTTCGATGGGTACCTCCATCACTTCATCTTCAGTGTCCTTTCCTATGACTGAAGGGTGGGCCCTCTCCTCAATAGTGGGTTTTGGCTTTACTTTTTTGATATAAGGATTTTCCTCAATAATCCTTACCTCTTCTTGGCCACCTCAATTTCGGACCCCAAAATTGCCCTTCAACATTTGGTAGTCACCCTTGTTTTCATCTCCTTCACAACTTCTTATTGTAGCTTGTTGACTTATTTTATCTTTCTTCCCCAGCGCCTTGAGCCAAATAGGGGTAATCCGGCTATGAAAACCCTATTACTTTGAAGACTCGATTTAGTCTTCGTTTCTCTTGACCGCTAAAGGCAACAGTAAGGGCCCAGTCTTGCTTCGCAACAAGATTACCAAGCACTTCATTGTTCTTTGACTCAACGATCTCCAACCATTCATCACAGGGTTCACCAAATTTTTCTTCAAAGTTATACTTGTAGCCCAACCTCACAAAGCATTCGCTTTTCACTTCATGCTTTGTTTCGCCGTCGCCCTTTGGCTCTTGCATCGACCATTCGACCATTAGTGGAAAACATTGTATTATAAAGGTTCTTGAACTAAATCCCTTATGCCAATGTATCTGCACACCGTGTTAAAAGCGACCATGGCAATCTGTGACACGTCCTTCATGCTACACAATGATTTCTTTCGAAGGTCGGTTTCACTGATCTTTGAATGATATATTTGATACCCCTTTTCTCTAAATCGTTCTTCACATAGAACCACTCCTTTGTCCAATTGTTTGACCACTTGCTTCGATAGGCTAGGATGGGGAACTATGCACCTTTCCCATATTGAAAAAATGTAGCATCCAAAGTTCTTATGCAACCTTTCCTTTAATATCACCTTTATTTGGTAATGAGTTCATGTATTTGGAAAAAGCATTGAACACTTGGTTCAGCTCCTTGGTTTTGGACTATCTAGATAAATACCCTGAGTCCTATTGGGGTTTATAACCTCGGGGGGGGGGGGGGGCAAAGGACCATGGGTCAGGGAGAGGAAAGGGTATGCCAAGGCAAAACCTAGGGCAAGCCATTGGGGCCCAACACTCCCACTTCATCATAAAATCAGGGGCGGTAGGGGTTCGAGCGAACTACAAGGGGGTCAAGCGCACCTGACGCCTGACCCTTCGAATCAAGCCAAAGACACACCCGACTCATAGGGTCAACTGGATCGCACTAGAGCTGTACATTTGGATCGAGGGTGGTGGGCTATTTTGAAGCATGGGAAAAAGCACGACTTGACCCAAAATTATGCATCGGGTCGGGCTTGGGCCGAGGTCATGGCTCATGGGTGGGCACGAGCATGACTTGTTTATGTAGGCACGAAAAGGCCCATTTATAGGAATGAAAAGGCACATATTCATTTGGCCATATACTCCTAATCATGGAAATCATCCGCTCCATTTTGGCCAGCCACATGCCTAATCATGGAGATGAGGTGTCAACCACCCATTGGTTTCATGATATTTGATTTTTTTTGAATTATGAAGCTTGAAATGTTAATATCTACTAAATGATATATGTATTTTGAGTTTCGAGCTTTGATGTGAAATTCGGGCTTTGATGTGAATTTTGGGCTTTGTGTGAATTTCAGACCAAAATTTGAATTTCATGCTTTTTATCATTTCGGGCCACCCGAAATGAGCCCGACACATTTAACCAATAATGTGTCGTGTCATGGGTCGAGCACTAAGCCCGAGGGCCAACCCGGCACGACCCACAATAATTATGGGTCGGTCCGGCCCGAAATTCAATCGTGTCAGGCCTTTTTGGGGTTGGGTCATGCCGAGCTGGGCGGCCAGAATGTACACCTATGATCGCACCCATAACAAAACAAACTATCCTACAAATGAGGTTGACCCTTCGCATCACCTTCACCCATACAAGGCCCACCAAGGAAGAGTGGAGGCGAGAACAAACTACACGGCGTCATCTAACGACGGGTCTCGAGGGTAAGGTTAATGAACCCTAGGGTTTGGTCACCACATTGCATAGCCTTCCAGCATCTACTTCGGCTTAGGCCTCGAGCTGGGGTCTAGGAAACCCCAACCCCCACGCCAAGGTCTAAGGCAAACATACCCACACTCTACAACACACAAGTTTCACACAACCTTGTTGAGCAAGTCAACAAAGCAGCAAACCCTAATGGCATACAACGGTAAGAGAAAGGAATCCTGGTCGTCTTAATAGGTGTATCGATTCCTTCTTCACCATGCTAGCGACTACACGAGAAAATTATAACCCTCCCTCTCTTGGTATATAAAAGAGAGGAGGCATCCCTTTAGAGAAAAATGGAGAAGAAAGAGAACATGCAATACGATAGCAACACTCACACCTCATAGAGACTTTGGGAACTTTCCCTCTCTCGCTAGTTTGTAATCCACTACTACAAACAACCAGGTGCGGGTAGCGCGAGCCATGGAAGACTGAAGTAGGAACATTCAACCCAAACCAATATAACCCTTGCATCCACCGAGCACACCATCTAGCCTAAAACATACATACACAAATTTACTCATTGGTGCTTGTTCGAAACACCAAAAAGTCTCATTATTGCATTAGGCATCAATTGATGAAGGCATATCTCGTATTTCTTTAGCACTTCAACAACCATATTAGGCAAAGGGAATTGGAGACCATTCTTGAAGAAGTCGTGGAAGGCTACAACCTCATTTATTTGTGGCTGAGGAATAGTGTCCTGTTTGTCAAGTCTGATGATTTCACTATCTCCAAGGTACCCCAACTTCTTCATTACTTCCACATGCCCCTTCTTTATTATCGACTTTTCGAAGATCACATAGTCACATGACTTGACTTTGTCGGGCGAATGTCGTTGTCATCCTCTTCAACTTTAAATTCCTCGCCACTGTCTTCACCCAACTCATCTTCGATAAGATCAGCTACAATATCTTCAATATTTTCTTCTTTGGCCTAGTTTGTTGCTTTGGCTACAATAGCCAGGGTGTTGCTTGCTAATTCAGACGCTGTCTCAGTGACTGTTGTTTTTACCCTTTTATCAATGACACTCGAGAATGTCAGGTTGGCTAGTTCAGCAGTCACTTCGATTTCTGCCATTAGCAAGAGCACGAAGGTCAAACTTTCGAAGCTCACGAAAAAGCAATAGAACAAAAGAGCTTCAGAGGCAGAGAAACGGGTGGCAGCAGGTTGGCAATAGATGTACATGCGATGCCCGAACCACACGAGCCTGCTTTGATATATAAAAAACATATAAGTCGAGGAGTCAATCAGTGCTCGCTTGCTGTCAGTGGGCCACGGATGCTGATTCCCACCACTCATGTTGTAAAGTGTATTTAGGAATGCCCATTTTCGATAACGTGATCAAGGAAGGTGTTTTTCGGACCTTCAACATAATGCCTCCTTTGTTTATGTGCGGTCTGAGCCCGTTATAGAAAACAAACTAATCCTATGAGGAGATAATATTAGGGGAAGTGCCTGTGGCTAAAGGACCTCAAACTAATGAGTTTTATTCATTACCACATTTGTTTTAGGAGTATGTGTAAGCTTCGTCTAGGGAAGCTCTGTAATCTAGATAAATTACCAGCTTTGTTGTCAAGAAGGAAGTAATAGCTTCATCACTAGGGTTCGGATGAAACGTTCGAGAAGGAGCGAATGTTACCCTTGAAGTTATAGGAGCGAATGCTGCACACAACGTTTTGTGGGGAAAACACAACAATGCCTCTAATAGATTTTGTAGATCGCGTGTAAAGAGTTCAAAGACATAGATGTAATTTCATACAAAGTTGTACGTCGTGCCATCCCTATAAATAGAGGAACAATGTCCATGCATGAGAAGCTCTCATTATTCATGTACGCTGCTTACTCTCGGATCGCTTAACATATGAAGCTATAAAGGGCAAGCATCTTCGATCTATCACTCCGAAGGTAGCCTTGTAATCAGCTGTAATAGAGGAGGAAAAATAAAAAGGATGAAGTTTATGTTACATGATTTACATACTTTCTTACCTTCACATTGTACTCTAGTTTCCTTTTCTTGATCTGCTTCTTCATCATGAGTAAATCAAGGAAAGGAGAAATCATGCTACTTTAATTGTGTTGCCCTGGTCTTTTACGAAAATCTTTACATGTGACCAACAGATAAGACAAATTTGTTAAATTTAATTAAGCCTATATACAATATTTGTAATTGATATGCAAACAATTGATGTGACACAAAACCAAATACCCCCTCTATTATATTTGCTGGTTACTCCTACAATACAAAGGTTGGTGGCTTAAGCCCAGCGCCGACGATGGATGAAAAATAAAAATGTAGGCTCCTCAAAGCTGACCTTGACAGTGAGAATTGTGTAGATATGTTTCCATTTAAGGCTATGTTCGGTTATAAGGGTTTAATTCCCTAAGTGGACCAAAACCAGGGAGGGATTGAGTGTATCCCTTCCTTTCACTCAATCCCTTTGGGGATTTAATCCCTTCATGATCTAATCCCTGTTACAAAAAAGTCCATTCGCCGAATCTCTGAAACATACAACTAGGCTTTTATGCAAAAGAATATGGCATAGAAAACCGTAAACATAACAATGTCTTTACACACATACAACTGAATAGATTGCATAAGCATTCAAAATAAAAGGCATTAGCAGCATTCATAACAATGTCTATGCACACATACAAGGATAGAAACTCGTAGATTGCATCAGCATTCGAAATAAAAGGCATAGCAACGTTCATAACAATGTATAGAAAGGACAGGAGCTTGATGATACATGCCACCAAATGACTGAAGAATGACAAGTAAACTGTCAATGCCAGTAAAGAGTAAACTAGCCATCCTTGCAGTCCACATCCTACTTCCACGGTTCCACACCAACAACATGACTCAAAAGAAGCCCAAAGTGCATATTAGATATGATATGAAAAATATAAATATAAATTTAGATTTCAAATGGTCACCAAAATAAATATATACAGTAAGTTTGCAGGTCTGATATACATTCAGATTGCAATGGTAAAGAAGCAAGCAAGTCTGTAGGTCCAATATACATTCAGATTGCATGTTTCTTTGGATTGCTAAGGACTTGAGAGGCAGCACACATGATTGGTCAACACAACAGATGCAAGAACTGAACTAGTAGCAGTAGGAAAGCGAATAGCAGCAGGAGGAAAGTGAATGGTATTAGAACACTAGAATTTAACTAGCAGCAGGATTGATGAACACAACAGATGCAAGAACTAATAGCAGACACTACTATTAGAACAGAACTAGGAGTGAAATGTATAATACAGCTATGCAGATAATCAAAACCTTAAATTGAAAAAAACAACATAAAATGTTGCTTCAGTAAATTGACTTATTAGGCCCAACAATCATATATAGAAAACTCCATACATACGTGAATGCTGCTGTAACAGGGAAAAATCCCTACATATATTTAGGGATAGATCTAAGTACCTAAAGCGAATGGTAGTCATAAGATTTACGGTTGCGTAAAGTGTGCTTTTGATTAAACTAATTAAACAGAAAAATATAAGAGGACATTATGTTCATGCTCTTTATCAACTAGCCACTTATAATTCTAACAGATTGAAATAGCTCATTTGATCTCTTCGGTTTATCACTCCAGACCACACACCACCAACCATGTCTCATGTTGATATGACTGCTCTTTTCCTACCACGGTTGGTGGTTGTTTGGTACTGACACTACATGGAATTAGAACCATGATAAGCTTGCTAAGAACGGGCTGACACGCCCTCTGAACCAAACGGAGCAAGCAACTTGTGTCTAGAATTACTAGACCAAGCTGATCGAAAGCCCGAAGGTGGGAGTAATCAATATAGAAATCTGTCAAAGCAGAACCGAACTGCCACACACGCACTGTGTTCAGTGTTCACTGATGAAGCGAAGCGAGAACAGATCTGAGTAGTTCGCTAAATCCTCGAGGGCTGGGGCGGTGCACAGCACAGTGGTGCACCATAGAATCAGGGCCGGAACAACGAATACAGGCGGCGGCAGTACGCGCTCCAAGGCCAACCCAATCCAATCGAAGGTGCAACAACATCTTTTTTCTCTTTCTTCCCACCTCCCACCCGCGCCAGCTTTCTCCTTGATTTCCCACAACGCAGCAGGGTGAGGTTGAGGTTGAGGCTACGACAGGCCAGCTAGAAGAGAACACCATCACCGCGCACCATGGCTCCTCATGGACAGTAAATGGAAAGTGAGAGGTGGAGGACGTGATTACCGGAGAGAAAATCGGCCACCGAAGGGGATGGAGATGAACAATGGATGATCGATGGACGAAGGCGTCGCCGTTAGCGTGTCGCGCAGCCATCGCCTCGCTAGCCGCACGCGTCGCCCTCTCCTCGCCTTCGCGTGGAAATGTTCCACGCGATGCGGGCGTGGGTGAGTTCCCTGGCTAGACTCGGGGAAAATGGCTGAGAAACGTCCGGGGAACAATACCTCGTGGATGAACCGAAGACAATTAAAATGTGGATCGGGAAACTTTCCAGTCGGGGATGATCCACGTGGATTGCGCCACAATCCCAGCCAATCCCTGATCAACCGAACATGGCCTAATAGAGTGCTATCGAAGATGATTGCCATATATAATAAATGCGTTCCCATCAGCCCAGCAGTTGGAAAAGAATCAAAGAAATAAAAAAAACCACTAAAAGAGGACGTCCCATTTTCAAATTAAGAAAGCACAGTTTGTGCAGCCCAATCGCTAGCTACAAGCGTGCAACTCTAAGTACTTTATATATCCCTATATATAACTAATAAATATTCCTTCCCATCCGTCGGTGCTCTCCACTCCTCCCCAAAGTGAACCCGCAAGAAACACGACACTCGTCACCGTCCTTGACTTTTATCTGCCTTTAAATTGCTCTATCTATACCGTACACGACAACAATTTACAAGCACAAACAAAGCCATCCATCGAAACTTCTAACAAAGTTAAAAAATTTTAAAAAAACGCGCAAATCCTTTGAGCAACGACCGATCAGCAACCAGGGCCGAGAGCCTAGTCGAGTCCGAAGTAGTACTCGCCAATGGAGGAGAGCAGGTCGCAGAAGCCGGCCGTCTGCATCTGATCGAAGCTCTCGTGGAACTCCCAGCAGCCGGCGCCGCCGCTGTCACCGAACCCGTGCAGGGACACGTCGGCACGACCGGACGCCGACCCATCCATCGTCACCTGATCATCGCCCGTGCTGGCCACGCCCGCAGCGCCCAGACCAGGTGCCGCTGCCGCCGCCGCCGCGCCCGGCGGGCCACCACCACCGCCACAACCCATGCAGTCCATGTCGAGCCAGTCCACGAACATGACCTTGGGCGGGCCCGTGAGGCAGCTCGTGTCGGGCGACGACGACGACGGCTCGCGCGGCTCCGACGAGCCGGAGTCCGCCGGGCGGTCGTCTCCCGTCTCCCGCGCCGTGCTGACGCCCCCGGGCTTGGCGCAATGCGAGTCGTCTGAGTCGGACGGCGGCGTGCTGGGTCCCTCCTTGCCCTTGCCCTCGGCCCTCTTCTTGAGGTACGAGTTCCAGTGGTTCTTGACCTCGTTGTCGGTCCTGCCAGGCAGGTGTTTGGCGATCCTAGACCACCTGCAGCGGAGAGTCGATCGGCGCCAAAGTCAATATAAATTCTTCACCCCAGGCTCCCGTTTCTGTCGGTGGGGTTAGTGGGAAACCCAAGCTTTATTTTTTGGCTTTTGCATTACGATCTGAGCTGAAGTTTCGTTTCCTCCTGCTGCCTTCTTTTCGCCCGTGCCGCTGGCGCTGTGTGTCTGTCGTTTGGTTGAAAGCGACAAGCGTGCGTGCACGCACGTAGTCTATTCACGTGGGGCCACCGGACCTTTGTTTTCCCCGGGTGGGCATGCATAATTGCGAGGCCCGCCCCAGTGGAGAATCTTCTCGTCATCAGCCAACTAGCTGCTACTACGTGCCAGTTGGGATTTGTCAAAGCAGCTGTTCGCTCGTCCCATTAACTCGCACAGGCCAACGACCCGGACTGGTCCAAGCGGAAGCGGTCGACGACGGCATGCTTTGCTACCATGCATTATTCCCTTCCCTGTGTGGTATTGCTGCTAATCCGATTCCCTGTACTCCAACGCCCTCCAAAAACGATACCCTAACTCCACTGTACACCGATTCAAGCGTGCAACAAGTGAAGAAGAAGAAGAAAGAGAGGGTCCCCTGCCGGACGCAACTCTACTCCACTGTATGGCATCTAGCGTTTCAATGTTCTCATTATTTGGCCGGCCCAACTCGCCACTAAAGAGGCCCACCGCCCACCACATCGTCTCCACCAATAATAATAATCCCGTTCTAATCATCGCAACGTGCACTCGGAGCGGGGAGCGGGGGCAGAAAAATCTCCTCCGAAATTCGAATGCGCAGCGTCGTGGAGCGTGCACGTCAGCATCGAAAAAGGGTCTCGGCGGCCATCGTCACGTCACCGGTGGTTTCCCTTTCCATAGTCCATACCCCGCGCGCGTTGTTTTCGGTCGTCTCTGCGTGTTCCAGAAGCGGCCGCCAGCTCGGCGGCCGCTGCCTGCCGACTGCCGAGCAGCGGAGCAGGGACGGGGACAATGCAAGGATAGGGATAGCAGCGGTGTGGAGCAAAAGCGAGAGGGCAGGCAGGGCAACGTGGCGAACCGTGTGTCTCGCCCCCAATCATTTGCGCGGGCGGAGAGAGGGCGAACAAGGGCTGAAACCGATGGTGCCAAGGCAGGCAGAGAGTGCTTACTTGTTGCCGAGCGTGGCGTGGAGGCTCATCACCGTCTCCTCCTCCTCCGGGGAGAAGGTGCCGTGCTTCAGGCCCGGCCGGAGGTAGTTGATCCACCGCAGCCTGCAGCTCTTGCCGTTCCGCTGGAGCCCTGCCGACGCCGCACAGAATTCCTCAGTTTTTTTTTGAGACCCATACCCAATGCATCATGCACGCACACTTGTCTACGATCAGTTTTGAGGCGCATGCAGCGGCGGCGGCGGCGAATGAATCGCTGGTCGTCTTACCGGCTTTGGCGGGGAGTGCGCTCCAGCAGCCGTGGCCGTGGAGGAGGATGTAGTCGCGGAGCTTCTGGTCCTCCTCCGGCGACCACAGGCCCTTGCGGTAGCTGGGCTTGGGCTTGTCGCACGCCTTGCACCCCATTGCCGGAGAATGCCGCCGCCGGGACCGCGCCAAGCTTCCAGCAGGCCGGGAGGCAGCGGGCGAGCAGAGAGTTTCGGAGGGAGATCAGCTAGCTACAGGACAGGACGGGCTTCGGCGAGCGCTCTGCGGTCTCAACAGGACGCGCAGTTGGTAGGACTTTTTATAAGGCAAACGGTGCCCTGATCGAAGGCCCCGTGCTCAGCTCTCTCTCTCTCTCTCTTTGGTTGGCTCAGAAATAAACAAAAGGCCCTGTCGTCACAGCAAAACTTTCCTCGCGTTATTTAGGCCCTGTTCCAATCTCATGAGATAAACTTTAGCAGCTTTTTTTTAGCTGCTTTTAGCCATTTGTAATCTAAACAGGAGAGCTAATGGTAGTAATTGAAACTAAACTTTAGCACTTCAATTCATATAGCTAAAGTTTAGCACGAAGCTAAAGTTTATCCCGTGAGATTGAAACGGGGCCTTAGTTGCATTATGGAAAAAAGATCGAGACTTTCTCACGCATTTATATTGACTTAATTAGCGTTGTCGATTTCTGCATCTGGGGTTCAGTACTCACGGTGAGGCAGTGACCAGTGAGCCATCAGCGTGCGATGCAAGGCCATGGAATTAGTCATGGCTGGGAATGCAGTTGCACGCGAGGAGGGTTGTTTGAATAGAGATGGCAACCCGTCGGGGTCGTGTCGGTTAGAGTAAAAAACCGCTCACGCCTGTAAAGTCTACCTAAGCTCATCTAATAATTAAGTTATATTTATGAATTTTAAACCTTCACACATTGAGTGGTCAAAAAAAAACATTCATGAATCATTAGCCAAATTATTTATTCAAAATATTTAATAGTGTACCTTAACCATTTTTTGCACAAAATAAATAATGAATCAAATTTCGAGTCTGGTCACACTCACACCCGCGAAATTTCGGATCGGACGTGGGTACACCCGTGGATCAAAATCTTCACCCATACCCGCACCCGTTGGATCCGATATCCCTCGCGTTTCTAGCGGGTTAAATTATCATCCCCAGTTTGAACAAGGTTCAGATTATATTAATTAATATTAATTAGCGAAGTTATATTCAAATTAGATCATAGTCTGTCCGCTCTAATATATTCATCTTGTAAGTCATTGTCCGCTCTAATATATTCATCTTGTAAGTCATACGAGAAGAGACACAACCCGTTATATTACATGTGTTCTCCTCATATATTGAAGATTATTGGTTGACGTTCGTGGTTTTTTCCCACGAGAGTTTTTCACGTAAAATTCTTTGTCTCGTGCTTAATCTATACTTGCATTTTTTGCTAAAGTAATACCAAAACAAATAGGAGATTGAAAAAACCTAGCTTTTGAATTGATCTGCAAGTTCGTCACACTGTTGCATGTGTTTCGATCTACTGTTCAGCATCTTCGAGATGGAGTTAATTTTTGTTCCGCCATTTAGTTGGTGATGGTGCTTATTCAATTGCAAAAGCTGTTGTGGATAGAGAGTTATATCCGATCATCGAATTCTACTCGGTGGTGTCTAATCTATCTATGGATGGAGTAGAAGAAGCTCATGTTGGTGTTGTCACTATCTCCAGAAGCATTAGGCCTATGTTGTTGGGTTCCCTAGCAACCATCAAGTGTACGTGGATCAAGGAAGCAATCAAATTTCTCTTGCCTTACTATTTTTTATTGATAGTTGAAAGTGCATTCAACTCTTTTATGAGTTTTGGTGATTTGGATAACAACACAGGTCTAACAAGTTTGCTAAGTGTTGAACAGGAAATTCAGTATGATGAACATACTTGAATAGTGTATAATGATCAGTGAATAAAGATTCAACACAAGGTTAAATAACCAGTGAGACAATGTAAATGGATATAATATGATCTCTATATTGGTTTGAATATATGGACAAGACCTGAGAAATCACTACAGAATAGAGGATAAAGTGATTAAGAAGATTGGTCAAGCCAAAGTGGATAAGTTATGAGGAATCGTGAATTGGCTTGACCATATTACTATCAGTCCATATATGCTTCTATGAGAATCAAACTAGAGCTTGATTTATCTTAACGGTTATATCTAGAAGACATTCAAGCAAGGTTCACAATATTGAAGAAATGATTCTCTCAATGGATGCTCAATATGATGTGACTCAAGAATGGCTTGATAGGGTGAAGATAGCAAGGAAAGAGCTTCGAGGAACTAAGCGAAGGTGAAGGCCAAGCGACGGCTTGTGGTCCGAGGTACCAAGGCTAAGGTGAAGAAGAGAGTACTTGCACTAAGTCAATGAACTAATCAGCTATGAAGAGTTATAACATGTTGATGCATCAGTACGATGACTTGAAGCCATGATTTTAACTCATATATGGTGATATGGTACAAGTCGCAGGGTTTGAGTTGTGTTTGCTTGAAAATGTGAGACAAAGATGTTTGTGATCCTTATGAAGCAACGCCATGGAGAAATCACACATGAGACGCAAATTACTCAAGGAGTTTACTGAATTATATTTTATTTAACTTGAGTATAGAAATTATCGTACTATAAAGGGGGATCCAAAAAGAAGGTTGGTGTTTGCCAAAGCTCAAGCCTCTATATTCAAAAGCTATTTTTAAAAACCAAAAATCTCTTGAACGTTCTATGGTTGACCGTGGTTAGGTTTGAGAAACTAAGAGTGTTCTTGTTGAAAAGCAGCTGAGCTTCTTTAGCTGCAGTTGAGCTTTTTCAGCTGAACTAAACTTCAGTTGAGTTGAGCTTCTTCAGCTGTAGTTGAGCTTTTCAGCTGAACTAAACTTCAGCTGAGTTGATCTTCTTCAGCTGCAGTTCAGCTTTTTCAGCTGAGCTGAACTTCAGCTGAGTTGAACTTCAGCTGAGTTGAACTTCTTCAACTGCAGTTGAACTTTTTCAACTACAGTTGAGCTTTCTCAACTCCAGCTGAACTTCAACTTCAACTGTGAACCTCTTTGACCATACACTAGTTAAACTTGCCTCGGGGCAGTTGAACTGGGGTTTTCTCTCCTGAACTCTCTAGTCAAGACCAGTTGAACTGGTTTTTCGGGGCAGTTCAACTGGTCTTTGACCCTCTGACCTCTGACCAACAGTCTGCTAGTCAGACTAGAGAATAGGTCAGCAGAGTCGTCAGGGCGGTTCAACCGGTTTGGTCAACTTGGCCAGACTGCACAGTAGTCTGCCAGTCAGACTGGTAGACAGACTGACAGGTCTACCAAAGAGGTTCAACCGGTTTTCAAAAGAGGTTCAATCGGTTTTAGACCGGGTTTTGGCTCCAACGGTTAGTTTTGAAGCCCCACCTATATTTACTCACTCCTACCTCTCTCCCCACTCAAGTGAGCACGACCCAAACTCCATTTCTAACTTGAAGAACACCTCCCGCTCTCTCTCACACATCTCTTGCCTCTCTCTCCCATTTCAAATCTTTGGAGAGAAATCTTTGAGTGAGTTTGAGAGCTGCGGTTTTTGTGCTTCATCTCCAAATCTCTCTTGCTCTTCTTCATTCGAGATTTAGTACTACATCGAGTTCTTTGTGGATTCATTACTCTTGGAGCTTCTAGTTCCTAGATGACTAGGTGTCTCATGTGAGTCTCCAAATCTTGTGGAAGACCACAAGAAAGTTTGTATTACTCGCTCGTTTGAGCAAAGATTAGTGTGTGAGCTTGACCTTTGTGGTCAACAAAGGGAGGATTAGGGTTGAAAGAGACCCGGCTCTTTGTGGGCGCCTCAACAAGGAAGTAGGGCACCTTGGTGGTGTGACCGAACCTCGGGATAAATCTTGTGTCTCTCGTGTTCTTGCTCATTGTGTTTGTTTGTGTTCTTCGTTCTCTCATCCTTCCGTGGAAGATTTGTTAATAACTTTTTGGTGTATGGATTTTGAGAAGTGCCCTTCTCAGATCTACTACTTTGAATCCTGTGGACCATTTATAACATCTCATTTCCAAAGTTAACCGGGTGAATTTCGAGATCAATTTAGTTTTATATCTCATCGTTTAGTTGAGCTCGTGCAAACCAGTTGAACCGGTTTTGACACCTGTTGAACTAGTTTTACCTAGTTTGTTTCTAGTTTTTATTGAAAAAGTTTTAACTTGCCTATTCACCCCCCTCTAGGCAACTTTCAATTGGTATCAGAGCCTAATCCTCGTTCTAACGCTTAACCGCGTGAGGAAAAGATCATGTCGAGGGGACTAGGAAACAAAAATGTTTCTAATCCTGAAAAGGTTGAAGTTGCCTCAACTTCATCTTTTGGTGCAAATGTTGATCCTAGGGCAATAGACCTTGCCATGAGAATCGCCGAAAGGATGTTCCTCAAAATGAAGGAAGATGAGGCAAAGAACAAGATTGAAGAAGAAAAAATGATCGATGGAGACCAAACGACGAATCCACCTCTTCACAAGGTTTGTCTTCCAAATCCACTTCTCATATGTGCTTTATCTCTAATGAGAGTGACAGTGAAAGCGAAACTGAGGATGAGGAGGAGCATGAAAGTGATAGTGAAGATGAGGATGATCTTCAACAATTCTTCGCTCAACTAAGCAAGAAAAATCGGATGAGCTTGCTCAAACTCATGAAAAGAGCGAAAGAACAAAAAGAAATGCTTCATAAGCAAGAAGACTTCCTCATCAGAAAAATCGAAGACCTAGAGAAGTCGACCAAAGAGCATGAGAAGCTAAAGTGCTCTCATGATGATTTGGTCCAAAGGTATGAAGACATTTCAATTGAGCAAATTAGAGTTGTTAATCATTCATCTTATATTGCTCAATTAGAAAATAAAAATGTTATGCTCAAGAACACGATAGAAAAGTTAAATATTAAAAATCTAGCTTTGCAAGAAAACATGATATGCTTGTGTGCTCTTATAATAAGTTTATGGATTCACATATCATGTTAGAAATGGCTCATGAGGTTGTGTTAACTAATTTGAAATCATACCAACCTCACTTATGCACATGTACTCAAATAGAAACTATATTATCATGTGCTAACAAATGTTGCTCTCAAGGAAGCCAATCTTCCATTGAGCTAGAATTTTTAGGAACAAGTAATGTTTCCTATGCAAAAGAAAACAATGAGCTCAAGGAAGAAAATGAGAGGCTAAGAAGGATCTTGACTCAATTGAAGGGAAAGTGTCATGCTCAACCTTCTCAAGATAATAGTGATAATATGGTGAAAAAGCTTGAGAAGGGGACCACATTAGCATGCACAAAACCCCTTCAAAAGAATACCAAGCTTTCCAAGAAGGACATGAGCAAGACTCAAGGTGAGAAAATTAATGCTCATATGATTTGCTCTAACAATTTACCTATGTGCTTCAACAAAGAAAGATCAAAGAGAAGCGATAGGAGGTGCTATGGATGCAAGAAGGGTCATGAAATTGGTTCATGCCCCCACATGAAGAACCAAGATCTTGCTCGATCAAGAAAGATGACCATCAAAAAGGATGAAAGCAAAAGGCAAATGCATTGCAAGGATAAGCACCACATTTGCTACAATTGCCGTGAAAAAGGTCATCTATTCAAGGTTTGTCCAAAGGGTAAAACTCCTAAGCCTAACTTGTCAATACATTCAAATATGCTTAGGAGACCCAAATGTGACTCTTGTGCTAGAAAGGTGGTGAGTTCACCACATTCTAGGACCAAGGCTATTTGGGTGCCTAAGTCCTTATTAGCTAACCTTGATGGACCCATCATGAGATGGGTACCAAAATGTACTTAATAAGTTTTGCAGGTACCTATAGATGATATGAAGCTTTGAGGTGCTTGAGTGGTTTAACTCAATCTTATCTCAAGCTATCAATCTTACATTGACTAATTTTTAAGATTGGCCCAAATATGAATGAGTTGTTTTATCACTAACTTCATATTCATCTCTAGCAAGAACTTCTGTTGTAGGGAATAAGGATTAACTTTTGTGGGAATCAAGCAAAAGGCCTACAACAATGGGATATCCAAAGGATGAGGTTGATAAATATGAAGATATTGCTCGTGTTTCAAATGCAATCTCTTTTAAGATATTTCATGGAAATTCATAAGTATAGATTGTGCTATTTCAATTGGTAAAATCACATGCATTAAAGGTTAATCTTCACCTAAAAGAAAGATTAGGAATGCTCAAGGGAAAGGTATGGAACTAGTTGTTTCATTTGGTATGTGACCAATAATAGTTTCTTTCAAGTGACATTCTTTCAATTGGTAATAACCTATTCTATGGAAAAAATGTCAATATGAAGGTTAAATTCCTTCTGGCTTAAATTTGTAAATTGGTGCATATTGGCAATTCACTCCTCCATGTGCATTAACTTAAAAAGAATTTAACTTATGCCTTTATGCCTCATAAATGATGATTTGTTTGCAGTTCATATCTAAAGATCACCATTCATTAAATACTTCCTTGTACTATTAATATCACTTTTCAAAGTTCTTTTTCAACTAGTATTAAAAGGAAAAGAGATAACAAGCTAAAGAAGGAAGTCTCCACAAATGATGAAAAGAAGTATACTATGATGACACCACCACAGATAGTAAGATCTTTCAAATTGGTATAACAAATGGTACACTCTACTTGGTGGTAAGTATTCTTAAGGATAAGTTAATTCATTGCAAATTTGTCATTCCTTGACCATGATATGTAATGTGCTCCTCATGAGACTCTTAACTGAATTGAAAGTGCATGTGGCAAGTCATTCAAATACTTGATGCACATATCTAGTGGGAGAACACTATATCTTATGTCGTAGAGAATAAGTTTCCCTTGAGTAAGCTATACTAAACAATCCAAAATGGTAAATTTGTATCTCATTCATATGGATTGTAATATGTGTTTTCTAAATAGCTACTCTTGATGCAGTTTAAAATTCTCTTATCGTTAAATCTAAAAGTGCATAAGAATCCTTTTGTTGATATTCATCACATACATATGCACTAACATGGATATGTTTTTTAAACTGTAAAAGGTACAATTAGTGATCCACACTCTCTAAATTTTGGAAACCCATATTTTGATATCTTAGAAATCTACTTCAATCGGTATCCATATGCTTCACATTGAATTGGATCACTAAGTTGTAAATTCCATGCATAACTTGTCTTTATGATATGAATGCTTGTGCGACTAACCTTGATAAGCTAGATGCACCCAAGGTCAAGCTAGTATCATCATCAAGAAGGTAACACAATGATGTATCAAGAAAAGGAGAAAAGGCTCCTATTCTTAACTCTAGTTTTTATCTGTGTGATTAAATATTGGCTTGAAACCATGTAAGATGGTTGTCAAGTATATGTGGGTGTCTACACAAAGAGAAAGGCCACAATAAGGATTGTGTGGGTACTCAAGGCTCTTACTACTAATCTCATCAGACCCAATTCAAATTGTGTACCAAAATATAAAGCTTAAACTTGTATTGCAGGATCACTCCTTCAATGGATCAAGTTGGGTGCTCGATAATAAATGTATAAATAATATTTGGAGATAGTGGCAAGGGTGGTAACAACTGAATCTCAAGTGCATATTATTTTCAAATCTTATCTCTTTTGTGACTTGTGTAGCCACTAAAAAACACTTGAGGATATACATCAGTTGTTGATTATAAAATAAAGGTCCAATTGGAAGATAATGAACATTATCATATGGTCAACAATACAAAATTATGTGATGTATTCTCTCTCTAGTTAATTTGGATTTGATTCTTCTATATTAGACACTCACCATAATATGGATTAAGTGAGCCCTTTAGACTACATTGAATAACCATGCATATTATCCATGCCATTCAAAATATATTGTGCATGAGGGCTTAAGGGAAATTTAGTCCATATTATAAGGTTTCTCTATTTTAGCAACTAGCTTGCCTTCCACATATAAAGGGTTGCTAAAAAAGAAACTAGTGGTTGTGCTACTAATGCCATCTCTTGTGTTGAGTTTATCCATAGAAAATCTATGTTAAGAGATGGTACTTATTATTAAATTGGATAAATCACAAGCTTAAAGGATACTATTCAACTAAAGTAAGATGAAGTTGATAAGAGGCCAAGGTATGAAAATTTCCTCTCCTTCAGTTGTTTTAGTATTCTACCCTTAGTGGGATGTACCATAGTATAGGTTAAATTCCTTGCAATATAAAATGTTCAATAGTCTATATAACTTTGACATCAACTATATGTGTGCACTAATTTAAAGGAATTTAGTCTATCCTTTTGGGTTTCAATAATGATGATTCATTTGCCATGCACATATAAGGATCATCATTTGTGAAACCCTCCCTTGTGTTTTTAATGCTCTCTTTTCTAAGTGTTTCAACAAGGTCCTTCCAAGTGCTTTCAAGATGGATTCAAAATCTACAAATATAAGAGTCTTGTTTCTTTCAATCATTGAGTTTCAATTGACCTCATATCAAGTATGATCGAATCAAGAAAAGATGAATAAAGTTCAAGATCACTTGGTTGGATGAAATCATAAAGAGAAAGGAAATCACAGTGAATCAAGAAGGAAGTTGAACCATCCTGTAAACCAAATAATGGATAAGTAGTGACATAATCATATAATATTCTTCATTATGAGGTTTGAGGTTCATATTTGCATGTTTTACCCTTCAGGATTTCAACTGATATACTTTTAGTTCTTAAATTTTCAATCGGTTTCATTTTCATCATCTATTTAAAGCATTTTATGTTAAACCAAGATATAGTGCAAACTTCACCTTTAACCTCATATTGTTGATGTGCATATGTGTACTTTGTGTACCCTTGCATGCACAAATTGAGGGAGAGTTTAGTCTATATCTTGTGAGACTAATGTTTTCTTTCAAGTTCATGTTGTTTAGTCTCACACCTTGGTGAAAGGAGAACATCAAATGAGGATGAGTGGTTCCAAGGAAATGATCAAGTATTTACCACATGTCGCCCCATGGATTAGTTCTAATGGGAAACGATATGTGTTCTCTAGCATAAATTCAATTATTACAAATATATTATGCCTTGACCAAGATATATGATGAACTCCTCTAAGAATCTTAATTGAATCAAGTGCATGTTACAAGTAATTCGAGTACTTGATGCATACATTTAGGGGGAGCTCATTCTATATCCTATGTCCTTAAAGACTAACATTTTCTTTTAGTGAATTTGTGTAGTTCTTTGAAGAGAATGAGTTTTCGTTGATTTTTGAAGAGGATAAGTTTCTCTTTGGCATGCTAAATTGACTCAATCCAAGTCATGATGAAGAATGATGGGCATCAATAAAAATTATCTTGCTTTATGTAAAGAAGCGCCAAGCCTATCAAAGAACTGAGTTGAAAAACAATCATCTTGGTGGAGACCATGTGGCGTAAAACGAAGTTTCAAATTAAAAAGGAATTTTTGGACAAAGATAATCGCTTCCACTGCAAATTTGATGGGTATCAAAGATTCTTTGCTCCAAAAAATGTATCTTTTATACAATTCATAAGAGAATGAGTTTCTCTTGTATATGCTACTCCAACGTCATCTAAAATTGGTAACTATGTATCACATCCTTTTGGATTGCAAATGTCTAAAGTAGCATAACTTATAAATTCTCCTGTCTAGAACTTAATTGATTAAATAGTGCACATGTTCCTTATGTTGTATGATTATATTCAATTGATACTCTTTTTATGCCAATGGTACTTTAAATTGCAAATAAGTACTCTCAATAGGTATCAATTGAATACATATATATCTGTGCAATAAAACTTGAGGAGAACTTAATGTAATATGAAATTAGTGATTTGTTTATCTATCAAATTGTATCAATTGGTGTTTTCAATTGATATTTTCGTAGATGATCACTAGTTGTATAATCCATACTAGTGCAATTTTCATGTTGCCTCTTGTTATGATAAGATAATGCTAGGTGACATCTAGACTTCAGGTATCAAGATTAATCTTTCAATTAGTATGACAATATTCATTTGATATCTTGGACCTATGTCACAATTATGTCAACAAGAGCTTGCAAATGAATTCTAAATCCAACACAAGTCTGGAAACCCCTTGAAAAGGTAAAACGCAAAGGTACATCACTTATGACACTTATCCATTACCTTTGTGTTGTAGGCTGTAGCATCCCAAAAATTCAAATCTTGAAAATTTCTCAAACTCGCTCTAAATTCAAAATGAACTTCAAATTTCATTTCAAAATGTTTGTTTGCGAGTTGACATTAGCAAATAAAAATATAGTGGTCTATATTCCCTCCAAAATCCTCCTCAAAATATCCTACAAATATTTCCCCAGTGATCACCCTCAAATTCTTTCCAGAAATATTGTCCAGATATTTCCCCCGTAATCCCCCTCAAGTTATTTCCAGAAATATTGCCCAGATATTCCACCAATATTTCTCCAAGTATTTTCCTCCTGAGAAATACCTTCCGAATCATTTTTCAAGTCCCCACAAATATTTTCTTCATAACTTTCCTCATGCTCATACGTATACGTATGCCTCCGGTGTCATATGGTGAGCTCTACAAGCTAATTACACTCATATAAGACAAATCCATGCTAATCTCCCACTAATCATCTCATCCTCCCACTAATCCTCTCATCCGTCCCCCTAATCCCCCCACCATGGCTATAAATAGAGGGGCAAGGGCCTCCTCTCATCCCACCCTAAGCCATTTCATGGCAACTCTCTCCACTCCCCCCAACACGCCCACTCCACCTCCCACACAAGCACACACTAGCACAAGGATCGTTCGGTCATTCTTCGATCGTTCGTCCCCCTGTTCTTAGTTTGTTTGTTCGTTCGTCCGATCGTTCGATGTTCGTCCGATCGTTCATGGTCCGTTCGTCCGATCGTTCGATCGTTCGTCCATTCGTTCGTCCAAATAATCTTTTTCCTGCCGTTATGCTGCCGAAATTCCGATCATTCATTCGTTCGATCATTCGATCGTTCATCGTTCGTTCATAGTTCCTATTCATCATTCGTTCATAGTCGCTATTCATCGTTCTTCCAGATAATCTTTGTCCTGCCGTTATGCTGCCGAAATTCCGATCGTTCGTTCATAGTTCATATTCATCGTTCGTCCGTTCGTTCATAGTTCATATTCATCGTTCATCGTTCGTTCATACGAATATCTGGGCAATATTTCTAGAAATAACTTGAGGGGGATTACGGGGGAAATATCTGGACAATATTTCTAGAAAGAATTTGAGGGTGATCACTGGGGAAATATTTGTAGGATATTTTGAGGAGGATTTTGGAGAGAATATAGACCACTATATTTTTATTTGCTGATGTCAACTCGCAAACAAACATTTTGAAATGAAATTTGAAGTTCATTTTGAATTTAGAGCGAGTTTGAGAAATTTTCAAGATTTGAATTTTTGGGATGCTACAAATCTACCCCACTTAAAATGAATCTCGTCCTCGAGATTTGGCTTCGAAGGATTATGGGTATAGCTTTACTTCAGCTACATATCTTCACTTTGCAGACTCTTCGAGGAGGTGGAACTTCAACAAAATATGGCCTTTGAGGAGCATCTGGCTGCTGATTGCAAACGCTGACTCTAGCTACTCAAAGATCATATTCAGGCTTCTAGGTTTTGCTTGGCCGCTAGCTTATTGAAGAAGCATCGATGCCAACACGCAAACCTTTCTCTTGCGAACTTCCACAGGGATTTCTTCTTTGATTGGTCTTCTGGTGCTTCATCAACGGAACTTGGGTGACCACTTCTCATTCAGAAACTTATATGCTTCAATGATCTGGTCCTCCACAAGCTTGCTACAGACCTTCTTCTTCTTCTCCATAGCAGAAACCTTGCAGGAACACTACCCCACTTAAAAAGAATGAGGGTAGATCTCTTGAATCTTGGGGATTTGAACTCCTTGAAGTACCTCATAACAAGGGTGTTATGGGGGCTTCTTCTGCTGTTGCTGCTTGAGCAGGCTGCGGAGAAATGACTGACACCGGGTTGATTCTGGAAGAACCTTCTTCTTATCTTCTCCTCGCTATCTTCTTTTCACTGACCCTTTCTTTCTCTTTGCTCTTCCCACTGGAGGATTCTATCAAAGAGTATTACCCTCATACAGAGGAGGAAACCAAAGACTATGAACCATGTACAACAGTCTTCAACCCAAGAATCACCAAGCATTGTGATCTCAGGGGCGAGGGAGTGGAAAATGGAGTTGCTTGCGATTTGGCAGAGGGGATATATCTGGAGTGTGCTTTGCTTTGAGCGAGATGGGAGTTGAGGGAGCTGGTGGGGGGTTTTATAGGCGAGTGGGGGTGCTCGGTTGCGGAGTGGTGGTGATGGAGCAGGTGACACAAGGCAACAAGTGCGATGGAGGGGGGGATGGTGTTGCTGGCGGTAATGGTGGTGGGTGCGCTGCAAAGGGGGTGTGGGGCGGTGGTTGGAGGCGGGGCATGCGTGCGGGGGGGGCACGAGTGAGTGGTGGGGTCAATGACTCTGATGTTTGTGCTCTCTGGTTCCAAGAATTCTTTGCCTCTCTGTATGGTAATAACTTCTTCTATCCTCTTTTCCTCCTCACTTTGTCTCAGGTGCAGTGCTTTGATTCTCATAGTCGGTCCTTTTAACTGAGCGGCTGGATAGGTTTCTTCTGTAGCTTATTCCAGGCTTCAAGGGTAAGCTTCCCGGTATCTTCTTGGGTAAGGTGCTTTTCTCTTGAGATGGGTTTAGATGAGAATGGAAGCATAAGGTGAGGATTAGCTCTAATTTGTTATCTATGTTTTTAGAGAAAACCTTTCTTAAAAATAAAGAAAACACACAAGCTCAACAATGATAAGCACAAACAAATCAAATGTTTTGAATAAGGGAAGAATAGAGTTTTTCCAAAGCACAGACTACTCAGATTCGGGGGCTAAGCATAACTACTATTGCTTGGCTCCTGAATTGAGAACTATGCTAAATGTGACTTATGAGCACTAACGTTAAAGCATCACATATGCACTCAAAAGAGGAGAAAACATCAAGCGAAATTCATTTTGAAATGCCCTAGGGGGCCACACAATTAGAGTTTTGCAAAACATGAGTCTACACGATTACCTCTCATACATGCAGGGCTCTAGCCAAAGTGAAGAAAAACTTCACTACCCAATGCATGCAGAGGACTGGGCATAACTAACTCAAATCTGGCAGCTTCTCTTCTGGCAAGGCTGGCGCACAACTTCAATCTGAGACATCTCCTGGATGGGTCAAGACGGAGCTAATGTTGATGACTTCTTCTGGCGGCGACTGAGGTGGCAAGATGGGGTCGAACTCTTCTTCAAGCGGGACTAGCTCTTGTAGCTCTTTAGAGGGCGGTGGTGCTAGTGCGGTGCTTGCAGCTTCTTCCTTGATCTCAAGGGATGGTGCTGGAATCTTCTTCATGGTGAGGGGCTCAAACAACTCTGGCGAGGATCTTGGGAGGATTTGGGGTGCTCTTGCTTATCCATAGCCTGAGGGAAGACTGGAATTCCTTCCAAGACTATAGCTCCTTTTGGGAGTTCCCAAGCCTTCTTTTCTCCTCTGATAGAGACCGGATGACCTTCAAGAATCTGGGGATCTTCAGCTCTCATGGGTTGAACTGGGTTGGATGAAGTGGGCTCTTGGATCCGCATGGCTCTACGTTGGTTGCGGGTTACCAAGTAGGCCTCCATCAGCTTCTAAACATGCTCATCCTTGGCTTTCTTTAGAGCTTCGACAGAAATGACTTCACAACTTTCCAAGGCAGCTACACGGGCTTGAGCTGTGGTGAGATCCACTTGGAGCTTACGGTTGCGCTTCTCTGCATCTTCTGCTCGGGCAATCATCTGACGGTGGTGCCAAGCCAAGAAATCATACTGTGCATCTAGGGTGAGCAGGTATGCAGTGAGGTACACGACTGAGGGGTTGTCCTCAAGCAGCTACTGACCTTCCAATGCATGCATCCTGGCCATCCAAACGGGACGGTTTCTTTGAAAGGGCGGAAAGAATCTGAGTGGGGTGTCGGCCACTTCTTCTTCATAAATCTGACACAGGGCCCTCAATGCCTTGCGAGCGACGACATGGCACGTGTCTTTGAATCTGCGGCCAGCAGCAGTGACACTCCATTCCACATGGTGCAGACTGGATCCAATGTATACAGTCACGACACACTTCTTTGTGCCATGCTCAACGAATTCACGACCATCATACTCTGGCTGGCTCCTAATTTCGAGGCGAACTGTGCATGCTCTCAGCAACTTGGGGAAACCATCTTCATTCTAGTTAAAGCTGGTTTGGTAACGAACCTCCATCTGACTTCTGAGAGAAGGAAAGGGGGAACCATTTTTGAAATGAAGGGATAAGAGCAAGAATTTTTTAAGAAAATAGTTTTGACTCAAAAACTTTTGGATCAGGCTAAGGGTTACGTCCTGCGGCCAACCTAACAGCTCCGATACCACCTGTAGCGCCCCAATCCTCTGGGACTCAAATGTGATACAATTACTAGTCCCAGGAGGCTAGTAAACACATTTATACAACAGATGATTCCAGATCTGCCTACACGAGACAAACCTATAAAGGTGGCGAACAACTTTAAGAGTTGGTCCACAACTCGGGACATATCATCAGAGTGGGGCTGAAGCAGCCCGATATACGCAGCGAAGCAAATCAGCGGTCCAACAGCCACAGGCAAGGTTGGGAACAGTCGTAACTCTTACCCGATCTCCTTTTTCTGAAAAACAACAAATAAGCAAGGGTGAGTACAAACGTACTTAGCAGCCCACCTTCACCCGCAGAATGGGGAAATCAAATATAATGCATGGAATATGTGGAGCTCAGGATATTTTGCAGAAACAGCAATATTTTATGCAGGGTTGTTTTGTAAAACATTTTGTATTTTTCAAAGCGCATCCTCTCCCAAAGGAGCAGGAAGTTTTTCAATATAGAATAAAATCCCCTGGACTAAACCATCCATGTATCTCAGCAGTTTCCCACTGGTTTTCTTTTTCAAAAATAGCTACTGGACTTCCCGTCCACCATAGCTCATGGCTCAACCGCTGGACCTTTTAAAAACCACTTTTCTCAAACGCACCGTTTTTTTGAAAACAAAACACTAATTGTCATACCACACCAGACTCGTCCATTCCTGTGGACACAGACTATTCGAATTGGTTTGAAACTCTGCGCAAAGGGGTACACTTTACCCACTAGTCTGGCTCTGCGATCTCATGGTCAATGAGATCCGAATCTGGTAAGGTAAAGAAGAGAGTACTTGCACTAAGTCGATGAACTAATCAGCTATGAAGAGTTATAACATGTTGATGCATCAATACGGTGACTTGAAGCCATGATTTGAACTCATATATTGTGATACGATACAAGTCAGAGGGTTTGAGTTGTGTTTGCTTGAAAAGGTGAGACAAAGATGTTTATGATCCTTATGAAGCAACGCCATGGAGAAATCACACATGAGACACAAATTACTCAAGGAGTTTACTTAATTATATTTTATTTAACTTGAGTATAGGAATCGTCGTACTATAAAGGGTGATCCAAAAAGAAGGTTGGTGTTTGCCAAAGCTCAAGCCTTTATATTCAAAAGCTATTTTTGAAAACCAAAAATCTCTTGATCGTTCTATAGTTGACCATTGTTAGGTTTGAGAAACTGAGAGTGTACTTGTTGAAAAGCAGCTGTAGTTGAGCTTTTTCAGCTGAACTAAACTTAAGCTGAGTTGAGCTTCTTCAGCTGGAGTTGAGCTTTTTAGCTGAACTAAACTTTAGCTGAGTTAAGCTTCTTCAGATGCAGTTGAGCTTTTTCAGCTGACCTGAACTTCAGCTGAGTTGAACTTCTTCAACTGCAGTTGAACTTTTTCAACTACAGTTGAGCTTTCTCAACTCATGCTGAACTTCAACTTCAACTGTGAACCTCTTTGACCATACACCAGTTGAACTTGCCTCTGGACAGTTGAACTGGGGTTTCTCTCCTGAACTCACTAGTCAAGACCAGTTGAACTGGTTTTTCAGGGCAGTTCAACTGGTCTTTGACCCCTCTGACCAACAGTCTGCCAGTCAGACTGGCGAATAGGTCGGCAGGGTCGTCAGGGGCGGTTCAACCGGTTTGGTCAACTTGGCCAGACTGCACAGCAGTCTGCAAGTCAGACTGGCAGACAGGTCTGCCAAAGAGGTTTAACCGGTTTTCAAAAGAGGTTCAACCGGTTTTGAAAAGAGGTTCAACTGGTTTTAAAAAGAGGTTCAACCGGTTTTCAAAAGAGGTTCAACCGGTTTTAGACCGGGTTTTGGCTCCAACGGCTAGTTTTGAAGCCCCCACCTGTATATACTTACTCCTACCTCTCTCCCCACTCAAGTGAGCATGACCCAAACTCCATTTCTAACTTGAAGAACACCTCCCACTCTCTCTCACACATATCTTGCCTCTCCCATTTCAAATCTTTGGAGAGAAATCTTTGAGTGAGTTTGAGAGCTGCGGTTTTTGTGCTTCTTCTCCAAATCTCTCTTGCTCTTTTTCATTCGAGCTTTGGTACTACATCGAGTTCTTTGTGGATTCATTACTCTTGGAGCTTCTAGCTCCTAGACGACTAGGTGTCTCTTGTGAGTCTCTAAATCTTGTGGAAGACCACAAAAAAGTTTGTATTACCCGCTCGTTTGAGCAAAGATTAGTGTGTGAGCTTGACCTTTATGGTCGGCAAAGGGAGGATTAGGGTTGAAAGAGACCCAGCTCTTTGTGGGCGTCTCAATGAGGAAGTAGGGCACCTTGGTGGTGTGACCGAACCTTGGGATAAATCTTGTGTCTCTTGTGTTCTTGCTCATTGTGTTTGTTTGTGTTCTTCGTTCTCTTATCCTTCCGTGGAAGATTTGTTCATATCTTTTTGGTGTGTGGATTTTGAGAAGTGCCCTTCTTAGATCTACTACTTTGAATCCTGTGGATCATTTAGAACATCTCATTTCCAAAGTTAACTGGGTGAATTTCGAGATCAATTCAGTTTTATATCTCATCGTTTAGTTGTGCTCGTGCAAACCAGTTGAACCGGTTTTGACACCTGTTGAACTGGTTTTACCCAGTTTGTTTCTAGTTTTTATTGAAAAAGTTTTAACTTGCCTATTCACCCCCCTCTAGGCAACTTTCAATAGTGGAGAAATCATATGTTAACATGTTTTCTACGTGCATCCAAGCATATTACAAAAGGTTTCGAGTTCATTGCTAAACATATATAGGTTGTGTACCAAGTTGCGATTTTTTGCGAAGGTTACCCTTATCTATAAATTATATATTTTTTGGTTATTGTTGTTATTTCTTTATCATTATCGATGAAGTATGTTATTCCACCTCTAGATCGCAACGCAAGGTTTTCCTTGTGGCAAATCAAGGTTAGGGCTATTCTTACATAGGCTGAAGTCAATGATTCTCTTGATAAATTCGGTAAAAAAGATTCAAAATCTTGTCGTTAAGGAGATGGGAAAAGATCGTAATGCCTTGACTCAAATTCAACTTCATCTTTTAAATAATATCTTGCAAGACTGTTTGCAAGAGAAAACTACATGTACTTTATGGCTCTAACTAGAGTCGATTTGTATGTGTAAGGATTTAAAAAGCAAGATGCATATGAAGATGATGGTATACACACAAAAGTTTGCAAGAGGGAGGTTTCATATCTACATGCTATAGAGGTAGATTATGATGATGTGGATGTGGTTCTTTTATATTCTTTGCTTTGTTCTTTTGCAAATTTTAGAAATACATTATTGCAGTCATGATACTCTAACCCTAGATGAGGTTTCTAAGACATTACACGTTAAGGAAAATATGAAACATATGGTATCTTCTAAAGGTTTTGTTTCTAATGGAGAATCTTTATCTGTTCGTAAGAGAACAGAAAATAAAGTAAATAATAGCAATAGTCAAAAGTTCTAATGGTTACAAAGGCCGTTCAAAATGTCGAAACTCTATAAGTATTATAGAAACATAATTATTTTATTTTTGAGTTTTGTAAATTAAAGAATAAATAGAAGAGAGCTAGCACATTTAGAGAGAAAGGTAAATCCAATGATGAAGGTAACACTTATGTTGCTGCTTCTAAGGCTAATAATTCTAATGGTGAGATATTTGTTACTTTTGTTGGATATGCAAATAATGGTGATGAATGTATTCTTGATTCCATTGCTTTATTTGATATATGTATGAATAGAGATTGGTTTGTCACCTATGATTCTCTCCAAGGTGGATGTTCTATTAGATTGGCTGATGTCAATCTACGTGATATTGTCATAATTGGATCTATTCAAACTAAGATACATGATGGCATTATTAGAACTTTGATTGATATGAGGCATATTCTAGGCATGAGCAAAAAAACTCAATTCTCTAGCGATCTTAATGGTAAAGAGTACAAGTACTCTAGTGGAGATGATGTTTTAAAGGTGACAAAATGTTGTATTATTGTTATGAAAGGTGAATTCAAATCTCCAAATTTGTATCGTCTTTGTGGTACTACAATTATGGGTGATGTTGCTGTAATTTCTTCACCATCTAATTCTAGCGCTACTAATCTTTGGCATGTGTCTTAGACATATGAGTGAACAAGCATTGCATAAATTTGTGCAAAAGAGGTTTTGATGAACATAGCATCAATAAGATGAAGTTTTATGATCATTATCTATTTGGCAAACACAAATGGGTATCATTTAATATCTCTACTCATAAAAGTAAAGGTAATCTTGAGTATATGCATTCTAATTTATAGGGACAATCTTGCAAACTTTCTATTGGTGGTTCTCGTTATATGTTGACAAACATTAATGATTATTCTTGTAAGGTGTGGCTTTTTTCTTAAAAGATAAATCAGAAGCATTTTTAGCATTTAAAGAGTGCAAGGTTATGGTTGAAAATCAAACTAAAAATAAGGTTGAAAAACTAAACACTGATAATGGGATGGAATTATATTCTAATAAGTTTAAAGAATATTGAAAGTATCAAGGCATTGTTAGGCACTACACTATTTCTTATACTTCTCAAAGAATAGTGTAATTGAGTGTTTAGACAGAACTATCATCTCAAAGGCATCCTGCATGTTGTCTACCTCGGGTTTGAATAGGTATTTTTTGTGCTAAAACTGCTTCAACGGCTAGCTATATTTTTATTCATTCACCCTTCATTACCCTTGGTAAAAAAACTCCAATTAAGGTATGATCTAGTTCTCCAACTGATTATCCGCAAATGAGTGGGATTTTTTGTTATACTGCTTACGCTCAAATTGATAATGGTAAATTGAAACCTATAGCTGTCATGTGTATATTTCTTGGCTATCAACTTGGTACTAAATGTTATAAATTATGGAATCCCTAAACTTTAAAGGTTGTGCTTAGTAGGAATGTTATCTTTAATGAATATGCTATGCTTCTTGATAACATATCTATTGATGCTCTTTTTAAAAGAGAAAAAGTAAGTGTGCATGTTGAGTACTCGGTTGATGCACTGCATATTGACAATATTGTTGTTCAAATGCACCTATTGATGAAATTTTGCCAATCATTGATGGTTCTTCTATTGTTGAGCATTATTTTCCATTTGTGCAACCTCAAAAACGTTCTATTTTTATTGATAGGGCTAGAATATAACCCAAACCAATTAGAAGGTTAATTAAAGAATGCAATGTTGCTTATGCTATGAGTGTTTTAGAAGAGATTGATGGTAATTCAGAACCTTCTAATTATTTTGAGGCTACTACTTTTCCTGAAAAGAATGGAACATAGGATTTAGTAAAATTTCGTAAGGATAAAAAGTCTATTTGTTGCAAATGAATTTTCAAAATTAAATAAGGTGTTTATCCTAGTGGTCTGTAACACCCTGAATTTGGGGGTATAAAATTTCTTTCTTATGATCATCCAAATTCAGGTGTTACTCTTCTCTATCTCACTCTAGATTCTCTCTCTCTAGCTTTCTCCCTCTCTTCTTCTTTTAATTAGGGTTAGTTGAATTAGTGAAGGATTATTTATTTTATTTTGCCCAAAACATATGAGTCATGAAATGTTGCAACATATTGAGCCTAAATATTCTTTGAATTGTTGCATATATTTGATTAGGTTTGAATTTGAAACTTGATTTGAATTGAAAACCCTAGAGAAAATAAATAGAAAAGCAATTAGAAAATCCTTGGAAAAAGGAAAACCCAATTCAGCCCAAACCGGCCCACTTAACTCAGTCCCCACGCTCGCGCACCCCCTGTGCCTGACAGGCGGACCCTGCCTGTCGGTGCAAACCCGAGCGCCCTCTCTCTCTCGCTGCTCTGTGGGGCCGACCTGTCGGCGCCGTTGCTCGCGCCCGCGTCCGCTCTCCCTCTCTCTTCCCCGCTGTCCCCACCTGTCAGCTCGTCCCTAACCTCTCGCCCACGATCTCCCACCGTGGACGTGCCCACGACCGCGCGTTCTCCGGCCACATCCGAGCCCCTGCGCCCCTTTTGAGCCCCGCTCCCTGCTCGCCCACCTCCCCTCTCTCATTTGCGCCCTCTACCCAGCTCCCTCGCCCTCTCGCTCGCTCTGCCCGCGCGAACCGAGAGCCCCGCCACCGCCCGCCGATGACCCTTGCCTGTTCCGTGGCCACCGTTGTGCCCGTGCCCCGTCCAGTGCCACGGTGAGCTTTGCCTTGCTGTTAGCTACTCGGGACACCCTTCGGTGTGCCCTCTCCCTCTCTGTCTCATCTGGTCCACGCTCACCGAAGCAGTTTTGTGCAGCTGGAGTCTCGCCACCGTCGACCCGAGGCTCCACCGCACCCTCGTCGTTCTCCAAGCATCCCGGAGTTCGCACTTGAGGTAAGCAACCTTCCCATGACTTTATTTCACCAAGTATCGCCCCAGAGCCACGCAATTGCTCGTCAGAGTTAGCTGCGCCACCACGGAACCTTTTCCACCACGGTCTATGTTCTCTGGCGCCCACATGTCGGTTCTGCACCCACGGTCGTGTTCGCCGTGACACGCTAAACGTGCCTGACCCTTTCCCTAAGCCACTAGAGCCTCGCCGTGGCTAGCCTGCTCGTCTCCGACGAACTCTCGCCGCGGAACCGAGCGGCGCCACCGCGCCCAAGTCCGTCCCCTGCCGTTAGATCTCGACTGTCCAACCGAGATCGGGCGGTTTAGACTTAACCCGAGCGGATCTAATCGTAGCCCTCCGATCTAGATCCGGTCGCTCTCCCCTCTCCGCCTCACTCGCGCCTGTCACACCCGATTTAGGAAGGTAAACCGAATGCGAACCATGTACGTGCCAGGATCAGAAATTCACGTACACAACGAATACATAAATGACTCATTATCGCACAATGCTTCGAATAACAATAAAGAATAAGTAATAATATTAAAGACTAGAGTCATTTACATAATATAAATCAAAGTACACAGAATCAAAACGTAGCCAACGTAAATTAACCCACCACAGGCAGCTGACTGGGGGAGGTCGCTAGCCTAATCCTCGAACTCGCCAAAGTCATGGAACTCCTGGAGATCCGCCTCGACGCCTTCTTCTTTGCCTAAGCATAGATTGCACCAAAGGCAACTTGGTGTTTTGTGAAAGCATGGGTGAGTACACATCAACGTACTCAGCAAATGTCCTATTTGGCTGAGGTGGACTAGCATGTGGGGTTAGGGTCAAAGCAGTTGCTTTTAGTTTGTCAGGTATTTACTATTAGTAGAAGCCAAGTTTTAGCAATAACCAACCCGTGAATCATATTCCTCATCGAGGAACATCATTATCATCATTGAAACAAAACCATAAACATAACCATTGTATCTCAGATCATATGTATCTCTAATCAAAGAGGATCTCAAGGCCGCTCATAACTGTGAGCACGGCTGATATATCAGTTTCTAACCCTCCGCAGAGGTCGCATACTTTACCCACAAGCCGTGATTCCCATTCTGCCTGGAGATCATGACTCTCCATTGATCACTACCAAGGTGACCTAGCAGGGTCTCACTACGTAGCCTTTACAAAGATTTCCCAGAGGTCATAGCCGCCCGTTAGGTTTCTCCAGTTTGATAAACACAGTACATCTCCCCAAAGGAAGGGTGACTAACAAAACCAAATCAAAGAACCTCTGCAACCAGCCTCGGCAGAGCAAGTACTGTGCTCGGACCCCATTGACGGCCCTACGGCGAAGCCAACTACTCCTTTGGTTCCTCTAGTTAATCAGCTAAGGGTGTCCCATTCCACCCTCATGGTTGCACTGTTATCCCGGGTTGTCACTCCCCGAACAGGTCCTTACGGAGGGGTATTCAGGAAACAGCCCGAGTCCCCTAAAGTATCACAAGAACATCATTGGGATAACATCATCGTATCATAATATTCACATCATATTCATTGATTAAAGTAAAGCAATAGCATAAAGCTAACCATGATAACCTAAAAGGTAAACAAGGATAAATAAGTAGAAAGCTAGTCAATCCTTAGGTTTGAATTAAGTAATGCGGGACAGTGAATTATAAGTAGATAGGACATAATAGGTCAGAGGACACTTGCCTTCACCAAACTGATGCTCAGGGTCTTCAATCTTGTAGAACTCGAAGAAATTGATCACTTGATCGCCAACGCTTGAACGTCGATTCCTCGAAGCTCGGAAAACGAATCGCGGTCTAATCGCAACGCGAAGCGAAGACGAACAGGTACAAACAACAAACATATATATATATATATATATATATATATATATATATATATATATATATATATGCATAAGAACATTACACCATTCAAAGAAAAACATAATAAACATGCAAAATAAAATAGAGCGCGTTACTACGGTCACGTGAGGAAAAGGAAACGCGATAGTCGGAGCTACGGTCGAGAAGTTATTGCGTTTATGCTAAACGAATATGAACTAGGACATCTAATTTGACGATATCAAATATAAATTACATCTACTATTTAGTTTTGATTAAATCTGCTACACTAGCTGCTGTCAAATAAATAAGTAATATAAATATCACGAGAGATTCTAAGCGAGGCGAGTTTACGTGGCGCAAAACAACACGACAGCGTGCAAACGACACGCGGACACGTGCGACATAGCACGCTGACGACACACGAAATAGTGCGTGCGACCAGCGCGAACGGCGCGCGAACAACACGCCAACACGTGCGGAACAGCACGCGCGACAGGCGAAAAAACTAAATAGGTGACACGTTTATACTAAACAAATATTAAATAAATAAAAGGTAGTTAAGTTGATATTTACCATGTTAATATTTATTATAAGAGCCCCAAGTGCAGCACTACACATTAATCTAGTTAGGAATCTAATAAATATTAGTCGAGCAAACATTAAGTAAATTATTTAAAATATGTGACTCGACACATTAACGTTATTAATATGAGTGTTCGTAAGCGTAAACAATTTATTATCACGCGCATATGTCGCGCGGCACACGCACACTATGTGACAACGTGTGCGAACGGCACGCACGACATACGCAAAACAACGCGCACGACAGTGCGTGACACGCACGAGTCAACGCGACTATGCGCACAAACAGTACAATGACGTTCAAACGATGTCGCACGCGAACAACAAACGAATGATTAATGAAAAGTATTTCAGTTGGTATTAATCACGTTAATTAACATTTATCCTTGTAAAAGTACGAGTTAAAGCTATAGACTCGTTCTAATTAGATTGTTATTTTATTAACCCTCGAACAAACTAATAATTAATTATTCAACTAAAATATGTGACACGACGACCACAAGAGCCACATGTGGGAACAGAGCGCGCGACAACACGCGCACCAGAAGCGCGGCGCAAACGCATGAATGAACCACGATGATGCGCCAACAGCGAGCGACTTGTGAAAACTACGCGACATGCGAAACTACTAGACTACGTCGTTTTTCTTATATTAACCAAGTGTTAAATATAACCTTCAAGTCAGCATCAAGACATCACCATCTATCTACAAACGCCTAACTAGAATTATAAACTAGATTCAATTGAGTTGTTGCTTTTATACTAAACACTAACTAGATATTCCATACAACATTAAAGTGGTTAAAAATCGCATTACCACGCATTTACAATCGCATAATTAGACTCATAAATTTGGTCCACTTGAGTGTTCAGCTTACCGACCAACAATTAAGTAGGAAATTAATTAGCGCAAGGGGATAGACGAGGTAGCCGGGAGAGGGGGAGTAGACGGGAGTCATCTACGGGTAGACGAACATCGTCCAGGGGGTAGACGGATGTCGTCGGGACCTCGACGACGCGCTGAACACAATACAATGAGCGCGCTACTAGCATGCGGTTTTGGGGACATCACTTACATGGGGTTTGACAAACTATAGTCATGTTAAGTAAATAACACTATATTGTGCTACTTTGACTTAGTCGTATTAACAATTATCTATCATATATCCCAATACCTTTACTACTTATCCCGGATTACTTGGTTACGCTAATATTTGCCGATTCAATGTAATGGATTAACCAACTCAATCAACTTTACACGAGGAATAATATTAACGTTGGTTAGACAAAAGTATAATTAATTATTTAACACATGCGACATGGTGAAACAAGGATACTAACGCGCAGACGAAGCTTACCTCGCAATGATGATGGATGGTTAGGCGAGCTCGCGGCGAGGTATGACGACGGCGAGGCTATTGCGTTGGGGTCGCACAAAGGACTGGGGCGAACTACGTAGGCTGCGCGGGCTGCGCCAGGGTTGCGCAGACGAGTTACGCCGGGTGTGATGACCATGGTGAGGTGCGACTCCCAGCTCGACGGCCACACAACGACGAGGCGAGGACTGCTGGCGACTGGCTGGCACCATCGGCGTGACCAGAGTAGGCGCTCGGCGCGGGGTACTGCGACGCCAGGCCTGGCTTGAACGCATCACGGTGCGAAGGCCGGCCGAACTCGCCAGGGCGCGCGACGGTGGGGGGAGCGGCTGCGCACACAGCTGGGCGAGCACGCTAGGGCAAGCGCGCACGCGCGCGTTAGGTTGCGCGTCTACGTCGGCGAGCGCGAGCTGGGGCGCGGGGCACGCGACGTGGCTGGGCGAGCGGTGTGGTTGGGCGCCAACGCGTCTGCGCGGCCAAGCAGGCACGGCTGGCGGTTTTTGCGAGAGAGGAGGCAACGAGCACGAGAGTGGGAGATCGTGGAAGCAGTTCCGTCTTCCATGCACGGACGTGAACAGGGGCGGGTTGAGCATGCACGCGCGATGCGGCAGGGGGAAGAGCGTGGCTGGGTGAGCGCGCTAGCGGCGGCGGTTGGGCAGGCTCACGCTAGGGTTGCGGGGGCATAGCTGGGCTGCGCGGGCGCTGGGCCGCGGGAGCGCGAGGTGGGCCGGGGAGCGGGCAGCGGGAGGGGGCACGCGGGGTGGGCTGCTAGCGCGGTGGGCTGGAGTGGCCAGGTGGGTCGTGAGGAGCAGGCCGCAGAAGGCTTTTCTTTCATTTTCCTTATTAATTTCTTCCTATTTTCTTCTTTCTATTTGAATATAGCTCTAGCTTTTAGATTCAAAATCAAACATACTTCATGAGTTTAAATGGAGGCACGAAAACACAGAACATCATACAAAATTATATGCTCTAGCATGTGACACAACCACCGAAGCACCACTAGGGTTTTACTTTACTAGGCTTACACATAAGTATGAAACAAAAATAATTCTCTACTATTTTGGAAAAAGAGTAGAAAAGAAGGAAAGAAAGAGGGTAACACCTGAATTTGGTGGATATCAGAAAAGAAATTTTATATCCCCAAATTCAGGGTGTTACAAATCTAACCCCCTTAACAGAATCTCGCCCTCGAGATTCAAGAAGAAGCTAGCAAGAAAAACAAGGCTGGTTCATTGGTTGTTCACGACTTTCTTGAGTTGACTTTGACTCTGCAAGCTTAACTTGTGAACCAGTTGCTTTGACCTTCAGATGCTCGAGACCAATCGGTACAATTCTTGAGGATCCCTTAGACCTGTGGGTTAGGACCCACACACGCTTTCACTGCACCACTTTGATCTTGTTGGCTGATGTTGATCACATTGTCTTCATTGGGGTTAGCAGCTAACCCCCTTAACAGGAGCATTGATACGCACTTGGTGAAGATGCTGCTGACTTTGATCTTGACTGATTAAGAGAGGAGTTGGAGGTTGCCAACCGGACAGGTGCAAGAGGAAAGAATAGCGAGAAAAAGTAAGTGTAGATGGATTATAGAGTGCAAGGGGAGAACCCAACTACTTAACTCTATGGTACTCAGCTAGCAAATTGATGTCATTGCGGACCAAGCGCCACAAAACAACAACACTCATCACAAAGAAGCAAATCAGTCATAATACAAAGACAAACATCATGAGCACACAACAACAAACATCTCGTTGCTATACGTTCCTTTTAATTCAATGGTGGTCTTTCTTAAAAACGGAATAGCTACTCTCTAAGGTTGTCGAAGGACAAGAAAAAGAACAAGAAGTGCAGGATAGGGGCACGAGCACAATAAAGGATGGAGTTAAAGCAAGCATTGTAAGCGATCAGGAAAAGGATGCGACTAAGGGCATAATGGGGGGAACACCACTCTCGAGTTGACATAGATAAGGGGAGATTTCAAAAAGCAGATCTAAGATAAGCATCAAGGCAAGATCTAATGATTACAAAGGTAAGGGTGATATCAAACAAAAGCTAAGACCTGCAACGCGACAGAGGAAAAGTGAACGACCAAGAGTGGGATGAGTAAGACAACACTCTTGAACTGAATTAGGAGAGGAGGCTTTAAAATGCAGGTACGAGATAAGCATCAAGGTAAAGATCGAGGGATGATAAGGGTTGAGGTGATAATAGACAAACACACAATAAATGATGTATTTTAGACAAAACTTGCAAGGTGTCAAAGAAGGGGGGAGCAATCAATGATGAAGTAGGTGAGGCATTATCCTCGGACAGGGATGAAAAAGAGGAGGTTTCAAAGGGGTAGGTTCAAAGTAAGCAGGAAGGCAAGGGCATAGATATCACGAGGGTTTTAAAGGTAACAACAGGCAAGGATGTAGGGAAGGTGGTAAATGAGCATAAGAACAAAAGATATGAGTACCATAAATGATGGAGTTAAGACCGGACATGCAAATGGAATTAACACAAAACTCGTAAGACGACAAGAAGTGAGAAGAAATCAAGAGAGAGGTAAGTAACTCACAACTCTCAAACTGTGTGGAAAGAAAGGGGATGCCTTTAAAGGATAAGTTCAAGGTGAGCATTTAGGTAGAAGACCTCAATATCGCAAGGGTCACAGGCGACAACAGACAAGGGTATGAGAGAAAAGATGAAGGCATTGGAGAGTCAGTGGTATGAGTACAACAAAGAATGGAGTTGTGCCCAAGCTTACACGCAGTAAAGAAGAGGATATAGCCAAGGGTAAGATAAGTAAAACTCTGCTCTCAAATTGGGATAGGAGATTGGAGATTTTAGAGAATGGACATAGTGTGATCGCAAGGAAGGATAGAGTGATGAGAAGGGTAAAGGAAATAACAAACAAAACACAACTAATGATAGAGTTAAAAACTCGCACGTGACAAGAAGAGGATATGACCAATGGAAAAGTAGGTAAAGTACGACGCTCAAATTGAGATGGAAAAAGGGGAGATTTTCAAGGCTGGTATAAGATAAACATCAGGGTAAGATATAGCGGTGATAAGGATAAAGGTGATAATGATGAAAAGCATAGTCCATGGACAGAGTTAGGGCAAGACTCGCAAAGTGACGAAGTGGAGAAAACAATCAAGGATAAGATAAGTGAGGTTCCGACGGAAGAGTTGAAGTAAAAAAAATTCGTCACCAAGTGGAGTTACAAGGAGACAAAGAGATCACCAAGGATATGAAAGGTAAAATGACCGCTCCTGGATCATTAAGAGACAAGAGTGGTCAAGGGCATGTAGAATGAAATATCTTAAACAGGCCTTGGGATATAAAGGTAAGCATAAAAAAGATGAGGGTATGAAAGATTTCAAGGACATGAGCATATCGATACCAAGAGACAAGAAATTGCCGAAAGATAGCGACTTAACAACAGAAGAGGAAAGGGTCTCAAAAGACAGGAAGGTTATGGACATATAAAGTGAAATGTCTAAGTAGGCAGTAGAAACTTAGAGGCAAGTACTTGAAACAAGAGTATTAAAGGGATACAAGCATGTCAATACCAAAGGGCTAGAATTCACCAAATGGTAGCAATTTAATGACGAAAGAGGAAAGAATCCTAACGAGACAAGAAGGTTATGGTCAGGGGGCATCTATGAAGATGTCGCAAGAACAAGAGTGAGATCAGATCTAATAGATTGAGAGAAGTATAGACCATACTAAAAATAAAACACTTTTGGCAAGGGGGCATATAGGAGCACAACATAGAATTAGTCGAGGTGACTATTATTTTGAAACAACATCAAGGATGAGGTGAAGTAAAAATTAATAAGTCCTTAAAACGGTCAGTGCTACTCTAGAAGAGCGGTCCTACAGTCAGCAAGGCTTTGATACCACTTATGTCACACCCGGTTTTGGAAGGTAAACTGAATGTGAACCATGTACGTGCCAGGATCAGAAATTCACGTACACAGCGATTACATAAATGACTCATCATCGCACAATGCTTCGAATACCAATAAAGAATAAGTAATAATATTAAAGACTAGTGTCATTTACATAATATAAATCAAAGTACACAGAATCGAAACGTAGCCAACGTAAATTAACCCACCACAGGCAGCTGACTGGGGGAGGTCGCTAGCCTAATCCTCAAACTCGCCAAAGTCATGGAACTCCTGGAGATCCGCCTCTATGCCTTCTTCTTTGCTGAGCATAGATTGCACCAAAGGAAACCTGGTGTTTGGTGAAAGCAAGGGTGAGTACACATCAACATACTCAGCAAATGCCCCATTTGGCTGAGGTGGACTAGCTTTATGTGGGGTTAGGGTCAAAGCAGTTGCTTTTAGTTTGTCAGGTATTTACTATTAGTAGAAGCCAAGTTTTAGCAATAACCAACCCGTGAATCATATTCCTCATCGAGGAACATCATTATCATCATTGAACCAAAACCATAAACATAACCATTGTATCTTAGATCATATGTATCTCTAATCAAAGAGGATCCCAAGGCCGCTCATAACCGTGAGCACGGCTGATATATCAGTTTCTAACCCTCTACAGAGGTCGCACACTTTACCCATAAGCTATGATTCCCATTCTGCCCGGAGATCATGACTCTCCATTGATCACTACCAAGGTGACCTAGCAGGGTCTCAATATGTAGCCTTTACAAAGATTTCCCAGAGGTCATAGCTACCCGTTAGGTTTCTCCAGTTTGATAAACACAGTACATCTCCCCAAAGGAAGGGTGACTAACAAAACCAAATCAAAGAACCTCTGCAACTAGCCTCGGCAGAGCAAGTACTGTGCCCGAACCCCATTGACGGCCCTACGGCGAACTCGCCAGGGCGCACGATGGCGGGGGGAGCGGCTGCGCACGTAGCTGGGCAGGCACGCTAGGGCAAGCGCGCATGTGTGCGTTGGGCTGCACGGCTGCGCCGGCGAGGGCGGGCTGGGGCCCGGGGCACACGATGCTGCTGGGCGAGCGGCGCGGTTGGGCGCCAGTGCGTCTGCACGGCCGAGCAAGCACGGTTGGTGGTTTTTGTGAGAGAGGAGGCAACGAGCACGAGAGTGGGAGATCGTGGAAGCGGTTCCGTCTTCCATGCGCGGACGTGAGCAGGGGCAGGTTGGGCATGTGCGCGCGACGCGACAGGGGGAAGAGCGCGGCTAGGCAAGCGCGCTGGCGGTGGTGGCTGGGCAGGCTCACGCTAGGGTTGCGAGGGCGCGGCTGGGCTGCGCGGGCGCTGGGCCGCGGGAGCGCAAGGTGGGCCGGGGAGGGGGCAGCGGGAGGTTGCACGCGCGGTGGGCTGCTAGCGCGGTGGGCTGGAGTGGCCAGGTGGGCCGCGAGGAGCAGGCCGCAGAAGGCTTTTCTTTCATTTTCCTTATTAATTTTTTCCTATTTTCTTCTTTCTATTTGAATATAGCTCTAGCTTTTAAATTCAAAATCAAACATACTTCATGAGTTTAAATGGAGGCATGAAAACACAGAACATCATACAAAATTATATGCTCCAGCATGTGACACAACCACCAAAGCACCACTAGGGTTTTACTTTACTAGGCTTACACATAAGTATGAAACAAAAATAATTCTCTACTATTTTGGAAAAAGAGTAGAAAAGAAGGAAAGAAAGAGGGTAACACCCGAATTTGGTGGATATCAGAAAAGAAATTTTATACCCCCAAATTCAAGGTGTTACAACGCCTCTGCCTCTGGGCCCGGCCGGCCAGCCCGTCCTGACCCGCTGACGCCCTGGCCCCGCTTGTCAGCCGCGCTTGCGCTTGCGCGCCCACGCGCGCTCACGCGATCTAATCTCAGCCGTCGGTTTCTGATCCAACGGTTGAGGGAGCCTGATACCCCTTCGCGTGGTTGTTTTGCTTAAGAACCCCCCTGGTTTTAGGAAATCAACCCGCCGTCCTCTGTTTTAGCGCATAGGTCCCTGGTTTCTTTAGAATAGCCCCCTAGACTTTTAATTAATTACAAATTTAGCCCTAATTTCATATTTGAAACTTCAAAACTTGTTTATTTCATATCTTTTTCATATGAACTCCAAATTTAGTGGTTCAAATTGCAAAATGTTCACAAGATTATTCTCTGTTCAAATTAAAGAATATGTTGATTTATTTATTTAATGAAATAAATAAAAGGAGAATCCTAGGAGTAAAGTATATTCAATTTTATGAGATTAGTGTTATGCATCACATGGATTTATTCTTGGCTTAACCTTTAGGTCTTAATGACATAAATAGAATTAGGAATGTAATTATGGATAACACTTAAAGGATAATCGAATTCCTAAATAAGAGTAGTTCATCTTATAATTTAATCTCGACTTGTTTAATTACCTCTTAACCTTTTTTGAGCCATGTTCCAAACACTTAGAGAGTAATCAATCCTCCACTTAAGATTAGTCCATTTTATAACTTGATATCATTCCCCTACACTTAATACTATACCTTTTTGAGTTGTGTGCCAATGTTTGTACATGTTTGATGTGCTGTTCATTTATACTTTTCTAAATGTATTGAATGCATGTTCGCTTTACTTAGACAACAAGCAGTCCGAGGTTCCTGAGTGTGTTGTTGGAGACCTCCCTAAGCAACAACCTGGTGAAGGCAAGTGTCCTCAGACCTATCATGTCCTATTTTACTTTATAATTCACTGTCCCGCATTACATTATTGAAAACTTAAGGATTGACTAGTCTGTATTTACCTTACCCTTGTTTACCTTTTTGGGTTAATTATGGTTAGCTTATGCTATTGCTTTAACTTAATCAATGAACATGATGTGATCTTTTATGATACAATGATGTTATCCTGATGAGGTTCTTGTGATTACTTTAGGGGGCTCAGGCTGTTTCCTGAGTACCTCTCCGTAAGGACCTATTTGGGGAGTGACAACCCGGGATATCAGTGCAACCATGAGGGTGGAATGGGACGCCCTTAGCTAATTAATTAGAGGAACCAGAGGAGTAGTTGACTTTGCCGTAGGGCCGTCAATGGGGTACGGGCATAGTACTTGCTCTGCCGAGGCTGGTTGCAGAGGTTCTTTGATTTTGTTTTGTTAGTCACCCTTCCTCTGGGGAGATGTACTGTGTTTATCAAACTGGAGAAACCTAATGGGAAGCAATGACCTCTGGGAAATCTTTGTAAAGGCTACGTAGTGAGACCCTGCTAGGTCACTGTCACACCCGTTTCTAAAGGGCAGAACCGGATGCATAGCATATGTGTGCCAGGATCTATTTCCACACATATGTTGACGTCACAAGTGTAATATATCAAAAGAACAATGCATAAAAGCGTAAATAATGATTATATTAACATATTACACTTCAAACAGACATAATGTCTTAACCTTTATTCATCAAAGTACAGCGAAACATGGACATCCATCCACAAGAAGATGACCGAGGGTATCACCAGACTAGCATCCATGGAGTTCAGCGTCATATCTTCGTCTGCAAACTTCTGATCAAAATTTAAGCAAGGGTGAGCTCACTTATGGTCGGGGCTCAGCAAGTGGCGGAAAATCTAATGCAAGTTTAACAAGGTGAGGCTAAGGTTGAGCAGTAAGCATTTTAGTTGGTCAACATTTTATTAACACCTGTCTTACTAATAAGTGTGAATCCCAAGTATTCCCATTAAACAAAGGTATAAGAGTATATCAAACACACTTAAGTGAAACCACTTAAGCAAACCATTGGCAGATCATCGGATCTCGATTTATTTCCATCTTCAAGTTCAATTATCATGTGAGGAGTCTAGGCTGCTCATAATCGTGAGCACGACTGATATATCAGTTTTACACTCTGCAGAGGTGGCGCATCTTTACCCATGAGTCGCGATTCCCTTCTAGCCTGGGTTAGCTAGACCCGTATTCACTTCTGAGGTGAATGGCTAGGGTCTCACTACGAGGCTTCTCCCTAGAGTCCTCATTACGCAAATGCTGGAATTGGTCAAACTACATAAAGCACACCTAACGTAACCAACTTATAGTCCAGACTACAGGGTAAAGCTTTGGGAACTATAACCGTATCCAATCTGCCTGAGCTGAAACTATAAGCGCTTGCCAGATGCCCCCGTTCCGGTCGACCACGACCAGCACCCAACATAAGACTTCCCTAGTTATTTAGCCAAGACCAGAGCCATGATAGTTCTCATGGTAGCACTGTTTTCCCGGGTGGTCACACCATGTTCCAATTAATATGCAATAATCTTGTTTAACCCTTGGGTTAACAACAATAATGTAAACTTACCATTTGGAACATTAATATCATAAACAGGAGTGACTGCATAAAGTTAAGTTGTAGTAATAGCATAGCTACTTGATTAGATCATAATCCTAGGTTAAACAAGGAGAAAGGTTGAAAAGGTTAGGTGTATCTAAATAGGTAACCCATCAAATTATGCATATATATCCAAGAATAAACTTTATTAAATGTATTGTTTGGGATCAAACAGAGTAGCAGAGGGAGAAGTCCACTTGCCTTGCTTATTGAAAAACTTGAGATTCTTCCACGAATAGGAATAGATCTTGATTCTTAACTACTAGATCAACCACTGAATATCACACAAACAAACAAGAAGAACAAATACCACTCAATAACATACAACATTCACCATACGTAAAGCTAAAAGAAAGCCTAACAAAAAGAGCGTTCACTTATCAAAAACGTCGCAAGTAATGGTTATATTAAGAGGGTATTCTTTTCAAAAATATGTGATCTATACTTTATAAAACAAGACATGAGCTTAAAAGTGTCTTGATTAAAATATACAAATATTAGGTTCACCAATCTAATCTTTTATAAAACGTCATATGTGATATGTCTAAGATTAAGGGTTTATAGGATGATAAAACATGTTATAACAATATTAAACCTTCTTTAACCTTTTAGAGAAGATATATGTAATATCTAAGGTTAATGAGTTATGAAACACATTATTAAACATTAATTTATGAAGCATTACGAAACACTTATGCCAAATTAAGATATAAGTCTAAATAGATTTTATGTGAAAAGATCATTATTTATTAAACACCTACTTTATGACGAGTTAGGTTATGGGCTTTAAGTGGATTTTCATGCAAAAGATAATAAACAAATAACTATCTTTTATTATAAAGTACATGGCCTATATTCTTTATTAAGAAAGTTATAATCAAGGTCAATATATGAAGTAATATTTTAGTTATAAAAGAACTTAAACTCTTATTACTTTATTTTATCCTTTAGGAAAAGCTAAGTGATTCGTATATAATGTGGACTAAATTCTATAAAATCATTAATCATGCCATAAATCTAGTTAAGAACAAATTGACTATCGGTTTGGTTAATAAATTATGATAAAGGATAATTAATCTATTAATTATCTTTAATTCTATTGTAGGAACAAATAATCTAATTCATTAGAAAGAAATTATGTATCAACTATCGTTTTAGTTTATAAAAGAAATGACCCTTGTTATCTTTTAATTAAGAAATTATAAATACTCTATTAATTGGACATATGTTTATTTTCTATTTTTATTAAGAAACATATGTCTATATATTCCTTTAAGTTTTATTTAATACGGCTATACTTAAACATCTATAATGAACCTTGTTAAATCAAAAACATGTTATCTATTAAAAAGGTTATTTTAAAATTAGAAACAAATTGTCTACTTCTTTAGTAAGAAACCTATGTTTACCAACATAGCTATCGTTTTCTTTATTAGACAAGTATGAGCGTCTAATTAGGTTATTTTAACATTATTATAAATTCTATTCTTTCAGTTTTCTCCTTTCTTTTCTAAATAGAATTTATACGTATATTAAAAATTGTTTATTTATAATTCTTCTACCATTAATATTCTAAGAAGTACTTGTAAATTACTAAATGAGACTTTTAATAGCATATTCATGGTTATTATGACATAGATAAATATTTTACTAATTCTAAGTAATTAAGTGCCATACTTATGAATGCATTTATCATAAATAGTAAAATATATATTTTCATTTGACCGGAAATACGTGGCTCAATACCTATTTCAATTTCTTTTATCACTTATATCAATACTAACTGATTATCGCTCCACACACTAAAACAAAATTAATTATAAATATTTCTAGTATGAAAATTGCTAAGTTAGTGAATAATGACCATGTTCATTTTCAGAACTATAAAATCATAAGCATTTTAGAATATTGTCGCGGGGTTCGATTTTGGTTATACGTATACATCGGAATCTCTAAAATCACACACGAATCGCCAAGTCGCATAATATTACAACAATAATTCACAAATTCATAAATTAATTCAACACATGATTTAGACAATAAATTAACGGGTTAGGGTTGTCTTCAACCGTGGGTTCGCTCATGCGCAGGGACGAACGTCGACGAGGGGGAGTGGTTTGGCGGGTAGGGAACGGGCGCGAGGTCCGGCCAGGGTGCTGCATGGACAGCGAAGCTCTAGTGGGGAACGCGAATGGTGAGCACGAACTCCGGTGAGGCTCCACGGACTCCGGCGATGACGTTCGACGGCGAGCAACAGAGTGAGAGAGAGAGGCGAGCTTGGTTGTGGGAGGGAGAAGAGAGGAGCTTGGCGTTGGATTTTATAAAGGAGAGGCAAGAAGAGTAGAGGTCGGTTGGGGTCTTCAAGGCTGTCATCAATGGCGTCGGTTCATGGAGTAATGGGGGAGAAATGGCCGCAATAAACTCCATTAACGCAGAAAAGAAATAGTCGCGGCTGCTCAGCTTCTGCTCGCGTGCAGGACGGTCGGGTTGCGCGCGGGGTCGTGGTTCGGGAAGGGCGCAGTCCTGGCAGCTGGTCGGGCGCGTCGGGCTGGTGCTCGGCATCGGGTGCGCGTGACCTGCGCGCTGGCGGTTCTGGGCGTCGGGCCTTGGCGCTGTGTCGGTTGGTTCCTTGCGGAGTCGCGCGGTGCAGGGGCTTGGATGGCGCGGCTTCGGCGTCTATGGGCGCGCAGGGGCGTTGCTCGCGGGGCTGCCGGGGTCGGGTGGCCAGGGCATGCAGCGCGGCGGCTGCAGGCGCGCGGCTCGGCTGGCGGCCGAGAGGGAGAGCAGGAGAGAGAAGCGAGGAGAGAGAGAGCTGGTTAGGAGAGAGAGGAGTCGAGGGCGGCGATGTCCTGGGAGGATCAGGGTGCGCGGCTGGCTTAGGGTTAGGGCGCGCGCGGCTTACTTCCTTGCTGGGCCCTGGTGGGCCGACTAGGTTAGGTTAGTTAGTTTTTTTTCTTTTCTAATTTCAAAAACTGATTTTTAAATATCTCTAAAATTCATAATAACTAAACCAAAATTATTTATAAATGAAATATTTATTTTTGGACTAGTAATATTATATATATTAATTATTTACTAGGATTCTCATTTAAGAAGAAATGATATTCAATATCCAAAAATCACTTATGAGCAATCAAAAATCATTCCAAATGCAAACACTTAAAAGAAAATTTATTATCATAAATATCATTAATAAACTAACTGCATTATTTTTATTTAATGATTTTATAGTGTCACAAATCTACCCCTCTTAAAAAGAATCTCGTCCTCTAGATTAAGAAAAGCTAGCACGAAAACAAAGGAGATGCATGGTTATTTGTAGGTTCTTAGTTCACATTGAACTCTTCTAATATTAAGGAACTTCCTTACTTCTTTTCTCCACAATGTATACTAATCAAGCGACCTTCATCATCGTACTTATAAAATGGTGGGTCTTCTGAACTATTGCTTAGGTCATGCTTGGCAGCTTTCTTCTTTATTCGGTCTAGACGCTTCTTGGGGCATTCACGAATAAGATGTCCTTCATTTTTGAAGTAGTAGCAAGCACCTCTTGCTTTGAGTTCTTTGCGAGTCAACTTTGCTTGACCAACAGGGGGTGAGGGTTGACTAGGTGTCTGTATCTCATATAGCTGAGCCTGACTTGATTCTTCTGTTTGGGTATCCATGTGTTTCGCGGCTTTTGCTTGTGGTTGAGGTGGACTAATCATGTATCCAAACATTTTTCTATTCCTTTTGTTGTTCTTCATTTCAGTCATCGAATATCTCTGTGACTCATTTTTCTCGTTCATAGTTGTTAAGGTAGGAATTTTGTCGTAGGCGTCATTTACTTCATTTCCATTGGGGTTCATCATCTATTGAGAGGGTAAAAGAGTTAGTGAGACAGACTGCATAAGAGGCTTGTATGACATTAAATAAAGAGCTAACACAACATTTTGATTTCCAAGATAAGATTAGTCAAGGATGATTTTCCGATTCCGCCTAGCTTCATCATACTACAAGAGTGTACACTTGTTATAATCCTTAACAGAGATCTTTTGAACTTTATAGATTTCAGAGCATGATATCCAAATCATCTTTCTGATCCAATAGTATTTCTTTGAGGACAAATTGAGAGAAAGACTTGAGCAGGACTTTTAGGGCAACTAGAATAGAGCATCACATTGTTTGCATATAGCAGATGACACCACACTTTATTCTCTTTATAAAGAGGCAAAACACAATAGGTGCAAGAGATTTTCCAAATTTATTCATATATCACTTAGCACAATTACAAATCTTGAAAGGGGCAACACCTTGACATTTTTTTTCTTCCTGAGACATACTCCTTCTTCTAGCTAAACGATATATTATTCTTCCTTGTCAGATGTACCAATCTTTCGGGCTGGAGGTCGATTGGCTTCAACTACTATTCTTTCTCCAGATGGGATTTCCAAACATATGGTTCTCTCAGTATGTTGGATTACTGCCTTAGTTCTTTGTAACCAATTCTTTCCAAGAATCACATCCTTTCCCATTGATTCCATCACTATAAGATCAGCTAGAAAATCTATCCCATTGATTTTAACATTTACATTTGGACATATGTAGTTTACTAACATTTTTCCTTCGGGTGCACTGATGGTCTTCCTTGATCTCAAGGGACACTTAAAGATACCATACTTTGTTGCAAACTAGGCACTGATAAAAGAATGTGTCGTATGAGGATCATACAACACGGTGGTGATAGTTGTGTGAATGACTAGTGTTCCAAAAATTACTGCATTATCATATGGAATGGTTCCTGTCACTGCATAACTTATCCTTCCTATGGACTTTTTCTATTGTTTATTCTTTGTTGATGCATGAGTTTGAGGGTGTTGTCTTTTCTTTTGGACCTTATTGATCTCCACATCCTTCTTAGGATAACTATTAACAAGGTGGCCGGTATCACCACAGTCAAAGCAAGTACGACTTGATAAGTTACATGGTGGAGTTGTCTTTACGTTGTTGGTAGAAGTTTCTGTGCATTTATGTTCATATTCCATGTCTGAAGACTGAGATAGCTTCATCTCGGAGGTGATCTGTAGTGTAATGCCCAAAATTAGTATAAGAGAAAGATAATAGGATAAATAAATAAATATACTTCCATGCTAGAATTTTGAGGATTTCCTGATATAGTTTTCTTTGTGCATAATCAACTAAAGGAAATAAACTGGACAAATGACAAATAAATAAATACCTAAATATGCATTCCATGCTGGAGTTTATTTGTGTGTGCATATAATAATAAAAAAATTATAGAAACATATTAATATTCAAATTTGGAAGATAGACCTAATTTGGATATTCTAGAATTTGGAGAATGAGAAGAAATAATACTATACAATACAAGGAAAATATAGATTAAATAAATAAAACTCTTTGTATTGAGTTGGGTATTTCATCTTAGTAAGAATTAGGCAATAAAGTTTGAATTTGAATTTGAAAACCAAAATAAAGAGAAAGGAAAACAGGGAAGGAAAAGAAAAAGAAAGAAAATACAAAAGTCGTGCTTTGGGCCTAATTCACTGGAACCTGGCCCAGCTCCTTCTACCAACCAGCCCACCTACGCGCCTCACTCAGTCACCTACACGTGGGGCCACCTGGACACGAACGCGCCCACGCGCTTGGCACCTTTCCCGCTGGCACTGTCAGATGGGCCCCAGAAACCAGCCTGTTGGGGGCCTTCGGCTTCCGAAGGTCCTCAAAAACATGATTTAACAATGTTTCTGGAGTATAATACATGAACAGGTATCTTCGAGCTCAGATTGGAACTACAGTGTGAAGAAGCACAAAGAATACGAAGGTTGGCGCAGAGCCGAAGCTATGTGCAGGAGAGCTTTGGCATGATAGCAGAAAAGGAAACCGACTTAAAAAGGAAAAGGCTATTCAGACCTCGATGAGTCACTATAGAGCCATTAGCAAATGTAAAGGGCATGGGTGTAATTTTACATAGGCTGTGTCCCGTGCCTATAAATAGATGAGCAGTGCTCCCGTACTGTTCACGCTGACTTGGCATTTTGCTTTTGCGTCACGCTTGTACTTTTATCATTCTTTCAAGCCGAAGCACTTGAGAACAAGTCCCCAACATTGGCGCCCACCTCCGGTGAACTCTTTTCGACCACCTTTGGCAAGCATTGACCTTCGTCATGCCACCGAAGAAAGCATCAGCGATAGGGGCTGCCGCTCTGCAGCCGCTGGACCCGAACCAGGAGACCTTTTCTCTTCGAGAGGCCCGAAGCCAGAAGAGGAAGGCCACTAGTCCAACACCCCAGGAGGATGAGTTGGACCAAGAAATCAGGAATATGGAGATGCTTCATCAAGAAGTACAAAGGAAGAAGGAGAAGATGACTCGACTAGCCGACCTTCAGAGGCAGATTGATGAAGCTACTGAAGAAGTACGCCATCTTGCTCAAGATGAGCAAGAACGAAGGCCTCAACATAGGGGGCTTGATCAAGAAGGCTTCTTCAATGAGGATGAATGGTACGGGGATTTCCATCATGGAAATTTCGCTTTTGATGATGCTTCTCCTCTGTCAGCAGAACTGTAGGCTACACCTTGGCCCCCATCTTACAAGCCACCCCAGCTCCCCATGTATGACGGGCACTCAGATCCGAAGCAGTTTCTGATGAGCTACGAAGCAACCATATCTTCATATGGAGGCAATACTACAGTCATGGCAAAATCTTTCGTCATGGCAGTCAAGAATGTTGCGCAAACCTGGTACTCCTCTCTTCGGCCAGGAACAATTACATCATGGCAGAAGCTGAAGGACATGCTGATCACCAGTTTCCAAGGGTTTTAGACGAAGCCGGTTACCGCTCAAGCTTTGTTCCAGTGCACGCAAGATCACGAAGAATACCTTCAGGCGTATGTCCGAAGGTTCTTGCGTGTGAGGGCACAAGCACCAACAGTGCCCAATGAAATTGTCATTGAGGCCATGATCAAGGGGCTTCGGCCAGGACCTACGGCCCAATACTTCGCCAGGAAACCCCCTCAGACCTTGGAGAAATTGCTCCAAAAGATGGATGAATACATCCGCGCTGATAATGACTTTCGTCAAAGAAGGGAAAAAGCCTACAGGTTCTCCGAGATGACCAGGGGCTTCGGAGGGAGAATCCACCCAAGGCACGTCAGATCAATTCATTCCACCCAAAATGACGACAGAGGAAGTCAGCAACAGAGGCCGCAATATTCCTCGCAAGCTTCGGGGCAGCAACAAAACTATCCTCGGCCATCACCTCCAAGTGGCAGAGGCGCCAGGGGCTTCGGAGGAAGGTTTGGGGATCAGCCCAGAAAAATTTATTGCTTATTCTGCGGTGAGGACAAGGGCCATACTACAAGGATGTGCCATGTCACTATTCAGAAACAGAAGGAAATAGCAGAAGCTACAGCTCAGCAGAACCAGCCGAAGCAGGTCATGCATACTGCTTCGTATCACTCACCCTACATACCAGAGTATGTAGGTAACCATCCTGCAGCGTCTGTTGCTTCGGCTAGTCAGCCACAGGCATCCTGGCCACAACTTCCACCTCTGCCACCACTACAACCTGCATATTCACGCGGCCAACAGCTAGAAGGGAGTCAGCAGACCCATCAATAGAGAGACTTCAGGGAGGAGTCCGAAGCTCGCACAGTCAACAGTACTGTGCCAGAGTCGAAGCATATCTACTAAGAGATATCCTACCCCTGAACCAGTTTTTACATTCATTGTCGTTCTCTTTCTTACTAAGGAACAGTTGTTGAAAACTTAGTTTTCTTGTTGTTTTCAATTCCTTGTAACAGCTTCGTTTTTGCCATAGTGAAAATATATCTTCTCCACAGACTTACGGAGTCCAAAAAGTCGCCGAGGCACAAAAAGCCATTCCTAAGTTACAAGTGTCTTCGAAGCTACAAAAAGTCGTTCTACTGAACGCAGCGTCCGAAGCTACAAAAAGTCGTTCCTAAAGGAGTGCAGTGTAAGTTTTCTGCTCAAAAGTCATTCCAAAGGGAATGCAGAGCTTACAGCGAAAAGTCAACGCTGATTCCGCCGAAATATAAGGCAAAGCGCGAAAAGTCAACGCGAATACTGCCGAAATAGAAGGCGAAAAAGTTCAAAAGACGTTCCTAAGGGAATGCAGAACTTACAGCGAAAAGTCAACGCTGATACACCGAAAAATAAGCGGTGAAGACGAAAAATAAACGGCAAAGAGATTGTGTATCCTACAGCAGGGATGTGTGTGTATCTTCGGCACAAATATCATTCTACATAGCATAACATCATCACATCATTCGCATAACATAACATCATACATCATATTGCATCAATGGCACAAGAAGGGGATATAATGTTGACCTTCGGACAATGCTTCGAAAAAGTGAAATTGTGCCAAGGCACAAAATAAGTTTCGAAGAGATACAGCTTTGTTAGCTCTAAAGTGGAGGAAAAAGTTTATTGTTGACGAAGCATTAATGTTTCTGCGACGATTGGAGGATTTTTCACGAAGCATAAAAATTCTTCTTTACGAAGCATGAAAAGAAGGGAAGGTGTTTTTTCGTCGAAGGCTAAAAAACGGTATGTACAATAAAAGTTTCATGCATCGCAAAGAAATGAATTACAAAGCCATTTATACATTACATTAAAAACTCATGAGCACCAAATATTACAAGCATAGTCCAGCAAATGTTACATTGGTATTCTAGCAATGTTTTTACAATATCTATTATTCTTCCTTCAAAACTTCGTCCGCAGCTTCGATCAGTAATTGAGTAACGACTTCGTCCAAAATGCTTTCGGTCATATTAATGATTTCTGCTGGTCCCTTTGCCTCTGGCTCAATCAATGACTCGAAGGGCTCTGGGGGAGGAGATAATTCGGCTGCAGTAGAAAACGTAAACAAGATTAGAGGTCGCAAAAATAAAAAATAAAGTTGAAAGCTATTAAGCAGTACCTATCTGCTTTTCGAGTTCCGCAGCCTTTTCAGCTGCCTTCGTTGCTTCCCTTTCATCGTGAGTATCTTTTTCGCTGATTTTTATTATTTCGTGAGGCATCCCTCGACCGCCATTTTCCCAAATGTCAGTGAAGAATTTTCCACCAACTAAGCTTGCTTCGGCCGAGGGGTCCTTCGTATCATCAATAGATAAAGTAGCTTCGGCTTGGGCCAGAATTTTCACATGTTCGCAACCTGATTTCTCCAAGATAGCCGCAATTCCCCTTGCACCTGAGAAGGCACAGACGTCCCCACGGCCATTTAAAATCTCCTCAAAGGCTTCGGCCTCGCTGCTGATCCATTCAATTGGCCCCTCGGGATCGCCCCGTACGAAGTTGTCTTCACTTGAGTATGTGCCAACATTGGCGAAGCTGGTTTTTATTTTTTCCACACATTCTATGGATTTTTCATAACAACTTTCTTTCGAAGAGCGAAGTTCTACAACTGTTTTTTCCCAGTAATTTGTCCAGTAATCACTGACATCTCGTTCAGCTTGGGCAACAGCGCATTTTAACTTTGCTTCAGCCAGTTGTTTTTGAAGGTCCTCAATTTCGCATTTCTGGGCTTCAGCTTGGGCTTTGGAAGTAGCTTCGTCTTCTTTTATTTTGCTCACTAATGAATTTAATATTTTATCTTTCTCAAGACCTTCGTTCCTTAGTTCAATTACTTCGGAACGAAGGTTGTTCAAAGCTATAGTGCATCCTTCGTCTTCGGCATTTTTCTGCGCCCTAAGGGCGTTGCTAAGAATGAGGCCCTGCAAAAGGAGTGCGGTATTAAGTACAAGCAAATAAAAAGTTTTTTGTTTTTAAGTGCAAAAAACTCATTCTCACACCTTTAAACTATTATATGCTAAGCTGTCGGCCAATTCATTTTTTGATAGCGCCGAAAGCCCGACTTCTAGTGTCAGGAATCCGAAGCTTCTACTCATCTCCCGGCAGACAGAAATGTCCTTGTTGTGTGGGAGACAATATAAGAAATCTTCTTCTCCACTGCCGTTGAATACCAATGCCCCCTTTGAATATTTCAGTTTCTGGGCATAGTATTGAGCTTCTCGCTTTTCTTCTTTAGATAACCTTTTTCTCGAAGCATGTCATACAATATAATCAAGAACTTCAGAGGATGCTTCGGGAGTAGGAGTGGTTGTTTTTTCAGGCAGAATTTGTTCTGCAGCTTCTTTTTCCGTTTCCTTTTCCCCGGTTTCCAAGGATTTCTCCTTGGCGGGCTCTGAAGGCCCAGCTTTGGTCTCGATCTGGCTCTTTGCAGCTTCGGCTTCGGTTACTCATGTCTCAGACTACGTCTTTGGAGCTTCGGTAGTTTTTCTTGGAGTAGAGCTTGTCTTTATTGTCTCCAGCGCATCTAGTACATTGACCATTCTTTTCCTCTTAGGAATCGCTGTAAGACCTTTTTGTGCCTTTGGCACTGTCACTTCTGCCGAAGGGCTTGTAATTTCTGATATCTTTGTTCCTTCGACCCCTATAATATCGGCCTTCGGCTCAGCTAATTTGGTTGAGGGTGTTTTCAGCATTATAGCCGGCTCTTCAATCATCTGCGTAGGCGCAGGTTTTTTGGCTTTAGTAGCCGAAGAGGTCTCACCGCCAAATTCGGGCACTACGGCCGGTTCAATATATCGAGGCCGGTGAGTAAGAACCTTCACCTTTTTCCTCTTCGGCGCGGGCTCACTTGGAGTAGCTGAAGCAACGTATTTCCCGGAAGTTGCACTTTTTCTCTTCTTCCCCCGTGGCGGGTAGCGGTAATCAGGGTACATGAACCCAATAGCATCAAAAACTCTATTTAGCCTTTTCTTTTTCCAGCTCCCGAAGGCCGCAGATAACGCATTATCCTCCGCTTTGGAATATGGCCCAAGCAGATCATCACTTGTAGCTTTGATGCACTTCAGCCAGTCATCGTCTGGTTCGATAAATTGGTCTCCAAATCTGAAGGTATATTTCAGTCGAACCAAATCACCTTTGTAAGTGTTGCTGATGGTTTCTTTTGGCATCTCCTAGTTGTCTAGCAGTGGCCATATCCTGTAGGCCACATGCTCTTGGACTAAGTCTCTTGTCCCGATGAAAGAACAAACTATGCCAAAGGCCCTTCGACATTTTCAGCTGCTTCATCAATCTCTACCTTTGGTTTCCGAAGGCCGAAGCAGGACCAGATGGGGCGCATGATGATCTCTTTGATATCTTCTCTCGCCTTTAAATCATTTTTCACATAGAACCATTCTTTCATCCAGTCTCCAGGCCACCTCTTCCGAAAGGTTTGCACTGGGCAGCTTGAGCCTAAATGAGCAACGAAACTGTAGCAACCAAAATTATTGTGATACTGCTCCTTACCCCAGGGTTTCGTCTCATATAAAAGCTCGTGTATACTGCAGAAACTTTTTGCACTTGGTTCCAAACCTTGACTCCTCACAGCCCATACGAGGATTCCCATTCTTATGATGGCTTCGAGAGTAATCTGGTGAAGAAAAATCTGGTATATCTTTAAAACTTCAACCACAAAACTGCTTAGGGGGAATCGAAGCCCAGCCTTGAAGAAGCTTCGATAGATTACAACTTCATTCTCTTCAGGAGCAGGAGCAGTCCGGTCTCCGTTGTCAGCCCTCACGATGGATATATCTCGAAAATACCTTCCTTTCATGTTATCAAGATGACTTTGCCTGATAGTCGATTTTCCAAAGACTGTGTGACTTGGTCGCCATGGCCGATCTTCGGAGTCTTCGCCCCCACTTTCCACATCATAACTATCGCTGTCATTGGTATCTTCTGATAAGCCTTCCAGAATTTCTTTTGTAATCTTCTCTGTGTTGGTCTTTGCAATTGACTCGATGAATCCAGCGGTTTTTTCCTTAAGAAGCTTCTCCTCCTCGCTCAGCTTTGTTTCAGCAACAGCTTTCTTATCTTGAGACATCTTCGGAAATGGTGAAAATGTGCTCTTAAAGCCAAAGCTTAGAAAATCTAAAAACCAAGCAAGCGTTGGTAGGCAAGAGCTAAAAATTGAGCAAGCAGAGCAGATGGCTAAAAGTGTACCAAATGAGCTTGTGGTGTGCTCTTATTTATATGCTTAGTGCGTTGCAGGGTGGAGGGCCCCGCTTGTCATTGACTGGTGCTATTCTAGCAAAGGGAAGGTGTTTTTTCGGACCTTCGGCTTAGGGCCTTCGTCCATATCGCAATCTGAATTTATTATTCTAACAAATTAATATTGCGAGGGGCTACTGTTGGGGCCTTCGGCTTCCGAAGGTCCTCAAAAACATGATTTAACAATGTTTCTGGAGTATAATACATGAACAGGTACCTTTGAGCTCGGATCGGAACTACAGTGTGAAGAAGCACAAAGAATACGAAGGTTGGCGTAGAGCCGAAGCTATGTGCAGGAGAGCTTCGGCATGACAGCAGAAAAGGAAACCGACTTAAAAAGGAAAAGGCTATTCAGACCTCGATGAGTTACTATAGAGCCATTAGCAAATGTAAAGGGCATGTTTTAATTTTACATGGGTTGCGTCCCGTGCCTATAAATAGACGAACAGTGCACCCGTACTGTTCACGCTGAATTGGCATTTTGCTTTTGCGTCATGCTTGTACTTTTATCATTCTTTCAAGCCGATGCACTTGAGAACAAGTCCCCAACATAGCCCTTTCTTCCTCCCTGTAACAACCCAACACCGGGTTGCGCGCAAGCTTCGCAGCGGGCTCGCCGTAGGATCCGCGTCGCCCCAACCTCCTGGGCGCAGACTCGCCCGCTGAGCCGCTGCCTGTGGGCCCCCTTTGGTCAGCATCGTCCCTATCCTCAGGTCTGTTACCAGCTCACCACAGATTCCGCTAAGAAATCCCCGCGGCCTACTCCATTTTCTCACGCCGCGCATGCACCAGGGGCCCGGTGGCTAGCTTTTTGACGCGTGTCGCCGCCACGGACTCCTCGGCTCGAAAATCGCCCTCCCCTGGGTCGGTTGCAACAAACCCAGAATCCACGAGTAATGGAGATTGCCACCTTCCTCGCGGACACTACCTTCCTGGAGCATAAAACTCGCCGCAACCTCAAGCCCCGTGACCACCTCTCGTTCATCGAACTGAGGGGAGCACACGATCGTCGAGCGGGCACGTCGCCGAGAGAAACCGAGTGAACGGAGCCGAGGGAGAGGAAACACAGAGAGGGGCCTTCCAGCGCCACCGTGGTTTGGGTCCTCGGCAGGATCTCTGACCACGACGAGTGAAGCCGTTGCTCCTGGAGTCTCCACCGCACGCGTAGGAATCTTCGCTGGGCAAAGACCATCGCCGGGGAGCTGGTGATTTCTCGCCGTCGCTGTTCTCCACCGTCGTAGCTCCGCAGGCAACCGTGGTCGACCCCCTGCGAGACACAATCGACCGGTAAAGTTCTCCCTAATCGAATCGCCTCGCTTCCCTCAACATGTAGCACCGATTGGGGGTCGAAATGGTGTAGTAGAGCTGGATTGGGGCTTCTCCGGTGTGCCTCCGCCGGGTGGGTGGACGGCCGCCGTGGGAGCAGGGCTGTTCGGCGTTCAGCGGTCGAAGAATGACGATGGTGCAGGCGCCGTCCGATTTGGATTGATGGGGTGAGATTAGATCATGCCCTCTTTCGATCTGGACCATCAAGACTGAAGCAGACGGGTAGGATTAGGTAATAACATAACCCTTCGTGAAATCGAATCTGAGCCGTCGATGCGATCGCAAGCGGATTGGATGCCGCCATGCTGTGGGCCATAGATCCCGGATCGGGTGGCTAGGGTCGCGTACCGCTTCGGTCAGTACATAATCTAATCTGCGTCGCTCGTGCTGGATCGGACGGATCTCGTTTGACCATACCCCTTCGTCCAGACATATTAGCATAGGAGTCCTTACAATTCATTGAATCCAACCCGCAGTACTCGGGTGCTGTTCTCTGAGTCCAGGAAACCTTGCACAGAGGCCCCTGCTGTTTTTTGGATTCATGCGCCCAGCCCTGGGAATTAGAGAATCAGAGAAATGGATTTAAAAATAGATTTTTAATATGAAAATAATGGCTAGAATTTGTTTAATCCATAGAAAATTCATATGAGGTCCAAATTTATTGATTCCAATTCCTATAATTTTATAATAATGTTATTTATCATATAGTGTCTCTATTTTGACATGAAAGTCATATTAAAATTTATTTCTTAATTAATCGGATGCCAAGCACATGAAACCTTAGGAAATTCGTATCTCCTCTGTTTTAAATCTGATTTGACTCGTTCCAGTTGTGTTAGCTTTGTATAAGTATCTACTATACAATAGCAACATTTATTATATGATATCCCATACTTTTATAATTGGGTTAATCTAAGCCTATTACATTAACTTATTTAATATTAATATAGTATTTTAATTTTATGGTTATAATTTAACTAGATAATCTTTAATAAAATAATGACTTGGATTAAAGTTGAGATAATTATTTATAAAATAATTTCTCGTATGGTCTATACTAACGAATTTATAATAAAAGTTTAATATTTAAATTACGTAGATCCTCTATAAAATCATAACTCCTTAACTGTCACTCCGATCTTAGTAGTTTCTGATCCCGTTATCCCGTAGCTATGCGTAGATCATTATCATTCAGTTTGTTCTTGTGCTTGATGTGATGTTAATTTTTGTCTATATCCTGTTTGTTTGTATTGCTACGACTAGCAGCGAGGTTATGAGTTACTTGAAGAGCAAGTTGGTACCTGGAATCTCAAGTGCCAGACAAGTTGCGCCCTTGATTCACTTTTGTTACCCAATAATGTTCTTTAATATCATTTATTCATGCATAGGTGTATTTAGATGGGACCTAATAGGTCACCCTAGATTGTTTATCCCATTACCTTGTTTACCCCTGAATCACTTGGGTAGTTTGCTATTGCTTTACATGGTTTTGGGATAATCATTTATTATATCTATGTTCCAATTCTTTTGTTATTCTATTTATGTTCATGTTAAGATCATTAATGTTAATTGGAACATAGAGCTTAACTTGAGAAACACGTGCCACCACAAGGGAGGAATGGGACCCCTTGGCTAACTAATTAGGAAAGCTAGTGGAAGACTACCTTACCCGAAAGGGGCAAGGGCAGTAGGGGAGTTGCATAAAAGGAGGTTCTCGGGTTGATTTGCTGCGATGGCGGTCAGACGGGGGATTCTTGCAAGTGCTCTTCCCATAAACTGTTGCGGGTTTTCGGAAGCTAGTGGAACTTTGTAAAGGCCTTGTAGTGGATCCCAAGCCATTCACCTCGATAGTGTCTAAGGGTCTAGCTAGCCCTGGCGACATGGGAACCACGACTTGTGGGTAAAGGGTACAACCTCTGCAGAGTGTAAAACTGGTATACTAGCCGAGCTCACGGTCAAGAGCAGCTCAGGACTCTCTGATGATTAAATTATGGAACCTAAACTCAATTTGTCATTTGCATTTGCATGGGATTTGTTATTAATTTTGTTCTATTATTTTATTATGGTTTGGTATTCACTTACACTTAGTAACTGCTAATAAAATTTTGACCAACTACTTAAAAGCAATGCTCAGCTTTAACCCCTGTCATTGATTAGCCTTACACATCACATGAACTCCCACCTTTGTGAGTTCATGTCCACTGGTTCCCCACAACTTGTTGAGCTATGATCATGTGTGAGCTCACCCTTGCTGTCTCACACCCCCCACAGGAGAAGAACAGGTGGTTCAAGAGGAGCCGCTTATCGAGCAGTTTGATTCGATCTAGGTGGTGTCTCCCAGTCGACTTTCTGGCGCCAAGGATGGATTTTAGATCCTGTTATATGTATCTTTTATTTTGTAAGACTTCCGCTATGTAATAAATACTCTAATTATACTGTGACATTTATCTCTATAAACTCTGTTATTATATATGTTGTCTTCTTTGGCGCATGTATGAGATGCACCCGGCTTTGTCCACTAAAATTGGGTGTTACAGAAGTGGTATCAGAGGAAATGTTGACTGTAGGACGAAACCTAGATAGAAATGGATAACCCTTACGTACATACCTTACTCTGATTCATTCTATAATTACCTTATCTTGATCCTGTCTCACCTTTTGCTGTCATACTCTGATTACTCTTATCTTTTCAACTCTAAGACAAGATGGATTTCACACCTTTGAATCCTACATTTATGAACTTTTTAAGAGATAGGAGACCTAATATAAAACTAAAACTATTTACTCTATTAAAAAAATGTTGGTTGATTGTTCTGATGATAAAGGCTTGATTTGCTTCTTTGATTGATTGAAACATTATAGTTGGGCATCTTAGCATGTACTACCATAAGGTAATGAATTAACTTTAGTAGGTGACACATTAATCTACTTAGCTAATAAATCCCCCGCAGTAACATTCCTCATAATTACTCGCCTTGTCAAGAATTCTTCCTTTCTTACCCTATGTTTCTAACCCAAATGGGCTACCCCTATAGTGTTAGAAGGGAGCAGTATAGACTTGATCCTTGGTATGTCATGGTTAAGAGAGGCAAAGGCAGTGTATACACTGTGCTAAGGGAACCGTGGAACTCACCAGTTCCAAAGAAGAAAGATTTGAAGTTGAAATTGCAGTAACTACCACCACCAGACTAGCGGCATTCTTAGTAGATGGGAAGTTTGTTGGTATCAACATCCGTGTGGTTAGAGATTTTTAAGATGTCTTCCCAGAAGAGTCACCAGGGATGCCACCAGATACGGAAGTTGAGTTTGTCATTGATCTTTTACCTGGAACTGCCCCCTATTTCTAAACGACCATACAGGATGGCTGTAGAAGAACTAAAGGAGCTTAAGAAGCAGTTAACTGAGTTACAGGAAGCAGGGTACATTCGTCCGAGTTCCTCACCTTGCGGGAGCACCAGTTCTATTTGTATAGAAGAAAGATGGATCACAAGGGATGTGCGTGGATTATAGGTCCCTTAACGATGTCACTGTGAGGAACAAGTGTCCATTACCCCACATTGAGGATTTATTTAATCGAATGAGAGGTGCAAGGGTATTCTCGAAGATTGAACTCCGACTGGGGTATCACCAAATGAAGATTAGGCCATCGAATATTCCCAAGACGGATTTCTCGACCCGATATGGTTTATATGAGTTCATCGTTATGTCATTTAGACTAACCAATACACCAGCCTATTTTATGGATCTGAAGAATAAGGTGTTCATGATCTGGACAGATTCGTCGTGGTTTTCATCGACGATATTTTTATTTATTCCAAGAGTGATAGTGATCATGAGGAACATCTGAGATTGGTGCTATAGAAGCTACGAGATAATCAACTCTACGTCAAGTATAGCAAATGCGAGTTTTGGATTGGCAAGGTGCCATTCCTTGGACATATCATTTCTAATGGAGGGATATCAGTGGATCCTGCTAAAGTCAAGGAGATAGTGGCTTGGAGAGTACCCACTATAGTTATGGAGATTCGGAGTTTCTTGGCACTTGCTGGCTATTATCGGAGATTTATTGAAGGATTTTCTAAAATCGCTAAGCCTATGACTTCGCTTCTGGAGAAGGGCAGAGAATTTAAGTGGGACGAGAAATGCCAAGAAAGCTTTGATCAATTAAAGAAGAGATTGTTGTTACCACCGGTGTTGGTTATGCCAGATCTACAGAAGGGATTTGATATTTATTGTGATGCATGTGGCCAAGGCTTGGGATGTGTGCTCATGCAAGAAGGACATGTGATTGCCTACACGTCTCGTCAGTTGCGGAAACATGAGTTGAACTACCCCACTCATGACTTAGAACTGGCAGCCGTTGTGCATGCACTTCGATTTGGAGACATTATATTATGGAACCAAGTGTCAAGTATACACGGATCATAAGAGTTGGAAGTACATATTCACACAACAGGATCTCAACCTTAAGCAACGTCGTTGGTTGGAGCTTATTAAGGATTATGATTTGGAGATTCACTATCACCCGGGCAAGGCAAATTTGGTTGCAGATGCCTTGAGTCGAAAGGAGCATGTTCATTCAGCTGTTGTTGCCCAGCTACCCGATGAGATTGTTGAGGATTTCAGGAGACTTAACCTTGGGATAGTTGCTCACATTGAAGGAGTTATTATTGATGTGGAACCTACTTTGGAGCAAGAAATCCGCAAAGGACAGATTGGTGATGCTAAAATACAAGAGATTAGGGATCTGATTACTAAAGGTCGAGGTCCAAAATTCACGGAGGATGAGAAAAGGCACTGTGTGGTTCGAGGACAGGATATGTATTCCTGATATTGAAAGCCTTCGTGAGACTATTTTAAAGGAGGCTCATGACTCGGATTATTCTAATCATCCTAGGAGTACCAAGATGTATCAGGAATTGAAGCGGAAGTATTGGTGGTATGGATTGAAGAGAGATGTGGCTGCACATGTGGCTATGAGCGAGGTGTGTCAAAAAGTTAAAGTCGAACACCAAAGACCAGCTGGACTATTATACCCATTAAAGATACCCGACTGGTAGTGGAAAGAGATTGGTATGGACTTCATTACTAGATTGCCTCGCACCCCAAAAGGATATGATGCTATATGGGTGATTGTGGATAGAATGATCAAAGTGGCTCATTTCATTCCGGTCAAGACTAATTATAAGCGATCTTAATTGGCAGAGTTATATATGGCTCGGATTGTGTCTCGACACGGTGTGCCAAAGAAGATCGTTTCGGATAGAGGATCATAGTTTACCTCCAGATTTTGGAAAAGTTTTCTTGAGAATATGGATGCGAAGTTGAATTTTAGTTCGGCCTACCTCAGACTGATGGACAAACTGAAAGGACTAATCAAATATTGGAAGACATGTTGAGAGCTTATGCCCTTCAGCATGGTAGTAGTAGGGACAAGAGTCTACCTTATGCTGAGTTCTCATATAATAATAGTTACCAGGCCAGTCTGAAGATGTTACCGTTCGAGACTCTGTATGATAGGAAATGCAGGACACCTCTATTTTTGGACCAGACTAGAGGAAGACAGTTCTTTGGACCTTAACTTATTCAAGAGGCAGAAGAACAAGTCTGTATAATCAAGGAGAACTTGAGGGTAGCTCAGATCAGGCAAACGAGCTATGCTGATAATAGAAGGAGACCATTGAAATTTGAGGAATGTGATCATGTGTACCTCAAGGTGTCACCACTTCGTGGAATGAGGAGATTTAAAGTCAAGGGCACATTGTCCCTTCGCTTTATTGGACCATTCAGAGTTTTTAGGCGAGTTAGAGAGATGGCCTATCAACTCGAGCTACCTGATAAACTATCTGATGTGCATAATATGTTCCACGTATCTCAACTGAAGAAGTGTCTCTGTGTCACTGAGGAACAGTTACCAATGGAAGAGCTTAGTGTTTAGGGTGATTTGACCTACACGGAGTACCCTATCAAGATTCTTGACACTTTGGCTTGAGTTACAAGAAATAAGGTTATAAAGAGGTGCAAAGTACAATGGAGCCATCATGGGGAGGATGAAGCTACTTGGGAGAGAAAAAAAGAGCCCCACATAGATTTTCCCATCGTTTCCCTCGTCCTTCCTAAATCTCGGGGACGAGATTTTTGTTAAGGGGGGTAGGATTTGTAATGCCCAAAATTAGTATAAGAGAAAGATAATATAATAAATAAATAAATATACTTCCATGCTAGAATTTTGAGGATTTCCTGATATAGTTTTCTTTGTGCATAATCAACTAAAGGAAATAAAGTGGACAAATGACAAATAAATAAATACCTGAATATGCATTCCATGCTAGAGTTTATTTGTGTGTGCATATAATAATAAAAAAAATATAGAAACACAATAATATTCAAATTTGGAAGATAGACCTAATTTGGATATTCTAGAATTTGGAGAATGAGAAGAAATAATACTATACAATACAAGGAAAATATAGATTAAATAAATAAAACTCTTTGTATTGAGTTGGGTATTTCATCTTAGTAAGAATTAAGCAATAAAGTTTGAATTTGAATTTGAAAACCAAAATAAAGAGAAAGGAAAATAGGGAAGGAAAAGAAAAAGAAAGAAAATACAAAAGTCGTGCTTTGGGCCTCATTCACTGGAACCTGGCCCAGCTCCTTCTATCAACCAGCCCACCTGCGCGCCTCACTCAGTCACCTACACGTGGGGCCACCTGGACAGGAACATGCCCACGCACTTGGCACCTTTCCCGCTGGCACTGTCAGATGGGCCCCAGAAACCAGCCCTTTCTTCCTCCCTGTAACAACCCAACACCGGGTTGCGTGCAAGCTTTGCAGCGGGCTCGCCGTAGGATCTGCGTCGCCCCAACCTCCTGGGCGTGGACTCGCACGCTGAGCCACTGCCTGTAGCCCCCCTTTGGTCAGCATCGTCCCTATCCTCAGGTCTGTTATCAGCTCGCCGTAGATTCCGCTAAGAAATCCCCACGACCCACTCCATTTTCTCACGTCGCACGCGCGCCAGGGGCCTGGTGGCCAGCTTTTTGACGCGCGCCGCCGCCACGGACTCCTTAGCTCAGAAATCGCCCTCCCCTGGGTCAGTTGCAACAAACCCAGAATCCGCGCGTAATGGAGATTGCCGCCTTCCTCGCGGACACTACCTTCCTGGAGCATAAAACTCGTCGCAACCTCAAGCCCCGTGACCACCTCTTGTTCATCGAACTGAGGGGAGCACCCGATCGTCGAGCGGGCACGTCGCCGAGAGAAACCGAGTGAATGGAGCCGAGGGAGAGGAAACACAGAGAGGGGCCTTCCAGCGCCACCGTGGTTTGGGTCCTCGGCGGGATCTCCGACCACGGCGAGTGAAGCCGTTGCTCCTGGAGTCTCCACCGCACGCGTAGGAACCTTCACTGGGCAAAGACCATCGCCGGGGAGCTGGTGATTTCTCGCCGTCACTGTTCTCCACCGCCGTAGCTCCGCAGGCAACCATGGTCGACCCCCTGCGCGACACAATCGACCGGTAAAGTTCTCCCCAATCGAATCGCCTCGCTTCCCTCAACATGTAGCACCGATTGGGGGTCGAAATGGTGTAGTAGAGCGGGATTGGGGCTTCTCCGGTGTGCCTCCGCCGGGCAGGTGGACGGCCGCCACGGGAGCAGGGCTCTTCGGCGTTCAGCGGTCGAAGAATGACGATGGTGCAGGCGCCGTCCGATTTGGATTGATGGGGTGAGATTAGATCGTGCCCTCTTTCGATCTGGACCATCAAGACTGAAGCGGACGGGTAGGATTAGGTAATAACATAACCCTTCGCGAAATCGAATCCGAGCCATCGATGCGATCGCAAGTGGATCGGATGCCACCGTGCTGTGGGCCGTAGATCCCGGATCGTGTGGCTAGGGTCACGTACCGCTTCGGTCAGTACATAATCTAATCTGCGCCACTCGTGCTGGATCGGACGGATCTCGTTTGACCATACCCCTTCGTCCAGACACATTAGCATAGGAGTCCTTACAATTCATTGAATCCAACCCGCAGTACTCGGGTGTTGTTCTCTGAGTCTAGGAAACCTTGCATAGAGGCCCCTGCTATTTTCTGGATTCATGCGCCCAGCCCTGGGAATTAGAGAATCAGAGAAATGGATTTAAAAATAGATTTTTAATATGAAAATAATGGCTATAATTTGTTTAATCCATAGAAAATTCATATGAGGTCCAAATTTTTTCATTCCAATTCCTGTAATTTTATAATAATGTTGTTTATCATATAGTGTCTCTATTTTCACATGAAAGTCATATTAAAATTTATTTCTTAATTAATCGGATGCCAAGCACATGAAACCTTAGGAAATTCATATCTCCTCCGTTTTAAATCCGATTTGACTCGTTCCAGTTGCGTTAGCTTTGTATAAGTATCTACTACACAATAGCAACATTTATTATATGATATCCCATACTTTTATAATTGGGTTAATCTAAGCCTATTACATTAACCTATTTAATATTAATATAGTATTTTAATTTTATGGTTATAATTTAACTAGATAATCTTTAATAAAATAATGACTTAGATTAAAGTTGAGATAATTATTTATAGAATATTTTCTCGTATGGTCTATATGTCACACCCGGTTCTGAAGGTAAACCGAATGCGAACCATGTACGTGCCAGGATCAGCAATACACGTACACAACAGTTACATAACATGGACATCATCACACAGTGCTCAAATAGTATTAAAAAGGGAAATAATAGTCGATTACATCATATGTCTGAGACATCCACATAGTCTTTACAATAATCAAAGTGCGGAAAAGAAACGTAGATAAATGCAGCCTTCACAGGCAGCCGACAGGGGGTTGCCGCTAACCCACACCTAGAACTCGTCGTAGTCTTGGAACTCCTGGAAGTCAAGCAGTAGCTTTTAGTTGGTCAGGTTATTATTACTAGTAGAGAAAGCCAAGTTTTAGAATTAGCCCACGTTATTAACCCAATTGTACTCTTTCCAAACGGAAAGAATACCACTTACCTTTACCATAGTCAATACCAGAAACCATCGATCTCAATGCCACCTGCGAATCCGAACATCTCTGATCAAGTACCACTAATCACTGGAGCTCCCTTGGCCGCTCATAACCGCGAGCACGGCTGATATATCAGTTTTTCATACACTCTGCAGAGGTTGTGCACTTTACCCACAAGCCGTGATTCCCTTTCTGCCCGGAGAGAGCTACTCCCCATTGACCACTACCTAGGTGGTCCAGCAGGGCATCACTACGTAGCCTTTACAAAGATTCTCCGAGGCTGTAGCCGCCCGTTAGGTTTCCTAAATGTACCGCACTCCTCCCCAAGGGACAAATCAACCTTGGCAGAGCGAGCCGCATACACCGAGCCCCATTGACGGCACGACGGCGAAGCGAACTACACCCCGGTTCCTCTAATTATTCAGCTAAGGGCGTCCCACTCGACCCTCATGGTTGCACTGTTTTCCCGGGCGGTCATCCAACGAACAGGTCCTTACGGAGAGGCACTCGAGAAACCGCTCGAGCCCCCTTGAAGGTCACAAGTATAACATCATAATAAAAGAGGGGAAAACAACGTATCATTGATAATTCTCATCATGTTCATTAATTAGAGTTGAGCAATAGCATAAGACTAAGTAATAATAATCCGACCCAAATAGGTAAACAAGGACATAGACAACAAAAGCTAGTCAATCCTTAGGTATAAATATGTAATGCGGGAGGTGAATTAAAGAATGTATAGGATATAGATAGGTCAAGGGACACTTGCCTCCACCAACCGACTGCTGCTCATGGGCTTCTCTTGCGAGTTCTTCGGGTTCCTCGACCAAATCGTTCTCTATGCGAGTGAAAACATGCATACATCTATCCATTCAAATTAGGAAACAAACAGTACATCACACAAGAGAACAAGAAGATTAAACATGCATAGAATATGACATACGATATTGCATTGGCCATGGTTAGAGAGGGACGGGGGAAGGTCTCGCAGGGGTTAAAGCTATACTCGAAGCGAGTTACGGAAAGATGCATAACTAAGCGCTACGTGACTTAATCCCATCGACTTACACTAACAGGTATTAGCCACATGCACTAATATAATTATAACTATTTTCAATTGATCGACATTAAACGGGATCCAAGATTAGCTACATGAAATAATTAACGTAACCAATTTCTAAATTGAGTTCTGATTATTGATATGAACAACGTGATTAGCGCGCATAGAATACACAGGGGGGTAGACGGGCACGTCTAGGGGTAGATGAGCGCGCCGAGGGCACGGTGAGCCATGCCAAAGCACCACGCGCACCACGCGAGTACACGAGCGCAAGCCGCGCTGACGCATCGCGAACGGGTCACGCACACGCCGGGGTCGAACGCGCGGGCCGCACGCTGGCCGAGCTCGAGGCCGCGCACCACAGGCACGCCGGACCGAGCTCAAGGCCACACCGGGGCACGCAAGGCGAGCGCGCGCGTGCACGCCGGGCGCTATGGGCAGGGGCGAACGCGCCACACCGCGCCACGGCGGCCGCTGCGCCGGGAGGGCCGAACGGGGTGGGGAGCTGCGCCGCGGGCGAGGCCGCGCGGGCACACCGCACCGAGGCCGCACGCCACGGCCGCGACGAGGACGGGCGCGAGGGTGGCCAAGCCGGGGTTGGGCTGCGCGTAGCGGCGGGCGAGGTCGGGTCGGGGAGGGGGGATGCCGGGGCTGGGCGCTATGGGCAGGGGCAGGAGTGGGGTCGAGGCGAGGTGGGGCGCCGGGGTCGCGGGCCGCGCCGGGTGGGTGGGCGCGAGCGCCATGGCCGGCGAGCCGGGCCACGCCGAGGTCGGGACGGGGCTGATGCCGGGCGAGCGTGCCACCGCGCCGAGGGCGCCGGGGCCAGGACCGCGCGCCGCGCCACGAGGAGGGAGGGAGCCGGGGCGGGGTGGGGCGCCACGGCCGCGCCATGGCCGGCCGCGCCGAGCCGGACGGGGCCACGCGCGCCGGAGCCGCCGCGCCAGGGAGGGAAGGAGGGGAGGGGCGAGGCGAAGAAGAGGGAGGGGGGTTACCGCGAGGGGCGAGGCCGGCATCAAGGGGGGGCGGTTCCGGTCGGCAGCGGGGTGGGGAGGGAGAGGGAAACGAGCTGCACGGGGAAGAAGACGTGCGCGAGGGGGTGGAGAGGAGAGAGAAAGGGGGAGGCGGTTTTGGGGAAGGGGGCGGCTGGCAGGCGGACCCCACCGAGGGGGGGGGGGTGGCGGCGGCGGCGACGGTTGCGCCCACGCCGCAGCGCGCGCGCAGGACGCGGGGGGCGCTTGGGCCGCGCGAGCGCGCCGGTTCGGCCCAAAGCGGGGGGGAGTGGGGAATTCCTTTTTGTTTATTTTCCCTAATTTCCCACCTTAATCTATTATCAAATGCATGCTTTCACACATCCACTCGACAAACAAAATCAGTGCATGGACCGGCATGGTGCAGCAAACAAAATAAAGTATTTTAGGGTTTTGCTTTACACGAGATCCCAAGCCGAGTCATGCTAAAACTTTGGAAAAGGTCAAGGTTTAGCGGGGGGGGAAAGGAAAAGGAAAGGGTAACGCCCGAATTTGGCGAATAAAGAAAAGAAAAAAATTCAACTCCAAAATTCGGGGCGTTACAAACCTATCCCCCTTAAAAGAATCTCGCCCTCGAGATTCAGGGTTGGCTAGCAAAGAGCTCAGGGTATTGAGCCATCAGATCATCTTCACGCTCCCAGGTTGCTTCTTCCTCAGAGTGATGACTTCATCTTTCTTTGCACATTCTGATGGTTTTCCTTCGGGTGAATCTGTCTGGAGTCTCAAGGATTTGTGATGGCTTCTCAACGTAGGTCAAGTCCTCCTGGACTTCAAGACCTTCCACTGGCAACTGCTCTTCTGGCACACGCAAACACTTCTTCAACTGAGACACATGAAAGACATCATGCACTACGGACAAGCCTTCTGGCAAACTGAGCTGATAGGCCACTTCTCCACGCCTTGCGAGGATTTTATACGGACCGATGTAGCAGGGTGCTAGCTTGCCTTTGACTCCGAATCTTCTGACTCCTCTGATCGGTGACACTTTCAGATAGACAAAATCTCCAACCTCGAAACTCAGCTCTCTTCTTCTTGTGTCTGCATAGCTTCGCTGCCTTGATTGCGCTATCTTCAGGTTCTCTCGAACCTTCTTGATGTTCTCTTTGGCTTCAAGCAGAATGTCTGGCCCAAACACTTGCTTTTCTCCGGGCTAATCCCATTGCAACGAAGTTCTACATCTCCTTCCATAAAGCGCTTGAAATGGTGACATCTTCAAGCTGGCCTGGTAACTGTTGTTATAGGAGAACTCTGCATAAGGCAATTTCTTATCCCATCCGGACTGATCTTGCAACGCACATGCTCTCAACATGTCTTCAAGGATTTGATTGGTTCTTTCGGTCTGACCATCTGTCCGCGGATGGTAGGCTGAACTGAAATTCAGATGTGTGCCCAAGGCTTCATGCAACTGTTGCCAAAAATGAGAGGTGAACTGCGTTCCTCTGTCTGACACTATCTTCTTTGGCACACCATGAAGACAAACGATCCGAGACATGTACAACTCTGCCAATACTGCACTGCTATAGTTGGTCTTGATAGGTATGAAGTGGGCTGACTTGGTCAAGCGGTCCACTACTACCCAAATGGAATCGTAGCCGGCTCGAGTGCGAGGCAATCCGACTATGAAATCCATACCGATTTCGTCCCATTTCCACTGAGGAATTTGCAACGGTTGCAACAATCCAGCTGGTCTCTGGTGCTCTGCCTTGATCCGCCGACAACTATCACACATAGCCACATGCTCTGCGATTTCCCTATTCATTCCGTACCACCAAAATTTCTTCTTCAGATCCTGATACATCTTCTAACTTCCAGGGTGAATCGAATAAGCTGTCTCATGAGCTTCCTTGAGGATCAACTCCCGAATAGACTGGACATTGGGAACACACAAGCAGTCTTTGAACCATATCACACCTTCTGCATCTTCTCGAAAATCTTTGCCTCTGTCGTCTAGAATCAGTCGTCAGATCTCACTGATCTTCTCATCATTCTTCTGTGCTTCTTTGATTTCCCACTCCAAGGTAGGTTCCAACTTAATTGTGACTCCTCGCGTGTTGTTCAGAAACCCAAGACTCAACCTGTCAAACTCTTTGGCCAACTCATAAGGCATCGGACGAGCGACCATCAGATTGACTTGACTCTTCCTGCTCAAAGCATCTGCCACTACGTTCGCTTTGCCTGGATGGTAATGGATCTCCAACTCATAGTCTTTGATCAGCTCTAGCCATCTTCTTTGCCTCATATTCAGCTCTGACTGAGTGAATATGTACTTCAGACTCTTGTGGTCTGTGTAAACATCACATTTCTGTCCATACAGATAGTGCCTCCATGTCTTCAATGCGTGAACCACTGCTGCCAACTCTAGGTCATGGATTGGATAATTCTGCTCATGAACCTTCAGCTATCGGGACGAGTAAGCCACAACTCTTCCCTCTTGCATCAATACGCATCCCAAACCAGTGTAACAAGCATCACAATACACCGAGAAAGGCTTGTGCACATCAGGCAAGACTAAGACAGGCGCGGTAGTCAACTTCTCTTTCAGCGCTTCAAAGGCCTCTTGACATTTCTGGGTCCACTTGAACTCAACTTTGTTGCCTAGCAAAGCTGTCATTGGTTTCGCAATCTTCGAAAACCCTTCAATGAATCGCCGATAATATCCGGTCATTCCAATGAAACTCTTGATTCCTCGGGCATCTGTTGGCGCTTTCCAGTTCAGAATGTCTGCCACTTTCTTCGGATCCACAGCCAATCCTTCTTTGTTGATTATATGACCCAAAAACAGGACTTCACTGATCCAGAACTCACACTTGCTCAACTTTGCATACAGCTGGTGCTCTCGCAATCTCTGCAATACCATCCTCAAATGACTTGTATGCTCTTCTTCGCTTTGAGAATATATCAGAATGTCATCAATAAATACCACCACAAACTTGTTAAGATAGTCCATAAATACACTGTTCATCAGATTCATGAAGAAGGCTGGTGCATTTGTTAGACCGAAAGACATCACTGTGAACTCATACAACCCATACTTGGTAATGAATGCCGTCTTCAGAATGTCTGAAGGTCGAATCCTGAGCTGATGATAACCTGACCTCAGATCTATCTTGGAGAACACGCTGGCTCCTCTCAACTGGTCGAACAGATCTTCTATTCTAGGCAAGGGGTACTTGTTCTTGATGGTGACCTCATTCAGAGCTCGATAGTCGATACACATCCTTTTGGTGACATCTTTCTTCTCCACAAATAGGACAGGGGCGGCCTAAGGCTAGGTGCTTGGCCGGATGTAACCTTTCTCTGACTACTCATCGATCTGCTTCTTAAGTTCGACCAACTCTGGTCCAGATATTCTGTAAGCTCTCTTGAAGATGGGGGCGGTGCCAGGAAGAAGCTCTATAGCGAATTCAACTTCCCGCTCTGGTGGCATACCCGGTAAGTCTTTTGGAAACACGTCTGGGAACTCGGACACAACCTTGATACTCTCAATTGGGTTTGCTTCACTGCTATCAACAGCCATCTGATAGCAACTTCCTTTCTTCGGCTCAGGCGGGACTAACTCGGTCACCACTTCCTCTCCTAGTGGGGACACCAACTTGATTGTCCTCTTATCACAACTGATAACTGCCTGATACTTATCTAGCCAATTCATCCCTAGGATGACATCTATTCCCTGAGTACCCATTACTATGAGATTAGCGGGAAACGTTATCCCCCTTATTTCCACACCTACATTCAAACAAATGCTATCGGCTCGAATTCTACCACCGGCTGAGTCAATTTGAATGGGGGTTGACATGGTAGTTATTGGAAGACTATGTGCTTCTACCCATGATGCAGTAATGAAAGAATGCATTGCTCCAGTATCAAATAACACTTCTGCAAGATGGGAGTCGATTGGGAACATACCTACTATCATGCCAGGGGTCTCCTGAACTGCTTCAGCCTCCAAGTGGTTCAGTCTCCCATGGTTATAGCGTGGCTGAGAGCGGTTGCTTGCTCCAGGCTGAGACACATTCTGCTTTGCTAGGACATTAGGGCCTGATTGCTGCTGGGCTGCCTTCTTCGGACATTGCATCACCCAATGGCCTTGCTCTCCACAGTGGAAACATGATCTATTTCCAACCTGAGCTGGTGCTGCCTGACTGTTCTACTGGTTTGCTGGGGCAGGAAGACGAGGTGCCTGTTGATTCTACCTCTAGAACTGACCTCCTCCTGACTGATTGTTCTGACGATTCTGATACTGGTGCTGAGGATACTGCCTTTGGAACTGTTGTTGCTGAGGTGGACGCTGGTTCTGCCTGAACTGCTGAGGTTGATTATTTGAGAAACGAGGATGACTGCTGCTTCCAGGCTGGGGTCCACTGATCTTGCGCTTACGATCCTCCATCTCCTTACGCTTCCTCTCTGTCATGATTGCTCTGTCAATCAGATGCTGGAATGTCAGGAAAGTATGATTCATCAGTTGATACTGAAGAGGGTCAACCAAGCCTCTCAGGAAACGATACTGTCGCTTGGCATCGGTGTTGACATCTTCAGGTGCATAGCGAGACAACTGCAGAAACCTGTCCTGGTACTCACTGACAGACGATGACCCTTGCTTGAGAGCCAAGAACTCCTCCTTCTTCACTGTCATCAGACCTGCAGGAACATGGTACTGATGAAAGCTTCCTCTAAACTCTTCCCAGATGATGGTGTCGGGGTGGGCATGGGTGGCGAGATAAGACTCCCACCAGGACTGAGCTGCTCCTCTCAACAGACGGGGACCATACAGGACTTTCTCCCTGTCGTCACACTGAGCGGTATGCAACTCCCGCTCCACAGTGCGCAGCCAGTCTTCAGCATCCATGGGGTCAGAAGAGTGAGCGAACGTTGGGGGATGACCTCTCATGAATTCAGCACGCTTGTCCCTGGGCATCTGGGGCATCTGGGGCTGAGGTGGTGGCTGCTGCTGCTGCTGAATAGCGGCCAGAGTCTGACCAATGGCTTGAACTGCCTGAGTCTGCATCAGAAACGTCTGCTCGATGGACATCGGGGGCGGGGGCGGCAGGTGCTGTTGTTGGGGTACCTCATCCTGCTGAGCTGGCCGCTCCTGCTTAGCACGCCTTCCTCCTCTGTGCCTGTTTTCTGACATCTGCAGAACGCAACCACACATCAGAACTGATCTTGCAAATCTTGCAGCATAAGAAAAGAGTATAGAGTTCTCCACAACACTGAGCAGATGAGCATCTTCACTGATCTCCAACATAGACCAACACAGCTCCTCAGATAAAGAGGAAAGTGGAATAAAAGGCTTCCCAACTAAATAGCTAACTCCATTAACATATAACAGGTAAACCAAAATGCAGGGGATACCCACATCCTGGTGACAACCATTACAAAGATCCAAATCAAACATAGTTCATCATGACAAACATAAATGCACAGGATATAGCAAACTACCCTGTCTAACTAAGACTAACTAAGAGCGAGACTAACGCTAAGACTGTAGTTTCTATGTATATATTTCGTATTAATTACAAGATCCGACTCTAACGATCTATGGCTCTAAATTTATCTTGGTCTTGCAGTCGGGGTTGCCATAAGACTGGTGTCCACGCCGAGGTGAGCGGTACGGGTGCTGAGTCCCGACGGGAGCGGGGGAACCATCATCTAGGTGACGACGTTCCGCGCGCTCAGCCCGCAGCTGGGCGATCTCAGCACGAGCCCTACTCAGCTCGTCTAGCGCATGGTCTAGCTCCGTGTTTAGCACGGTGGCTATGTTGACTGTGCTGCTCAACCTAGGATTGTCCTCACCAACAGGTGAGACAATCACGCCTCCTGTGCTGCCAGATGGACGATGAGGGTAATACTTCAGGTTGAGACCGTCAGCTACCCCACCGAGCACTGAGCAGTAGTGCGAAAGCGCACGCCGTGCAGCATCTTGCATGGCCGCCTCAGCTGAGTCCCGCTCAGAGATGGAATAGTGCTCTGAGCAGACCTCCGCACCCCGGAGACTGTTCTCCGGACGGCGCACCAAGCAGGTCGCCTCCCAGCGGTCCGGGTAGACCCCGCGACTATGCTGGTAGACCACACAGCGATACTCGATGGACCAAGTACGCCGGTCAAGTGCCCGACGTAGCAGGGTGTCGAGCGCATCGTGGAAGTGACACCCGCGAGCAGCGTCGTGAGTGATGGGTCGAGCAACCCATCCTTCCGGCTCCTGGTCGGCAGAAAAGTCGGCGTCGTGGCTCGAGCTGCTTTCGCCACCTCCGTCGTCTGGGTCTCCTCCAGCAGCTACTCCAGGGGCTAGGGCGCTCAGTGGTGGTGCAGGGGGCGCCTCCAGAGGAAGCACGGGGGAGCAGCTCCTCACAAACTCTATCTCCTGCTGGAACGAGAAAGAAGAGCCCTGCTGCTCCTGTCGTCGACGTTCCTGCTCCTCATGCAGGCGGTGGTGCAGCCTCTCCAAGTGACTGGACTGACCGGCCACGGGACGGCGAAGCGGATGCTCCGCGAGACGAGAGGGTAAGAAGGGGATGACAGACTTCCATGCGGTGTGTCTAAGACGAGCCATCTACAAAAGACACAGTAAGCAAAAGAGTGAGAACAGAACTAGTATGACCAGCAAGTAATGAACCATAAATAAATGAAGGATTAGAAATAAACACAATTTTCAGCAAGGTATAATATATAGTAGAACATAGGTTTGGTCGATATGACCAACTTTTGAAGGGATATCGAAGTCAAGGCAGGGACAGAGGTCTATAATCCTTAGAACGACCATTCTACTCTAGGTTAGCGGTCCTACAGTCAGCACGGCTTTGATACCACCTATGTCACACCCGGTTCTGAAGGTAAACCGAATGCGAACCATGTACGTGCCAGGATCAGCAATACACGTACACAGCAGTTACATAACATGGACATCATCACACAGTGCTCAAATAGTATTAAAAAGGGAAATAATAGTCGATTACATCATATGTCTGAGACATCCACATAGTCTTTACAATAATCAAAGTGCGGAAAAGAAACGTAGATAAATGCGGCCTTCACAGGCAGCCGACTAGGGGTTGCCGCTAACCCACACCTAGAACTCGTCGTAGTCTTGGAACTCCTGGAAGTCTCCTTCCATGGCTTCATCTTCTCCTGAGCAGTGGTTGCAATGCTGACAACCTGGGGATGGGGTGGGTTGGTGTGTAGAGCAAGGGTGAGTACACATCAACATACTCAGCAAGTATCCTGTTTGGCTGTAGCGGACTAGCTTTATGTGGGGGTAAGTCAAGCAGTAGCTTTTAGTTGGTCAGGTTATTATTACTAGTAGAGAAAGCCAAGTTTTAGAATTAGCCCACGTTATTAACCCAATTGTACTCTTTCCAAACGGAAAGAATACCACTTACCTTTACCATAGTCAATACCAGAAACCATCGATCTCATTGCCACCTATGAATCCGAACATCTCTGATCAAGTACCACTAATCACTGGAGCTCCCTTGGCCGCTCATAACCGTCAGCACGGCTGATATATCAGTTTTTCATACACTCTGCAGAGGTTGTGCACTTTACCCACAAGCCGTGATTCCCTTTCTGCCCGGAGAGAGCTACTCCCCATTGACCACTACCTAGGTGGTCCAGCAGGGCATCACTACGTAGCCTTTACAAAGATTCCCTGAGGCTGTAGCCGCCCGTTAGGTTTCCTAAATGTACCGCACTCCTCCCCAAGGGACAAATCAACCTTGGCAGAGCGAGCCGCGTACACCGAGCCCCATTGACGGCACGACGGCGAAGCGAACTACACCCCGGTTCCTCTAATTATTCAGCTAAGGGCGTCCCACTCCACCCTCATGGTTGCACTGTTTTCCTGGGCGGTCATCCAACGAACAGGTCCTTACGGAGAGGCACTCGAGAAACCGCTCGAGCCCCCTTGAAGGTCACAAGTATAACATCATAATAAAAGAGGGGAAACAACGTATCATTGATAATTCTCATCATGTTCATAGATTAGAGTTGAGCAATAGCATAAGACTAAGTAATAATAATCCGACCCAAATAGGTAAACAAGGACATAGACAATAAAAGCTAGTCAATCCTTAGGTATAAATATGTAATGCAGTAGGTGAATTAAAGAATGTATAGGACAGAGATAGGTCAAGGGACACTTGCCTCCACCAACCGACTACTGCTCAGGGGCTTCTCCTGCGAGTTCTTCGGGTTCCTCGACCAAATCGTTCTCTATGCGAGTGCAAACATGCATACATCCATCCATTCAAATTAGGAAACAAACAGTACACCACACAAGAGAACAAGTAGATTAAACATGCATAGAATATGACATACGATATTGCATTGGCCATGGTTAGAGAGGGACGGGGGAAGGTCTCGCAGGGGTTAAAGCTATACTCGAAGCGTGTTACGGGTAGATGCATAACTAAGCGCTACGTGACTTAATCCCATCGAGTTACACTAACAGGTATTAGCCACATGCACTAATATAATTATAACTATTTTCAATTGATCGACATTAAACGGGATCCAAGATTAGCTACATGAAATAATTAACGTAACCAATTTCTAAATTGAGTTCCGATTATTGATATGAACAACGTGATTAGCGCGCATAGAATACACAGGGGGGATAGACGGGCACGTCTAGGGGTAGACGAGCGCGCCGAGGGCACGGTGAGCCGTGCCAAAGCACCACGTGCACCACGCGAGTACACGCGCGCAAGCCGCGCTGACGCGTCGCGAACGGGTCACGCACATGCCGGGGTCGAACGCGCGGGCCGCATGCTGGCTGAGCTCGAGGCCGCGCACCACAGGCACGCTGGACCGAGCTCAAGGCCGCACCGGGGCACGCAAGGCGAGCGCGCTGAGAGCACCTAGAGGGGGGGGGTGAATAGGTGATCCTGTAAAAAAACTTCAAACTTAAGCCACAAAAACTTGTTATGTGTTAGCACGATTATTGCCAAGTGGCTAAAGTGAAGTCTCAATAAAACACAATACCACAAGAGATCAAGACAGAGGTGACACGGTGGTTTATCCCGTGGTTCGGCCAAGCCAATGCTTGCCTACTTCCACGTTGTGGCGTCCCAACGGACGAGGGTTGCAATCAACCCCTCTCAAGCGGTCCAAAGACCCACTTGAATACCACGGTGTTTTGTTGTTCCTTTCACTATCCCGTTTGCAAGGAATCTCCACAAATTGGAGTCTCTTGCCCTTACAAGTATATGATCACAAAGAAGCACAGAGTAAGGGAGGGAAGCAACACACACAAATCCACAGCAAAAGCGCACACACACGGCCAAGAATCGAGCTCGAATGACTATCTCAGAGTTCACACTAGAACAGAGCTCGAATCACTTAGAATCACAAACGAATGCGCAAAGAACTTGTGTGGATGATCAAGAATGCTTAAGAGTTGCTTGTGTATCTCCTCCATGCGCCTAGGGGCTCCTTTTATAGCCCCAAGGCAGCTAGGAGCCGTTGAGCGCAAATCCGGAAGGCCATCCTTGCCTTCTGTCGTCGGGGGCACCGGACAGTCCGGTGCACACCGGACACTGTCCGGTGCCCGATTTGTTTCCTTTTCTGGCGCTGCCGACCATTGCAGCCCGTTGGAGATCTGCGAGCCGTTGGCGCACCGGACATGTCCGGTGCACACCAGACAGTCCGGTGCCGTCTTCCGACCGTTGGCTCGGCCACGTGTCCCGCGCCGATTGCGCGGCCGACCGTTGGCCTGGCCGACTGTTGGCTCACCGGACAGTCCGGTGCACACCGGACAGTCCGGTGAATTTTAGCCGTACGCCGCCGGCCAAAATCCCGAGAGCGGCCAGTTCGAGTCGAGTCAGTCTGGCGCACCGGACACTGTCCGGTGCACACCGGACAGTCCGGTGCTCCAGACCGAGCTGGGACTTGGTTGCACACAGCCAAGTCATTCTCTCCCCTTTTCTCTTTTTCTTCTTTCTGTTTCTAACACTTAGACAAATATGTTAGTCCACAAAACCAATGTACTAAGGCTTAGAAACATACCTTTACTTCATGATTTGCACCTTGTTCATCCATGTACACAAATTCACAATTAAACACATGTGTTGGCACTCAATCACCAAAATACTTAGAAATGGCCCAAGGGCACATTTCCCTTTCAATCTCCCCCTTTTTGGTGATTTATGCCAACACTACATAAAGCCACTAGAACAAGTGCAAACTCAATTCAAATAACACTTAAATTTATTTTGAATCAATTTTGGCATATATGGATCATCCTTTGCCACCACTTGGTTTGTTTTTGCAAATCAAACACAAATCTCTATCTCTAAGTTAAACACACATGTTTAAGCATAAAGAGAGTCATTCAAAAAGAGATTGATCAAGGATTTCAAAAACTCCCCCTTTTTCCCATAATTACTACTTCTCCCCACAAGAAGCCAACTTTTGACAAGAGAGACAACAAAAGAGTTTTGACAAACCAAAAGCTCTATTCTACTATTTTCAAAATCTCTCAAGTGGTAGCTGATCCATTTATTGCTTTGGCCTTTATTTTCTCCCCCTTTGGCATCAAACACCAAAACGGGATCAATTTTGGCCCTTTAACCCCATTGCCTCACCAAAATCTTCAATTAAGAGCAAATGGCAATAAGAGGTCATGAGATGAACTTGGAATAAGTTACCCCTCATCGGAGTGCAGTGGAAGTCTTGCATGATCCAAGTCCACCTTTTCCCTTTCAATTCTCCTTTGTGACTAAATCAAACAAACTCAAGCATATGGTTAGTCTCAAAGGGTCAAGTTGTAACACATCTCCCCCTAAACATGTGCATCACTTTGCAACGGACTTGTGAGGTCCAGGGAGTGTTTGTACAACTTGAGCACCATAATAAGCAACAAAAATGCAGAAAGGAACATGATCAAAATCATGAATACATGTATGCTACAATTCAATCCAAGTTCCGCGAATCTAAGACATTTAGCTCACTACGCAGCCTGCAAAAGGTCTTCTCATCTAAAGGCTTGGTAAAGATATCGGCTAGCTGGTTCTCGGTGCTAACATAAAACACTTCGATATCTCCCTTTTGCTGGTGGTCTCTCAAAAAGTGATGCCGGATGTCGATGTGCTTTGTGCGGCTGTGCTCAACAGGATTTTCCGCTATTCGGATAGCACTCTCATTATCACATAGGAGTGGGACTTTGCTCAGATTGTAGCCAAAGTCCCTGAGGGTTTGCCTCATCCAAAGTAGTTGCGCGCAACACTGACCTGCGGCAACGTACTCGGCCTCAGCGGTGGATAGGGCAACGGAGGTTTGTTTCTTAGAGTTCCATGACACCAGGGACCTTCCTAAGAATTGGCACGTCCCCGATGTACTCTTCCTATCGACCTTACATCCAGCATAGTCGGAATCTGAGTACCCAATTAAGTCAAAGTTAGACCCCTTTGGATACCAGATCCCGAAGCAAGGCGTAGCGACTAAATATCTAAGAATTCGCTTCACCGCCACCAAGTGACACTCCTTAGGATCGGATTGAAATCTAGCACACATGCATACGCTAAGCATAATATCCGGTCTACTAGCACATAAATAAAGTAAAGACCCTATCATTGACCGGTATGCTCTTTGATCAACGGACTTACCTCCTTTGTTGAGGTCGGTGTGTCCGTCGGTTCCCATCGGTGTCTTTGCGGGCTTGGCGTCCTTCATCCCAAACCGCTTTAGCAGATCTTGCGTGTACTTCGTTTGGGAGATGAAGGTGCCGTCCTTGAGTTGCTTCACTTGGAACCCAAGGAAGTAGTTCAACTCGCCCATCATCGACATCTCGAATTTCTGCGTCATCACCCTGCTAAACTCTTCACAAGACTTTTGATTAGTAGAACCAAATATTATGTCATCGACATAAATTTGGCACACAAACAAATCACCATTACAAGTCTTAGTGAAAAGAGTTGGATCGGCTTTCCCAACCTTGAAAGCATTAGCAATTAAAAAATCTCTAAGGCATTCATACCATGCTCTTGGGGCTTGTTTAAGTCCATAGAGCGCCTTAGAGAGCTTACACACGTGGTCGGGGTACCGTTCATCCTCGAAGCCAGGGGGTTGCTCTACGTACACCTCCTCCTTTATTGGCCCGTTGAGGAACGCGCTCTTCACATCCATTTGGTACAACCTGAAAGAATGGTGAGCGGCATATGCTAGCAAGATACGAATGGACTCTAGCCTAGCCACAGGAGCAAAAGTCTCCTCAAAGTCCAAACCTGCGACTTGGGCATAACCTTTTGCCACAAGTCGAGCCTTGTTCCTCGTCACCACCCCGTGCTCGTCCTGTTTGTTGCGGAACACCCACTTGGTTCCCACAACATTTTGCTTGGGACGAGGCACCAGCGTCCAAACTTCGTTGCGCTTGAAGTTATTAAGTTCCTCCTGCATGGCCAACACCCAATCCGGATCTAGCAAGGCCTCCTCTACCCTGAAAGGCTCAATAGAGGAGACAAAAGAGTAATGCTCACAAAAATTAACTAATCGAGATCGAGTAGTTACTCCCTTGCTAATGTCACCCAGAATTTGGTCGACGGGATGATCCCTCTGAATCATCGCTCGAACTTGGGTTGGAGGTGCCGGTTGCGCTTCTTCCTCCATCACGTGATCATCTTGTGCTCCCCCTTGATCACACGCCTCCTTTTGATGAACCTGTTCATCGTCTTGAGGTGGGGGATGCACCGTCGTTGAGGAAGAAGGTTGATCTCCTTCATCTTGTTCCTGTGGCCGAACGTCTCCAATCGCCATGGTTCGTATAGCGGCCGTCGGAACATCTTCTTCATCTACATCATCACAATCAACAACTTGCTCTCTTGGAGAGCCATTAGTCTCATCAAATACAACGTCGCTAGAGACTTCAACCAAACCCGAAGATTTGTTGAAGACCCTATACGCCTTTGTATTTGAATCATAACCTAATAAAAACCCTTCTACAGCTTTGGGAGCAAACTTAGAATTTCTACCCTTCTTCACTAGAATGTAGCACTTGCTCCCAAATACACGAAAGTACGATACATTGGGTTTGTTACCGGTTAGTAGCTCATATGACGTCTTCTTGAGGAGGCGGTGAAGGTAGACCCTGTTGATGGCGTGGCAAGCCGTGTTCACGGCTTCCGACCAAAAGCACTCGGGGGTCTTGAACTCTCCAAGCATCGTCCTCGCCATATCGATTAGCGTCCTGTTCTTCCTCTCTACCACACCATTTTGTTGTGGTGTGTAGGGAGCGGAGAACTCGTGCTTGATCCCTTCCTCCTCAAGAAACTCCTCCACTTGAAGGTTCTTGAACTCGGACCCGTTGTCGCTCCTAATCTTCTTCACCTTGAGCTCAAACTCATTTTGAGCTCTCCTGAGGAAGCGCTTGAGGGTCCCTTGGGTTTCAGACTTATCCTGCAAAAAGAACACCCAAGTGAAGCGGGAAAAGTCATCAACGATAACTAAACCATACTTACTTCCTCCTATGCTTAGATAGGCGACGGGTCCGAAGAGGTCCATATGCAGCAGCTCCAGAGGTCTTGACGTGGTCATCACATTCTTGCTGTGATGTGCTCCTCCAACTTGTTTACCTGCCTGACAAGCTGCACAAGGTCTATCTTTTTCGAAATAAACATTTGTTAGACCTATCACGTGTTCTCCCTTTAGAAGCTTGTGGAGGTTCTTCATCCCCACATGTGCTAAGCGGCGATGCCACAGCCAGCCCATGCAAGTCTTAGCCATTAAGCATGCATCTAGACCGGCCTCTTCTTTTGCAAAATCAACTAAGTAAAGCTTGCCGTCTAGTACACCCTTAAAAGCTAGTGAACCATCACATCTTCTAAAGACAGACACATCTACATTTGTAAATAAACAATTATATCCCATTTGACATAATTGACTAACAGATAGCAAATTATATCCAAGACTTTCCACTAGGAATACATTTGATATAGAATGCTCATTAGAAATTGCAATTTTACCTAACCCTTTTACCTTGCCTTGATTCCCATCACCGAATATAATTGAATCTTGGGAATCCTTATTCTTGACGTAGGAGGTGAACATCTTCTTCTCCCCCGTCATATGGTTTGTGCATCCGCTGTCGATAATCCAGCTTGAACCCCCGGATGCATAAACCTGCAAGACAAATTTAGGCTTGGGTCTTAGGTACCCAACTCATGTTGGGTCCTGCAAGGTTAGCACAAATATCTTTAGGGACCCAAATGCAAGATTTATCTCCCTTGCATCTAGCCCCTAATTTCCTAGCAACTACCTTCTTACCCTTTCTACAAATAGCAAAGGGAGCATTACAAGCATAATAAATGGTAGAAGGTTCATTCACTACTTTCCTAGGAGCATGTATAACATTCTTTCTAGGTACATGAGCAATATCTCTCCTAGGCATATGTACAACATTTCTCCTACACATATCTCTACCATGCTTATAAGAAGAACTAGAAACAAACATGGCATGAGAATCATAAACATGTGAATCAAAATGATTATAAGCATTTCTAGCATTTCTCCTATCATAATACATAAAAGCATGATTCTTTTTAGCATTACTAGCCATAGGGGCCTTCCCCTTCTCCTTGACGAAGATGGGAGCCTTATGGCTTGTTAAGTTCTTGGCTTCCCTCTTGAAGCCAAGCCCATCCTTAATTGAGGGATGTCTTCCAATTGTATAGGCATCCCTTGCAAATTTTATCTTTTCAACTTCACTCTTGCTAGTCTTAAGTTGAGCATTAAGACTAGCCACTTCATCTTTTAGTTTTGAAATTGAAACTAAATGTTTGCTACAAGTGTTAACATCAAAATCCTTACACCTAGTGCAAATTGTAACATTTTCAACACAAGACTTAGATTTATTTGTTACTTCTAATTTAGCATTTAAATCATGGTTAACACTTTGTAAAGTAGCAATGGTTTCATGACAAGAAGATATTTCACTAGAAAGCACTTCATTTCTTTTCACTTCTAAAGCATATGATTTTTGTGCCTCTACAAACTTATCATGTTCATCATACAATAAATCCTCTTGCTTTTCTAAAAGCCTATCCTTTTCATTCAAAGCATCAATCAATTCATTGATTTTATCTATCTTAGATCTATCTAAGCCCTTGAACAAGCAAGAATAATCTATGTCATCATCACTAGACTCACTATCACTAGAAGAAGCATAAGTGGAGTCTTGAGTACTCACCTTCTTCTCTCTTGCCATAAGGCAAGTGAGACGCTCGTTGGGGAAGAGAGCCGATTTGTTGAAGGCAGTGGCGGCGAGTCCTTCGTTGTCGGAGTCGGAGGAGGAGCAATCCGAGTCCCACTCCTTTCCTAGATGTGCCTCGCCCTTTGCCTTCTTGTATTGCTTCTTCTTCTCTCTTTTGTTCCCCTTTTCCTGGTCACTTTCATTATCGGGACAGTTAGCAATGAAATGACCAAGCTTACCGCATTTGAAGCATGAGCGCTTCCCCTTGGCTTTGGTCTTGCTTGGTTGTCCCTTGTGACCTTTAAGCACCGTCTTGAATCTTTTAATGATGAGAGCCATCTCTTCATCATTAAGGCCAGCCGCCTCAATCTGTGCCACCTTGCTAGGTAGCGCCTCCTTGCTTCGTGTTGCCTTGAGAGCAAGGGGTTGCGGCTCGTTGATCGGACCGTTCAACGCTTCGTCGATGTATCTTGCCTCCTTGATCATCATCCGCCCGCTTACGAATTTTCCAAGCACTTCCTTGGGCGTCATCATCGTGTACCTGGGATTCTCACGAATATTGTTCACGAGATGAGGATCAAGTACGGTAAAGGACCTGAGCATTAGGCGGACGACATCGTGATCCGTCCAACGCGTGCTTCCGTAGCTCCTTATTTTGTTGATAAGGGTCTTGAGCCGGTTGTACGTCTGAGTTGGCTCCTCTCCCCTTATCATGGCGAACCGTCCAAGCTCGCCCTCCACCAACTCCATCTTGGTGAGCATGGTGATGTCGTTCCCCTCGTGAGAGATCTTGAGGGTGTCCCATATCTGCTTGGCATTGTCCAAGCCGCTCACCTTATTGTACTCTTCCCTGCACAAAGATGCTAAGAGAACAGTAGTAGCCTGTGCATTTTTATGAATCTGTTCATTTATAAGCATAGGGCTATCCGAGCTATCGAATTTCATTCCGTTCTCCACAATCTCCCATATGCTAGGATGGAGAGAGAATAAGTGACTATGCATTTTGTGACTCCAAAATCCGTAGTCCTCCCCATCGAAGTGTGGAGGTTTGCCAAGAGGAATGGAAAGCAAATGCGAATTCGAACTATGTTGAATACGGGAATAATCAAATGAAAAGTTCGAATTGACCGTCTTCCTGTAGTCGTTGTCGTCGTCCTTTTGGGAAGAAGTGGATTCATCACTATCGTCGTAGTAGATGATCTCCTTGATACGCCTCGTCTTCTTCTTCTTCCCTTCCTTTCGTCTATGGCCTGAGCCGGAGTCGGTAGGCTTGTCGTCCTTCGGCTCGTTGACGAAGGTCTCCTTTTCTTTGTCGTTGATCACAATACCCTTCCCCTTAGGATCCATCTATTCGGGCGGTTAGTCCCTTTGTGAATAGAACGGCTCTGATACCAATTGAGAGCACCTAGAGGGGGGGGTGAATAGGTGATCCTGTAAAAAAACTTCAAACTTAAGCCACAAAAACTTGTTATGTGTTAGCACGATTATTGCCAAGTGGCTAAAGTGAAGTCTCAATAAAACACAATACCACAAGAGATCAAGACAGAGGTGACACGGTGGTTTATCCCGTGGTTCGGCCAAGCCAATGCTTGCCTACTTCCACGTTGTGGCGTCCCAACGGACGAGGGTTGCAATCAACCCCTCTCAAGCGGTCCAAAGACCCACTTGAATACCACGGTGTTTTGTTGTTCCTTTCACTATCCCGTTTGCAAGGAATCTCCACAAATTGGAGTCTCTTGCCCTTACAAGTATATGATCACAAAGAAGCACAGAGTAAGGGAGGGAAGCAACACACACAAATCCACAGCAAAAGCGCACACACACGGCCAAGAATCGAGCTCGAATGACTATCTCAGAGTTCACACTAGAACAGAGCTCGAATCACTTAGAATCACAAACGAATGCGCAAAGAACTTGTGTGGATGATCAAGAATGCTTAAGAGTTGCTTGTGTATCTCCTCCATGCGCCTAGGGGCTCCTTTTATAGCCCCAAGGCAGCTAGGAGCCGTTGAGCGCAAATCCGGAAGGCCATCCTTGCCTTCTGTCGTCGGGGGCACCGGACAGTCCGGTGCACACCGGACACTGTCCGGTGCCCGATTTGTTTCCTTTTCTGGCGCTGCCGACCGTTGCAGCCCGTTGGAGATCTGCGAGCCGTTGGCGCACCGGACATGTCCGGTGCACACCGGACAGTCCGGTGCCGTCTTCCGACCGTTGGCTCGGCCACGTGTCCCGCGCCGATTGCGCGGCCGACCGTTGGCCTGGCCGACTGTTGGCTCACCGGACAGTCCGGTGCACACCGGACAGTCCGGTGAATTTTAGCCGTACGCCGCCGGCCAAAATCCCGAGAGCGGCCAGTTCGAGTCGAGTCAGTCTAGCGCACCGGACACTGTCCGGTGCACACCGGACAGTCCGGTGCTCCAGACCGAGCTGGGACTTGGTTGCACACAGCCAAGTCATTCTCTCCCCTTTTCTCTTTTTCTTCTTTCTGTTTCTAACACTTAGACAAATATGTTAGTCCACAAAACCAATGTACTAAGGCTTAGAAACATACCTTTACTTCATGATTTGCACCTTGTTCATCCATGTACACAAATTCACAATTAAACACATGTGTTGGCACTCAATCACCAAAATACTTAGAAATGGCCCAAGGGCACATTTCCCTTTCACGCGCGCACGCCGGGCGCTATGGGCAGGGGCGGACGCGCCACACCGCGCCACGGCGGCCGCTGTGCCGGGAGGGCCGAACAGGGTGGGGAGCTGCGCCGCGGGCGAGGCCGCGCGGGCACGCCGCGCCGAGGCCGCACGCCACGGCCGCGACGAGGACGGGCGCGAGGGCGGCCAAGCCGGGGTTGGGCTGCGCGCAGCGGCGGGCGAGGTTGGGCTGGGGAGGGGGGATGCCGGGGCCGGGCGCTATGGGCAGGGGCGGGAGGGGGGTCGAGGCGAGGTGGGGCGCCGGGGTCGCGGGCCGCACCGGGTGGGCGGGCGCGAGCGCCATGGCTGGCGAGCCGGGCCGCGCCGAGGTCGGGACGGGGCTGAGGCCGGGCGAGCGCGCCACCGCGTCGAGGGCGCCGGGGCCCGGGCCGCGCACCGCGCCACGAGGAGGGAGGGAGCCGGGGCGGGGTGGGGCGCCACGGCCGCGCCATGGCCGGCCGCGCCGAGCCGGACGGGGCCACGCGCGCCGGAGCCGCCGCGCCGGGGAGGGAAGGAGGGGAGGGGCAAGGCGAAGAGGAGGGAGGGGGGTTACCGCGAGGGGCGAGGCCGGCATCGAGGGGGGCGGTTCCGGTCGGCAGCAGGGTGGGGAGGGAGAGGGAAACGAGCTGCACGGGGAAGAAGACATGCGCGAGGGGGTGGAGAGGAGAGAGAGAAAGGGGGGAGGCGGTTTTGGGGAAGGGGGCGGCTGGCAGGCGGGCCCCACCAAGGGGGGGTGGCGGCGGCGGCGGTTGCGCCCACGCCGCAGCGCGCGCGCAGGACGCGGGGGGGCGCTTGGGCCGCGCGAGCGCGCCGGTTCGGCCCAAAGCGGGGGGGGGGGGAAGAGGGGAATTCCTTTTTGTTTATTTTCCCTAATTTCCCACCTTAATCTATTATCAAATGCATGCTTTCACACATCCACTCGACAAACAAAATCAGTGCATGGACCGGCATGGTGTAGCAAACAAAATAAAATATTTTAGGGTTTTACTTTACACGAGATCCCAAGCCGAGTCACGCTAAAACTTTAGAAAGGGTCAAGGTTTAGCGGGGAGGAAAGGAAAAGGAAAGGGTAACGCCCGAATTTGGCGAATAAAGAAAAGAAAAAAAAAATTCAACTCCAAAATTCGGGGCGTTACACTATACTAACCAATTTATAATAAAAGTTTAATATTTAAATTACGTAGATCCTCTATAAAATCATAACTCCTTAACCGTCACTCTGATCTTAGTAGTTTCCGATCCCGTGATCCTGTAGCTACGTGTAGATCATTATCATTCAGTTTGTTCTTGTGCTTGATGTGATGTTAATTTTTGTCTATATCCTGTTTGTTTGTATTGCTACGACTAGCAGCGAGGTTATGAGTTACTTGAAGAGCAAGTTGGTACCTGGAATCTCAAGTGCCAGGCAAGTTGTGCCCTTGATTCACTTTTGTTACCCAATAATGTTCTTTAATATCATTTATTCATGCATAGGTTAATTTTGATGGGACCCAATAGGTCACCCTAGATTGTTTATCTCATTTCCTTGTTTACCCCTGAATCACTTGGGTAGTTTGCTATTGCTTTACATGGTTTTGGGATAGTTATTTATTATATCTATTTTCCAATTCTTTTGTTATTCTATTTATGTTCATGTCAAGATCATTAATGTTAATTGGAACATAGAGCTTAACTTGAGAAACATGTGCCACCACAAGGGAGGAATGGGACCCCTTGGCTAACTAATTAGGAAAGCTAGTGGAAGACTACCTTACCCAAAAGGGGCAAGGGCAGTCGGGGAGTTGCATGCAAGGAGGTTCTCCGGTTGATTTGCTGCGATGGCGGTCTGACGGGGGATTCTTGCAAGTGCTCTTCCCATAAACTGTAGCGGGTTTTCGGAAGCTAGTGGAACTTTGTAAAGCCCTCGTAGTGGATCCCTAGCCATTCACCTCGGTAGTGTCTAAGGGTCTAACTAGCCCTGGCGACATGGGAAACACGACTTGTGGGTAAAGGGTACAACCTCTGCAGAGTGTAAAACTGGTATACTAGATGAGCTCACGGTCAAGAGCAGCAAAGGACTCTCTGATGATTAAATTATGGAACCTAAACTCAATTTGTCATTTGCATTTGCATGGGATTTGTTATTAATTTTGTTCTATTATTTTATTATGGTTTGGTATTCACTTACACTTAGTAACTGCTAATAAAAATTTGACCAACTACTTAAAAGCAATGCTTAGCTTTAACCCCTATCATTGATTAGCCTTACACATCACATGAACTCTCACCTTTGTGAGTTCATGTCCACTGGTTCCCCACAACTTGTTGAGCTATGATCATGTGTGAGCTCACCCTTGCTGTCTCACACCCCCCCACAGGAGAAGAACAGGTGGTTCAAGAGGAGCCGCTAATCGAGCAGTTTGATTTGATCTAGGTGGTGTCTCCCAGTCAACTTTCTGGCGCCAAGGATGGATTTTAGATCCTGTTATATGTATCTTTTATTTTGTAAGACTTCCGCTATGTAATAAATACTCTGATTATATTGTGACATTTATCTCTATACACTCTGTTATTATATATGTTGTCTTCTTTGGCGCATGTATGAGATGCACCTGGCTTTGTCCGCTAAAACCAGGTGTTACATGTAGTGAACTCTTCTCAGGGCAGTTACGGAAGTAATGACCTTCATATCCACATTGATAGCAAGCTTTTCTTGAAGTTATTTCTTGACTTTTTCCATGTTTCCCTTTTTGTTTCTTGGACCTGATGCGATGACGAGGCTAAAACTGTGTGCAAATAATAGTCCATCCATCAATGTAACACTCATGTGTTTCTTCTTGGGGCTGGGCATCCTTGTGACGTTTCCTTTTTGGAATACTTTGCAATTCATCAACTGACTATGCATTAGGTATGAGAGACTCTGCTATTAGTTGTTCAGGGGGGGACATCTGTCTTTTTATACCAGAAAACAAAATCCGGTTTTTCTTTTGTTTGTACTGATCTGGCGACAAGGAATTCCATAGTACTCACAACAACAACATGTTCCAAGGTCACTTGTTTGTTGGTTTGGTTGTGCATCCTTTTGTGTCTTGAATGTTTGTTCATCAGATGTTTTATTTATAGTGTTGTTTTGACTTGCCAACACACCACATTCTTTGCATTTAGTGACGTCACTTGTAGTTGACATTCCAAGGTCTGACATCTTTATGGGTATGGAAGAATGGAAGGGACTAAAGGGTTGAGCAAAGACATATTATAGAGAAAACCCATCTATCTAAGGTTTTACCTAGCTAACTGATGCCATTGTGGACAAAAGTCACACAATACACCAACAATCATTTCAAAGAAGCAAATCAAACATGAACACAAAGGATAATGAACTCAAGCATACCAGCACAACATAATCCAATTCTACTCATTCAACCAAAACAAAAGATGAGACAAGATTTGTAATAAGAAAGATATTATAAAGTCAAGGAGTCAGGTAAGAAATAGCAATGGGTTAAACAAGACATATTTGTTGGCAGCCAAGAGTGAAATAAGCTAACCATAAACTATTAAAATGAGGATAAATGATACAACCAAGGATATGAAGTGAGTTAGGGAGAAAGCTTTATCAAGGAGACAAAATAGAGAGGCATTATCAAGGAGGAGTAGGGAGGCAAAGAGTTCAATATATCAAGGTAGATATTGCCTAAGGATGGCAATACAATGGCAAGGAAACAAAAGTATAAGAAGTCAAGGGTTTTATACCAATATTATCGATTAGAAAACCACTATAATATAGCATCGTCCTTACCGATCTAGTCAAAATCTTAATACTAAAGAACAATCCTATCAACCTAACCAAGAATTCTGGTAATATTTCTAAAGAATCCATAGCAAAACTTCTTGAGGAGTGGGGATAAGACAGAGAATAGGGCATCGTCAATAGCTTCGAAAGGGTTTCTTCTAGCAAACTTCGCTTCAAGTTCCGCAATCCTAGCTTGATCATCTTTCAATGCTTCTTATTAGAACCTTCTGATAGATGAAGAATTAGACAAGAAGGGTTGAAGATAAAAGAGACGAGTTTTGATATAAAGTAAGTTTTTATGAAGACAATTAAGTCAAGTTTTGAACGACTGACTGGGCTTTCCATTTCTAACTAATCTAGCGACCTACAATCACATTGCTTTGAGACCACTTCTGTCACACCCATTTCTAAAGGGCAGAACCGGATGCATAGCATGTGTGCCAGGATCTATTTCCACACATATGTTGACGTCACAAGTGTAATATATCAAAAGAACAATGTATAAAAGCGTAAATAACGATTATATTAACATATTACACTTCGAACAGACATAATGTCTTAACCTTTATTCATCAAAGTACAGCGAAACATGGACATCCATCCATAGAAAGATGACCGGGGGTATCACCAGACTAGCATCCATGGAGTTCAGCGTCATATCTTCATCTGCAAACTTCTGATCAAAATTTAAGCAAGGGTGAGCTCACTTATGGTCGGGGCTCAGCAAGTGGGGGCAAAATCTAATGCAAGTCTAACAAGGTGAGGCTAAGGTTGAGCAGTAAGCATTTTAGTTGGTCAACATTTTATTAACACCTGTCTTACTAATAAGTGTGAATCCCAAGTATTCCCATTAAACAAAGGTATAAGAGTATATCAAACACACTTAAGTGAAACCACTTAAGCAAACCATTGGCAGATCATCGGATCTCGATTTATTTCCATCTTCAAGTTCAATTATCATGTGAGGAGTCTAGGCTGCTCATAACTGTGAGCACGGCTGCTATATCAGTTTTACACTCTGTAGAGGTGGCGCATCTTTACCCATGAGTCGTGATTCCCTTCTAGCCCGGGTTAGCTAGACCCGTATTCACTTCCGAGGTGAATGGCTAGGGTCTCACTACGAGGCTTCTCCCTAGAGTCCTCATTACGCAAATGCTGGAAATGGTCAAACTGCATAAAGCACACCTAACGTAACCAACTTATAGTCCAGACTGCAGGGTAAAGCTTTGGGAACTATGCCCGTATCCAATCTGCCTGAGCCGGAACTATAAGCGCTTGCCAGATGCCCCCGTTCCGGTCGACCATGACCAGCACCCAACATAAGACTTCTCTAGTTATTTAGCCAAGACCAGAGCCATAATAGTTCTCATGGTAGCACTGTTTTCCCGGGTGGTCACTCCATGTTCCAATTAATATGCAATAATCTTGTTTAACCATCGGGTTAACAACAATAATGTAAACTTACCATTTGGAACATTAATATCATAAACAGGAGTGACTGCATAAAGTTAAGTTGTAGCAATAGCATAGCTACTTGATTAGATCATAATCCTAGGTTAAACAAGGAGTAAGGTTGAAAAGGTTAGGTGTATCTAAATAGGTAACCCATCAAATTATGCATATATATCCAAGAATAAACTTTATTAAATGTATTGTTTGGGATCAAACAGAGTATGCAGAGGGAGAAGTCCACTTGCCTTGCTTATTGAAAAACTTGAGATTCTTCCACGGATAGGAATAGATCTTGATTCTTAACTACTAGATCAACCACTGAATATCACACAAACAAACAAGAAGAACAAATACCACTCAATAACATACAACATTCACCATACGTAAAGCTAAAAGAAAGCCTAACGAAAAGAGCGTTTGCTTATCAAAAACGTCGCAAGTAATGGTTATATTAAGAGGGTATTCTTTTCAAAAATGTGTGATCTATACTTTATAAAACAAGACATGAGCTTAAAAGTATCTTGATTAAAATATGCAAATATTAGGTTTACCAATCTAATCTTTTATAAAACGTCATATGTGATATGTCTAAGATTAAGGGTTTATAGGATGATAAAACACGTTATAACAATATTAAACCTTCTTTAACCTTTTAGAGAAGATATATGTTATATCTAAGGTTAATGAGTTACGAAACACATTATTAAACATTAATTTATGAAGCATTACGAAACACTTATGCCAAATTAAGATATAAGTCTAAATAGGTTTTATGTGAAAAGATCATTATTTATTAAACACCTATTTTATGACAAGTTAGGCTATGGGCCTTAAGTGGATTTTCATGCAAAAGATAATAAACAAATAACTATCTTTTATTATAAAGTACATGGCCTATATTCTTTATTAAGAAAGTTATAATCAAGGTCAATATATGAAGTAATATTTTAGTTATAAAAGAACTTAAACTCTTATTACTTTATTTTATCCTTTAGAAAAAGCTAAGTGATTCGTATATAATGTGGACTAAATTCTATAAAATCATTAATCATGCCATAAATCTAGTTAAGAGCAAATTGACTATCGGTTTGGTTAATAATTTATGATAAAGGGTAATTAATCTTTTAATTATCTTTAATTCTATTGTAGGAACAAATGATCTAATTCATTAGAAAGAAATGTTTTAGTTTATAAAAGAAATGACCCTTGTTATCTTTTAATTAAGAAATTGTAAATACTCTATTAATTGGACATATATTTATTTTCTATTTTTATTAAGAAACATATGTCTACATATTCTTTTAAGTTTTTATTTAATACGTCTATACTTAAACATCTATAATGAACCTTGTTAAATCAAAAACATGTTATCTATTAAAAAGGTTATTTTAAAATTAGAAACAAATTGTCTACTTCTTTAGTAAGAAACCTATGTTTACCAACATAGCTATCGTTTTCTTTATTAGACAAGTATGAGCTTCTAATTAGGTTATTTTAACATTATTATAAATTCTATTCTTTTGGTTTTCTCCTTTATTTTCTAAATAAAATTTATACGTATATTAAAAATTGTTTATTTATAATTCTTCTGCCATTAATATTCTAAGAAGTACTTGTAAATTACTAAATGGGACTTTTTATAGCATATTCATGGTTATTATGACATAGATAAATATTTTACTAATTCTAAGTAATTAAGTGTCATACTTATGAATACATTTATCATAAATAGTAAAATATATATTTTCATTTGACCGGAAATATGTGGCTCGATACCTATTTCAATTTCTTTTATCACTTATATCAATACTAACCGATTATCGCTCCACACACTAAAACGAAATTAATTATAAACATTTCTAGTATGAAAATTACTAAGTTAGTGAATAGTGACCGTGTTCATTTTTAGAACTATAAAATCATATGCATTTTAAAATATTGTCGTGGGGTTCAATTTTGGTTACACGTATACATCAGAATCTCTAAAATCATACATAAATCGCCAAGTCACATAATATTACAACAATAATTCACAAATTCATAAATTAATTCAACACATGATTTAGACAATAAATTAATGGGTTGGGGTTGTCTTCAACCTTGGGTTCGCTCATGCGCAGGGACGAACATCGACAAGGGGGAGTGGTTTGGCGGGTAGGGAACGGGCGCGAGGTCCGGCCGGGGCGCTGCGTGGACGACGAAGCTCCGGCGGGGAATGCGGATGGTGAGCACGAACTCCGGTGAGGCTCCACGGACTTCGACGATGATGTTCAATGGCAAGCAACAGAGTGAGAGAGAGAGAGAGACGAGCTCGGCTGTGGGAGGGAGAAGAGAGGAGCTTGGCGTTAGATTTTATAGAGGAGAGGCAGGAAGAGCAGAGGTCAGTCGGGGTCTTCAAGGCTATCATCAACGGCGTCGGTTCATGGAGTAATGGGGAGAAATAGCCGCAATAAACTCCATTAACGCAGAAAAGAAACAGTCGCGGCTGCTCAGCTTCTGCTCGCGTGCAGGATGGCCGGGTTGCGCGTGGGGTCGCGGCTCGGGCAGGGCGTGGTCCTAGCGGCTGGTCCGGCACGTCGGGCTGGTGCTCGACATCAGGTGCGCGCGACCTGCGCGCTTGCAGTTCTGGGCGTCGGGCCTTGGCGCTGTGTCGGCTGGTTCTTGGCGGAGTCGCTCGGTGCAGGGGCTCGGATGGCGCGGCTTCGGCGTCTATGGCCGCGCAGCGGCGTTGCTCGCAGGGCGGCCAGGGTCAGGTGGCTAGGGCGCGCGGCGCGGCGGCTGCAGGCGCGCGGCTCTGCTGGCGGCCGAGAGGGAGAGCAGGAGAGAGAAGCAAGGAGAGAGAAAGAGAGTCGGTTAGGAGAGAGAGGAGCAGAGGGTGGCGGTGGCCTGGGAGGATCAGGGCGTGCGGCCGGCTTAGGGTTAGGGGGCGCGCGACTTGCTTCCTTGATGGGCCCTGGTGGACCGACTAGGTTAGGTTAGTTAGTTTTTTTTCTTTTATAATTTCAAAAACTTATTTTTAAATATCTCTAAAATTCATAATAACTAAACCAAAATTATTTATAAATGAAATATTTATTTTTGGACTAGTAATATTATATATATTTATTATTTACTAGGATTCTCATTTAAGAAGAAATGATATTCAATATCCAAAAATCACTTATGAGCAATCAAAAATCATTCCAAATGCAAACACTTAAAAGAAAATTTATTATCATAAATATCATTAATAAACTAACTACATTAATTTTATTTAATGATTTTATAGTGTCACAGTCACCTTGGTAGTGATCAATGGGGAGGCTAGAACCCCGGGCAGAATGGGAATCACGGCTTGTGGGTAAAGTGTGCAACCTCTGCAGAGTGTTAGAAACTGGTATATCAGCCGTGCTCATGGTTATGAGCAGCCTTGGAATCCTCTTTGATTAGAAGAACTTTGACTACATTTATGATGATGATTAGCAATGATGGTTATAATTTTGATCTCTGGTATTTCCTCTTGGAGGGAGTGCCTCTGGGTAATAACTGGGTTATTACTAAAATTTGGCTCTACTTATAGTAAAAAAATTTGACCGACTAAAAGCAACTGCTTAACCTTAACTCCACATACAGCTAGTCCACTTTAGCCAAACGGGACATTTGCTGAGTACGTTGAAGTGTACTCACCCTTGCTTTACAAACCACCCCACCCCAGGTTGTCCCCACTGTACTCAGTGCTCAGGAGGTGAAGTTGGCAACATGGAGGACTTTGAGGAGTTCCAGGAATACGACGAGTTCTAGTTTATTTTAGTGGCAACCCCCCCCAGTCAGTTGCCTGTGTAGGCTTACATTCTACGTTTCGTTACTCCGCACTTTGATTTAATGTTGAACAGTATAAGATATGTATTAGACTTTGTGGATGTCTCAAACATCTTGATGTAACTAAGTACCTTTCCGCTATTTAATTCAAGCATTGTGTGATGATGTCCAATTATGTAATCGTTGTGTACGTGAGTTCTGATCCTGGCACGTACATGGTTCGCATTCAGTTTACCTTCCAAAACCGGGTGTGACATAAGTGGTATCAAAGCCTTGCTGACTGTAGGTCCGCTAACCTAGACTAGAATGGTCGCTCTAAGGACTATAGACCCCTACTCTTACCTTGACCTTAGTGTCTTTTCAAAAGTTGGTCATCTTGATCAACTATATGTTATTTACTTATCTCAAAAGTTTTGTCTCACTTTTCTTTCTGTGTACTTTCTGGTCTCATAGTTCTACTCTTACTCTTATGCTTACGATGTCTTTTGTAGATGGCCTATATCAGGTGTGGCACATAAGCCTGTGTTCTCCTTTTTGCCTTCTCGCCTGGCGGAGCGTCCACTGTGTCGCACGATGTCAGGTCAGTCCAGTCACCTGGAGAGACTGCATCGTCTCCTGCACGAGGAGCAGGAGCGTCGACGCTAGGAGCAGGAGCAGGAACAACAGGACTCTTCCCCCTCGCCTTAGTAGGAGGTGGAGTCTGAGAGGCTACCTTCCCCTGCACCCCAGCCAGAGATGCCCCCTGCACCACCATAGGGCATCCCAGCTCCTGGAGGAGACCCTGACGGAGACAGAGATGACGACAACACCGGTGGCAGTTCGAGCCACGGCACGGAGCGCTCGGAGGAGCCAGAGCCGGAGGGATGGATCGCTAGACCCATCACTCGTGACGCTGCTCGCGGGTGTCACTTCCACGACGCTCTTGATAACCTGTTGCGTCGGGCCTTTGAGCGACACACTTGGTCCATCGAGTACTGTTGTGTAGTCTACCAGCATCGTCGCAGGTTATACCTGAACCAGTGGGAGGCTACTTGCTTGGTGCGTCGTCCGGACGATGATCTCCAGGGTGCAGAGGCCTTCTCAGAGCACTATTCTATCACTGAGAGGGATACTGCCGAGGCAGCAATGCAAGATGCAGCACAACGGGCACTTTCTCAGTATTGCTCGTTGTTCAGTGGGGTAGTTGATGGTCTTGACCTGAAGTACTACACTCGCCGTTTGACCGGCAGTGCTGGAGGTGTGATTGTCTCGCTAGTTGGTGAGGGTAATCCTAGGCTGAGTAGCATGGTCAACCTGGCCGCCATGCTCAACACCGAGCTGGAGCACGCCCTTGACGAGTTGGGCAAGGTTCGGGCGGAGGTTGCGGAATTGCGTGCTAAATGCACGGCACGCCACTATCTTGATGGTGGTTCTCCTGCCCCTATAGGGATTCAGCACCCTTACTGTTCACTGCCCCGTGGTCGCTTCGACTATGGTACCCCAGACTGTAGGACCCGGATAGATTTAGATCCATAGATCGACAGAGTCGGAGTCTGTAATAATGCTTACTTCAGTGTCTTAGTCTAGTTAGTCTTAGTTCGAGTTAGTTTGCTTGTCGTATGTTGAAATGCTTGTCATGATGAACATGTAATGAAGTTGGATCTTTGTAATTGTTGGAACTTGCTCTCAGTTGCAAGGGGATCCAACAAGGGTGAACAGTGACGTCAACAGGGCACTCGCGCTAGATGGCAAAAGCTCTGTTAATCTGGCCTCTCACGGGCACTGTGCAGGGGTATTTATAGGTACCTGAGAGCGCAGCGCCTTGACCTAAGGACGCATGTGCCCTCAGCTACCTAGGTTATCCCCAGAATATTCCCATAAAGCGGGGTTACAGACTGTAATTACAGGGATGCCTTTACAAATTAGGCCCGTAACGCACGACGGCCACGTGGGGCCCGTTACGATGGGCCGGATCGCACGTGGGCCTCTGAGCTGGACGAGGCCGCGCTGTGGGATGCCCTTCGTCGCCGGTCTTCGTCTGGTGCGGAACAAGCAAAGGGTGTCCCTGCCTGTTTTGTTTCTGTTAGCTCAGCTGCTGCAGCGAAGGCTTCGAGCGAAGGGTGGCGCCTTTGCCTTCGCCCCAACATTTGCCCTCCGAGGGACCAGTTCGACATAGTCACCTGGTGCCGAAGACGTCGCTAGATGGCGGAGACGCTGCCCTCGCTCAAAGTGGTTCCGCGGGGGTTTTTGATATGACCGTTGATTGACGGCGTACTGTTGGATTGCGGGTTTCCCGAAGCGCCGCGCCCTGTTGGATTGCGGGTTTCCCGAAGAGCCGTGCCCTGCCTATAAAAGGGGGCGGGGTCGGCGCTTTTTGAACTTCACCTTCCGCGCTCCGCGAAAACCCTAGCCGCCCTTTCCGCCGTCTTGCTGCTCGTCTGCCCGCCGTGCTCTTGTTCGCCGGAGATCTGGCTCGAGTGAAGCAGACTGCCCGCCACCGCCGACGGTACGTAGCGATGTCGTCCTCGTCTTCTTCCGCTGTCGCTACACCGTCGGCCGTTCCCTCGTCGCCGGCCGCCGCCTCGTCTGAGGAGACGCTGAGTAGTTTAATGGCGGAGGAGTTGCGCGCCGACGATTCTGTTGATTTTGGCGTATCGCGGATGTCGTCGGTCCGCGTGCAAGATATGCAGCGGTTGGGTTACTTCGGCGGCGGAGTTGCTCGAGTCCCGGGGACGGAGGAGGTCCCCGAGCCGGAGGGCGAGTTGGTTGTTTTCGAGGCGTTCTTCGCCGCCGGACTCCGCTTGCCTGCGCACCGTTTTGTTGGCGAAGTCCTGCGCAGGTTCAACGTTCAAATACATCAGCTGACACCGAATGCCATAGTGGCTCTGTCGAAGTATGTCTGGGCGACGACTTCGTACGGCGGACAGCCATCGGTCGAAGTTTTTGCGAAGTATTATTGTTTGCACTGGCAGAAGAGGATGATTGGAGACGAAGTTGCTCAATTTGGGTCCTGCACATTCACGCCGAAGACCGGCAAAACCACGATGCAGGTAGTCGAGTTGGTTCCTTGCGCCCGCAACAAGTGGGGCAACTGGAATGAATTTTGGTTTTACGTTGCTGAGGGTGCTGTCGAAGGCCAAGAAGGACTCCCCGTGTCCGAGATGTGTTCTCATTTTTACTCAGTGTACCCGCCCTTTGAAGTGGCGGAGGAGGATGTGGACGAAGGGGCCCTTCGGTGTGCCGCCGGCCTGAGCAGTGGGCGCGACTTGGTTGAAGAATTTGTGGCGTACGGGGTATGGCCCTTGGCGCATGGCTGGGCGTTGGGCGAAGTGTGCCCTCGCCAGATGCCTTTCCATGGCGGAAGGGTGGTGTGGAGTCCCGCCTTCGCCCTGAATCTGCAAAACCGCGATCCGGCCGCCTTTGTGCGTGAGGCGGAGGATGGGGCGGTGTGGCTCATTGGACGTTACGTGCCGAGGACAGAGGGCCAGCGCAGCTGGGATATCCGCGGGTCGAATGACCATTTGAACAGGGTTTTTGAATTAAATCAATTGCCATATGACGGCTACCCTGGTCAAGACGATGCGGACCGCCGTGGGAAGAAGCCGGCGGTGGGGACTAGAGACGACCCTGCGCCGGCGGCCGCCCCATAAAGAGAAAATTAGGTACTGCTATGGGAGGACTTGGGGTTTCTGATGGTTTTGCTAGAGAGTTGATGAGGACGTGCGCGGCCCCGGGGGAAAGGATGTCTTCGCCCGAGCTCCGGGAGTCTTCGGCTCGGATGCTGAGGGTTACCGGGGGTTGTTGGCCTAGGAATGTTCCTATCCCCCGCGCGGCTAGCGAGGACTTTTTTACATCTCGCATGGCTCGTGAATGGAGGGTTTTTCCTTACGGGCGGAATGTTGCTGCTGTTGTGTCAGCAGTGATGGACAAGGATCGCCAGGGAGCTATGCAGAAGCGCCAGGCGGCTGTCAGGCTCGTTGAAGCCAGGCCGAAGAGGCAGCGGGGGGCTGCGAAGGCTGCGGCCCCCGGCGGAGGCCGGCCGCCGCTGGCGGCGAAGTCGGGCGTCCCTGCATCTAGCAAGGCGCCGGAGGCAACGGCAGGCGCCGGAGGCTCGAAATCGGCGAAGGCGGTGCCGCCGTCTAGCGGAGTGGCGGAGGTAGCGAAGGCGGCCCGAGCGTTGCCGTTGTCGGGCAAACGTGTCGCCGACTTCGCCACCGATATTAGTGTGGACGACTATCTTGGTGGTAAGTCGTTGGCTCTATTTATTTATTAATTATTTTTTTTAGATTTATTCGTTGATACATCGCAGGGTCGGGCGAAGGCCAACTTGCTATGGTTGCGCCTGCCGCGGCGACCACGACGGCTGCCGCAGTGCCGAAGGCGAAGGGCGGGGCTCTTAGCGCCGGAGGCGAGGTGTCGGCCCTCGCGGTTGTCATGGATGAGGCGGGCGCTGCGTCCCGCCGGCTGAAGGAGGTGACGGAGGCGCTAAGTTAGGTCCGCTGAGCTGGACTTCGTCCCTTTTTTTTATCGGCTTGCTGGGGCCGCGGTCTTACGATTGCTCTGCAGGTGGCTGACTTCGCCAGCCGCACTACGTCGGGGGCCCTCACGGCAGCTGTGGTTGCCGAAGTCGAGAGACTTCGGACACAACATGCTGACGTCGTCCGTGAAAAATCGGCCGCCGACAGCAAGTGTCGCAAGCTGGCGGACAAGGTGGCCACCCTGGAGGAAGAGAAGGCTGCCCTCCGGCGCCAGCTGGCAGGGGAAAGGAGGGAGACCAACGAGGCCCTTGTCAAGGCGCAAGCTGCGCAGGCGGAGGCCAACCTGGCACGGGCGGAGGGCAATCTTGCCAGGGAGCGTGCCGAGCAGCTGCAGGAGCGGCTCACCGCCCTGGAGAGCCGCGTGGACAGGGCCGAGGCCGCGTCACGCGCGGAGGCAGAGCGGACGCGTCAACTGCTTATAGATACATACCGCGGGCTGGGCGCGGGGACCGGTGATTTCGAAGTGCCGGACCGAGAGCCCAGACTTCGCTGCCTGGAGTGGGTGCAGGAGGAGCTGCAAGCACTCCCCACTGTCGTGGAGGGGTTTATGGCGTATACCTCCCTGGTCACCTGCGAGGGGGCGATGAACGCGCTCTCCCGTGAAGGGTGCCGGCACTTCGAGGTCTTCGACCAAGTCGATGAAGATTTTGAGCAAGATATCTTTAAGGTTGAGGACCCCGTAGTGAAGGAATCCGCCGGAGCTATCTACGACCGGATGTGGGGTCCGCACGGTCGCGAGGTGGTCAGGGAGCGGGCCGAGACGGCGAGGGCTCAGGTAACGTTTTCGTTTGTTTCGTGTTTGTTGGATGTAGGCTGTGTGTGTGTTTGATGAATTTTGTGTGTTTTGTCTTAGGCGGCGCGCGGCGAGAGGGTCGACGACTTCGGGGCGTTGAACAGCATGCTGTCTGACCCGGAGCCGACTTCGGCGGAGGCCGTGTCTGGGGTCGCCCTGGAGCCGACCCCGGAGACTGCGGGAGACGCGTCGGGTGCCCCCGCATCCGCCGCGACCGGCGAAGACCTGCCCCCGGAGGTCGCCGAAGGCGCGCCTGATGCCTCCGCAGCTGCTGCGCCGAGTGCTGAAGATCCCGCAGCGGTGGCGGCGGAGACAACAGCGGAAGCAACGGCGGAGCCAACGGCGGAGGCTCCCGCAACGTCAGGGCCGTCGCAGGTGGCGTAGTGGGTGTAGAGGGTTGGGGAAATTTGTATATGTTGCTGAATTTTGGTTGCTGCGCAGGTTCAAGATTTTGGGCCTGCGCACACAACCGCTACTACTAAATTTTTGGCGTCTTCGACCGCGGAAGATGGTAATGAATGTGGTGGATCTGCATCTGAGTTTTTTGATTGTGCTGACTCTGGGAGCTCGGTTGAGTGGACTGAGGAGTCGTCGGAGGAGGACTTGGACTACTTTGCGGCCTTAGATGTGGCTGCGGCGGAGGCTTCGCCGCACGTCGCGGACGCAGGAGATGTGCCAGGTCCTAGCACCGGGCGATGACGACGAAGGGCGGTTGCGAAACGTAGAGTTAGTGGGGCGGAGGGGGCTCGGCTTCGTGTGAGTGGGGCTGGCCGGCAGGAACTATTGTCTTTGCCGGCCACCGTGAATACAGGTGAAGGGGAACTGCGAAGTCTTTTTGCGGGTGAGGAGCTTAGGATAATGTTATTTAATTATAGGGAGATGGGAATTATTCCTAAGGTTGAGCCGATGTAGAGTGTGGTGCCCTCGCTTGTATATGTAGAGGCTTGTATGATGAAGTTGTGTGCCCTCGCTTGTATATGTGTGCGAAGGCGTTGTGGACTTTGTCTGGTTTGTTTTGTTGTGCTGTGCTGGTGTGATTATAGTTGGTCTTGGCGCGGACGGTTTGATGTTGTCGTTTCTGCCTTTGTTGTGTTAGTCCGGTTGTACCCTTAGGTGTCTTCTGCACGGACAGTCTTTGCGGTAGGCTTCGGTTTTTTCGCACTTGTTGTGCTAGTCCGGCTGCACCCTTAGGCGACTTCTGCGCGGATAGTCTTCGCGATAGACTTTGGTTTTTTCGCACTTGTTGTGCTTAGTCCGGCTGCACCCTTAGGCGACTTCTGCGCGGATAGTCTTCGCGATAGACTTTGGTTTTTTCTCACTTGTTGTGCTTAGTCCGGCTGCACCCTTAGGCGACTTCTGCGCAGATAGTCTTCGCGATAGACTTTGGTTTTTTCGCACTTGTTGTGCTTAGTCCGACTGCACCCTTAGGCGACTTCTGCGCGGATAGTCTTCGCGATAGACTTCGATTTTTTTCCACACTTGTTGTGCTTAGTCCGGCTGCACCCTTAGGCGACTTCTGCGCAGATAGTCTTCGCGATAGACTTTGATTTTTTCGCACTTGTTGTGCTAGTCCGGTTGCACCCTTAGGCGACTTCTGCGCGGATTTGTCGCACGCGAGGGTGGCTAGCGCTTAGCCTCGCGGTGACCTCGTGTTGGTCGAATGTCGAAGACCGTCGTCGCGGTCTTTTTTCGACGCATGTTTTTGCAGGGGATTTTTCACACATATATTACATGGCTCCGCCTCGTTAAAAACCTCACCCCCCGGGAGGAAAAGAGTGCGGGCCGGTACAAGATTGTTTTGGCGAATTACAAGGGCGAAATCAGCCCTGAGAAGTCAAACGAAAAATTTGCGGAGGTTGTCGATGTTCCAGGAGTGCTCCAGGTCCTCGCCGTTTGGCGTTGTGAGCCTGTAAGCGCTGGGGGAAGCTTTTGTCTTGACTATAAAGGGGCCCTCCCACCTGGGCTCTAGCTTGCCCTTGGACTCCGTCCGAGCTGTTCGGACGAGTACGAGGTCCCCCTCGCTGAACTCCCTCGGGATGACTGAGTGGTCGCGCCATGCTTTGGTCTGGGCTTGGTATTTGTTTAGGGCCTATAGGGCGAGGACTCGGTCTCCGTCAATGAGATCCTTTGAAGTTGGCTCGTCCACGTCGGGGACGGCTGACGGAACTGTTCGCGGGGACCCATGCTTTATTTCTTGCGGGGTCATGGCCTCCGATCCATATAGAAGGCGGAAGGGAGTAAACCCGGTCGCCCTGCACTCAGTTGTGTTTAGTGCCCAGACTGCCTCAGGTAACAAATCGGTCCATCTGCCCTTTTTTCATCAAGGAGCATTTTCTTGACAGCTGTGAAGATTTTCCCGTTGGCGCGTTTCACGACCCCGTTGGACTGCGGATGATAGACTGAGGCGAAGGCAAGCTTGGTGCTAATGGAGAAACAAAAATCCTTGAAGTCTTGGTTGTCAAACTGCTTGCCGTTGTCAACTGTTAGTTCGGACGGTACTCCGAAGCGGCAAACAATGTTCTGCCAGAAGAATTTTTGGGCAGTCTTTGATGTTATTGTAGAAACAGCCCGCGCTTCGATCCATTTGGTGAAGTACTCGACAGTGACGAAGGCGAACTTAAGGTTCCCCTGAGTAGTGGGCAGGGGCCCGACAATGTCGAGGCCCCAGCGCTGGAGAGGCCATGTATGGGCGATCAGCTTTGTATACTGCGAGGGGCTGCCTGACCGAGGAGAAAACTTCTGGCAGGCTTCGCAGGACCGTGTGACCCGATTTGCGGCACAGATCATTGCGGGCCAGTAAAAACCCTAGCGGATCACCTTAGCAGCTAGGGCCCTTGGCCCTGCGTGTGAGCCGCACGTGCCACTGTGGACTTCACGTAGGATCTGCATGCCTTCGGCTTCGGTGACGCACTTAAGCATTGGCTGACTGACCCCTTTTTTGTAGAGTTGGCCTTCAATCAGTGCGAAGTCTCGGCTTCGATGTCTAAGGCGCTTGGCCTCACTGATGTCGGCTGGATGATAAAACCCCTGTAGGAACAGGGTTATTGGTGCCCGCCAGTCTTCGGTCATGATAAGGTTGACTATGCGGTGGCCCTCGCTGTCATTGGTTATTTGGAGCCCTTCGGGGCTCCGGACGGCTGGCGTGCCGATGACATGAAAGAACACGTCGGAGGGCAAAGTTTCGCCCCTGGCGGCAGCCTTGGCCAATGCGTCGGCCTCTTCATTCTTGGCCCGATCCACATGCTGCAAGGTGAACCCCTTGAATTGCCTCTCGAGACTTCGGATGGCCGCGAGGTACTGCATGAGCGCGGGGTCCTTTGCTGCATAGTCTTTCTCGACTTGGCCGGCAACTACCTTGGAGTCTGTTTTGATGATGCAGGTGGTGACTCCGAGGGCCCTTAGCTTGCGGAGGCCGAGGATGACTGCTTCGTATTCTGCTATATTATTTGTGCATCTGTCGGATTCCAGATTGAAGCTGAGTCGTGCTGCATATCTGTGCTTGACCCCGACTGGTGAGGTGATGACTGCAGCGACGCCTGCCCCCGCATGGCACCATGCGCCGTCGCCGTGGATCGTCCAAATCTTCTCTGCGGACGGGTCTGGCTGTGTTGTTGGCCCAGTCCAGTCGACGACGAAGTCTGCCAGGACTTGAGACTTGATAGCTGTCCTGGGCTCGAAGCAGATGTGGTAGCCGGAGAGTTCGGCCGCCCACTTGGCAATCCTCACCGATGCCTCTGGGTTTCTGAATAATTCGCTGAGTCCCCTGTTTGAGGTGACTCGGACCTTGAATGCTTCGAAGTAATGGCGCAGTTTGCATGATGACATGACGACTGCGTAGGCAATCTTCTCCAGCTCTGTCATGTTGAACTTGGACGGTGTCAGCACTTCGGAGACATAGTACACGGGGCACTGCCGGACCACGCCCTCGACAGTCTGCTCCTGCACTAGTGCCGCGCTGACCGCATGTGGCGAAGCCGCGACGTAGAGTAGCAGGGGGAGCGAGGGGTCGGGGCTGGTAAGGACGGCCAACTCTGTCAGGTACTGTTTTAATGAGGCGAAGGCCACGGCCTGCTCTGGTCCCCAGGCGAAGTCTTTTGCACCACAGAGTGTCTTGAGGAAGGGGAGACTTCGCTCGGCGGACCTGGAGATGAATCTGTTGAGAGCGGCCAATCTGCCTGTCAGGCGCTGGACGTCCCTGACGGACTGCGGAGGCGTCATGTCTAAGATGGCCTGAATCTTTGTTGGGTTGGCCTCGATGCCACGGTGTGATACCAGGTAGCCCAATATTTTGCCTTGGCGAACGCCGAAGACGCACTTTTCCGGGTTTAGGCGGAGTTGTGCGTCTCGCATGTTCGCGAATGTTTCGGCGAGGTCAGCGAGGTGGTCCTCCTTGCTCTTGCTGGCGACGACAATGTCGTCTACATATGTGAATATGTTTCTGCCAACTTGCCCTTCGAGCACTGTTTTGGTAAGCCTGGAGAAGGTGGACTCGGCGTTCTTGAGTCCCTCCGGCATTCTGATGAAGCAATATGTGCCGAAGGGTGTTATAAAGCTGGTGCTAGCCTTGTCTTCTTCCTTCATGTATATCTGGTGGTAACCGGAGAAGCAATCGAGGAGGGACATGACCTCGCATCCGGCCGCGCTGTCGACTATTTTGTCGATCCGCGGCAACGGGAAATTGTCCTTTGGGCAGGCTTTATTGAGACTGGTGAAGTCGATGCACATTCGCCACTTCCCGCTCTTTTTCTGCACCATCACGACATTGGAGAGCCATGTGGGGTAAGCCACCGGCTCGATGAATTTGGCTTCCAGGAGGCGGTGCACTTCTGCCTTGGCGGCCTCCGTCTTCTCGTCGGACATCTTGCGAAGCCGCTGCTTTTTCGGCCGTACCGAAGGGTCGATTCCCAGACTGTGCTCAATTATTGAACGGCTAACCCCAACCAGATCGAGGGCCGACCAGGCGAAGACATCTTTGTTCTTGGACAGGCAGCAGAGGAGCTTCTCTTCTTCATGCGAAGTAAGGTCTTCGCTGATAATGACTGTCTGCCTGGGCGTGGCCTGGTCGAGGGGGACAGTTTTGGTCCCGTCGTTGCTCTGCAGCTGTGCCTTGTCGTGCTGCTTATTGGTTGGGCTGGCAGGCGCGGGGACCTCGCGTTGGGCTGTGAGGCAGTGCACGTTTCTTTGACCGGGCACGAAGTCCCGCTCTATGTTGCGCGCAGTCTGTTGATTGCCGAAGACTGTGATGACGCCTAACGGACCTGGTATCTTCATACATAGGTACAGTCCGTGAATGGCTGCTTCGAACTTATTGATGGAGCCCCGGCCCATGATGGCATTGTAAGGATATACCATGTCCACAATGTCAAAGGTTATTTCCTTGCTTCGGGCATTGGGTGCTACACCGAAGGAGAGAGGCAGCTCTATTTTGCCGACGGGGAAGGTGCCCTTGCCGCCGAAGCCATACAACGGGTTGTCCGAAGGCTTAAGCAGGCTGTGGCTTATGCCCATGCGATCGAAGGCGTGGAGGAAGATGATGTCCGCCTGACTGCCGTTGTCAACCAGGACTTTGTGCAGGTCCCAGCCTGCCACGCTGCAATTGATAACCATGGCGTCGCAGTGGGGGGCGCTGCGCAGGTCGACGTCCCGTGCGTCGAAGGTTAGCGGTATGTGGGACCACTTTGTCTGCACGACTGGGCCCGTGACGGCGACATGGTTGACGCTGCGGTAGTGGTCCCGCTTCTGCCGCTTGGTGTCGAAGTCAGTGCTGGACCCCCCAGTTATCATGTGGATGACTCCGCGATATGGTTGATCGGCGAAGTCTTCCTGCTTTGGGGCATGAGGGATGTTTTGATGTTGCTGGTGTGGTGGTGGGGGTGGAGGAGGTACGATTTGTACTTCCTGATGGTGTTGGTAAGTGTGGTGCAGTGGATGCGGGGCGGGAGCGTGGATATATGGTGGAGGGGGTTGCTGGTAATTGTGCGCGACAATTCTGGGGTTGTCGGCTGGCTGCGCCCGTGCCATTCTGTCTCTGGTAGCCTTCGTTTCGGGGCAGTCTTTGGTTTGGTGGGCGCAATCTTCGCCATGGAAGAGGCAGTAAAATCGGCGCGGCGGCTGCGCACGCCCTCGGCCCCTACCACAAGTGCCATTTCCGCGGCCCTGGGGGGATATTCCTGGCGACGAGGGGGGTCAGCAGCGGGATGCTGGTTGGCGATGTTGTGCACTTGCTGCTGATTGCGGCCGTCTCGAGCGGAGTCTGGCTGCAGAGTCCTTGTCCACGTGCGGCTGGACTGTGGAGCATCTTTCGGCTTCCTTTGGGACTCAATCTTGCGCTGGTGGAGCTCTTCGGATCTGGCGTACTTTTCAAACAGCTGATATAACTCCTGGAGGTTCTTTGGCAGATCTCTGATGCAGTGGCTGTAATGGACGCCGGCGCGAAGGCCACTGATAGCATAGTGGATGGCAATCTGGTCATCGACTGAGGGCAGCTGTGATTTGAGTGTTAAAAATTTGCGGTAATACTCCCTCAGAGTCTCCTTTTCCAGCTGCTTGCAGAGCGAGAGTTCGGCCAGGGCGTCAGTGTCTGGGCGGTACCCTTGGAAGTTGAGCAGGAACTTGTCCCGGAGACTTCTCCAGGAATCAACGGACAGCGGAGGCAACCTGGTGAACCAGGTGAGTGCTGGGCCCTCGAGGGCGATGATGAAAGACTTCGCCATTGTGGCATCGTCCCCTCCGGAAGATGCAACGGCGACCTGATAACTCATTATGTATTGAGTCGGGTCTGCCGTTGTACTTGGGATAGGTCCCTGCCCGGAAGTTAGCTGGCCAAGGCGTCACTTGCAGGTGTGGCGCCAGGGGACTTCGCTCATCGAGATAGTTGACCCCTTGGAATGGCGCGGCGTGCGGGAAGGTGTGGTCGCGTTGGGGGAAACGCGGGTCCTCCGGTTGCGTGCGGTGTTGCAGGGGTGGCCCATGCTGTAGGCCGAGGTGGCCTTCGCGCGTGTCTTCGAGTTGAGCGCGCTACTGGAGGGGTGACTCGTGCTGCAGGCCGAGGTGGCCTTCGCGCTGCATCAGCGCAATCTCCCGCTCGAGTTCCTGGGCCTTCTGCTCTTCGTCGCGTATCATTTGCCGCACTTTGGCTAGTGCGGACACACGCTGGCGCTTGGCCTCCAGTATCTCCTTCTGCCTCTGGAGATTGCGGTTCTTGAGGCGCAGGGCGCGCAGCTGTAGCTGTTCTTCTGCTGAGACGCCGAGGACTTCACCGTCCTCGGTGAGGTCCGCGCCCTCCGGTGGTGCGAAGCCTGAGGGTGGCTGCGGTTGTCCCTCAGGGTCGCAGGTGCGGAGGGTGTCATCTTCGCAGGCGCGAGGAACATCGTCTTCAGTGGCCTCTTGGTGGGTGGATTGGGTGAGGGCGAGGGCCTTGCCCTTTCTTGCGGCGAGTAGTGCTGCTTTCGCAGCCTCGTCAGCCTTCGGGTTAGCTCTCTTGGGTGCCATCGCGGGTGGTTTTCTCGTAGCACGAACGGTGGGCGCCAAATGTTGGAACTTGCTCTCAGTTGCAAGGGGATCCAACAAGGGTGAACAGTGACGTCAACAGGGCACTCGCGCTAGATGGCAAAAGCTCTGTTAATCTGGCCTCTCACGGGCACTGTGCAGGGGTATTTATAGGTACCTGAGAGCGCAGCGCCTTGACCTAAAGACGCATGTGCCCTCAGCTACCTAGGTTATCCCCAGAATATTCCCATAAAGCGGGGTTACAGACTGTAATTACAGGGATGCCTTTACAAATTAGGCCCGTAACGCACGACGGCCACGCGGGGCCCGTTACGATGGGCCAGATCGCACGTGGGCCTCTGAGCTGGACGAGGCCGCGCTGTGGGATGCCCTTCGTCGCCGGTCTTCGTCTGGTGCGGAACAAGCGAAGGGTGTCCCTGCCTGTTTTGTTTCTGTTAGCTCAGCTGCTGCAGCGAAGGCTTCGAGCGAAGGGTGGCGCCTTTGCCTTTGCCCCAACAGTAATGATTATCATCAAGCTGTGGGTATCCCCTACAACTTGGTGTAGTTATTAATAAAGTCAGTTATTTAGTTGGGTAATCTATTTATTTCCACTTTCCTCTTTATCTGAGAAGTTGTCAGTGAAGATGATCCTTTGTTCGGTGCTATGAAGATTTCCGTATACCTTTTCTTATGCTGAAAGACTGCAGAGTCAGGTCTGATATGTGTGTGGTTTCTACAGATGTCTGAGAACAGGCGTAGAGGTGCGAGGCGTGCTCAACCAGAACAGCAGGCACCCCACGAGGATGCAGGCCAGCAGTAGTAGTTGCCACCGCCACCCCCAATGACAGTCGAGCAGATGTTCATGATGCAAACTCAGGCAGTTCAGGCAATTGGTCAGACCTTAGCAGCAATGCAGCAAATGCAACAGCAGCCACCCCCTCCTCAGCCGCCAGTGCAAGTTCAGATGCCCCAAGTGCCTAGAGATAAGCGAGCAGAGTTCATGAGGGGCCATCCCCCTGTCTTTGCCCACTCTACTGATCCCATGGATGCGGAAGATTAACTACGTACCATGGAGCGTGAGTTGCACACTGCCCAGTGTAACGATTGGGAGAAGGTGTTGTATGGTCCCAAACAGCTGAGGGGAGTAGCACAGTCTTGGTGGGAGTCTTACCTCGCCACCCATGCCAACCCTGAAGCCATTACTTGGGAGGAGTTCAGGGATAACTTCCATCGCTACCATGTGCTCGAAGAACTAATGATAGTGAGGAAGGAGGAGTTTCTCGCCCTGAAGCAAGGTCCCTTGTCCGTCAGTGAGTACAAGGATAAGTTTTTGCAGCTGTCACGTTATGCCCTAGAAGACGTCAACACAGATGCCAAGAGGCAGTACCGCTTTCTGAGAGGATTGGTTGATCCCCTCCACTACCAGCTGATGAACCACACTTTCTCCACCTTCTAGCATTTGATAGACAGAGCAATCATGACTGAAAGGAAGCGTCGGGAGATGGAGGATAGGAAGCGCAAGATTGGTGGACCTCAGGCCGGGAGTAGCAGTCGTCCCCGCTACTTAGGCAACTCACCACAGCAATTCAAGCAAGGTCACCAGCACCAGCATCAGCATCAACGTCAGCACTAGCACCAGTACCAGAGGCAGTTTCCTCAGCAGCAGCAGTACCGCCAGAACACCTAGTTTGGAGGAAATCAGTACTAGCATCAGAACAACTAGGCAGCTCGCCTTCCTACCCCAGCAAACACTCGCCAAGCAGCCCCAGCACAGGTAGGAGGTCATGCGTGCTTCTACTGTGGAGAACAAAATCACTAGGCGAAGAACTGTCCAAAAAAGGAACTCAGCAGCCGCCAGTAGTCAATGTCCCAGCAAGACAAGCAGCACCACAGCAAGCACCAGGAGTCCGTGGTCAGGCTTACAACCATGGAAAGGTGAACCATCTAGAGGCCGAAGCAATCCAGGATGCTCAGGACGTGGTAGTAGGTATGTTTTCAGTCGAATCCTACCCAGCAAAAGTTCTATTTGATACTGGTGCCACGCATTCTTTTGTTTCTACATCTTGGGTAGAATCACATAACATCCCCATAGAACCAATGATCCCGCCTTTGAGAGTTAATTCAGTTGGGGGAAATGTTTAGTCTGATAGGATTTGTCTGAATCTAAGGATTGAAATAAGGGGGATAGGCTTCCCCGCTAGCCAAGTAGTAATGGGAACTCAAGGGTTAGATGTCATCCTAGGGATGAATTGGCTACATAGAAATCAAGCCACTGTCAGTTGTGACAAGAAAACAGTTAAGTTGGTGTCCCCATCCGGAAAGGAAGTAGTAACCAAGCTGTACTTACCTAAACTAGAAGAAGGAGCATGTCACTAGTTATCAGTAGATGACAAAGAGTCCAATCCGATTGAGGCAATTAGGATTGTATCCGAATTTCCCGATGTATTCCCTGAGGAGTTACCAGGCATGCCACCTGAAAGGCAAGTTGAATTTGCCATAGAGCTTATCCCAAGCACCGCCCCTATTTCCAAGATAGCTTATAGAGTGTCCGGACCAGAGTTGGTGGAACTCAATAAGCAAATTGATGAGTTGTTAGAGAAGGGCTACATCAGACCAAGTACCTCGCCTTGGGTAGCCCCAGTATTATTTGTGGAGAAGAAGGATGGCACGAAGAGGATGTGCATCGATTACAGAGCCCTGAATGAAGTCACTATCAAGAACAAGTATCCCCTGCCTCGAATCGAGAACCTATTTGATCAGTTGAGAGGAGCCAGTGTATTCTCCAAGATAGATCTGAGGTCAGGTTACCATCAGCTCAGAATCCGACCCTCAGATATACCGAAGACAACATTCATCACCAAGTATGGACTATATGAGTTCATGGTTATGTCATTCGGATTGACAAATGCGCCAGCATACTTCATGTACCTGATGAACAGTGTGTTCATGGACTACCTCGACAAGTTTGTAGTGGTGTTCATTGATGATATTCTCATATATTCTCAGAATGAGCAAGAGCATGAGGAACATTTGAGGAAGGTACTTCAGAGGCTACGAGATTGCCAGTTGTATGCCAAGCTTAGCAAGTGCGAGTTCTGGATCAGTGAAGTTCTATTCTTGGGTCATATTATAAACCGAGATGGACTAGTTGTGGATCCAAAGAAGGTAGCAGCGATTCTGGACTGGAAAGCACCAAGAGATGTCCGAGGAATCAAGAGTTTCATTGGAATGGCTGGTTACTATCTGTGTTTCATTGAAGGTTTCTCCAAGATTGCTAGACCAATGATAGCCTTGCTAGCAAAGAAGGTTGAGTTCAAGTGGACCCCAGCGTGCCAAAAATCATTTGAGATGTTGAAGCAGAAGTTAACAACAACACCGGTGTTAGTTCTACCAGACGTTCACAAGCCATTCTTAGTATATTGTGATGCTTCGTACACCGGACTGGGATGTGTGTTAATGTAGGAAGGGAAAGTAGTAGCATACTTGTCCCGACAATTAAAAGTTCATGAGAGAATTACCCCACTCATGATCTAGAGCTAGCAACAGTGGTGCATGCATTGAAGACCTAGAAGCATTATCTTTATGGGCAGAAGTGTGATATCTACACGGACCACAAGAGCCTCAAGTACATATTCACTCAGTCAGAGTTAAACATGCGGCAGTGAAGATTGCTAGAATTGATCAAAGACTATGAGCTAGAGATTCATTATCACCCAGGCAAAGCAAACGTGGTTGCAGATGCTCTTAGCAGAAAGAGTCAAGTCAATATGTTGGCTGCTCACTCGATGCCGTTTGAGCTAGCGAAGAAATTCGATAGGTTGAGTCTCAGATTTCTGAACAACACTCAAGGAGTGGCAATTGAACTAGAGCCCACTCTAGAGCAAGACATCAGGAAAGGTTAAAAGGATGATGAGAATATCAACGAGATCCGGCAGCTAATCATCGATGGGAAAGGTCCAGATTTCCGTGAAGACACCGAAGGAGTGGTATGGTTCAAGGACAGGCTGTGCGTGCCTGACATCAAATCGATCCAGGAACTGATTCTCAAGGAAGCTCATGAAACAACATATTCTATACACCCTCGTAGCAAGAAAATGTACCAAGATTTGAAGAAGAGATTCTGGTGGTATGGTATGAAAAGAGAGATAGCAGAATATGTGGCCAGATGCGATAGTTGTCAGAGGATCAAGGTAGAACATCAGAGGCCTACAGGTTTGTTGCAGTCGTTGCAGATTTCGTAGTGGAAATGGGATGAGATTGGGATGGACTTTATAGTTGGTCTGCCCCGCACTCGAGCTGGTTACGACTCCATCTGGGTAGTAGTGGACCGTTTAACAAAGGCGACCCATTTCATACCAGTCAAGACCACCTATAACAGTGCAGTGTTGGCAGAGTTATACATGTCTCGGATTGTGTGCTTGCATGGTATTCCAAAGAAGATAATATCAAACAGAGGCACCCAGTTTACTTCTCATTTCTGGCAATAGCTACATGAAGCTTTGGGCACACACTTGAAGTTCAGTTCAGCTTATCACCCACAAACAGATGGCCAGACTAAGAGAACCAACCAGATTCTTGAGGACATGTTGAGAGCTTGTGCTTTACAAGACAGGTTAGGATGGGACAAGAGGCTACCATATGCAGAATTCTCCTACAACAACAGCTATTAAGCCAGCCTGAAGATGTCACCATTTGAAGCACGTTATGGGAGGAATTGCAGAACTCCATTGCATTGGGATCAACCCAGTGAAAGGCAGGTATTCGGTATAGAGATTTTGCTTGAAGCTGAAGAGAATATCAGGATGGTCCGGGAAAAATCTAAAGGCAGCACAGTCCAGGCAGCGAAGCTATGCTGACACCAGAAGAAGGGAACTCAGTTTTGAAGTGGGAGACTGTCTATTTGAAAGTATGGACTATATGAGTTCATGGTTATGTCATTCGGATTGACAAATGCGCCAGCATACTTCATGTACCTGATGAACAGTGTGTTCATGGACTACCTCGACAAGTTTGTAGTGGTGTTCATTGATGATATTCTCATATATTCTCAGAATGAGCAAGAGCATGAGGAACATTTGAGGAAGGTACTTCAGAGGCTACGAGATTGCCAGTTGTATGCCAAGCTTAGCAAGTGCGAGTTCTGGATCAGTGAAGTTCTATTCTTGGGTCATATTTTAAACCGAGATGGACTAGTTGTGGATCCAAAGAAGGTAGCAGCGATTCTGGACTGGAAAGCACCAAGAGATGTCCGAGGAATCAAGAGTTTCATTGGAATGGCTGGTTACTATCTGTGTTTCATTGAAGGTTTCTCCAAGATTGCTAGACCAATGACAGCCTTGCTAGCAAAGAAGGTTGAGTTCAAGTGGACCCCAGCGTGCCAAAAATCATTTGAGATGTTGAAGCAGAAGTTAACAACAACACCGGTGTTAGTTCTACCAGACGTTCACAAGCCATTCTTAGTATATTGTGATGCTTCGTACACCGGACTGGGATGTGTGTTAATGTAGGAAGGGAAAGTAGTAGCATACTTGTCCCGACAATTAAAAGTTCATGAGAGAATTACCCCACTCATGATCTAGAGCTAGCAACAGTGGTGCATGCATTGAAGACCTAGAAGCATTATCTTTATGGGCAGAAGTGTGATATCTACACGGACCACAAGAGCCTCAAGTACATATTCACTCAGTCAGAGTTAAACATGCGGCAGTGAAGATTGCTAGAATTGATCAAAGACTATGAGCTAGAGATTCATTATCACCCAGGCAAAGCAAACGTGGTTGCAGATGCTCTTAGCAGAAAGAGTCAAGTCAATATGTTGGCTGCTCACTCGATGCCGTTTGAGCTAGCGAAGAAATTCGATAGGTTGAGTCTCAGATTTCTGAACAACACTCAAGGAGTGGCAATTGAACTAGAGCCCACTCTAGAGCAAGACATCAGGAAAGGTTAAAAGGATGATGAGAATATCAACGAGATCCGGCAGCTAATCATCGATGGGAAAGGTCCAGATTTCCGTGAAGACACCGAAGGAGTGGTATGGTTCAAGGACAGGCTGTGCGTGCCTGACATCAAATCGATCCAGGAACTGATTCTCAAGGAAGCTCATGAAACAACATATTCTATACACCCTCGTAGCAAGAAAATGTACCAAGATTTGAAGAAGAGATTCTGGTGGTATGGTATGAAAAGAGAGATAGCAGAATATGTGGCCAGATGCGATAGTTGTCAGAGGATCAAGGTAGAACATCAGAGGCCTACAGGTTTGTTGCAGTCGTTGCAGATTTCGTAGTGGAAATGGGATGAGATTGGGATGGACTTTATAGTTGGTCTGCCCCGCACTCGAGCTGGTTACGACTCCATCTGGGTAGTAGTGGACCGTTTAACAAAGGCGACCCATTTCATACCAGTCAAGACCACCTATAACAGTGCAGTGTTGGCAGAGTTATACATGTCTCGGATTGTGTGCTTGCATGGTATTCCAAAGAAGATAATATCAAACAGAGGCACCCAGTTTACTTCTCATTTCTGGCAATAGCTACATGAAGCTTTGGGCACACACTTGAAGTTCAGTTCAGCTTATCACCCACAAACAGATGGCCAGACTAAGAGAACCAACCAGATTCTTGAGGACATGTTGAGAGCTTGTGCTTTACAAGACAGGTTAGGATGGGACAAGAGGCTACCATATGCAGAATTCTCCTACAACAACAGCTATTAAGCCAGCCTGAAGATGTCACCATTTGAAGCACGTTATGGGAGGAATTGCAGAACTCCATTGCATTGGGATCAACCCAGTGAAAGGCAGGTATTCGGTATAGAGATTTTGCTTGAAGCTGAAGAGAATATCAGGATGGTCCGGGAAAAATCTAAAGGCAGCACAGTCCAGGCAGCGAAGCTATGCTGACACCAGAAGAAGGGAACTCAGTTTTGAAGTGGGAGACTGTCTATTTGAAAGTGTCACCCATCAGAGGAACCAAGAGGTTTGGAGTCAAAGGCAAGGTAGCCCCTCGCTACATCGGGTCGTATCAGATTCAGGCAAGACATGGAGAAGTGGCTTATTAACTCAGCTTACCAGAGAATCTGTCAGCTGTGCACGATGTGTTCCATGTGTCTCAGTTGAAGAAATGCTTGAGAGTGCTAGAAGAGCAGTTGCCAGCAGAGGATCTTGAAGTTCAAGAAGATCTAACTTATATTGTGAAGCCAACTCACATTCTGGAGAAAGCAGATCAGGTCACTCGGAGGAACACCATCAGAATGTGCAAAGTCAAATGGGGCCATCACTCAGAAGAAGAAGCAACCTGGAAAAGAGAAGATGATCTGAAAGCCAAGTACCCTGAACTCTTTTCTAGCCAGCCCTGAATCTCGAGGGCGAGATTCTTTTAAGGGGGATAGGTCTGTAACACCCTGAATTTGGCGGTATAAAATTTCTTTCTTATGATCATCCAAATTCAGGTGTTACTCTTCTCTATCTCACTCTAGATTCTCTCTCTCTCTAGCTTTCTCCCTCTCTTCTTCTTTTAATTAGGGTTAGTTGAATTAGTGAAGGATTATTTATTTTATTTTGCCCAAAACATATGAGTCATGAAATGTTGCATCATATTGAGCCTAAATATTCTTTGAATTGTTGCATATATTTGATTTGGTTTGAATTTGAAACTTGATTGAATTTGAATTGAAAACCCTAGAGAAAATAAATAGAAAAGTAATTAGAAAATCCCTGGAAAAAGGAAAACCCAATTCAGCCCAAACCGGCCCACTTAACTCAGCCCGCGCGCGCGCCCGCGCGCCCCCTGTGCCTGACAGGCAGACCCCGCCTGTCGGCGCAAACCCGAGCGCCCTTTCTCTCTCGCTCTCTCACTGCTCTGTGGGGCTGACCTGTCGGCGCTGTTGCTCGCGCCCGCGTCCGCTCTCCCTCTCTGTGCCCCGACGTCCCCACCTGTCAGCTCGTCCCTAACCTCTCGCCCACGATCTCCCACCGTGGACGCGCCCACGACCGCGCGTTCTTCGGCCACGTCCAAGCCCCCGCGCCCTGCTCACCCACCTCCCCTCTCTCATTTGCGCCCTCTGCCCAGCTCCTTCGCCCCCTCGCTCGCTCTGCCCGCGTGAACCGAGAGCCCCGCCACCGCCCACCGACGACCCTTGCCTATTCCGTGGCCACTGTTGCGCCTGTGCCCCGTCCAGTGCCACGGTGAGCTTCGCCTTGCCGTCAGCTACTCGGGACACCCTTCGGTGTGCCCTCTCCCTCTCTGTCTCGTCCGATCCGCGCTCAACGAGCAGTTTTGCGTAGCTGGAGTCCCACCGTCGTCGACCCGAGGCTCCACCGCACCCCCGCCGTTCTCCAAGCTCCCGGAGTTCGCACTTGAGGTAAGCAACCTTCCCATGCCTTTATTTCACCATGTATCGCCCCAGAGCCCACGCAATTGCTCACCAGAGTTAGCTGCACCGCCGCGGAACCTTTTCCACTGTGGTCTGCGTTCTCTGGCGCCCCCATGCCGGTTTTGCGCCCACGGTTGTGTTCACTGTGACGCGCTGAACGTGTCTGACCCTTTCCCTAAGCCACCAGAGCCTCGCCGTGGACAGCCTGCTCGTCTCCGGCGAACTCTCACCGCGGAACCGAGCGGTGCCACCGCGCGCAAGTTCGCCCCCTTACCGTTAAATCTCGGTTGTCCACCCGAGAACGGGTGGTTTAGACTTAATCCGAGCGGATCTGATCGTAGCCCTCCGATCTGGATCCGGCCGCTCTCACCCTCACCCACGCCTCTACCTCTGGGCCCGGCCGATTAGCCCGCCTTGACCCGCTGACGCCCTGGCCCCGCTTGTCAGCCACGCCTACGTGCCCGCGCCCGCGCGCGTGCTCGCTCGATCTAATATCAGCCGTCAGTTTCTGATCCAACGGTTGAGGGAGCCCGATACCCCTTCGCGTGGTTGTTTTGCTTAAGAACCCCCTGGTTTTAGGAAATCAACCCGCCGTCCTCTGTTTTAGCGCATAGGTTCCTGGTTACTTTAAAATAGCCCCCTTGACTTTTAATTAATTACAGATTTAGCCCTAATTTCATATTTCAAACTTCAAAACTTGTTTATTTCATATCTTTTTCATATGAACTCCAAATTTAGTGGTTCAAATTGCAAAATGCTCACAAGATTATTCTCTATTCAAATAAAATATGACCAACTGTAATCTGTATACTTTAATTTTTACACTTAGAATATCGAATTAAAGAAAATGTTGATTTATTTATTTAATGAAATAAATAAAAGGAGAATACTAGGAGTAAAGTATATTCAATTTTATGAGATTAGTGTTATGCATCACATGGATTTATTCTTGGCTTAACCTTTAGGTCTTAATGACATAAATAGAATTAGGAATGTAATTATGGATAACACTTAAAGGATAATCAAATTCCTAAATAAGAGTAGTTCATCTTATAATTTAATCTCTACTTGTTTAATTACCTCTTAATCTTTTTTGAGCCATGTTCCAAACACTTAGAGAGTAATCAATCCTCCACTTAAGATTAGTCCATTTTATAACTTGATATCATTCCCCTACACTTAATACTATACCTTTTTGAGTTGTGTGCCAATGTTTGTACATGTTTGATGTGTTGTTCATTTATACTTTTCCAAATGTATTGAATGCATGCTCGCTTTACTTAGACAACGAGCAGTCCGAGGTTCCTGAGTGTGTTGTTGGAGACCTCCCTGAGCAACAACATGGTGAAGGCAAGTGTCCTCAGACCTATCATGTCCTATTTTACTTTATAATTCACTGTCCCGCATTACATTATTGAAAACTTAAGGATTGACTAGTCTGTATTTACCTTACCCGTGTTTACCTTTTTGGGTTAATCATGGTTAGCTTATGCTATTGCTTTAACTTAATCAATGAACATATGTGATCTTTTATGATATGATGATGTTACCCCGATGAGGTTCTTGTGATTACTTTAGGGGGCTCAGGCTGTTTCCTGAGTACCTCTCCGTAAGGACCTGTTTGGGGAGTGACAACCCAGGATAACAGTGCAACCATGAGGGTGGAATGGGACGCCCTTAGCTGATTAATTAGAGGAACCAGAGGAGTAGTTGGCTTCGTCGTAGGGCTGTCAATGGGGTCCGGGCATAGTACTTGCTCTGCCGAGGCTGGTTGCAGAGGTTCTTTGATTTGGTTTTGTTAGTCACCCTTCCTCTGGGGAGATGTTCTGTGTTTATCAAACTAGAGAAACCTAACGGGCAGCTATGACCTCTGAGAAATCTTTGTAAAGGCTATGTAGTGAGACCCTGCTAGGTCACCTTGGTAGTGATCAATGAGGAGGCTAGAACCCCGGGCAGAATGGGAATCACGGCTTGTGGGTAAAGTGTGCAACCTCTGCAGAGTGTTAGAAACTGGTATATCAGTCGTGCTCATGGTTATGAGCAGCCTTGGGATCCTCTTCGATTAGAAGAACTTTAACTACATTTATGATGATGATTAGCAATGATGGTTATAATTTTGATCTCTGGTATTTCCTCTTGGAGGGAGTGCCTCTAGGTAATAACTGGGTTATTACTAATATTTGGCTCTACTTATAGTAATAAAATTTGACCGACTAAAAGCAACTGCTTAACCTTAACTCCACATATAGCTAGTCCACTTTAGCCAAACGAGACATTTGTTGAGTACGTTGAAGTGTACTCAACCTTGCTTTACAAACCACCCCACCCCAGGTGTTGGTGACTTGTTCTCAAATGCTATGAGTTAAGAACAAGGCAACACAAAATGTTAATGGTTAAAGTCCTCCGTCCTTCGAAGCATTATCACCCTTAGGATATAATAATCTTCAGACGAAGGTAATGAAGGACGTACCTTCATCATCACAGTATATATTAATGAAAGAAGAAGCATATGAAACATGAGAAATGACATGAACAATCATATGACATCATTAATATATCTTTTATATAATCATTAATGAACATGAACAATATTGAATTACATTTGTACCTTTGGCTTGACAGAAGGCAAAAGTCGAAGCGTGGCGCACGAGTGAATACAAGTCAGCGTGAACAGTACGGGGGTACTGTTCATCTATTTATAGGCACAGGGCGCAGCCTGTGTAAAATTACATTCATGCCCTTCATATTTACTATTGACTTAAGGACAATCTATCGAGGACTAGATAGCCCTTTCCTCTTTAAGTCGGTTCCTTTTTCTGCTACTGAGCCGATGCTTCCTTGCGCGTAGCTTTGGAGCTGGTTCAACCTTCGTCCCGACCATGCTTTTAATGTTGTGTACAGCTTCATTCCAAGTCCGAAGGTTTTTGTTCATATATTACACTTGGGAAACATTGTTAATCATATTTTTGAGGACCTTTGGAAGACAAAGGCCCCCAACAGTAGCCCCTCGCAGTATTAATTTGTTATAACAATGAATTTAGACTGCGACATGAACGAAGGCCTTAAGCCGAAGGTCCGAAAAAACATCTTCCCTTTGCTCGAATAGCAACAGTCAATGACAAACGGGGTCCACCAAGTTGCAAAGCACTGGGCGTATAAATATGAACCATAGGGGCAGCATTTGATACACCATTTCTGCCATTTGCGTTATTTTCTCAAACTTTTAGCTCTTGCTCATTAGCTCTTGCCTGAATTTTGAGTTTTTAGAGCTTCGGTTTAAAGACACGTTTGCTCCAAATTTGAAAGGAAGAAGATGAGTGGAGAGAAGAAGATGACTGAAGAGAAGAAAACGACCACGGAGACGAAGCTGTATGAAGAGAAAAAAGTTGCAGATCCTTTCATTGCTGGATTTATTGAGTCCATGGCAAAAACAAATAGAGAGAAAATTACTAAGGAGATCATGGAGGGTTTATCTAAAGATTCTGATGACAGTGATAGTTATGACGTGGAAAGTGCGGATGGAGACTCTGAGGATCGGCCATGGCGCCCAAGCCATACTATCTTCGGAAAATCGACTATCAAGCAAAGTCATATTGATGCCATGAGGGGGTGGTATTTTCGCGACATGTCTATTGTCAGAGTTGGAGGAGACAGTACTGCCCCTGCTCCAGAGGAAAACAAAGTTGTTATATACCGAAGCTTCTTAAAGGCAGATCTTCGGTTCTCGCTGAGCAAGTTTGTGGTTGAAGTGCTGAAGATATATCAGATCTTCCTTCATCAGATTACCCCCGAAGCTATAATTAGAATGGGGATTTTTGTCTAGGCTGTAAGGAGTCAGGGGCTAGAGCCAAGCGCGAAGTGCTTCTGTAGTATGCACAAGCTTTTATATGAGACGAAGGCTACTGGCAAGGAACAGTACCACAATAACTTTGGTTGTTATGGATTTATTGCTCGCCCCAATGCAAGCCACCCAGTGCCAACATTCCAGAAAAGATGACCCGGAGCATGGATGGAGGAGTGGTTTTATGTTAAAAATGATTTAAAGACAAGGGAAGACATTAAAGAAATCATTCAACGCCCCATCTGGTCTCGCTTCGGCCTCCGAAGGCCGAAGGTGGAAATTGACGGCAATGATGAAGCATGTCAGAAGGCTTTTAACACTGTGTGTGCTTTCATTGACACGAGGGATTTGATTCAAGAGCATATAGCCTTAAGGGTATGGCCACTTGTGGAGAGCTGGGATATGCCGAAGGAGACCACCACCGATTCCAGTGAGGGTGGTCTGGTCCGATTGAAGTATACCTTCAGATTTAGGGAGAAGTTTGATGAGCCAGACGATGATTGGCTGAAGTGTATTGAAGCTACCAGTGATGAGTTACTCAGGGCATACTCCAAGGCCAAAGATAATGCTTTATCTACAGCTTTCGGGGGTCGAGGCAAGAAAAGATTGAACAGGGTATTTGATGCGATTGGCTTCGTATACCCTGATTACCACTACCCGCTGCGAGGGCAAGGGAAAAAGAGAAAGACTGCTACTTCGGCCACCCTAGCTGAGTCGAAGAGCAAAAAGGTGAAAGTTCTGACCCACCGGCCGTGTTATATTGAACCGGCTGTGCTGCCTGAATTTGGCAAAGAAGCCTCTTCAACTACCGAAGCAAGACAAAGTGCTCCGATTGTGCATGGCGTTGAAGAGCCAACTGTAGTGCCGAAGATGCCTACAGTCGGGCCGATCGACGCTAAGGATGATAAGGCTGAAGAGCCAAAGGTGGAAAAAGTGATAAAAGTGCCAGAAATCCTGAGCCCACTGGCGGAGGCAGATTTGATGAAGGTGCAAAAAACTCCTGCTGCAACTCCCAAAAAGAGGAGGATGACCAGCGTACTAGATGTTGTTATAGAGACCACGAAGGCCTTAACTCCTGCTTCTACCAGGAAAACTGTCGAAGCTGCCAAAAATCAAGTCGAAGCCAAAGCTGGGCCTTCAGAGCCTACTAAGACGAAGGCCGCCGTGCCTGAAGATAAGGTGGGTCAGCAAAGTTCAGATATCGGCAAGAGGATAGAGCAAGTCGTGACAGAAAAAGGAAAATCTCCTGTTCCCGAAGCCTTAGCTGAAGATACTGATTACATTGTTCGACATGCTTTGGGGAAGAAATTATCTGAAGAACTCTTGGAGGCCAAACACTACGCCCAAAGACTAAAATATCCGAAGGGGGCCTTAGTGTTCAATGGTAGTAACAAGGATGATTTCCTGTACTGTCTCCTGGATAACAAAGAAATATCCGTTTGCCGGAAGATAGCTAAGAGTATGGGATTTCCTAAGCTTGAAGAAGGCCTTTCGGTCTTATCGAAGGATGAACTTGCTGACAGCCTCGCGTACAACAGTATAAAGGTATAGAGGTTAACTTTGAAGCTAGAAAATGAAGTATTTTATTGCCATACTCAACTCTTTCTTCTTCTTTTGCAGGGCTTAATTCTTAGTAATGCCTTGAGGGCTCAGAAGAGCGCCGAAGAGGAAGGTTGTACAATGGCTCTTAACAACCTTCATTCTGAGGTGATTGAACTGAAAAACGAAGGTCTGGAGAAAGACAAAATTTTGATTTCATTGGTAAACAGAGTAAAGGAAGACGAGGCTAATTACAAAGCTCAGGCCAAAGCCTAGAAAACCGAAATTGAAGACCTTCAGAGACAACTGGCCGAAGCTAAAGAGAACTGCGCGCTCGCACAGGCTAATCAAGAAATCAGTGAATATTGGAAAAATAAGCTAGAGAAAAATGTTGAAGAGCTTCGCGAATCCAAGGAAAGGTGCTTTGAGAAATCCTTGGATTACGTGAAGAAATTAAAAACTAGCTTCGCCAAAATTGGTGCCTACTCTGCTGAAGAAAATTTTATCTGAGGCGACCCCGAAGGTGATATTAAATGGATAAGTGGAGAAGCTGAAGCCTTCGAAGAAATACTGAATGATCGCGGGGACATCTGCGCCTTCTCCGGTGCTCGAGCTATCCTAGAGAAGGCTGGTTGTGATCATATTAAGACTATAACTCAGGCCGAAGCTGCCTTCTCTATTGACGCCACGAAGGACCCTTCAGTCGAAGCAACTTTAGCGGGCAGAAAATTCTATTCTGACGTCTGGGTAAACGGTGGCCGAGAGCTGGCTCACGAAATTATAAAAAAGAATGAGAAAGACACCCATGACGCCCGGGAAAAAGCGAAGCGAGCTGAAGAAGCTGCCGAGCGTGAAAGGCGCATAGGTATTGTTTTCTATTTTCTAGCTTCAGTACTTGTTTCGAAGCTTCGTATTAACAATTTTTCTACTACAGCTGAACTATCCCCGCCATCGAAGCCGTACGATCCCCTAACTGATCCAGAGATGAAGGAATCATTGGGCATCATAAACATGGCTGAATCCATTATCGATGAAGTCGTCAACAAATTAATGAACGAAATTGCAGAGAAAGTTCTTAGAGAGGAATAGGTTTTATTGTAATAATCATTTTGAAAAGCTTGATGTATAGAACTAATGAAGGGAGATTAGACCTCTTTTGTAATGAAACTATGTAACATTTGATGTATGTAACATTGAATCGAATATGTAAATTATTGTAATTTATTTCTTTGTGATGCATGAAATTTACACACATACCATTTTTGAGCCTTTGGTGAAAAAACACCTTCCCTTCTTTTCATGCTTCGAAAAGAATGAGATCCCTTATGACAATCCTGATAAAACTGTATTTCCCGAAGCTTACTTCGTGCCTTAGCACTTTCTCATTTTGACGAAGCATTTGCCAAAGATTGGCTTCGTATTCAATTCTTGTGTCGGTAATGCAATATGATGTATGATGTAATGCTATGCGAAATGATGTGATGATATGATGCAAAATGATGAGGATGCCGAAGACACACACCCACACTGGAACACACAAGCTCTGCATCCCCTTAGCAACAACTTTTGAGCTTCTTCACCTTCTATTTCGGTGATATAAGTTCTGCATCCCCTTAGGAACGTCTTTTGAACTTCTTCGCCTTCTATTTCAGCGGTATAAGTTCTGCATCCCCTTAGGAACGACTTTTGAACTTCTTCACCTTATATTTCAGCGGTATTTGGCTCTGCATTCCCTTTGGAACGACTTTTGAGCAGAAAACTTGCACTGTGCTCCCTTAGGAATGACTTTTTGTAGCTTCGTCAATTTTGGTTCTGCATTCCCTTAGGAACGAGTTTTGAGCAAAAGACTTACGTTGCGCTCCCTTAGGAACGACTTTTGTAGCTTCGTTTATGTTGGTTCTGCATTCCTTTAGGAACGACTTTCGAGCTTCGTAAATCTATGAAGAAGATATATTTCATTCTAGTAGAGGCAGAATCATTACAAGAAATTAAAACTAAGTTTTCATTGCTTGTTCCTTATACAGAAAGCAAAAATGGCATAGAAAATAAAAGTATTTTAGAAGCAGGATATTGCTCAATATATGTGCTTTGATTCTAGTACAGTGCAGTTGACTGTACGAGCTTCGGACTCCTCCCTGAAGTCACGTTGTTGTTGGGAGTGTTGGTGCCCTTCTAGCTACTGGCTTCGGGTATAAGCAGGTTGCAATGGTGGTGACGGAGGAAGATGAGGCCAAGAAGCTTGTGAATGGCTTGCTAAAGCAACAGAAGCTGCAGGTTGATTGCCCACATACTCTGGTATGTAGGGAGAGTGGCACGAAGCAGTATGTAGGACCTGCTTCGGCTGATTCTGCCGGGCTTCTGCTTCGGTAATCTCTTTTTGCTTTTGAATGGTAATCTAACACGTTTTTGTCGTGTGGCCCTTGTCTTTGCCACAGAATAAGCAATAAATTTTCCTGGGATGATCCCCATATCTTCCTCCGAAGCCCCTGCCGCCTCGGCCCCTTGGAGCTGGTGGCCTGAAGGAGCTTTGCTGCTGTCCTGAAGACTGCAAGCTGTGATGTGGCCTCTAAAACTGGCCTACTTTGTCATCGTTTTGACTGGAGCTGTGGATTGATCTGACATGCCTAGGGTGGATTCTACCTCCAAAGCCCCTAGTCATCTCAGAAAATCTGTAAGTTTCTTCCCTTCTTTGGCGGAAGTCATTGTCGGCCCGGATGTACTCATCCATTTTCTGAAGCAACTTCTCCAGAGTCTGGGGGGTTTTCTGGCGAAGTATTGAGCCGTAAGCCCTGGCCGAAGACCCTTGATCATAGCCTCAGTGACGATTTCATTGGGCACCATAGGCGCTTGTGCTCTCAGGCGCAAGAACCTTCGGACATATGCCTGAAGGTACTCCTCATGGTCTTGAGTGCACTGGAACAAAGCCTGGGCAGTGATTGGCTTCGTCTAAAACCCTTAAAAACTGGTGACCAGCATGTCCTTAAGCTTCTACCATGACGTGATTGTCCCTGGCCGGAGAGAAGAGTACCATGTCTGGGCCACACTTCGGACTGCCATAACGAAGGACTTTGCCACGACTGCGGTATTGCCCCGTACAAAGATATAGTTGCTTCGTAACTCATCAGGAACTGCTTTGGATCTGAGTGCCCATCATACATGGGGAGCTAAGGTGGCTTGTATGATGGGGGCCATGGGGTTGCCTGCAGTTCTGCTGATAGAGGAGAAGCATCATCAAAAGTAAAATTTCCATGATGGAAATCATCATACCAATCATCATCATTGTAGGAATTGTCTTGACGAAGCTCTCTTTGTGGAGGTCTTCGGTCCTGGTCATCTTGAGTAAGATGATGTATTTCTTCAGCAGCTTCATCAATCTTCTTCTATAGATCAGAAAGACGAAGCATTTTCTCTCTCTTCCTTTCGACCTGCTGATGGATAGCTTCGAGATCCCTTATCTCCTGGTCCAACTCCTCCTCTTGGGGTGTTGGACTTGTAGCCTTCCTCTTTTGAGTTCAAGCTTCACGCAGCGTGTCCTGGTTGATGTCCAGTGGCTGCAGTGTAGCCCCTAGCCCTAAAGAAGTTTTCTTCGGCGGCATGACGAAGGTCACGGCTTGCCGAAGGTGGTCGAATTAGTTCACCGGAGGTGGGCGCCAATGTTGGTGACTTGTTCTCAAATGTTATGAGTTAAGAACAAGGCAACACAAAATGTTAATGGTTAAAGTCCTTCGTCCTTTGAAGCATTATCTCCCTTAGGATATAATGATCTTCAGACGAAGGTCATGAAGGACGTACCTTCATCATCGTAGTATATATTAATGAAAGAAGAAGCATATGAAACATGAGAAATGACATGAACAATCATATGACATCATTAATATATCTTTTTTATATCATCATTAATGAACATGAACAATATTGAATTACATTTGTACCTTCAGCTTGACAGAAGGCAAAAGTCCAAGCATGATGCACGAGTGAATACAAGTTAGCGTGAATAGTACGGGGGTACTGTTCATCTATTTGTAGGAACAGGGCGTAGCCTGTATAAAATTACATTCATGCCCTTCATATTTACTATTGACTTAAGGACAATCTATCGAGGACTAGATAGCCCTTTCCTCTTTAAGTCGGTTCCTTTTTCTGCTACTAAGCCAAAGCTTCCTTGCGCGTAGCTTCGGAGTTGGTTCAACCTTCGTCCCGACCATGCTTTTAATGTTGTGTACAACTTCATTCCGAGTCCGAAGGTTCCTGTTCATATATTACACTTGGGAAATATTGTTAATCATGTTTTTGAGGACCTTCGGAAGACGAAGGCCCCCAACACCAGGTTGTCCCCACTGTACTCAGTGCTCAGGAGGTGAAGTTGGCAACATGGAGGACTTTGAGGAGTTCCAGGAATACGGCGAGTTCTAGTTTACTTTAGTGGCAAACCCCCCCCCCCCTAGTCAGTTGCCTGTGTAGGCTTACATTTTACGTTTCGTTACTCTGCACTTTGATTTAATGTTGAACACTATAAGATATGTATTAGACTCTATGGATTTCTCAAACATCTTGATGTAATTAAGTTCCTTTCCACTATTTAATTCAAGCATTGTGTGATGATGTCCAATTATGTAATCACTGTGTACGTGAGTTCTGATCCTGGCACGTACATGGTTCGCATTCGGTTTACCTTCCAAAACCGGGTGTGACATGAGCCAGCAAGGTATTAAATAATGTTGGTTGCTAAAGGCTATAGCCAAAATTCCAGATATTGATATCAGTGATGTCTTTTTCTCAGTTGTTAAGCATAGTTGTATTCACACATTACTTAGTATTGTTGTCATGCATGATTATGAATTTTAGCAATTAGATGTTGAAATTACAAGGGAAGTTACAACAAGACATTTATATCAACCAACCTGAAGGTTTTGTTATTCCTAGAAAAGCAAACCTTATATGTAAGTTGTATAAATCTCTTTATGATTTGAAACAATCTCCTAGGCAATGATACAAGGCATTGACTTTTTATGCTCTCTCATGGTTTTAAGTGGACTGATTTATGATACTTGTGTTTATTTGAATATTGTTAATGACTTAGCTATTTACTTGCTTCTTTATGTTGACGATATGCTAATTGCTATAGAAAATCAGAAATAACTAAATTGAAGGCACAATTGAGTAAATAATTTGAGATGAAGGGCTTAGGTACAACTAAGAAAAATCTTAGTATAAAAATTGTTAGAGATAGAAAATCTATCAAGTAATACCTCAGTCAGCGATGTTATATTGAAAAGGTTCTTTGTCATTTTAATATGCATAATTCAAAATCAGTGAGTACTCCATTAGTACATGTCTAGAGTCAGATGATGATATTAAGTACATGTCTAGAGTTACATATTCCAGTCTAGTTGGTTCTCTTATGTATGTTGTGGTTTATTCTCATCCTGATTTAGTCATGCATTCAGTGCCATCAATAGATTGATAGTTAATCCTGATAAGAAGCATTGGAGGGTTGTTTAGTGGAATTTTAGATATTTGCGATGTACTTCTAATGTCTATTTGTAATTTGAAAAATTTAGAGATAGACTTGTTGGCTATGTTTATTCTAGTTATTCTAGTAATTTAAATAAGTGGATGTCTCTCACGGTTATGTTTTCACCATTAGTGATTGTGTTGTTAGCTATAAAGCAAGTTTGCAGGCTATTGTTCTTATGTCTACAACATAGCTGACTATATGGCTATTTCTAAAGCTAGTAAAGAAGCTATTTGATTGAGAGATTTATACTCTTAACTTTTGTAAAGTTACTTCTTGCATTACTATACATTATGATAACTAGAGTGCTTTTTGTCTGATTAAAGATTAGATGTTGCATGAAAGAACAAAGCACATAGATGCCAATAGTGAAGATGATGTTAAAGTATGTGAAAGGGAATTAGGCTTACACCTATATTCCTAGATTGATTTTGGTGGTTGAATTGCCCAACACAAATAATTGGACTAACTAGTTTGCCCAAGTTTATAAGTTCTACAGGTACCAAAGGTTCACAATAAGCCAATAAAAAGACCAAGAAAAGGGTTCAACAAAAAGAGCAAGGGATAACCGAAGTGTGCCCTGGTCTGGCGCACCGGACTGTCCGGTGTGCCACAGGACAGTGTCCGGTGCACCAGGGGACTCCAAGCTGAACTTCGCACCTTCGGGGAGGCGCCGCGCTATAATTCACCGGACTATCCAGTGTACACCGGACAGTGTCCGGTGCTCCAAGGAGAAGCGACTCTGAACTCGCCAGCTTCGGGAATTCGCTCCGCTATAATTCACCGAACATGTCCGGTGCACACCGGACTATCCGGTGTAACGGCGGAGCAACGGCTAGTCCGCGCCAACGGTCACCTGCTACAGCATTTAATGCGCGCCAGCGCGCGCAGAGGAGCAGTGCACGCGCGGGTGGCACACCGGACAGTCTACAGGACTTGTCCGGTGCACCACCGGACAGCCAGGCGGGCCCACGCGTCAGAGCTCCAACGGTCGAACCCTAACGGTCGGGTGACGTGACTGTCCGGTGCGCCCGTCGACAGCAGCCTTCACCAAACGGCTAGTTTGGTGGTTGGGGTTATAAATATCCCCAACCACCCCACATTCAAGTCATCCAAGTTTTCACACTTCTACACCTTACAAGTGTTGCATTCAATTCTAGACACACCCAAGTGATCAAATCCTATCCAATTCCACACAAAGCTTTAGTGATTAGTGAGAGAGATTTGTTGTGTTCTTTTGAGCTCTTGCGCTTGGATTGCTTCTTTTCTTTCTCATTTGTTCTTGTGATCAAAATTCAATTGTAACCGAGGCAAGAGACACCAATTGTGTGGTGGTCCTTGTGGGGAAGTTTTGTTCCCGGTTGATTTGAGAAGAGAAGCTCACTCGGTCCGAGGGACCGTTTGAGAGAGGGAAAGGGTTGAAATAGACCCGGCCTTTTGTGGCTTCCTCAACGGGGAGTAGGTTTGCGAGAACCGAACCTCGGTAAAACAAATCCTTGCATCTCACTTCTTTACTCACTCGCGATTTGTTTTTACGCCCTCTCTCGGACTCAATTTTATTTCTAATGCTAACCCGGCTTGTAGTTGTGATTAACTTTGTAAATTTCAGTTTCGCCCTATTCACCCCCCTCTAGGCAACTTTCAATTGGTATCAGAGCCTGGTGCTTCATTAGAGCCTAACCGCTCGAAGTGATGTCGGGAGATCACGCCAAGAAGGAGATGGAGACCGGCGACAAGCCCACTACAAGCCACGGGGAGACTTCATCGGAGGAGTCCCGCAACAAGAGGAAGGAGAAGAAAGACTCCTCCAAAGGGAAGGGGAAGGAGAAGAAATCCTCTTCCCACAAGTCGCATCAGAGAGGCGACAAGCACAAGAGGATGAGGAAAGTGGTCTACTACGAGACCGACTCTTCATCACCATCGACCTCCGGCTCTGACGTGCCGTCCATTACTTCTAAGCGCCATGAGCGCAAGAAGTATAGTAAGATTCCTCTACGCTATCCCCATATTTCAAAACGTACTTCTTTGCTCTCCGTTCCATTAGGCAAACCACCGGTTTTGACGGTGAAGATTATAATATGTGGAGTGACAAAATGAGGCATCATCTAACCTCACTCCACACAAGCATATGGAATGTTGTTGAGTTTGGTGTACAGGTACCATCCGTAGGGGATGAAGACTACGACTCGGACGAGGTGGCCCAAATCCACCACTTTAACTCCCAAGCCACCACTATACTCCTCGCCTCTCTAAGTCGAGAGGAGTATAATAAGGTGCAAGGGTTAAAAAGTGCGAAGGAAATTTGGGACGTACTCAAGACCGCGCACGAAGGAGACGAGGTGACAAAGATCACCAAGCGGGAGACGATCGAGGGGGAGCTCGGTCGCTTCATGCTTCACCAAGGGGAGGATCCACAAGCTATGTACAACCGCTTAAAGACCTTGGTGAACCAAGTGCGCAACCTCGGGAGCGAAAAATGGGATGACCATGAGATGGTCAAGATTATTCTTAGATCCCTCGTATTTCTTAACCCTACACAAGTTCAATTAATTCGAGGTGATCCTAGATATAAGCTAATGTCTCCCGAGGAAGTAATAGGAAAATTTGTGAGCTTTGAGCTAATGATTAAAGGCTCAAAGAAAATCATCGAGCAAGGCACCTCCTCCACGCCTGAGGCACAACCGGTCGCATTCAAGGCGACGGAGGAGAAGAAGGAGGAGTCTACATCAAGTAGACAACCAATCGACGCCTCCAAGCTCGACAATGAGGAAATGGCGCTTATCATCAAAAGCTTCCGCCAAATCCTCAAGCAAAGGAGGGGGAAGGATTACAAGTCCCACTCCAAGAAGGTTTGCTACAAGTGTGGTAAGCCCGGTCACTTTATTGCAAAATGTCCTATTTCTAGTGACAGTGATAGGGGAGACGACAAGAAGGGGAGAAGAAAGGAGAAGAAGAAATACCACAAGAAGAAGGGCGGCGATGCCCATGTGTGCCGCGAGTGGGACTCCGACGAGAGCTCCACCGACTCCTCCTCCGACGAGGACGCCGCCAACATCGCCGTCACCAAGGGACTTCTCTTCCCCAACGTCGGCCACAAGTGCCTCATGGCAAAGGACGGCAAAAAGAAGAAGGTTAAATCCAAATCCTCCACTAAATATGAATCCTCTAGTGATGATAATGCTAGTGATGAGGAGGATAATTTACGTACCCTTTTTGCCAACCTCAACATGCAACAAAAAGAAAAACTAAATGAGCTAATTAGTGCTATCCATGAGAAGGTTGATCTCTTGGACTCCCAAGAGGACTTCCTTATTAAAGAAAATAAGAAGCATGTTAAGGTTAAAAATGCTTACGCTCTAGAAGTAGAAAAATGTGAAAAAGTATCTAGTGAGCTAAGCACATGCCATGAGACTATTGACAACCTTAGAAATGAGAATGCTAATTTGTTAGCTAAGGTTGATTCTAATGTTTCAATTCCCAATCTTAGAGATGATAATGTTGATTTACATGCTAAGATTAAAGAATTGAATGATTCTCTTGCTAGCCTTAGGATTGAAAATGAAAAATTGCTTGCTAAGGCTAAAGATTTTGATGATTGCAATGTTATTCTTTCTAACCTTAGAAGTGAAAATGTTATATTACATGCTAAGGTTGTAGAATTAAAATCTTGCAAACCCTCTACATCTACCATTGAACATGTGTCTATTTGTACTAGATGTAGAGATGTTGATATTAATGTTGTTCATGATCATATGGCTTTAATTAAACAACAAAATGATCATATAGCAAAATTAGATGCTAAAATTGCCGAGCATAACTTAGAGAATGAAAAGTTTAAATTTGCTAGAAGTATGCTCTACAATGGGAGACGCCCTGGCATCAAGGATGGCATTGGCTTCCAAAGGGGAGACAATGTCAAACTTAATGCCCCTCCTAAGAAATTGTCTAACTTTGTTAAGGGCAAGGCTCCCATGCCTCAGGATAACGAGAGCTACATTTTGTACCCTGTCGGTTATCCTGAGAGCAAAATTAGGAGAATTCATTCTAGGAAGTCTCACTCTGGCCCTAATCATGCTTTCATGTATAAGGGTGAGACATCTAGCTCTAGGCAACCAACCCGTGCTAAGTTGCCTAAGAAGAAAACTCCTAGTGCATCAAATGATCATAGCATTTCATTTAAAACTTTTGATGCATCTTATGTTTTGACTAACAAATCCGGTAAGGTAGTTGCCAAGTTTGTTGGGGGCAAACACAAGGGCTCCAAGACTTGTGTTTGGGTACCCAAAGTTCTTGTTTCTAATGCCAAAGGACCCAAAACCGTTTGGGTACCTAAAGTCAAGAACTAAACTTGTTTTGTAGGTTTATGCATCCGGGGGCTCAAGTTGGATCATCGATAGCGGGTGCACAAACCACATGACAGGGGAGAAGAAGATGTTCTCCTCCTACGAGAAAAACCAAGATCCCCAACGAGCTATCACATTCGGGGATGGAAACCAAGGTTTGGTCAAAGGTTTGGGTAAAATTGCTATATCTCCTGACCATTCCATTTCCAATGTTTTTCTTGTTGATTCATTAGATTACAACTTGCTTTCCGTTTCCTAATTATGTCAAATGGGCTACAATTGTCTATTTACTGATGTAGGTGTCACTGTCTTTAGAAGAAGTGATGATTCAATAGCATTTAAGGGAGTGTTAGAGGGTCAGCTATACTTGGTAGATTTTGATAGAGCTGAACTCGACACTTGCTTAATTGCTAAGACTAACATGGGTTGGCTCTGGCACCGCCGACTAGCCCATGTTGGAATGAAGAATCTTCATAAGCTTCTAAAGGGAGAGCACATTTTAGGATTAACAAATGTTCATTTTGAGAAAGACAGGATTTGTAGCGCATGCCAAGCTGGGAAGCAAGTTGGGGTTCATCATCCACACAAGAACATCATGACGACTGACAGGCCACTGGAGCTCCTACACATGGATTTATTCGGCCCGATCGCTTACATAAGCATCGGCGGGAGTAAGTACTGTCTAGTTATTGTGGATGATTATTCTCGCTTCACTTGGGTATTCTTTTTGCAGGAAAAATCTCAAATCCAAGAGACCTTAAAGGAATTCTTGAGACGGGCTCAAAATGAGTTCGGCTTAAGGATCAAGAAAATAAGAAGCGACAACGGGACGGAGTTCAAGAATTCACAAATTGAAGGCTTCCTTGAGGAAGAGGGCATCAAGCATGAGTTCTCTTCTCCCTACACCCCACAATAAAATGGTGTAGTGGAGAGGAAGAATCGAACTCTATTGGACATGGCAAGAACCATGCTTGATGAGTACAAGACGCTGGATCGGTTTTGGGCCGAGGCGATTAACACCGCCTGCTACACCATCAACCGGTTATATCTACACCGAATCCTCAAGAAGACATCCTATGAACTCCTAACCGGTAAAAAGCCCAACATTTCATATTTTAGAGTCTTTGGTAGCAAATGCTTTATTCTTGTTAAAAGAGGTAGAAAATCTAAATTTGCTCCTAAGATTGTAGAAGGCTTTTTACTAGGATATGACTCAAACACAAGGGCATATAGAGTCTTTAACAAGTCCTCAGGACTAGTTGAAGTTTCTTGTGACGTTGTGTTTGATGAAACTAACGGCTCTCAAGTAGAGCAAGTTGATCTTGATGAGATAGGTGAAGAAGAGGCTCCGTGCATCACGTTAAGGAACATGTCCATTAAGGATGTGTGTCCTAAGGAATCCGAAGAGCCTACAAATGCACAAGATCAACCTTCCTCCTCCACGCAAGCATCTCCACCAACTCAAAATGAGGACGAGGCTCAAGTTGATAAAGGAGAAAATCAAAATGATGAGTCACCTCAAGATGATGGCAATAATCAAGGGGGAGATGCAAATGATCAAGACAAGGAGGATGAAGAACCAAGACCGCCACACCCAAGAGTCCACCAAGCAATCCAACGAGATCACCCCGTCGACACCATCCTAGGCGACATTCATAAGGGGGTAACCACTAGATCTCGTGTTGCACATTTTTGTGAGCATTACTCTTTTGTTTCCTCTATTCAGCCACACAGGGTAGAAGAAGCACTCCAAGATTCAGATTGGGTGATGGCGATGCAAGAGGAACTCAACAATTTCACTAGGAACGAGGTATGGCATTTAGTTCCACGTCCTAATCAAAATGTTGTAGGAACCAAATGGGTCTTCCGCAACAAGCAAGATGAGCATGGTGTGGTGACAAGGAACAAAGCTCGACTCGTGGCCAAGGGGTATTCACAAGTCGAAGGTTTGGATTTTGGTGAAACCTATGCACCCGTAGCTAGGCTTGAGTCAATTCGTATATTATTAGCCTATGCTACTTACCATGGCTTCAAGCTTTACCAAATGGACGTGAAGAGTGCCTTCCTCAATGGACCAATCAAGGAAGAGGTCTATGTTGAGCAACCTCCCGGCTTTGAAGACAGTGAGTATTCTAACCATGTCTATAGGCTCTCTAAGGCGCTTTATGGGCTCAAGCAAGCCCCAAGAGCATGGTATGAATGCCTAAGAGATTTCCTTATAGCTAATGGCTTCAAAGTCGGCAAGGCCGATCCTACTTTATTTACTAAAACTCTTGACAATGATTTGTTTGTATGCCAAATTAATGTTGATGATATCATATTTGGGTCTACTAACGAATCTACATGTGAAGAATTTAGTAGGATCATGACACAGAAATTCGATATGTCGATGATGGGGGAGTTGAAGTATTTCTTGGGATTTCAAGTAAAGCAACTCCAAGAGGGCACCTTCATTTGCCAAACGAAGTATACTCAAGACATTCTAAACAAGTTTGGAATGAAGGATGCCAAGCCCATCATGACTCCCATGGGAACAAATGGGCATCTCGACCTCGACACGGGAGGTAAGTCCGTGGATCAAAAGGTATACCGGTCGATGATAGGTTCATTACTCTATTTATGTGCATCTCGACCGGACATTATGCTTTCCGTATGCATGTGTGCAAGATTCCAAGCCGACCCTAAGGAATCTCACCTTACGGCCGTAAAACGAATCTTGAGATATTTGGCTTATACTCCTAAGTTTGGGCTTTGGTACCCTCGGGGATCCACATTTGATTTACTTGGTTATTCGGATGCCGATTGGGCGGGATGTAAGATTAATAGAAAGAGCACATCGGGGACTTGCCAGTTCTTGGGAAGGTCCTTGGTGTCTTGGGCTTCAAAGAAGCAAAATTCTGTGGCTCTTTCAACCGCCGAAGCCGAGTACATTGCCGCATGCCATTGTTGCGCGCAATTGCTTTGGATGAGGCAAACCCTTAGGGACTATGGTTACAAATTAACCAAAGTTCCTCTTCTATGTGATAATGAGAGTGCAATCCGCATGGCGGATAATCCCGTTGAGCATAGTCGCACTAAACACATAGCCATTCGGTATCATTTTCTTAGGGATCACCAACAAAAGGGGGATATCGAGATTGCATATATTAATACTAAAGATCAATTAGCCGATATCTTTACCAAGCCACTAGATGAACAAACTTTTACCAAACTTAGGCATGAGCTAAATATTCTTGATTCTAGAAATTTCTTTTGATGTCTTGCACACATAGCTTATAAATATACCTTTGATCATCTCTTTCATGTGCTATGACTAATGTGTTTTCAAGTGAATTTCAAACCAAGTCATAGGTGTATTGAAAGGGAATTGGAGTCTTCGGCGAAGACAAGGCTTCCACTCCACTCTATAACTCATCCTTAGTCGTCGCTCCAAGCAATTCTTCGTCTTTGGTATAATCTTCACTCATATGTTTTATTTGCCAAAGGGGAGAAAATAGTTAGCAAAGGGATTATATCTCACTCAAAGTATCCGTTTTTGGCGATTCATGCCAAAGGGGGAGAAAGTATGAGCCCAAAGCAAAAGGACCGCACCACCACCCTAATTTTAAAAATGATTTTCAATTGGTAAATTTCAAATTGGTATCTTATTGTGTTCAAAAGGGGGAGAAAGTAGTATTTTCAAAATTGATATCTTAAAACCCTCTTGAACACTAAGAGGAGAATTTATTTGAGGGGGAGTTTTGTTTAGTCAAAGGAAAAGCATTTGAAACAAGGGGACAAAATTTCAAGTGGAAACACCGACTCGAGCATGGGCAGGCGGAGCCGTACGTGTTCGCACGCACCTGCCGCGCCCCACCGGGCGTTCTTTCTCTCCTGCCCGTGCGGCCGTGCGTGTGCTGCGCGCGCGGCACGTACGTTCGTCGCCCACGCGCGCGCGACGAGTGAATGGTCAATGTAGTGGGGAGTGGGGACTGGGGGGAGACCGATATGAGCAGTGCCCGGACTCTAGCTAGCTGGTAGCTAGCTAGCACGGCGAGCCGGCGGCTAGGTGCCCTGGCCAGGGGGGATCGATCGCACACCAACAAATCGGTGCGGCGGCGTCCGTTCCCAGCCGGTGCTGTTGCTAGTCGTTGGTCCGTGTCACGGCGCGCATGCGTTTGTGACGTTTCGACTTGTCCGAATTTTTTGTATTTTAGCTCTTAAATAGAAGTAAAATCACGTTTAGACCTAAAAAAATTTTAAACTCAGTTTTGGACCCTTAGCTCGGCGCCACAGGCTATGGCGCCGAGTTAACATAGCTCGGCGCCACATCCTATGGCGCCGAGCTATGACGTGGCAGCAACGGCTAGTTGCGTTTAGGGCTGACCTGGCTCTGACGTGGGGGCGGCGCGGCCTCGTAGCTCGGCGCCACAGATCTTGGCGCCGAGCTACGAATTCCTATAAAACCGCCCGCGCGGCTGGCCGAGAGCAACTCATTTCATCACATTTCCAAACTTCGTCAAAAATTGCTGGATTCAAAGATTTGAGTTGGTTCACTTCGTAGACCAATGTATGATTTCCAACTGATTCGTTTTGTATATTGGGTTGTTAGGTTAATAATTTGTATACACCTATTATATTATCATTTCGATTATTAGTTTGTGTAAACTTATTATAAAGCATAATAGGTACAAGTGATAATTATAATCGTTTATTAGATGAAGGACATGTACCGAGAGGCGTTGTGGCAGAAGAGAGGTCGTCCTCGGGAGTTATATCCGGACGTATCTAGTAAGGATGCTCCTGTTCCTCCTGAACTCCCCGTGCCTAACTGTGACTGTGGCAGACTGGCTTGGGTACATCAATCACAACATCCAGACACGGCTGCTCGCTGCTACTACCTTTGTGGCACTTTGGACGTACGTAGCTTATGACTTGTCACTTAATTTTGTTCGCATTCATTATTTTGTAGATATGTAATAGTGCATCTTTCCATTATTTTAGGGACATCAGAGGTGTTTCTTTTTCCAGTGGATCGATGGTCCTGATAAATTTGACCCTCGATATCTTCTTTTCGTTAATTGGTTGAGTGGAAGGACCAGTCATGAGCGTTTTAAGCGTTGGGTACCTCCTCCCCCGAATCCTCCACCAATGACGGATGCGGAGAAGGAGGTAGCAACAGAAAGACGGATGGACTCACCGCCTCGATGCGATTGTGGAGACCGTGCTGTCATCGACGAAGACTATGACAAGCAGTTCTGTTGTCCGAACATTGATTATGTGAGCCCATTCCTACGCTAAATGTATGAACTAGTTTTTATTTACAATTAATTACTAATTTTTTCTCCTGCAGCCATACGGGTGGCGTAAGTGTCGTTTCAGAGAGTGGTTGTATGGTCCTTTGTCCCATTGGCCAGAGCCAGAGGTAAAGGAAAAGAGATACATGGGGTGGGCGGCAGAAGATGTCAAATTTGATCCAGTACTCTGCAAATGTGGTATTGAAGCTAAGTATGGATTAGTTCCTTCGGAGCTTGGTGTTGGATATTTTTGTGGACATATGGTCGATTACGATGAGGTTGGTATTTTTTTTGCACCAGATGTAATGTTATAGCGGTACTTACTATTTTTTTGTAGGAGACGAGGAAATGCAGTTGGGAGAGTTACGAGGACAAAGGAGAGGTGATGCGCACAATAGAGTCCAAGAGAATAATGGGACAGAAGATGCGTTGTGGATCTCGGCTCGTCGATTCGTACATTAACGATCGCATACGCGACATGCGTAGGGAAGCAAAATCTGCCTTTTATGATAGCCCGAAGCGTGCAGAGTATAGGAGGTTGAAGGCGGCAGATGAGAAGAGAGCACAGGATGCAAGGGAATGGGAAGCGGCTCAAGCCGAGAAACAGATGTTGGATAATCTTGCTGATCGCCTCAAGGGAAGTAAGTGAGATAAATGATATTATAATTATGTTAGTACAATTTATTTATCCTGACTTTGCTAACTTAATTTTCTCATTATATTTGTAGAGATTGGAAGCGGCGTAAACTATTTGGCCGATGAGGCGCATGCGAGATATGTTCAGGATAAAATGGCAACGGTTGAGCTGATGGAGGAGGAGGACGACGACACATCTAGATTGAGTGAGCTTATCGCCCTCGCAGAGGCAGGATTACATGAAGAAGAGGAGGACGACACGTCAAGGTTGAGTGAGCTCATCGCACTAGCTGAGGCAGGATTACGTGCTCAAGAGGAAGAGGATGAGTTTATGTCTCAGGCCGCCGCAGAGGTACAGGCAGCTTATTACAAGAAGAAGTCTGATGAGGCTGAGGCTGAGGATGAGCTATTCTCCCAAGCTGCAGATGAAGCAGAAGCCAATTATTACAAAAGAACTGGTGACAAGTGTGATGCAGGACAATGCAGCAAGTGGAATGAGGTTGTTGTTGAGGATTGCGCGACGGATGACTCCGAAGATGAGTTACTCATAGATTGTGATTCAGACTGAAGAATTGTAGCCTATTATGTAGTATTTACGTATCAAAAATAATTTAGAACTCTAAAGATGCGTTACTTATTGGTTATTATGTTTTTTACAGTTCACAAAAAAATTTTGCAAGAGTTCCCCTTGTTTTATTAACAACCACAGTTCAAATAATCACATATTATAAGACATATAAGCATTTCAACATATAATACATCACAAAATAACATCGAATATAAAAACATCCACAGAACATAGTTCTTCATACAATGTCCACAAACAAAGTCCAAAATACAAGTTCCACAACACATAGTCCAAAACACATAACATAGTTCATATTACAACGTCTCCAGCATGAGTCCAAATCACACAGTTTTCAGGATAGAGACCAACATCACAAAAGTATTCATTTCCTCCTAGTCTTACCCTTGCCCTTGGCCCCAAGAGCGTCGGTGCCTGGAGTGTAAGGGTCTCGTGGACGCCTTCTACGTGGTGTCAGCTGTGATGGCTGACTTGTAGGAGCATCCTGCAACTGAGACGGTCCAATCTCCACCTGACCTGCGGCGCCAGCGCCAGCGCCAGCGTCGTCGTCATCGTCGTCATCGTCCTCGTCGTCCTGGGCCACGTTCTCAAACGTGTCCCGCGTCGATCGCGACGAGCTGAGTCCTACTGTAGATGGTCCAACTGCACAAATGGGAGGCTGAACATCCTGCTGCATACGAGGCACAAGCAGCTGCACGTCAACGCCCGCTAGAGACCGGCATCCACACCGAGCCGCTGCTCGACGAAGACGACGTGATACCCTCTGTAATCAAAATGTTAGTTAAAGACATATGTTACAACATACAAATAAACAAGTTTTCTGTTAGACATTGATACTCACTGATAGTAACGATAGCGTAGTAGTATCTAAAGTTCTCTGTGAGATACGCGCGAGTTCAACAACAGATACGAGCATAGAGTTTCCCTATCACAAGTTAAGACATTAGGATGCTCAAAACTAGACATAAAACATTGAATTGAAATCTCTAATTTTAGTAAAGAAATAGGGTCGTTTATGTCGCAACTAATCTCCTCACAAGCTCGAGCCAAAAGCTTGTCAAAAGATGGTCTTTCATCGAACAACATGGTCACGATCTTCATACCATCAAAAGTAACACTCCCATAAGCATCTATCTCCACCCTTCCTCCATGGTATAGTGTTACTAGGCTGTCCATCTATTACAAAAATGGATTACTAACTCAATAATGGCTATATACTTAAGCCTACTAACTTACTAAGTAATAAATATATATTAACTAATAACTATACAGTAAATATTAAATGAACACATCAAACGAAATTACATAATCTATAAATAATGTACGAAAACTATGTATACCTGAGAACGCGTACGAGTCCAGCTAACGGTGGAGAAGGTCAAGTCGGACGAACACCTACGTACAAAAAAACCAATTGTCAGTAAAAAATTTGGCAGCACCTCCCCTGTAAAGTGATGTTTATAGAACCTGCGAATAAACGACAACACGATGGTTGCCAACACAGAAAACATGTAATATCAATGCTGAAAGTAGCCTAGAGGGGGGGTGAATAGGCTACACCTGAAAATTTTCACTAAAACTTCGAAATAGTGTTAAATTAAAGTTGCACAGGTGCAAACCGGTTCAGTCGGTTTTAATCACAACTGAACAAGTTTGAACCCGCTCAACTTAAATTTGATAATCTATTTAACAAGTGCGAAGAAGTGAATAATATAGCTAAAGATTTGCCCTACACAAGAACTACTTAAATGAATAATATGAGCCAACCACAGAATATAAAGCGCTTGACAAGAACACACAAGAACACGCGATATAACCCGAGGTTCGGCAACCACCACAAAGGTGTCCTACTCCTCGTTGAGGAACCCACAAAGGGCCGGGTCTTTTCCAACCCTAATCCTCCACAAGCCGACCACAAAGGTCAAGGCAATCTCTTCTCAAATCTGCTCAAGGAGCGGGTGATACAAACTTCTTGGTGTCGTCCACAAATTTGGAGACTCCCAAGCAACCTCTAACCGTCAAGGAACACGAGGTTCCAAGAGTAACAAATCCACACACGGTTAAGTTTGCAAAGAGCTCAAGAACAAGAGAATGGGAGAATCGAGATGAAATTGACAGCGAGTTCGATCGAGTTCACCTCACACCAAGGGTCCTTCAAATGATTGAAGGAGATGCGATTGCGGGTGTGAAAGGTGAAATGAATGCTCTTGTTTGAAGGTTGGTCAGCCAAGAATTCGTGAGAGAGGCGAAGTAAATGAGAGAGAGAGTGTGAGGGGGTATATAAAGGATCCCCCAAAAGCTGGCAGCCGTTGGGAGAAAGTGGGCAAAAACCGGTTGAACCGGTTTCTAAACCGGTTGAACCGGTTTCTACCAGTGGGAACCCGGTCCACTGGGCTACTCAGCCGAACACTCGACCGGTTTCAAAACCGGCTGAGTAGGGACAAAATTCGGCTCAACCGGTTTTGAAAAAAAAAATATCTGCTGCGACTTTTTCTGACAGCTCTGACTGTCAGATAGGTCAGAGCAGAGGTGGCAGGTGAACAGTACCGAAACCGGTTGAACCGGTTTCAGGACCGGTTGAACCGGTTTTGGAGGCTGAAACCAAACTTTGAGAATTTTGAAGAGAACAAAAGGGGAGACTTTGTGGGAAGTAAAATTTGTTTTTCTCAAGGGCATTCATGATCTAGGAAAATGATCTCCAAGGAGTTTTCAAAAGATTTTGAACTTGGCTCGTTTCACAACTTACTTAACCGTCGCAGATCCCTCTTAATTGTACGGCGATTCCTATGACTCAAGAATTATAAATTTTGCACTGTCGTTGTTTCTTGGCACTTGGAGCACACCATTTGATGTGGAATTTTAAATCCGCTGTGCTTTATACTTTTATGCTCGTAAGATCTGTGCTTCTCCTGTCTGTAGAAATACTGTGTACATACTAGGAGCAAACTTGTTAGAATCTTAGTTTGTTTTGTCATTAATCACCAAAACCCTCAATTAGGGTTGATTGCACTTACAATCTCCCCCTTTTTGGTGATTGATGCCAAAACAAACTAGAATGGAAAGTAAGAATTAAAAGTTACAAGTACTTGCGATATAAAATCTTTTGTGTATGTGTAGCTCCCCCTAAATATGTGCATGAGTTTTGCGATATTAACATTGACTTGATATGTCAATTTGCAACATATTTAGAGAGAAAACAATCAACACTATACACAAAAATGATGAGGTATGAAACATAAATGAATAAAAAGAGTAAAAGCACATTCAAGCTCATTATTGCATAGCATATGATATGAAGAAAAAGGTTCTACAGCTATTACAATAATGAGAGCTTGTCTCAACACATCATAAAGGTGTTTATGGCATTCAAGCCATGGTGTTTATGGCATTCAAGCCATGCAAGCATCAAATAGAGATTACAGACCAAGTGTTCATTACAAAAAATAGGGGTACTGGGTACTGCATAATAAACTTTCTCCCCCTTTTTGGCATAAGAACCAAAAAGAGAGAGAGAATCGCCAAACCAATGATCACCAGCGAGGAGGAGGATGATGAGGACCGAAGAAATGGTGCGCCAGGTCAGAGGCAAAGTGTTCCTCTCCAGACTGGGCCGGAGGAGGAGCACTGCCCGAAGGGTCCTGGGGCGGAGGATAAGAGGACGATTGGCCCGGATCCCCGTGATACGAGGGCGGGACAAACTGCTCTGGATCATCAACATAAGTCTCTTCTTCTTCGACGTCATCAGCTGTTGAAAACGGGACCCCATACGCCTGCTGGTACCACTCGTTGATATCTGGAGGAGGAGGGTGGAGAGGTACATCAGGAGAACGGGGAGCGAAGGGAGTACCCAAAGCGGAAGCTTGACGACGTAGGTTGTCGTCGGTCTCCCGCTGACGTCGAGCCACCTCATGGACGTCTGCAGCAATATTTCGGCACATGGAGAAGAAAGTCGCAAGCCCGTGGGCCAAACGGGCACCCATCCCACGACCACGACCTCGACCACGACCACGACCACGTGGTGTGGGAGATCCGCGGCCAGGGGAAGAGGGCGAGGCACCAGCAGCAGCAGCAGCACCAGCAGACGGACCCGCAGAAGCATGACCACGAGAACTGGAGGGGGCTTTCCGGAGGCGCCCAGCTGGATTGTTGGGATCAATCCAGAAAGGGGTGTATGACTGATGTCGGGTACCCTTGTCAAATCTGAACTGGGTCACGACCTCAATCATCTTCATAATGAATGGAGCATGAAGACACCCCTTCAAAGGAAAGCAGGCAGCATGAATAATTTCCTGCCATATCATGTCAAAGACATTAATCCTTTCTGAGCTGTTTGGCTTCATAAAAGAGAGCAGGACCTTGCTCTCCCCAAGGATGTTCATCTGATTTCCCCCTTTTGGAATGAGGGTCATCCTGCAGAGGGAGTTGATATAACGATAATACTTATGAATGTTGGTTGACTCCCAATACATTCCAGACTCAGACAGATGAAGATCCTTGGCTTCTTCTCTTGTGGGCTGCCGGAAATCATGAATCTTGATCTTGTCTCCAGATATATCATCGTCAGAAAAGCCAAGAATGTGAGCAAATCGACGATAGCTCACCTTGTACCAACTACCTTCAATGAAAAAGTTTAGATAGGGGTAGTTGTAATGACTCTCCTCGTCAGCAAGCTTTATCCAGAGAGTGGAGTAAAATTGAGCAATCACTTCATCATTCCAATCATATTGGAATGTCATGATATCCTTCATTTGTTTCCTTTCACAGGCCCTCAGTGCCTGTGACATTTCTGGATCCCCAATGGCTTCACAACCTTCCCAGTTAATATATTGTTGATGCAGGATAGGTTGATGCTTCTTGGGGAGAATGACTGAATTATAGAAATCCACGTGGTGAAGAGTCCAAAAGCGATTTCCATCGATCCTGGCATCACGAATACGCAATACAGGATTTTGGAAACGAAGATCCTGGAGAAGAGCAGAGCCTCCACTAGCAGTGAAGTCAGTGACTGGCTCATTGCCAGCACGCCGAGCCTCTGCCCGGTGGAGGACCAAACCGCGAATCACAGGAGCGTGGGCCGGGGGAAGATCAACTTCATCGTCCTTCCCGCCATCATCATCACTTGCAGGCTCCCATGCCTGCGGATTCGCCGCAGGTCGAGACCGCCCGGAAGGATTCCGAGATGTCCGACCGCGAGCACTATGAGACCCGGAGGCCTCAGCACCCGGCATGACATTGCCGCTTCCGCGCCCTCGCTTGGATCGAGAGCGAGGAGGAGAATCTCCATGGATTTCCTGGTCATCCGAGGAGTCGGATTCGACCACCGACGGGTTCCTTCTACGCACCATTCTAAGAAATAAGAAATAGAATCTATGATGAGCAAGGATCAAACACGTTTGAGTAGAAACGCATAAGATATTGAGCATGCACTTCAACCGTTCGTATGAGCGGTTCAACTACAACGAACAATATCAAATCGCTAATCTCTAACAATGTTTGTGACAAAATGAAGATAATCTAAGTGTTGCAATCACTTAAACTAAAATGTACCCAACGAATGATACATGTGATAATCAAGAACGCGTAGGATCGAGTACAAGGAAATAACATAGGGCAATACCTCGATCCGAAGATTGGGTCAAGAACTCCCAACGAGATGGAGGAAGATGGTGGAAACACGCCGGGAAGAACGGATCTCCAACCACTCTTCCAAAAGAGTGAGGGCATGAGAGAGTGTGAAGGTGTGAGAGAGGAATGAGAGGGCGGCGGTGGCTGGAAAAATAAGAGTCTGAGAAGGGAAGATGAGAGAGGGAAAGACATAAAAGGGAGAGGAGTCGGCCGCCAAAAAATCGAAAACCGGTTCAACCGGTTCCAAAACCGGTTCAACCGGTTTCGGGTCAAACTGCGCAGTAAAAGCGCGCAGAAAACAGTGTTGACTGCGCGAAAATCCTGGCAGTCTGACAGCACAGACTGCAAAACTGACAGCGCAGACTGCGCAGCTGTCAGCGCAGACTGCGCGCAGACTGACGGCGCGACGGCCAAAACCGGTTCAACCGGTTTCAACCAGGAAGAAACCGGTTGAGTGGCCTACTCAGCCGGTTTACTCAACCAGTTTCCAGATATTGCCCGGAAGGGCTGTAATAGCACTTAGTAAATATGACATGAGATATTTTAAAGGTAAAAAAATGATATTTCTCATTTCATATTGCTCAAACAATCAATTTTCAACCATCAAATTTGATCAAAATTTTAGTTATTAAGTCACGTTTCGAGAATCTAAGATATTTAGCTCACTCCTAAGAAAACAAAACCTAGTCTCATCAAGGGGTTTTGTGAAGATATCGGCTAGTTGATTTTCGGTGCTCACATGAAATAGTTCGATATCTCCTTTGGCTTCGTGGTCTCTCAAGAAATGGTGTCGGATGTCAATATGTTTAGTTCTAGAGTGTTGCACAGGGTTGTTTGCAAGTTTTATGGCACTCTCATTGTCACACAAAAGTGGAATTTTGTTAAACTCACAACCAAAGTCTCTAAGGGTTTGCTTCATCCATAACAACTGTGCACAACATGCCCCAGCTGCTATGTACTCAGCTTCTGCAGTGGAAAGTGCAACACAATTTTGTCTCTTGGAACTCCATGACACTAAGGACCGCCCAAGGAATTGGCAAGTCCCAGTAGTGCTTTTTCGATCTACTTTGCAACCAGCATAATCTGAGTCAGAGTAGCCAAGCAAATCGAAAAGGGAGCCTTTAGGATACCATAATCCTAGGTTTTGGGTGTGGACTAAGTATCTTAGAATTCTCTTAACGGCTACAAGATGACAATCTTTAGGATTTGCTTGAAAACGTGCACACATGCAAACACTCAACATTATATCAGGTCTAGATGCACATAAGTAAAGCAGTGATCCTATCATTGATCTATATAATTTTTGATCTACAGGTTTACCTTCCTCATTTAGGTCGAGATGTCCATTTGATGACATTGGAGTCTTGGCATGCTTTGCTTTTTCCATGCCAAACTTCTTGAGCATATCTTGAGTATATTTAGTTTGGCATAGAAATGTACCTTCCTTGAGTTGTTTGACTTGAAATCCCAGGAAGTATTTAAGCTCGCCCATCATAGACATCTCAAACCTGTTTGTCATCACTTTGCTAAACTCTTTACAAAAATTTTCATTAGTACTACCAAATATAATGTCATCAACATATATTTGGCACACAAATAATTCATTATCAACTTTTCGAGTAAATAAAGTAGAGTCAGCTTTTCCTATAGTAAACCCATTTTTAATTAAAAAATCTTTAAGACAGTCATACCAAGCTCTAGGGGCTTGTTTAAGCCCGTAGAGTGCCTTGTGAAGAAGATAAACATGATTTGGCTTCTTTGGGTCTTCAAAGCCCGGTGGTTGCTCCACATATACTCTTTCTTGTAGTGGTCCATTTAGAAAAGCGCTCTTGACATCCATTTGATATAGCTTGAAATCATGGTTAGTAGCATAGGCAATTAATATTCTAATTGATTCTAACCTTGCTACCGGCGCATATGTTTCACCAAAATCAAGTCCTTCCACTTGAGTATAGCCTTGGGCAACCAACCGTGCCTTGTTTCTTGTGACCACGCCATGTTCATCTTGCTTGTTCCTAAAGACCCATTTAGTCCCAATCACATTTTGTTTGGGTCTTTGGACTAAGGACCAGACTTCATTCCGGGTGAAGTTGTTTAACTCCTCTTGCATGGCCATTATCCAATCCGGATCACCCAATGCTTCTTCAACCTTAAGTGGCTCAAGAGAGGAAACAAACGAGTAAAATTCACAAAAATTAGCTAAACGAGATCGAGTTGTTACCCCTCTCCTGATGCTACCCAGGATGTTGTCCACTGGATGGTCCCTTTGAATTGTTTGATGGACTCTTGGATGAGGCACTGATGGATGTCTTTGTATTTGCTCCTCCTCATCAATTGCTTGATCAAGAGGCACTTCACCATCAATACTTTCATGTTCATTTTCTACCACTGTTGGCATCCTTTGATGATTTTCTTCGTGGCTTGGATGACTTGAGGTTGATGGGTTTGCTTGGGTGGACACTTTGTCACTCACCACCCTTGCACCCACATCAACTACCTCATTGGTCATCCATAAGGTTCCTTCTTCATCATCCCTTCCTTGAGGTCTCACCTCACCTATTGCAAGTTTCTTTATGGCCTCACAAGGTAGTTCTTCATTTCCTGCAGTGTCATTAGAAACATGCCCTTGCGAGCCATTAGACTCATCAAATGTCACGTCTATCGCTATTTCAACAAGACCGGTGGTATTGTTGAAAACACGATATCCATGCGCATTTGATGCATAACCAAGCAAGAAGCCCTCGTCCACTCTAGGAGCAAACTTTGAGCTCTTGACTTTCTTGTTAAGAATAAAACATTTACAACCAAATACTCTAAAATAATCAACTTTAGGTTTGTTACCAGTGAGAAGCTCATAAGCAGTCTTTTTGTAGATCTTATGAAGATAGAGACGGTTGATTGCATGACAGGCGGTGTTGACCGCCTCTGCCCAGAAGTTGTCAGGTGTCTTGTATTCATCCAACATGGTTCTTGCAGCTTCAATTAGGGTTCGGTTCTTTCTTTCCACAACACCATTTTGTTGTGGAGTGTAAGGCACCGAGAACTCATGTTTGATTCCCTCTTCTCCTAAGAATTCTTCAACACCTGTGTTCTTGAATTTCGTCCCATTATCGCTTCTCACTTTCTTGATTTTGAGCTCAAATTCATTTTGAGCTCTCCTCATGAATTTCCTCAAAATTTCTTGGGTTTCACCTTTGTCACTTAAAAAGAAAACCCAGGTGAATCGAGAAAAATCATCAACAATAACTAAACCATACTTACTACCACCAATGCTAATGTAGGCCACCGGTCCGAAGAGGTCCATGTGAAGAAGCTCCAATGGCCTCTTTGTTGTGACCACATTCTTTGATTGATGTGGGCCTCCATGTTGTTTTCCTGCTTGGCATGCGCCACAAACCCTATCTTTCTCAAATACAACATTTGTTAGTCCAATGATGTGATTATCCTTTTGAAGTTTGGCCAAATTCCTCAAACCGACATGGGCTAGCCGGCGATGCCAAAGCCAACCCTTGTCGGACTTTGCCACTAAACAAGTCTCAGGCGTCACTTTACTTGTTGTGAAATCAACAAGATAAAGCTTGCCCTTCAAGCGACCGGTAAAGGCAACTGAGGAGTCCTCCCTTCTAAGGATCTTCACATCCACATCCGAAAATAGGCAATTATAACCCATTCCACAAAGTTGTGAAACAGACAACAAATTATAGCTTAAAGAATCTACCAATAAAACATTTGAAAGTGATTGTTGGTCAGAGATAGGGATTTTACCAATACCAATCACCTTACTCTTGCCACTATCTCCAAACACAATTTCTTGTGCTTCTTGAGTTAGTTGCAATGTATGAAACATGTCTTTCTCCCCGGTCATGTGATTTGTACATCCACTGTCAAGCACCCAACTTGACCCACCAGAGGAGTAGACCTGCAAAACAAGTTTAGGCTATGCTTTTAGGTACCCAAATTGAATTGGGTCCTACATTGTTAGTTATAGCCTTGGGTACCCACACACTTCTTTTCATGACTTTTCGTTTAGTGTAGGCACCCACATATTTCACAACCAATTTTCCTAAATCCCAAGTCAACATATAATCACAAAGATATGAGTGAGAAATGGGAGCATTAGATTTTTGTCCACTTGAGGATCCCTCTTCCTTCATCTTACTCTTTGTGGAACTCAAGTTAACCTTTACCTGAGGTGACTTGTCATTTGAGGAGTGAATCCTCCCCAAGGCATCATATAGGGTGGTTCCCTCTATGAACTTGGGGGATCTCCACCCCTTATGCACTGTGCTAGGGTTTTCCTTAGATGAGTTGAACCCAAGCCCCCTTCTTCCATTGTTGGGCTTAAGGGACTTGTACTTGGGTTCAACTTTCTTTAACCCATCATTGCTAGAGCATCTTTTCAAAATTTCTTTGACCTTCACCTGTGGGCTATTCTTCCTTGCATGGTTAGTTAGACAACAAGAAGCATGATATTTGGCACAATGTTTGCAAGAATTATCATTTAAGCTAGACTTAGATTCAAGCACTAAAGATGAGGCATTGATGTTCTTGCAATTTTCAAGTTGCACTTGAAGTTCTTGATTTTGAACATTCAAGCTTAACATGCTTGCTTCAAGTGCATTCTTTTCATTTGCAAGATTAGCTATAGAGGTTTTCATGTTAATTACTTCTTTTTCTTTATTCTCTATAGTTATCTTGACTAAAGATACTTCCTTAGTCAAGACATCTAGCATTTCATCTTTATTGTGAAGCAATTCTTGAAGCTCTAGGTTTCTTTCCTTTTCAAGGATAAGCAAGTCTTCTTGAGCATCAAGAGTTGCTTTTCTTTTATCTAGCTTCTCCATTAATTTGGTGATAACATTGTATCCATTCAAGCCAAATTCTTTAATCATTTTATTTTTCATGGCAATTTGTTCATCATCATCATCATTTGAAAAATCATTACTAAATAAGGTTACCTTATCTCCTTTTGCCATGAGGCAAGTTGGAGTGTAGAATTCGTCTTGTAGGTTGGTGAAGAGTTGCGAGCTTGATGTAGATTGGATGGCCACGTTTGCCACCACTTCCTCTTCCTCGGAGCTAGAACTCTCTTCATCGGAGTTCCATTCTTCACCAATATGGGCTTGACCATATTTCTTCTTCTTGAAGTATCCCTTGGTCTTGCCCCCCTTTTTGAACTTGTCCTTCTTGTATTCCTTCTTAGCTTCTTGTTCCTTCTTGTTAGGACAATCCGCTATGAAATGACCGGTTTGGCCACATTCATAGCATGCCCTCTTCTTTCCTTTCCTTTGGAACTTGTCATTTTTCCTTACAAATTTCTTGAATGTTTTGATGAACATAGCAGTGTCTTCATCACTTGAGCTATCTTCATCACTTGAGGTCTCGACCACCTTCTTTGCTTTGTGGTCTTTGTTCTTCTTGGGGTTGTCTTGTTCATTAGTGATCAATGCATGAGAGTCCCTTGACTTGATAGGGGCTTCTTCGGACTCATGTTGTTGAATCTTTGCAAATAATTGATGAGGCGTCATATCCTCATAGTCATCACGATCCCTAATCATCCTTGCAAGACTCTTATCCTTTTCTTTATAAGCTCTCATGAACAATCTTGTGACCTTGGAGTCACTCCAATCTTCACTCCCAAGAACTCTTATTTTGTTGACCAACACCATCAACCGATCAAAGAGTGATTGAAGCGACTCACCCTTTATCCAATCATATCTTGCAAGCTCACTTTCCAAAGCCTCAACTCTATGTCTTTTAGCTTTGGGATCTCCTTCATGTGACATTTTAAGAATATTCCAAATGTCACGGGCATCTTCTCTTCCTTGAACTTTCCGGTATTCTTCCGGACAAAGACTTCCTTTGATTATGCTCACTGCTTGAGCATTTCGATGAACCTCTTGCATCATTTCCGGAGTCATCTCTTCTCCTTGGGCGGGCTTATACATACCTACATTAACAATATCCCAAAGACTAGGATGCACACCGATTAAATGCGACTTCATCTTGTCGGCCCACTCATCATAGTTCAACTCACTAAGAGTTGGTAACTTTCCAAGTGGGGCGGAAGAGAAGTTGGGAATATAATTTCTAGAGTAATCGAATTGAACTTTGCTAAAGTCATTACCTTTGCTTTTGGTAGATGATCCTTCGGTGTTGAGACTTACCTTGCTCAATACCTTAGACACCAAAAGATTCACTAGATCATCATTATAATCAAATGTTCCCTTACCTTTATCTTCTTCGGCCTTTCTTCTTGATTCTTCTTCTTCGGCCTTTTTCTTAGCATCTTCCTCTTTCATCTTGAGGAACATCCTCTCGGCAATCTTCATGGCGAGGTCGAGTACCTTGGGGTCCACTTCCTCACCGGAGGATGTGACGGGAATATCCTCGAGGATAGGATCCACATGGTCCCGTTGAGTAGACATGATCGTTTCCTCACGCGGTTAAGCGTAAAATGAGGTACGAAGCTCTGATACCAATTGAAAGTAGCCTAGAGGGGGGGTGAATAGGCTACACCTGAAAATTTTCACTAAAACTTCGAAATAGTGTTAAATTAAAGTTGCACAGGTGCAAACCGGTTCAGTCGGTTTTAATCACAACTGAACAAGTTTGAACCCGCTCAACTTAAATTTGATAATCTATTTAACAAGTGCGAAGAAGTGAATAATATAGCTAAAGATTTGCCCTACACAAGAACTACTTAAATGAATAATATGAGCCAACCACAGAATATAAAGCGCTTGACAAGAACACACAAGAACACGTGATATAACCCGAGGTTCGGCAACCACCACAAAGGTGTCCTACTCCTCGTTGAGGAACCCACAAAGGGCCGGGTCTTTTCCAACCCTAATCCTCCACAAGCCGACCACAAAGGTCAAGGCAATCTCTTCTCAAATCTGCTCAAGGAGCGGGTGATACAAACTTCTTGGGGTCGTCCACAAATTTGGAGACTCCCAAGCAACCTCTAACCGTCAAGGAACACGAGGTTCCAAGAGTAACAAATCCACACACGGTTAAGTTTGCAAAGAGCTCAAGAACAAGAGAATGGGAGAATCGAGATGAAATTGACAGCGAGTTCGATCGAGTTCACCTCACACCAAGGGTCCTTCAAATGATTGAAGGAGATGCGATTGCGGGTGTGAAAGGTGAAATGAATGCTCTTGTTTGAAGGTTGGTCAGCCAAGAATTCGTGAGAGAGGCGAAGTAAATGAGAGAGAGAGTGTGAGGGGGTATATAAAGGATCCCCCAAAAGCTGGCAGCCGTTGGGAGAAAGTGGGCAAAAACCGGTTGAACCGGTTTCTACCAGTGGGAACCCGGTCCACTGGGCTACTCAGCCGGACACTCGACCGGTTTCAAAACCGGCTGAGTAGGGACAAAATTCGGCTCAACCGGTTTTGAAAAAAAATATCTGCTGCGACTTTTTCTGACAGCTCTGACTGTCAGATAGGTCAGAGCAGAGGTGGCAGGTGAACAGTACTGAAACCGGTTGAACCGGTTTCAGGACCGGTTGAACCGGTTTTGGAGGCTGAAACCAAACTTTGAGAATTTTGAAGAGAACAAAAGGGGAGACTTTGTGGAAAGTAAAATTTGTTTTTCTCAAGGGCATTCATGATCTAGGAAAATGATCTCCAAGGAGTTTTCAAAAGATTTTGAACTTGGCTCGTTTCACAACTTACTTAACCGTCGCAGATCCCTCTTAATTGTACGGCGATTCCTATGACTCAAGAATTATAAATTTTGCACTGTCGTTGTTTCTTGGCACTTGGAGCACGCCATTTGATGTGGAATTTTAAATCCGCTGTGCTTTATACTTTTATGCTCGTAAGATCTGTGCTTCTCCTGTCTGTAGAAATACTGTGTACATACTAGGAGCAAACTTGTTAGAATCTTAGTTTGTTTTGTCATTAATCACCAAAACCCTCAATTAGGGTTGATTGCACTTACAAATGCGCTAAACAAAATGGTAACTATATAATCACTAAGAATTTACTAAACACTAACAATATACTACACAACAAACTAGCTAACTATTTTAATAAACACTAACAACAAAATATCTAACTATTTACTAAACAATAAATAAGTGGATACCTAACTAATTACTACTAGTTTACAAACTAAGGAATTAAAAAAAATACTGGTCGGCAGTGGGGGCGGGAGCTACCGGGGCCGGAGCGGGCGGTGGCCGATCGTTGGCCGGACTCCGGGCGGCGGGGACTGGTCGGCAGTGGACTGCGGGCGAGCTCGGGGCGGCAGTGGACTGCGTGGGGCGGGCGGCGGCGAGCCGGGCCGGAGCTGGAGCGGGGCGGGCGGCCGGCGGCAGGGACTCCGGGCGAGCTCGGGGCGGGCGGGCGACAGCAGTGACTCCGGGCGAGCTCGGGCGGAGCTCGAGCGGGGATCGCGGCGGCGAGCCGGAGCTGGGCTGGGGCGGGCGGGCGGCGGCGAGCCGGAGCTGGGGCAGGCGGCGTTGATTTGTGGACGGCGGCGGCGATTTCGTAAACGGCGGCGGCGGCGTGATTTGGAATGAGCACAGAAGAGAAGAAACGCGCAGAGAGAAGGCAGTTTGCGGGTTTTTCCTAGCTCGGCGCCAAGATCTGTGGCGCCGAGCTAGGTGCTACGCGGGACTGCCACGTCACGAAGCTCGGCGTCATAGCCTATAGCGCCGAGCTGTATTAGCTCGGCGCCACAGCCTGTGGCGCCGAGCTTCGGGTCCAAACGTGCAAATAAAATTTCTGGGGGTCCAAACGTAAATTTTTGACTCGAAAGGGGCTAAAAAACAAAAAATTCGGTCGACTTGTCCGGGCTCGGGCTCCCGGGAGCTGGTGCTGCCTGGCTGTCAGGAGTTAGGAAAAGGGTTTATCTGCTCGCGCCGCCCGGCAGGTCTTGTCGTCCGTCCCTGCGTGGTGGGGTCCAAAACAAATGGGGGTGGCGGTGTACGAAAAAAAATTATATGCATACTGGATGTGAACCCTACCTTTTACCGTCCCTCACATACATCAGCTACTAGTCTATACAAATAGAAAAAAACAAATTATTAAAGAATTATTTTGTACATTTTGATATATCTTTGTGAACCACTAAGTGATGTATGTAAGACGCTGTAAAAGGTAGAGTTTACATCCGGTGTGCTGTGCACATCCGGTATGCACCGAATTTTTTTCCGGTGTACGTGGGCGTCGCCCATCCGCGGCCGGACCGCGGACCCATGGGGCTGCCCAGCTGGTCAGGTCAGATAGAAAAGCGCAGCACGAATCGCTCATCAGTCGTGCATTCTCTGCATACTTTACCCCTTTTGTTTTGACATGATCGACGACCATGAGTTGCAATAGAAGGTCAATAAGTTCATTATTTGAATATCAGAAAAAAAGAAAAGTTCACTAATTATTTCTTCTGGAGTTCTGGTGATGGATGTGGGCTGGGCTCGTTCTCGGTAACATGATGAGATTCAACTCTACGCGTCTCTTCCAAGGTTTTCCATGCATCCGCTAGCTACATCCTGCATGGGAAGAAAATGGAGAGATCGTGCCATGCATGGTGATGAACTGATGATGTATATATACTAGTAAATTGGCGCGCGCCAGCGCGCCTGTATTGGTACCCAAAGAACTAAACAACCCGACAAAGTATGCAAAAAGTAGGTAAAGAACAGAGTAAAACAAAATGTGTGTATTATTCTCCATCAGCATGAGGAGAAAAGGGCGTAAATCTTTTGAGTTATTTTCTTTATTTCCACCATGTGATTTACGGATACAATGACATGTCATAGAAATCATAGCATGTATTATCGTTCAAAAAGTCAGATTATGTGTAAACAAACTCTTTGTACGCACCACCATATGAATATCATAAGAGAAATCAGTGTACTTGTCGCCATTGCCCTTATCCACATCTGTAAGGAGAGAAAGTTGATGCAGGTCCAGTTGCCCCAAAGGAAACCGAACATTCAACTACATGTACAAAAAGCATGAAGAAAAGGAGAGCAGAATCATTAAGAGTATCCAACATAGGATCGGTATGGACAACTATAGTGCATTGTGTATGGTAATAACTACAATACATTTGCTGAGCATTTCGCTTATACGATCGAAAATTTAATGACCTATGAGCATCCATTAAATGCAAATATTTTTTTGTGGTGGTGTAATCAAAATTCTTAAAAAAAGGTTACAATAACGCTCCATGGTATGTGATGTACACACCACAGCCTAATTGCAGACAGGTCCATCACGCAGTTCAATTACCTAGAAGCTACTAATTTGTTTAATTAAAGTTAGCAATAGTTTCACCAGGTATGATGAGTTATGAGAAGCTTCCACTGTCGAAATAATGTTATAAATAGTTTCACCAGGTACATAGGAAAGAAATGTAAATGTACAATGTGTGTACAGAGAAACACTTAAAAATGACCAGATTGTTTACCTTATCATTGGTGTAAGACGACGCGACCTCTTAAGTCCTAACACATGGATAATGTATGGCAGCTTCCAGCTTTCCAAGAAAATGTTTATCAAAATATGGGTCACCGTACTTGGAGATGAGGATGATGTAGAGTATTATTTTCACTATGAATGTAGCTTTGTTAAACAGGTCATCAGGTGACAGGAAACAAAAAGAGAGCACTATTACTGCCAACATGTGATCCAGAATTTTACCTGTGTAATATAAGTCCTTTCTTTCTCAAAGCATGTAGAAACGATCATTCTGGAAGAGAATGTTCTAATGACGACTGTTGGGTACATGGTAACAGAACCAGAGTATATAGCTAGTTGGGCTAATAGTCTAATAGGTAGGAGGATGAGATACAGATACATATATGCAGCAAGAGATGTAACATGTACACGATAGTGTCAGACCTTACTGGCATTTGAGCAGACACCTTGGGGTCAGCTACACTCGCGATGTCACCACCTTTTTCCTTCCAGAAAACAGAAACATCAAATGTGATATTAGTGGGAGCAAGTGATCAAAAGAGTAATATAGGCAAAGAAGAAGGATCTAAAACTTTTTTTGTGAACTTTACCTGCCCGTTGGCAGTGCTAGCCTGTTTCTCTTCCACACGCCGGTCTAGCCAGAGGAGAAAGGGGAGGAGGAGCAATGCGTAGTGCGCGTCGTAGCGCAGCATGCCGGCGCGCGTGCATGAGTCGGCCGATACAATGGTGTAACTCGTGCCGGCGTGGAGGGAGGAACGCACGACAACATCCTCCAGATGTTGTCCTGAACAGAGAAGAAGGGAAGAAGCACAACGCACAGCGAGTGGCACGGGACAGAGTGTTCGCGCGGGACGCGGGCGCACGCGTTGGTCGGCGCATTGGGTACTCTATGTCGGCGCGAGTCGAGGAGCTCGCGGTTGCCATAGATGGAGAGGAGGACAAATACGACGGAAACAGCACGCGCAAGTGATGCTGATGGAACGGTGGGAGCAAATACAGCGATTCACAACGCTAGACATCGAGGAAACGAAGAAGAAAGTACCTGCTTCATCGCCTTCACCTCGTCTCCTTCGCCCTACCTGCTGACGACGAAGACGGCCCACGTAAACTCCGGCGTCTTACTTTTCTCCCTGAGTCGCGTTCGTGAGGTTTCCAGGATGGGACCACGTGGGACGCAGCGTGTCCAAGCGGGCGCACGCACTGGTCACCGCGATTGTGTAACCTGCGGAGGGCGCAGTTTTAGAAACGCGCTGCAGCCGTGGTTGGAGACGATGACGGAGACTTACCGGGCACGGTGAGCGACGATGTGTGCATGGAGCCGGGTGACGCAATCTCATCGGTGGCGCTGAGACCCTCGCGCGGACCCTTGCGTGGTCGGGACTGCATCCAGTGTGTGAGGATCGAGCAGGCCGTCGCAAAAAGCGGTGGGTCGTGTCTGTGACCGGGAGAGAGAGGGCTTTGCCGATAGAGAGAAGGGAGGCGGAAGCCAGTAGCCAGAAGAACTCAAAGATTTTTTTTTCCTTTTCCAACGTTTGTTCGGCCGAAGTCTAGAATGTATGGAAGACAAAGCGATTGCCGACTGGGAGTAGGCCGAGAGCACGAGGCGGAGGGAGCGAGGAGAGGAATCCAGAATCCAAGCATCAGATGGAACTCTCGAGACGTCTCGAGATATAGAGGGAGAGAGCGAGCACCAAGACTGTGACAGACGCCGTTGATTCACGATCGAAGGGAAGGAAAAATTTATGCTAACGTGAATAGGCTTTGAAGCGCCGTTTCCTACAATGCAGTTATGCACTGTCAGCGCGCAGCAGGCAGAGTGGCCCCCGCCCATGCCATGCATTGGGTTTTCCTACAGTTACTTGATGGAAAAACGCGCGGCAACGCCCTTCCTCGATCGTTTTCTACTGCGCAACGCTTTCCTAAGAAGATTCCCGTGATCTCCATGCATGCATTGCATGGGTATATATATCCAACCCAATGTTACCACCAGAACGCGTAGCACGTCGACACGTCGTATCGCCACCACACCACGCGAGCATGCATGCATCAGTCTGACAGAAGTTGTCCAACTGTATCTTAGGCTGTTCCCTCTAAATTTCTAACTTTATATTAAATATTTTACTGTCACATCATCAACATTTCATCTATACTTTATCTACCGCAGCAGTTACCTCTAAATTCTCCCCTACCACCACCATAAAATATCATTTTCTATACATATTTTCATCCACTATTAATTTTTCTTCGACTAATAATTAGAGGCGGACCCATGTCAACAGTGCAGGGGACGGCCACGCGCACGCCACAGCTGGAGGGAGAAAGAAGGAGGAGAGCGCATGGAGGACACTGTAGAGGGCCGCATTGCGGGCGTCCGCGTGCCGCTGCCCTCGCCATGCAAGGGGAGAGGGTGAGAGCACGGCTGCCGCTGCAGTTAGTCTTACCTGCGCAAACCAAAGGAGACACACAAAAAAATACTAGTTGAGGAAATTAGAGTATCATTCCTCTAGCTCTACCGTCGATGGCGAATCTAGTCAAAAATATTGTTATGGTCATAAGAACAACTTTGCTATAGGATATAAATTCTGATGTACTTTAACAGTGTTTTGCTAAAAAATTTATAAATTTTATCAGGGTCAGCTGACCCCGATAAACCGCCCTAAATTCGCCCCTGTCCACGGCCGGTCACATCCAAGCCCTAAATTCGTAGCGTTTGGTTCACATTAGATTTTAGGAATTTGATTTTGAAAATATATTATGAATCTAAACACATCTCATCATATACCTTCGTTTCTGTGATCAGAGAAACAAAAAGTGTTGTTTACATTTTCTCGGATAACGTGAAGGCAGTAGATTCTATTATCCGTAGGATACCAAACGCATCCTTAGTACTTTATAGTCGAGATATGTCTCTTAATGTTCTCCACCTGGCCACCACGACAGGGCGTGTACAGTAGTGATTAATATAGAGACTTTTGATGTATTTGAAGAGACTATTTGCAAAAAAAAATCGTGGAGACGTGAAGAGACGTCTCTGGCTCGTAATCCAAGTAGCAACAGACGTATCATTTTTCACTGTACGAATTCGTCATATCGATCCGATATTGTACAAGCACATTACTTCTGTATTTATTAATAGACTATATTTATAGACACTCCATTGTATAATAGTCTCTTAATTATCTCTTGTGCTTAGAGAACCGTTTTTGGTGTCTCTCCACTATACATGCTCTCATATCATAACATGTCTCATATACAATGAGGTCCTGTATAGCATTGGTTAAACATTTGCACGGTAACGAAATCACCTCTCTGCCATGGATTTAACTATTGCTCAGGTTGTGCATGTAGCCATGCAAAATATTGTTTTGTACTGTTCACGTAGTGAAGTTTAAAAATAAGAGGTGTGATAAGTAAGGTTATCGGTAGGGATGTAAATGGTACGAGTATTATCCGTCCGTATTCGAATTCGATAGGTCTACGAGGACTGAGGTCAGATCCCTATCCGGGTACTTAGTATCCGGTCCTTATCCGATGTTTATTTGTACTCGTATTATCAAAGTTGGATATTTAAGATGTCGATATCCATTCAAATATTATTCGACACAACTTGATGATATTTGTATCCGAATCCGAAGAGAAAATATGACAAAAATATGGAATGAGTGATTAATATTCGTTTGTATCCGATACGATTACACCCGGAGACAGCCCCACTAGTGTACAAAAAGCAAAGACAGATGCAACGGTGGAGCGGGTGGGGCTCGAGCTCCCTATCGCTCCCGAACCCATCGAGCCCCCTATCGCTCCCGAACCCATCGAGCCCCCTAAAGTCTCCCCTAAAATTGAATCTGATATTTCTCATTGTTTATTTTATGATATTCATTGTTCATCGATGTTTTAATATAAAACTACTTTAAACTATTACATTTGTCTACTGCGATCAGTTTAGTGAGATTATGTCGTTGTAACAGTTATATGGTTATATTTGTCTATTGTAAATGTTTAGTGAGATTATGTCGCTATAACGGTTTAGTTCAGCGTCTCCTAAATTTTTTCCTCGCTCCATCCTACCAGAAAGACTATTATATGTTTATCTCAACATAAATATATATTAAAATATATATTAGTCTATCTAAGTTGTTACTCAATTAACAAAACAAACCTTTCACTCGTAACAATTCATTGTCAAATATTAGGTCAATCATATTGTGTCATTCAATTGATTGTTTTGTTATTTACTTAGGGCTTTAAGCCTTTTTTATTATTATGTGCAACTTTAAGACTCAAGTTTGCTTCTATCTCTATCTCTACTACTTAAAATCATCGGTTTAGTGTGACGTATGTCTCATGCGAAGCAACTAGGTCTGTTACTCTTCCCCGCTTCATGCCTGACAATAAGTTGTTACATCACGGATAGGCCTTAAGAAACCACTCAAGCCCAACACGACATGTAGCCACACACAACAACGCAACGCTCTTACATAGCACCACCTAGCTAGATGAAGAATGACGAGTGCCCGAGCCGCCTATAAAAAAGGGTTCGGACTCCTTTTCATCTCATACCTTTTTTAGTCTTTTGGTTAAGATAAGGTGTAATATTTATTCTTATCGGTTTGATATCTGATATGTGGACCATACACTACCGAAATCGCGTTCTTTGCAGAGAAGACACTCCGGAAAGGCCATTTTACACTCGACAAAGCCTTTGCCGAGTGTTATACTAGGTAAAGAATACTCGTCAAACATTTTATCGGCAAAGGGTTCTTTGCCGAGTACTTTTTTCGAACACTCGGCAAAGACTTTATCGAGTGTCAAAAAACACTCGGCAAATTAAGAATCGCAAAAAACCCCAAAAATAGCAAAACATTTTTAAAATTAAATTATGTGAAAAGTACTTTTTTCGAACACTCGACAAAGACTTTATCGAGTGTCAAAAAGCACTCGGCAAAGAAAAACACTCGGCAAATTAAGAATCGCAAAAAACAAAAAAAATAGCAAAACATTTTTTAAATTAAATTATGTGAAAAACTATCCAACCACTACCCATCGCACTATCATTTTCATTTTTCACTATTATTTTGAATCAAATCTACATATTTTGTGAATATGAGATTCGAACTCGCAAAACTCTCTCCCGCACATACCCTCCTCTACCACTACACTACTACATCAATTATGTCTATATTACGTTTTCATTCCTCATGTACTATAACAAACCAAGAGTAATTTGATTATTTGAGACACTAAATGAATTTTTTGTAAATGTGACCAACTATAAAGTTGCATAACTTTTAAAGATCTACAAGTTCTATTTTGATAGTTTTTACATCCGAGGTCGTTTACAAAATTTGAATTTAAAATTCGAAAACTTAACACGATTTTTTCAATGATAAGATGATTTTAAATCCAAAAATTGTCAATTACAAAGTTTCATTACATTTCAAGACCTACATCTTTTTATTTTGGTGGTTTTTCCATCCGAGGTAGTTTCAAAAATTCAAATTTTAAAATTCAAACATAGTTTTGCATGACAAGATGATTTCAAACCAAAACATTGTCAACTATAAAGTTTTATAACTCTTCAATACCTACAACTTTTATGTTGGTGGTTTTTTCTTTCGAGGTCGTTTTCAAAATTCAAATTTTAAAAATTTTTAAATTCAGACATAGTTTTAGTTGACAAGATGACTTCAAATGAAAAAGTTGCCAACTACAAAATTCTATAACTTCTCAAGATCTACAAAGTTTGTTTTGGTTGTTTGGTCATTTGTTCATCTCACATGATAGTTCTAACAATATGCACAAATCTAATATATCTCTCTCGTAGTTTCATAAACTACGAGAGAGATATAGGTTTTATGAACAAATTTACTTTTATTTTATCATATAAAGAAATGTTCAAAATATAAATTGCACATCATAATGAGTTATACAAATTTGCAGTTGAAAACTTTTTCATTTGAATTAATTTACTATTTTAAAATGTGATTTTTAAATTATTTTTGTCTAGTGTTGAAAAAAAGCACTCGGCAAAGAAGCTCTTTGCCGAGTGTTAAAAAATCACTCGGCAAAGAAACTTTTTTGTCGAGTGTCCGAAAAAAACACTCGGTAAAGAGCTTCGTTGCCGAGTGTCAAAAATAAAACACTCGGCAAAAAGCTTCGTTGCCGAGTGTTTTCTTTTACCAAAGGGGTTTTTGCTTGGCACTCGTCAAAGAACTTCTTTGTCGAGTGTTCGAAAAACACTCGGTAAAACATTTGGCACTCGGCAAAGAGCCGAATTTCGGTAGTGATATGTTCACTCCGATGTTTAATTTATTTTTTATTTTATGGGTATCAAATATGGTGTTGTTTGGTTCGCATATTTGTAACGTGATGGATAACTGATAACGTTAAAACATATTTATTTAAGTCCAGCCGTAATCAGATACCACACTAGAAATTGATACTGCCCTATTCAAATTTATTAACATCGATACTTGAGCGTGAATTATTATCATTATCATTTACGTTATATTTCATGAACCAAACAAAACCTATGAATGTGTGCTGTCGCAACATAATATTATAAAGTACCATACGCCATTTATTAGACGTATGTAGGTGTATCTTTTTTTTGGTTTATTTGTTTAATTCAATCTCTTGTGTTATTGTTTACTTATTTGTTAGTTGTTACACCTTTTATATTAAATCATAGGTTATTTTTCCAGATGCATAGGTTTTACTATACAATATATTTAGATATAACAAAATTACGCATCTGGAAAAGTCAAAAGGATCTATAAATTAGAACAATGAAATATTAATTTATTGTGGTGATAGACTGTTCTATTGTCATTATGTATATTTATTTTCATGTTAGATATTATCTAAAAGCATTTATTTGCTGCTGAAAAATTAGCGTGTCTATTGACCTTTAAAATTATAGAGACGACGTGTTTGCCATCCTAGCTTACGGGTGAATTGCGCCATAGATATTTGAGGGGGGGCTAAATCGCCATTGCCGCGCCGCAGTGGCAAATCAATAAATAAACCAAGCCCCCTTGGTTTTGTCAACAAAAGAAGAACTTAGTTTACACCTCAACCTCCAATTCCTCATGTCTCGTATGCACAAATTTGAAATCGACCTAAATCAAGAGCTGTATCTTATCTCGGAGACTAAACAAACGTGAATGTGCCAGTGCCAAGATTGAATTGTTGACGGCGGATTAGCGAATGAAGTGAGACCATGTAAATCTTATACATATCCTCGCAAGAGGAAATTAAAATGCATGTAAAATTGTAAAATCTTTTAGTCATACAGTAGTGATGGTCAACTGGGCAGGTTCGGTTGCAACAGCAACTGAAACAGACATGCGAACTCCATCCGTTCCATGGATATCATTGACGACGTAGATATACGGTATAGCTTGATGACAAGAGATCGCCCAGTTGATAGCGTCGGTGGTAACGGAACTCACGCCCCACACATTCATACTCGATCATTCACATAATTTTGACAATGTACTAACGCCAATTCTTCAAATTTCATGGAGCATCCGAACCTGAACTATCGGCTTACAGAATGTTCGTTTGGCTTTAATCCATACTGGTTTCTACTGTTTCTAAAACATTTTGTCTATATGAATTGCAGGTGCAGTCGCCTGAGCTGACTTTAATGGCAGTCTTATGGGACAATTTTCTGACAGCTAAAAAAAATGTATCGGAGCAATTTTCCCGTATTTACGGATATATACAAACAGAGCCAAACACGCTATATATCATGACAACACGAAGAACAAATAAAAGTTTCAAATGCAGCATGCGTGCTGCAAATCCTATAGTAGCGAGGGACACAGCGGCACAATACTGCTGTCATCTGTTGAGAAACGACACCTAGGAATCTTTGATTGGGTATATAAAGCGACGAACCGTGTGAAGTTGTTGGATCTGCTGACTGGCGCTTCAACTGTAGTTAACAATAAGCTCGCGGCCGGATTAGGTGTCTCTCTTTGGTTAATAAATACGTAACTAGTAGTATTTCTTAAAACTAACTGCTGCACGCTTCTCATGAGCAGGTGTAGAAGAACTCGCCCAAGACGACAAACTGTGATGCTGACTCCTGGATCATTTGATGATCTCTGTGATTAAATTTAGGTATAATCTTGTGGACAAGGTGCTGTTAATAACTAGCTGCATACATGTCACGAGCTTGAGGAGATAAAATAATCTCAATTTCTTCCGATGCAAGCTGACAAGTAGTATCTCTACTACTTATTAAGACGGTAATGGGTAGGCTGTCATTCCCCATTCCTATTCCGCCCTCCCCACAAAGCTCATTCTCATTCCCGGCTGCCATTCCGTGTTGCAAAAAACACAAATATAGCTCCAATGGGATTCGAACCCGCGACCCACCCGCGACCCCTCAAGCAAATGTGCGCGTAGCTACCACTACACTACATGTGTGTTTATATCAATATTTGTTACAGTAAAAATATCTATTACATCTCTTCTAAATCACAGCTGCTACCCTTGCACAATGTGTAGTAGTAGATAATTATCAACGAGATTACTGAATTATATTTTTGGACGGAGACATTAGTATTTAAAGAAGAGTCTTGCATGCAATTTCTTTTGTTTTTATAATATTTTCAACTTAAATTCCTTTTTTATATGTGTGACATTTATTCTCTATAATATTTTTTTATGGATCTGATTTGTAAGTCATTTTCATAAACCAACGCCAAAGATGAATCCATGTTTCTTACATGGAAACCCTGAACAAACACCACTGGCAGGAGCGCTCGCGTTGGCGTTGCTCATCGACGACGAGAAGAAGCTTGCACTACACCAAAATAGTAAACTTTCTAGAGCCTAAACCCTAGGAAGTTAGCCCTAAACTCTAGGAAGTTAGCTAAACTCTCGGAAGTTAAGCCATCCCGTCGGAAGTTTGGCTCTCGGAATTTTTTTGTCGGAAGTTAGCTTAACTTCCTAGAGCCCTCTAGGAAGTTAGCTAACTTCCTACCGCCAAAGAAGCCTCTCGAAAGTTAGTAGGTTCTCGGAAGTTAGTAGCTTCACGCCGTCAGCGCCGTCAGCTGATTAACTTCCTACAACTAACTTTCTACGGCTGACTGTAGCCCTAGGAAGTTAGCTGGCTAACTTCATATGGCTGACTGTAGCCCCTAGGAAGTTAGCTTCCTACGGCTGACTATAGTCCCTAAGAAGTTAGCTAGCTAACTTCCTACGGCCCAATAAGCCTCTAGGAAGTTAATTTGACCAACATTACAAATGTTGTTTATTTTTATTTTACACCATATTCCACATCATAACAAATATATAGCACAACATATTTTTCACATAAAACATCTCACACACAATCACATAACAATATTTAAATCCATAGTCTCATCAATTACAATACAAAAGTCTCATCCATAGTCATAATAAGACACATCTCATTCAGTACTAATAAGAGACAATATCTCGTACATAGTCATAATAAAAGTCTCAAGTATGAGAACACAATAACATATAGTAGGACACTTGTGCGGATGCTTGCATGAAATAGCTGACGATCCTATGGACGTCGGACACTGTGTGCACTCCTTCATGCATGTAGCTACAATCGATTGGGAATTCATTAGCCCTCTTAATAATGGTGGATATTTTACGACAACCCTCGCGCGCGCTTGATCCACTTAGTATTCAACACTTTATGGATTTTTCCTGTTCCAATTCAGTAATCTGAACACACACACAAAAAATAGAAAAAGGGTATATTTAGCCATGGAATGAAACCCTTATTATTACTCAAAAGGAAGATTAGCACATCTTTATTATGAGGGATAGTCTGATAGAAGTTGACTGTAAATTAGGGATGACAGATATATATCAAAATTCAAAAGTTATCATTATCCCAAGAATAATGCTAGACAAAGCACAGATACAAAGATATGACTCAAGGGATGTTGGCAACCATTTGAACAGTATAAACATAGTATGCAACAGAAGTCACTTGATTGAATTGTAACAAGTATAAAAAGTATCAGGAGAATTAGGAAGATAAGCGCCAAAGTGATGTACCAAAGAATGAGTAGTTGCTCTTGGAGAAAGGCCAACATCTTGGATTATGATTATAGCTTCGTCTAAACCTTTAGCCGCAAGAATCAATTGAGAACATAAGGCTTTTCCTGGATATGTAACTATTTGCACCACATGTGTGTCATTGGTAGAAGCATCTAGGGAGCATGTTCCACCACTTACAATCAGATTTTCCTGTGGCTCAAATGTATAAGAGCATAAATAGCAAAGGGGGCTTAAATTACTTCAGAACATGAACAGGATATACAAGAAGTGAGCAAAAGTTCACCTATGCTTCAGGATGGAAAACTAACAAGACATATTCAGGGGTGACTCTTAAGGAAGAAACAATCTGTATTAACATAAGCTGAGTGAGACAAGAACTTTAGCGAAATTGATAAAAAGTATTCAAGCGAAGAGAAGATGAATTAGCGAAAAATCTTCCATTTACATGTATACTCACAGCAGCTAGACATATATTTCTTCTGTTGGAGATTACAATGGGTGATGCTTGCAATCTATCTGGACCACGGTCAGCTTTCCTAGCAGCTTCCAATATATCAAGTCGGTTTTCTGTACAGTCAACGGAAACCATTTAGTAGGCTGGGAACAATACAAAAACTTTCAACACGGACATGTTGTACTTTTAAGGATTATTAAACTGAATTTTAATGAAAAGAACAAGAAAGTACCATTTTCATTTGCTATCAATGTTATTTCTGATGGGAAGTCACAAATAACAGTGAACTCTGATTTGGAAATTGCAAGCACAGGATGATCTTTACCAACCATGTTCCCATATGAAAACAGCAATTTCTAAAAAAAGTGAATTAAATTAAATATATTTCAGTGAATCAATTCACCAGAATATATTGCAATACGCAGTTCATAAACAAAAATGCAAAGATCCATTTGAAGTACTTACATAGCTCACTTTGCTTAGGCAAGATACTCGATATAGTCCACTAGATAGTTTCTTCACAGCGGTAGAACTAATAATATGAGCTGCTGCTGTAGCACGAACATCAAAATCTTACATAATCAAACCAAAATCGGTAATATAATTAACTTGGTGCTCTAAATCGAACCTGGACTGTCCTATCACATATTCTTTATGTGGAGAGGAAGTTATGTTTATTTCCTAGAGGTATCAGTTGCCTCTTAGAAGTTATTTATTTCCTACGGTTTGTTATAAAAGCTGTAGGAAGTTAAAAACGTAGGAAGTGTATGATTTTGGTGTAGTGTTGGTGACTGTCAGTTCGACCTCTGGAAGCAGTCCTACGTGTCCGCATGCGCCGCTGTGTTCGGCAAGCTCCGGCGCAGCCGCCGCTTGGACGTGGTCCAGAGCGGCTGCACTACATTGTCCATCTTCAAACAGGGGGACCTCATGGCCGTCATCAACGCTAGCGACTCTCAGGTTGTTCTAGGCACCACATCCGACGACGGCGCTGTCACGCCGTCCAGCTCATCATCCATCTGAAGCTCAACCTGCCACGTAAGTCGCTACTAGCGAGCCATGAATTCTTGTGCGCTGGGACGACGGCCGTTGCTGACGTGGTGTGAGTGTCCTCGAACAAGATGTATGTAGAGGGGTAGCACATCCGGTGGTGCAATGACTAGGTGTACTACCTTGCTGATGAGCCTGGGGTGCAATTCATTTGGTAGCCCAGCCAAGAGTCATCGGTACTCGCCATGTCGTGCACGTTCAACGACTACTATATCAAGGTATGTGGCGTCATCTTGGCGCCAGAGGTAACGCAGAGGAGGACCGACAGAAATGACCACTTGCCATCGTCAGGGTAGCTTTTGTGCCGGCCTGCCTTTAATTCTCTTCGCAGACACATACACTTGCCTTTTTTTGTTTAAGCAAGCATGTATGGTGGTGCGTACCTGATGACTAACAATGTACGAGGGAACTTGTACCGGCAGGTGTGGCACGTGCTCTTCAATGATGAGACCATGCAAATCGTGACATATATCGAAGTCTGCATGATACTGATGGTTGCAATGTAGTAGTGAAACAGCTGAATTAAAATAACAAAATTTATGTATGACCATGATTACAAATGAATTATGAAACATTTTCTTATAACAATATAAGACACATTTTGTATATAAGTTATCATGTTATTATTTGTTCCCGTTGCAACGCACAAATTGTGATGCCAACTCCTGGATCATTTGATGATCTCTGTGATTAAATTTAGGTATAATCTTGTGGACAAGGTGCTGTTAATAACTAGCTGCATACATGTCACGAGCTTGAGGAGATAAAATAATCTCAATTTCTTCCGATGCAAGCTGACAAGTAGTAATGGATTATAATGACGCGATGTAAAATGCATGGCCATTAGTCTATGTATACTTCCAAGGGCCAAGTAGCGACTAGGGGTAAATCTGTAAATGGGAGACGATCAAAATTTCTCTAACAATTTTAAATTTACATTGATATTACATATTTCAAATTTGCCAGTAGATGTTTTGCCTGAACCACTTAACCTAGGGGTGAAATGGTCTAAGTTTAGTATGGAACACTGAACATCCATGATCCCTTCACAAAAAAAAGCTTACCTTGACAGCAAGCTCTCTGAAGATGTCATGTGCCACCCTAAGACCCCCCCCCTCCGTGTTTTGAGGCCCAAACTCGGCAAACCCGTCAACCGCAATTTTAAGACCAAAATCGTCAAACCCAACTAGAATCTTGTATCCGCTAGGCTTCCTTCAAGAAACAATGAGGCTTTGCGATGAGCAGGAGAGACAATGTTAAGAGCATTACCGTCAGCATCGGAACTACGAGTGCAAGTGCCATGAGTATTTCTCCAACTACATAGGTAAACAACAAACCATGTTTCAATAAGTTGGACTGATCTTTCATTATCATTTAGAGATTTTAAAATAACTAACAATGTTTCATATATTTCATTCCTAGAATACGTTGTAGCAGATGAGGATAAACATCAATTACCTTGTGTTCCAGATGTCCCTACCACCACCTCTGCTGCAATGGGGTCCTCCTCCATGGGTGCTTGACCTCATCTAATTACATCGTTAGCAAACTTAGGTCAAGTGTAATAAAAATTGGTGGAGAGCTTAATTCTAGAAAAAGCCCACTTACCTCAATTCTAAATAAACCTAGTTAATTAGCAAAATTAACCAACTTAGCTCAATTATAGAAAAATTAATCAATCTAGTTCAAATATAAAAAACACATAGTCATTATAGTGAAAATTAGTCAATCTAACTCAAGTTCTACCAAGAATTTACCAATTTAGATGACCCTCATCTAATTATAGTCAATGTAACTCAATTCTAACTAATTACAACCTATAGTGTTTTAGACTCCTCCTTCACAATTGGCAACACCTAGAGACGTTGATGCTGAGGAGTATACTTATTTGTTAACCAACTATTTAGCTATACCTTAGGTAGCGGTGACAACTTTAACCATCCAATGAATCATTGTTTGGACTGATTAGATGTATGGATATTGGTACTTGTTATATTGTTTTAAATAATTAAGGCTTGAACAACTTATTATACTTTAAGACTTATACGATGTGGATGATGTATGTGATGGATATATGTGATATGAATGCTTTATGGGTGTTTGATATAGATGGATATATGTGATTGTGAATGTAGATGTGGATGAATATTCTATTGTGATTGAATGCGTATAAATATATAGGGGTAGCACCAATTGAAGAAAAGCATTCTAACATCAATTGAGATGGTTTGGACATGCCCAACAGAGACCTACAGAGTTGTCGATGCATAGTGGGATCCTAAGGCGCGACAACAATGGGAAGAGAAAAGGAGAAATACTAAAGTTGATATGGAAAAAGATAGCAAAAAAAGGCTTGAAATCATGGAATATATCAAAAAATTTAGCCTTAAATAGGCACATTAAAAGCAACTATCTATGTGTATGAACCTTGGTTTGTGGATTCTGTTAAGGTTTCAACTCTAGTCTAGAACAACTTACTTGAAACTAAAAACTTTTATTATTATTGTTATTGTTGATCATAGCCGATAAAAATTAACGAGACTAATTTCATCGGCTAGCCATAGCTGACAACACTTAAAATAATATATTTGATCAGCTTGACCACAAAAACTGATGGAAATTAGTCAATTACTGTTGGCCAGGGAAGTCGATGCAAATTCCTAATTTTCATCGGCTGTTGATAAAAATTAGCTAGATTTCGTTCATTAATCTGCAAGAACTAGAGGTTGATGGTTAATCGTTATAGGGAAATTTGTATGCCCCTTAGCTAGAGATGGTACAACCTTTTCTCTTTGGAATGATGTTCGGAACAACTTTCTGCCAAAATAAAGTTGAATTTTCCCACCTATTTTCTTTTGCTAAGAAGATGGATTGTCTCTGGCTGAGTTCTTAGAAAATACGGAGGTTGAGGAAAATTTGCATACGCCTCTATGTTTGGAAGCTAGTGATGACTATGTCATGTTCTCATAAGACACTCACCGAGATTCAAGAAACTATGTAGGGTAAAGACACATGGATATACCCCTAGAGTACTAGCAATATGCGTTCAAGCCAAATTTATAAGCTTGACTATCAATGCATCAATCCTCAAGTGGAGTTGGTAGTCAAAAGTTTGCAAAAATATTAAAGTATTCACATGGCTTGCATTCAAAGATAGATTCAATTCCAGGATCATTCTAAGGAAAAGGTGTATTGTGGTGAATGGAGATTATAATTGTGTCCTCTATGATCTTCACCGTGAGGAGACCACCTATCATCTCTCATTTTTCAGTTGCCCTTTCAATAATGCTTCATGGAACCATATGGGTATTTACTAGGATCACTCGTTGAATTTCTTCCCGATCAGTGCTGTAAGAGAACACTTTAGGTACAAGTTCTTCATGGAAATAATTACAGTCTCGGCATGGAAAATTTAGAAACAAAGGAATGCGGCCATATTTTGAATATGTTCCCTCCTCTTCTTGAGGCACTGCTTCAACAACACGTTGAAACTTTAGCTAAGTAGAGTTGTTCTGGAGTTTAGATCAAAGATTTCCCTATAGCTTGATTCTTTATATATAACTTCTTATTTCTCATTCTCTTTCTCCGTTTCTCTTGCTTCTCTTTTGTTTATTGTTGTTTTCTGTTGTTTCGTCTATTCTGATTTAATAAAGGTCTTTGTTGTAGGGGTGTCCTCTACAATTTTATCGTCAAAAAAAAGAACTAGAGGCTCACAAAAATAATTCTATATGGTTTGTTTTTATGGGTCTCTAGTTGACAAAAAATTATCTAGAGACTAGAGCTACCGTATATCACTGTCTACTTTTTGGAAACACAAAGATAGAAGTTCTGTTTAATCATGCAAGGTAGACAAGTAATTTTGTACCTGAGCGGTATGGAACTAGTGCCTTCGGCTATCAAGGAAAATAGAAAATGAAGAAGAAACCTTAAAGCTAAAAAGCTTAATGACACTTTATGTCACTATATCTGTGTTTTTCTGGGGACATGAAAATCCTTGTACTCCCTTCACCGTTTTTTTTGAACGTAATGGCTCTGCCTTCTAATTAAGAAGAAAAATGAAATTCACCTAGTTTTAAGAAAAATCAGGCTCAAAACCTGTAACATGAAAATCCTTGTATTCCCTTCATCGTTTTTTTGAACGTAATGGCTCTGCCTTTTAATTAAGAAGAAGAATGAAATTCACGCAGTTTTAAGAAAAAATCAGGCTCGAAACCTACACAGAGAGTACAAGCAACCCAAACAAACCTCCCCACACAAAACCCATCTAGTGCCATCGATGCTGAGCTTAACACAAGGGACGAGCAACTCCGACTCCACAAGACGGACTGCACAAGGCCGAAGGAACTTGACGATGCCTACACCCAAGACCCAACACAGAAGGAAGAAGAATGTGGTGCACCGTTGTTGCCAAGCCTCAGCACATGCCACACGAGGCAGCTCCGATTCTTCACCAACGAGCTTGATCCTTCGCCTCACTCTCGGCATTTGCTCAACCTCCGAAACAATCCAGTCCATGAAGAGAGGGGGTTCGCCTCATATCATCGTTGCCGAACCATATCCCCTGACGTAGCAGCTTCGACTTTACATTGTAAAATCCCACCTCCACCCGCATACCAAACGCCGAGAAGCGAGAGCATCAATCGAAGACGACGTCGTGGCTGACACGAACTTCAATAACGATGCCTTCAAGAAGGAAGTGATGTCTGGGACGTCACTGTCGTTTGTCCCAGATAGACTAGGCCTTCGCCCATTGGAAGACAATGTTGGGGAATGCGACGCTCTCAACAAAGAAAGCGGCCTCCACGGACATCACCGTCGCTAAGGTTTCGTCTAAGAAGATCCCCAACACATAATAAAGCTAGGACCCCATTGTCAAAGCATGTATCCTCCGTCATCGTCACCGCCCTTGCATCCCACACAAACCCCTCTAGAGAGGCATCGACATGCCAGCTCCCACAGCAGCCGCAAAGCTGCATCGACGATCACCCCTCCAGTTGGGCATAAACCACCTTGCCATATGCGTCACACTGCCACGCGCCCGAGTCGATGCCAGCTACTGCAGTCCGCCCTAGCCACTGAAGCTAGCTGCCGCCGGGCGCACCGCCGCCGTCGCCACCAACCTGCGCCTAGATTCTGAATTTTCTGTCATTTTAATTTTTTAGTCAAATCATCTCAAATTTAAGTAAATTTACATAATAAAACAATAACATATAATACTAATAAGTACCATTAGATTTTTTATCAATTATAATTTTAGTATATCAATAGTAGTCGTTTAGCACCTAGTTTTTTATATCCATATTTAAATGGATGATAATGAATGTATTGTAAACACATATATAAAATACATCATCAAGTATTTTATCTGGTCCAAAGAAAGCTGAAGATAGCTGAGAAAGCTGAAGAAAGCTGCTCATCATCAAGTATAATATATGTGTGGTTAATTTCTTGGGGAGGAGCAAAGAAAGCTGCTCATTATCTGGTCCAGTATGTATGGCTAGCTGATGTATCCTACCGCTTTGACCAGAATGTCAACTCTGATCCAGAACTACAGAGATAACTGTGGCGCAGCTGGTCTTCTCGCCTGAAGAGATGAAGAAGATGCAGCAACAGGCCAACCTCAGTACGTACTACGTCGCTGGTCCAGTTCTTCACGACTGTAGGCCGATGATTGGTGGCGTCGCGAGGAGCCGGAAGCACAAGTAAAACGAGAGACAAACTCGAGAGCTAGCAGTTGCGTGCTGTCTGTCGCACGGAGGTACGTAGAAGAAGAACCAAGCTGGTCGGGTCTTGAAGCTCCCATGGCCCAGATCGGGTGGCAGTGGCACTTTGCTTCTTCCATCTGACTTCTTGTTGCACTGCGCTCCTGTTCCCGTGGTCGTTGTGTGGCAGGTCGTGAGGCACGCATCCTCAAGTGTCTGAAGTTACTGCACAGCTTCTTGAAGACGGCGCAGTGCATCAAACGATCGCATTATTCTAGCTGTGCTGCCCACAAGATTTATCTAAAAACAAAATCTACGTCAGCTAAAGGTGTGTGTATGGCAATAGACAGATGAACTCTTGTTCGATGTCAGGATTCAGACGAGTCCACACATCTCGCTTTCCCGGCCGTATGCAGTTTGTGTATAACTTAAAGTTAGCACCACCAGAACAGGACGCCTGTGTCGTAGCCTCGGACTTTCAAGCTGCAGTCTCCACCTAGAACTCCAGTAATATGAGTTGTTAATAAGATCAGAAGAGAATTGCAGTGTGAAAAGCATGCTGGATGCATGCATGTTCTAATGGTGGGAGAACGACGTACGATCGAGCGCCTATTCATGTGCATCGATGGCAAACGAACACGTACACCACCATATATTTTGCCTCTTTTCGGTTTTTTTTAAAGATTAGTCTCTCTACCCTAGCATTGCCATTTCCTTCATTTATATAGACACTATGTTAATGAGACTTTACCGTAAAGATTCATTAACGTCTTTATGAATCATGATTGCGTCTTGATTATATATTCAACAATCTCTCACTTGCAATGAACTAAATCATCTTTGCAACTATTCTAACCCCTTTTAAGTATGTGACTCGTTACGCTCATGTATAGACGACCATGATCGAAAATTATTTTTGAGCCATTAGTCGACAGCGTCGCTCAGCATCACATATTAAATCCCGTGTACACATAACGACCATATCAATTGAACCTTGATATACATATGTATTGATCTTTTTTCCACATGATACCAATCAAACACATAGCACGATTTGTGCCACCTTCGTAATAACTTAACACTTCACTCGATCTTGTAGTGGATTACAACTTGTGACCAATTTTTTAGTCATATTATAATTAACATCAACAATATCAGGCACTTTATTCTAAATGTAAGTTGTTTTCACCAAATCTTTCATAGAGAAACTATTTCTTAATGAAGATTTGTATCATTTTTATCAATAAACATAAAGGACTAGAAATACATGTGTGCTTTTACTAGCTTTCTTGTAGACATAAGGCTCTTCTTCATTCTTGAAGAAGCCAAACCTTTTGACTTATTCATCAAAATGAACATTCCAACGAACTCCTTTTGAGAGGAACACTTTCTCAAAGATATAATTTTGAGAAATAATCACTTTGCCTTCTTTTCGGTTATAGAAATAATATCCTTTGGTTTTCCTAGTATACCCTGCAAAGAAGCACTTATCAGATTTGGGATGGAGTTTATCACACGTCAAACATTCACATAAGCCTCACACCCCATATATTAAGGATGTCTCTTGGTCCGTAATTCACCGATTTAGATGGAACTTTGTTTAGTGTAAACACAACAATTTCTAGAGTAGCCTATTCGGGGGGCATGAATAAGAGTTCTTGGACACCCCTTAGACTATATAATCAACAACCATCGTCCATGTTAACGTTTGAGCTTTGCTTTACATCAATCTGTTATTGAACAATCACCGTTATTGGCCATGAAACTCCAACTTCGATTTCTTAATTATACATATACTATTATCAATCTTATTGAGTTGTATATGAAAGAGGGTTTACACTGAATTAATCGTATAGATAGATGAGTTCAATACATATATAGGGGAGCCGGCTACAGGAGTATGCACGGCAGGCCCTGAGCACGTACATGGGCCTGGCCCAAAACTATCACAATCTAACACGCCCCCGCAGTCTGAGCGTCGATCATCAGCCACTTGGAAGAACGTTCAGACTGGAACGAAACTCGGTGAAGATTGTAGACGGCAGGCCCTTTGTGAAGATGTCTGCATACTGAGAGGTAGTCGGTGCATGAAGAACACGAACAGCCCCTGTGGCGACCTTGTCACGAACAAAGTGCAAATCGATCTCGATGTGCTTAGTGAGTTGATGTTGCACTGGGTTCGTCGAGAGATAAATAGCACTAATGTTGTCACAATAGACCAGAGTAGCACGACGTATTGGGTGGCGTAGTTCATCCAACAGCTGGCGTAGCCAAGAAGTTTCAGCAACAGCATTAGCAACAGCACGATACTCCGCCTCAGCACTGGAACGAGAAACAGTATGTTGCCGCTTAGAAGACCAGGAAACTAAATTATCCCCAAGGAAGACACCGTAGCCAGATGTAGAGCGCCGAGTGTCGGGACATCCAGCCCAGTCAGCATCGGAGTAAGCAACCAAGTCCGTAACAGGAGAGCGGTACAGCTGAAGGCCATGATCCAAGGTGCCACGAATATACCGAAGAATGCGTTTGACCAAGGCGAGATGAGGCTCACGAGGGTCATGCATGAAGAGACACACCTGCTGCACAGCATATGCAATATCTGGACGAGTGAAAGTCAAGTACTGCAGCGCACCGGCCAGGCCACGATAATGAGTAGCATCAGCAACAGGAGCACCATCAGAAGACAGCTTAGCGCATGTATCAACCGGAGTACTGCATGACTTGCAGTCAGACATCCCTGCGCGCTCAAGAATGTCCTGCATATATTGTTTCTGTGACAAAAATAAACCTCCGTTGTGCTGGGTGACAGATACACCTAGAAAATGATGGAGATTGCCCAGATCTTTCATAGAGAACTCCGCTGTGAGAGCATCAATAATACGACGAAGTAGCAGTGTAGAAGAAGCAGTCAACACAATGTCATCTACATAGAGCAGAAGGTATGCTGTGTCCGTGCCGTGTCTGTATATAAACAGAGATGTATCTGAACGAGCACCAACAAAACCAAGAGTCCGAATGTGAGAGGCAAATCGACTGTACCAGGCACGTGGGGCTTGCTTCAAGCCATACAATGACTTGTTCAGGCGACAGACATGATCCGGAAGGGCAGAATCAACAAATCCGGAGGGTTGCTCACAATAGACCGTCTCAGTCAGCGTACCATGCAAGAAGGCATTTTTCACATCAAGTTGATGAATAGGCCAATTATGAGATAATCCAACTGATAGAACAGTGCGAATGGTAGCCGGTTTCACCACAGGACTGAATGTTTCACCAAAATCAACACCAGGCTGCTGAGTAAAACCACGGAGTACCCAACGAGCTTTATAGCGGTCAAGCGAGCCATCTGAATGAAATTTGTGGCGATAAACCCATTTACCTGTCACCACGTTGACACCTCTAGGGCGCGAAACCAAATCCCAAGTGTTGTTTGCCTGAATAGCAGTATACTCTTCTATCATAGCATCTCTCCAGTTTGGATCAGCAAGCGCACCTCGATATGTCTTGGGCAGCGGAGACAGAGAGGAGACCTGAAGGTTGAGTTTATTGACTGGGAGCCGAAAGCCAGTTTTGCCACGAGTTTGCATTCCATGAGCATTGTCAACTTGAACAATGGGGATGGCACGAGCAGGTAGAGTAGTCTGCGTAGTATCCATCGGTGCAGTGAGTGGGCTGCTCAAGGCACCCTCTGTAGCAGTCACGTTGCCAGCAGTGACAGTGACAACGTCCGGACACTCTTGGGTGTCAAGGTTACGAACTCCATCCTGCAGCAAGACAGGGGCAGCACCGCCAGCAGCATCGACGAGGGAGACTCCGTCTTCAGTCGCGCCTAGGACACTTGCAGCAACCTGAGGCACGTGGCCAGCAGGGGCAGTGTCTAGGCACACCATGTGGCTGTCAGTAGGGGCAGTGTTCGGGCGCTCTTCATTTGTGGTCGCGCCCGAGACACTTGCAGCAGCCTGAGGCATGTGGCCAGCAGGGACAGTGTCCAGGTACACCATGCGGCCAGCAGCAGAAGTGTCCAGGCGCTCTTGGGCGGTAGTGCGACGTGCCACCTCCTGTCGTGATGGTACGGGGGCAGCAGCACCGGATGGGACCGGAGCAATAGGACCTGTAGAATACATAGTACCAACAGGCAAAGAAGTGCAATCCAAGTCCGAAAGAAAATCAAAGTGGGATGAAGGTGGGTTAGAAATTTCAGCAAAAGGAAAAGAGGACTCGTCAAAAGTAACGTGACGAGAGATGATAATTCTATTTGTAGTAAGATCAAGACATTTATATCCTTTGTGTTCTAAAGGGTATCCAAGAAAGACACATACGGTGGAACGCGGAGCAAGCTTATGAGGAGCTGTTGCCGACAGGTTTGGGTAACACTTGCACCCAAAAACACGTAGATGGGAAAGATCAGGGTGGATGCGAAACAAGGCAAAGTACGGTGTAGCAAATGAAAGTGTTTTTGTGGGGCGCAAGTTTAGCAAGTAGGTTGCTGCACGAAGAGCCTCCACCCAGTATGTGGTAGGAAGACTAGCCTGAAACATAAGTGTTCGCATAATATCATTTGTGGTGCGAATAATGCGCTCGGCGCGGCCGTTTTGGGGGGAGGTATGCGGGCACGACATGCGCATGGTGGCACCATGGCTAAGAAAGAATGTGCGAGAACTGGAGTTATCAAACTCGCGACCGTTGTCACACTGAATGCTTTTAATTGTGCAACCAAACTGAGTACGAACGTGAGCAAAGAAATCAGACAAAGCTTGAAAGGTGTCAGATTTGAGACGCAGAGGAAAGGTCCATGTAAAATGAGAGCAATCATCAAGAATAATAAGATAGTATTTAAAACCAGAAACACTGAGAATAGGAGATGTCCACAAATCACAATGTATCAAATCGAAGTTTTTGACAGCTCTAGAGTGTGAAGAAACAAAAGGAAGCCGAGTATGACGACCTAGCTGACATGCATGACAGAGACTCTCAAGCTCATTTTTATTACATGCAGGGATCAACTTAGATAAAGCCTCAAATCCTAGATGACCAAGACGTTGATGCCAAAGCGTGGTTGGTGTAGCGCCAGCTAGCAATGCATGGGGCGGGTGATGCGTTGGGAGATGAAGAGGATACAATCGCTCGGTACTATTGCACCTGACGATCAGGTTCCTGGTGTCCAGATCCTTTACAGAAAGACCAAAAGGATCGAATTCAACGGAAACATTATTATCAGTAGTAAATTGTCGAACAGAAATAAGATTTTTAATAATATCAGGAGAGACTAGGACATGACGTAAGTGCAATGGACGATCTGGAGCAGAAAAATGAGTGTGACCAGTGGAAGTAACAGGGAGCAGGGACCCGTTGCCGACAATAATAGATGTTGGACTGGATTGCGAGGGGGTTTGAGAGGACAAGAGATTACCAGTGGTAGAAGTCATGTGGCTGTCGGCGCCAGTGTCCATGTACCAGTCTGTTGTAGGGGGCGGCGTGAGAGACATGGTGTGGAATGTGTTGGCGAGCGCATGCTGATCCCACACCACACCCTGAGAGGGCATCCCATAGGCCGAGGGGACACCATTTCCATAGGCCGAGGGGACACCATAGAGATGGTGCAACGCTGGGCCACCGAAGCCTGGCGGTGGAGCACCAGGAGCGTGACCGTAGGTGGACGCGTCGTAGGGGAAGGAACTGGGGAGCGCCTGTGCCATTAGCGCCTGCTGCTGAACAGCAGAGGTGCGAGGCTGCAGAGGGGCGCCGGGACGCGCACCGAGAAGACCAAAACTTCCAGGACGAGCAGCTGCAGCACCCGCCCATATCTGCATGGTGCCATTCCATGGGTTAGCAGCTGTGGGCATGCCGGCGGTGCGTGGGTGCTGCTGGTTCTTGGTCCGATTGGTCCTCCGGTTGTTGGACCTGTTGACAGCAGGAGCATTGGGTGCAGGGGCACGTGGTGCAGTTGAGCCACCAGAAGAACCCCCTGAAGCAGCAGGTGCAGTGCGCCCTGCACCAGCCGTAGTGGCAACGGCAACCAGCGCCGTAGAGGAGGACCCTGGCTTGGACATCAGTTCGATCTCCTCAAGTTGCAAGTCGTTGCGGACCTCGGCAAATGTTGGGAAGGGGCGCTGCCGCTTGAGAAGAGACGCCATGTGCGAGAGGCGCCCGTTGAGGCCACGCAGCACGGTGAGGACGAGGGCGCGATCTGGAACAGCCTCACCGAGGTCGCCGAGAGAGTCCGCCATGGTCTTGAGCCGGCGACAATAATCTGAGACAGAGAGATCACCCTGAATAAAGTGGCGAAACTCGGCGTCGAGAATCATCGCACGAGTCTCCTTGTTGCCGATGAACTGCTCTTGGAGCCCCAGCCACAGGGAACGAGCAGAGGGATCTGGAGTGGTGGCGACCTCAATGAGTTCGGGGGAGACTGTGCCGTAGAGCCATGAACGCACTGTGCAGTCCATGCGCCGCCAATGGGGATCGTCAGCATCGGCAGGGGTGGCGTCTGCAAGCACGTGGTCGGAGAGCTCGTACTTGCCGAGGGTGTTGAGGAAGAGAACCTTCCACCGGTTGTAGTTTGGTGAAAGATTGTCGAGGAGGATCGGAATGAGGGACTTGATGTTGAGGACGGCGACAGCTTGCGCGTGAAGAGCCATGACCTCTGCCCGAGCCTGGGCGTCGAGGTATGTGCGAATCACATCATCTTGCTGTTGTGGTGGAGGAGGTGCGTCGGGCCCAGCCAGCGCGAGCCTGGCGCGGTCGGCCTCCTGCCTGGCGCGAGCAGCATCTGCAGCGAGACGGTCGGCCTCGGCGACCAGCCGATGGGCCTCGGCAACGGCGGCTTGACGAGTGGCAGCGGCGGCCGCGGCTGCCTCCCGAGCGACGCGCTCGGCCTCTAGACGTGGTGGCTCGTCGTCAGACAGAGATGCCATGTCAATGTTGAAGACGAACAGAAGATGAGAGGGAGAACGGGACAGAATGGCGGCAGCTGCTCGTCGAGGGAGACGCGACGACGGCGGCGGCTAGGGTTAGAGTTGCGGAAGCGAAGGGATCTACCTATCTGATACCATGAAAGAGGGTTTACACTGAATTAATCGTATAGATAGATGAGTTCAATACATATATAGGGGAGCCGGCTACAGGAGTATGCACGGCAGGCCCTGAGCACGTACATGGGCCTGGCCCAAAACTATCACAATCTAACAGTATATTTGAGTTCTAGCTCGTGTTCTTTGTTTTATAGGAAGAGATTAGTATTTTTGATAAGGTCATCCGTATTAGTGAAACAGTTGGTAACCAGAGGGGTCATGGTACTAAAGTTGCAGGGTTCAGGTCTTTTGATTCAAAGTCGTATTGATGTGTCGTGTTCTATCAACATGAGAGTTATCGTGAACCTGATGAAAGATTGCTAACCTCATCCCATCAAAGATCCATTGATATTCTCATAGATTATTATTATCTCTTGGACATGTATTCAACATCATGTATTTTAGCTTTAGGGTACCAAGGCTAGCCTGCACAAGGATGATGATGCAAAAAAGAAGCTGCTCATTCCAACATACCATGGATGTAGATGCCTAAAGAAGACCGCGAATGTGGATATGGGGAGGAGAGAAAAGCAACATAAATAGGAGGCGAGAGGATCCAGCACGACAGCACCCTTTTTAGGGCTTGTTCGGTTAGCACTCAATCCATGTGGATTGAGTGGGATTGGGTGGGTTTAAATCACAAGCAAGTCAAATTTCTTCACAATTTTTTTCAATCCCGTCCAATCCATAGGTAACAGGATTAACCGAACAAGGCCTTACATGTTTGCATCCGTGGTCTCTGATGGACCAAACCAGACTAGTGGGCTCCTAAGTTACTTTTCTGGTATCCAGAGCATTATAGGGGAGCTAGGATTACCAAATAAACAACAACTATTCACCGTCTGATTGGTTAACTGTATAGTCTTATCCTAAATCATCGCGTGTGTTGACTTTGTCTGAGTATATGTTTAGTTCCTGTACTTGGGACGCGGGCTGTACAGAGTGAATACAAAAAAAAAATATTTTGAAGTTATTTGCCTGCAACTGCTTGTACGCCGAAAATCGTCGTTTCGCACCGGTCTGACTGTGCAATCAGGTGGATACTAGAACGGCCAACATGCATGAGAAGGTTCTGAATCCTTTAATAAAATACCTTCTCTGAACTATATATTACTCTACAAACCACCTAGATAGGGGTCATGCGCAGAACGTTTATGGTGAACAAAAGCTCACTACAGTAATCTTTTGAAACGGACAGAAGTTCAACATCATGTTGTTGTTGAACGCACAGCAGATGGAATGAGTGACTACTACTTCCAGTCAATGGCCGGTGATTCAACTAGTAATATACTCCGTATATGTTACTCCTGCGCCGTTTTGCTTTGCCCATGTCAAATATAATTATTCCTATTTTTTCTGTAAACCGACGACTACCTTGGCGAAGAAATTTGAACGACTTTTGCCTGCTTGATTTTCAATTGTGATTTTACCTCCACTTTTCAAACTTTGTGATTTGTCCTCATTTTTTCTCAGATACAACTAAAAAGTTACCTATATTTTACAATTTTATCCCCACTTTTCTCGAAAACCATAAAGTTTAAAAAGTATGGACAAAATCACAATTAGAAATCAAAGTGGGACCAAGAACACAATATGTGAGGCTACAAATTGCTTTAATTTGTAATAGATGAAAAGTATTTCCTTCCTGAAAGTCTCTTTGCAGTTTGATGTATCTATCTGTCAGGAACCTTGTATTAGGATTTAAGAAAGTCTTTCAAGTATGCTTTAGCCATTCGCCCATTCGCTAATGTCTTATCAATCACTACAGACTGATATGTTATCGTCAATAAAACATCTGCAATACAAATCTATACAGGTTGTAGGAAAAACCACGTTAGCTCGTCAATCTGTCTACTATATTACTTCAACAAAGTTAAATAAGAGAGTGAACAGCCTTAACTTATAAAGATCTAATGGTCCACATTTATTAGAATTTAAGATTTAATTGAAAAAATGTACAGTTAAACTTTGTGTTGACATAATGGCCAATACTGAATTTTAAACAAGAATACTCCTGCAGAGGTTGAAAAAAGAACTACAGAAAAGTAGACGAAAGTTCCTGCAGAGGTTGAAAAAAACAATACAAAAATATTGACGAGAGTGGGATTTGAACCCGCGCCCTTTCGGACCAGAACCTTAATCTGGCGCCTTAGACCAACTCGGCCATCTCGTCAAGTTGCTTACATATCCCACGTAATGATATTTGTTGAAAGATCCCAAGCTGTCTGGGCGTCGCACCACATACTTTAAAACAGTAATATCGGTTTCTTTCTGAGTGGAAACACGTTTTATCATGGAAATGGCTTCTAATAAGAGGATTAAAGAATGACGAATATGGAAGTCTTTGGCCCGTCGTCAGGCTGATATGCTTTACAATTTGTGCTCTGATTGAAGTCGGCGTCGTCTTCTTCTGCAATATCTCATTTACTTTCATCGGGTAAATCCGAAGAAGTGATGATGTCTCTTTACGTAGCACCTTCTTTATTTGATTGACCTAGTATAAACTACCCTTCAGGTAGATCCGTAGATGTGATCTCTCTATACTGAACTGCTACCAGTACTCTTCACGAAAACCAGTTACCCAGTGTTTCTCTGTGTAAGTATGGGTTGCAGCTGCACCCGAGTCAACCCAGAATAGATTCTCAACCTTGTGGGTTTCTTCTAGCTTAATCTTGCAGAAGAAATATGGGTCTTCTGCTTTCGAATCTCTAAAATAATTCGAGAATTTTTGCATGTCCTTAAATTTCTGTCTTGCAGACGGTGGAGCGAAAACTGGTCACTTCATTTCCCTCCTGATGTACCTTCCTATTGCACACAGACTGCACCTTCTGCATTTCTCTTGTTACTGCAGACAGGCGTGATGTGTCTGCTCTAATGGAAATTTTTATTCTATTTGCATATGAGTTTTATTACTCCTTTGCTTCTTCCAAGGATGCAAAAGACATACTACCATTGTCCTCTTCCGCAGCTTCATTTGTAGCATCATTTAATGCATTGTCAACGACTATGGGTCTGTTTGGTTGGGCTGTGGCTGTGAAAAAAGCTGCTGTGGGCTGTGAGCTGTGAAAAAAGCTGCTGTGGGCTGTGAACTACTAAAAAGCTAAAAACTGTTTGGTGGAAACTACTAAAAGTCGCTAAAAATTCTTCCATATATATTTTTACAGTTCCACCTAAAAGCTGCTAAAAGCAGGTCCAGAGGTGCTTTCAGTTTTGCACTACAAGAAAGTCAGCTTTTAGAAAAAGCTACTTTCCAGATTCAGCCCTTTGGTTTGACTTTTGGCTTTTAGGGGGCAAAAGCCAAAGCCAAAAGTCAAACCAAACACACCCTATGGATTAGCATCAGAACCTTCACTTGTCTCCGGTGACCTTGCCTATTCTAATAACAGTTTAATCACTGAAACAGTAGGAACCTCCTCTAAACTAGCACAACCAACTTTAAAAAAAAACTAGGCAAAATTTGTTGGCTCATGCATAGGCTCTTCACGTGATTGAGAAATTTCATAGAATACAGATACTTCAGTGCAGAAGCTAAGATTCGCAGTCACATAATCCAGATGAAGCTAAGTCCTTGTTTTAACTTCTGACTTAGAGTGTATGTGAATACCTTAGGGCATGTATATAGAGTTCGTTGATCGATTTTCCAAGCAGAAAAAACAGCTAAGAGACTACGTCTATACAACAATGTGTCTCTAAATTATAAATGTATTACCACTAAATACACCTCAAGAGACGGGCATTAACTGGGTTATTAAGATTAGAGTCTTATATGCTTGAAATATTATCACTACTACAACAAACCTCTGTACAGGCGGTTTGGTTCGCCTCTTCACAGGCGGTTCCAGGAACCGCTTGTGGTGCACCGCCTGTGATGTAAAACAACATCACAGACGGTCAATAAAAAACCGTCTGTGAAAAGCACATATCACAGGCGGTTTCTTATCCTAGCCGCTTGTGTTAGCCACACATCACAGGCGGTTTTTAATATAAGTCCGACTGCATACAATATAAATCACAGACGGTTTTTAATATACAGATTCATATACAGAATTTTCAAACACAAATTTCATACACAGATTCACACAGATTGCATACACAGATTTATACATATCAAGTTCCATAATACACAGATTCATCCACATATCAAGTTCCATCGTCATACACAGATTTATACACATATCAAGTTCCATAGACAACTAAACATCTCAAAGTTCCATAGACAACTAAACATCTAAAGTTCCTAACTAAAGACCTAAACACTGTGTGATATTGTGTACAAACTTAGTTCTGGGAATTGTTGCAAATTTCCATTTGTATTGTAGAATAGCCCTTGTTGATGAAGAACTTCACGGCGCATAAAGTAAAGCAAGTCTCTTACAACCTTAGCCACGCCGACGGAAACCATATCTCTTTCTAACCATTCAACATTGATCTTGGATTTAGGAACCTGCAATGAAAGCAAAAAACAAGCAGTGCTAAGAGTAATGTGATGAGCAACAATATAACATAAAAATTGCAACATAGACAATGATAGCGAACTTACATCCTCACGATTGACCATGTAATGGAAGGTGACACGACACCATTCACATACATAATAACCGCACAGGACAGTACCCGGAGGTTGTTTGTCACCATATGGAAATAATGATATTGACAAATTAGGCTTGTCCTCTGGATGTTCGCCGCCAAGATCTTTCCAATAAAAACGGTATGCACTGCATACAAGAATAGCATTGTGAGATTAAGAATACATTTGTTAAGTTGTAATAAGTACAAGTGTGCAATAATAATCATACTTCTCTAAAATCTTCAAGAAGTCATTATACGTAGCCCTTTCCATTCTCAGTGAGTCGAAGACCACGACTTTACCATTCTTTTGAAAGATCATGATACAAATGTAGTGGTCACTATATAGACATAGACGAAAACACATGTTAAGATCACGATTGCCATAATTTATAGTTCAAAATTAAACCATGTCGATAACTTACTTAAAGTGGTGTGGAGCTATTATTAAGTCCTTGCCATGTTGTACATGATTATACATGGCTCGTCCAATGTATGCCGCCATTACCTTCATTTTCTTTCTCTGATTCTGTTTGATGGCTTTCTCAAATTCAGCATCGTCCAAGTCTTTGTATTCTTCTCCATACCTCCGAGCAACTACTTTGTAGCGAGCTTGGGATATCATCAACGGGTCAAGAAACCCTGTCTTAAGTTGTTTCTTCTTATCATCCATGTATTGCATCCTACGTGTAATAGTGTTAATCGTTAGACTCTCGTTTATGTGTGCGTGTACAAAACTAACAAATATGAAAGTTTAGAGGTACTTACAAGCAAAAGAGGGTTAAGTAGTTGGTTTCCATCCTTTGTCGGTGGTACAACGACCAGAGATCGTCAAAGAATAAATGCCGCACAGGATCTATATGATTATTGCTCCAAAATGCATCTTCTGGCACAACAAATGTGAAGTCCTCGAGTTTGTATTTGTTGCTAGCCACCATGTACCACTCATGCATTCTAATCTCTGGAGTCGACAACTTAGAAAGTTGCATCGTCGTCAAGAACGACCTCCCATTCACAAATTTTGGAGGAACATCCTCCTTGTATACCGAGATATTAGTTTTAAGACGTAATGATTCTCGAGTATGAATCATTCCATCTTCTTCCCATACTTCAAAATTGTCTATTTGGGACCGTGTGCCTACTCCATGAGATGCTGATTCCGCTTTTGATTGATTTGTCATAACTCTCTGCAATCTATGCAGGTAGCGTGCCACTGATTCTGACGGTTTCTTGACATCGTCAGTGGCGATTCGCTTATGAATTTTCTTTGAAATAGTTGGCCCTTCAACATTGGTGCCAACCTTTGGTTCCTTTTTGATGTTGACGTCGACATTCTGAGGAACAATTTTGTCTACGTCCCCCTCGTCGAGTTCCTTCGCAAGAGGCGATATGATTGTTTCAACGATTTTTTTGGAGGTCGGTGTCATATTTTCCTGCACCATGGGGTGTGGAATGATCGAACTATCTTTTTGTTGCATTGGTGTTGAATTCGGCTCATCACCCAACTTGATGTCGCGTCGATGCCAAAGGACCAACTCGTTCATTGCCTCCTGCAAAGTTATGATCCCCTCAACTGGAAAATCTATCTCCCAATCTTCACAACTGTCTGTGATTTCTAGAACTTGGACCATAGCATAGTGTGGCGGGACAGGATTATCCTTGTAGTTAACAAGTCCTGGTTTTACCAAACCAGTAGCAGCTTGCTTTGTTTTTGTCCCAGATCGATTGATTGGAATATGAAGAAAGCAAGGCTTGTCCTCAACAATATCGTCTACAGGGTACTTGGTCAAGTCTTGCACAGATCCTATGCTGCTAGGGACTATAGGTGGACTCATGTGGCTTGGCTTGAGTTCAAATGATATGCATTCTGTTTTCTTCATTTTGTTCATCACGTCATTAATAGCCTTTTGTACCCTTTCATCAATAGTCTCTTCAAGGGTCCTTTTCGACTTCTCGTGTTTCCTATATGACGACGCATACTCTAGAAACGCCTCTCTCCAAGAAATCTTAGAAGAGATTCCCCGAACCCGTCCAGTGTGTTCAGGATTGCCTAGTGCTGCAGTTAGTATGTCATTCTCCCTCCGAGGCTTAAATTCTCCTTTTTTCTCTTATCTGCATATTCTTGAATTTTTGTCGAAACTTCGCCTACCAATTCTGGATGCAAAAGTTTGTCGTCCTCACTCAAACCTGCCCGACCTAAGATCCAACAAATAGCTCGCTCATCGATATCTTTTAATATTGGGTCCAAAGTGCCGTTAGCTATAGCTTCCTCGATTATCCTGTTCCACTGCACAACTTTATGGTGATATCCGGTTGACCCCAGGCGATGGTGGTGTTTGTTCATCTTCGCTCTCTGAGAATTAGTTTCGCCCAGTTCTTTGGCCTTCAGTTCGGTCTTCTGACGAACAAATTCCTCCCACTGAGCTTGAGTGATTTTCCCCATTTTCTTGGGCGGAGGAACCTTATTCTTCTTAACAAATTCCCTATTCATCTCGGCCTTCCACCCACGAAACATCTTGGCCATAGCAGAGAGCATCGACTTCCTTACTGCATCCTCTGTGCCTTTTGGGAACTTGAATGACTCAGACAACTTAGCCCATAGCTTATTGCGGGTGTCTTCATCTAAATCCTTCCATTTTTGAAGTGTGATTGGCACTATATCTCTAACAGTAGACCCGCAAGAATTTCGAAACTTTGTAACCACGTCAAGTGGTTCTTCAGGAAACCCCTCTGCATTTAGTTTTGTTACGTACATAACTGCACCTTCTTTCATCTGATTCGGACCTCGTCGCCCTCGTTTCCGCTTATGTGAAACGGATGATTCAGGCATCGGAGCATCCTCCGTGTTTCGTGTAGAACATGCATCCTCTTTCTTCTCTTCATTTGAAATCTATATAGTGAAACAATTAATGGCCTTTCATATATGAACATTATTTTAGAATATAGTCGGCATATTTCTATTTACCTCTTCATCGTTGGGAATATAGTCGGCATCAAGCTCATCTGATGTTTTTTTCATCCTTGGAGGTATAGGAGTACAAGGATTGTCGTCACTAGAACTATCCTCCCCGCTCCCTTCACCGGAGCTGCTCGTTGTCTGCCATTCAAGTTTGTTCGCGTCTTCATCAACTTTGTTAGACGCACCGGTGCAGACCACATCCATACTAGGCTGCTCGTTGTCTGCCATTCAAGCTGGTTCCATCGATAAAGGGATATACTGTTAGTCTGATATACTGGTTCCATCAATAAGGGAACTTGGAGAAAAGGTGATTCAAAAGAAATCAAGCCCAAACCCGCCTCCGGGGCAGGATTGAGTCGGGAAGCAAGCTCGCAGATAGAAGTGCACTTTCCAATGCAGTTAGACAGAGAAGGCATGGCTGTGATGTTATAATGCTGAAGGACCCTAAGAAGAGATTATGCCCTGTAGTCTACCACTTCCCGTTATTTGTGGGCTTCACCGAGGGCGGGAAACATTTGGTGACATCAAACGACCTTCGGGCTGGGGACGTCTGCGAGCTTGTTAAGGGGCCAGACGATGGTGAGCCGGTGTACTCTGTCCGGATGTGTGGTCACAAAATTTAAAGCCGCCCCGGCTTCATCTGTGCGCTTCTCTTCTCTTATGTCGGCTACTAAGATCACTTAGCACCCCACCTAAGAGAAGAGAAGCACACACATGAAGCCGGGGCGGCTTTAAATTTTGTGACCACACATCCGGACATAGTACACCGGCTCACCATCGTCTGGCCCCTTAACAAGCTCGCAGACGTCTTCAGCCCGAAGGTCGTTTGCTATCACCAAATGTTTCCAGCCATCGGTGAAGCCCACAAATAACGGGAAGTGGTAGACTATAGGGCTTAATCTCTTCTTGGGGTCCTTCAGCATTATAACATCACAGTCATGCCTTCTCTGTCTAACTGCATTGGAAAGTGCACTTCTATCTGCGAGCTTGCTTCCCGACCCGATTCAGGCATTCCGCCGATGCCATTCTCCATATAAGTCCCAAACAGAGAATAGGGATGAGGTAGTCAAGATTGTAGGCGCTAGTGCTCAACTACTAGCATCTATAGATATGGACACAAGTCCAAATTTGGTGCTACTCGGCACCATCGATATCACTAGAAAAAAATACATCAAAGAGATCCACTTCCCAATAGTACTCGAAGATAGTTCATTGACTTGACACTCTCTAAGAGGTTCATACAAAATACATTATCTCTAAGAGTGAAACCTACGATACTCATATCGTGTTGTTTAGGACTAAACATCAACAACCCCTTGACTGGTCGCTATCATACTCAATTCCAAAATATTTTTCCAATATGTCGGCTTGAGTAAGGAGATCTGGGCTTGGGAGTTCCTCCAAATCATCTGCAGCTTCATCATCTTCAGCATATTGCAGGGCTTCATCTTGAATAATTTTAGCCCTCTTGGAGTCAGCATACTTTTTGATGGACAGAGCACACTTCTCAAGCATGTCGCATACATCTCCAATTTGAAACAAAGTGGTCTTAAGTGTGTACACTGATTCCGGTTCACTAGTATCCACAACCCCATCAGTCACTAGACTGCGAATGATGTCAACATGTGTCTCGATGACTCGAACTGAGGTCTCAACCATGTCAAGTGGCTCTTTTTCCATCTCTGAAACTGAAAATGACCAAGTCTCACAATCAAAAGAACAAAGGCAACAAAGGCAGGGATCAGAGGGAAAACAAGGATGTGGCTTATAGGGCAAAAAGAAGGGTCCAAATAACATTGTCATGGCTATGAACAAGTCAAAGATGGGAGATAAGAACAAGTCTTATAACATAGGGTTGGGAAGCAAAGATAGGTATTCAAAAAACTTAGAAGGGAGATAAGAACAAGTCTTATAACAAAGGGAGATAATAACATTGTCATGGCTATGTACTTCCATGATGTATGTGGCCATAAGCACATTTGGCCTAATGATTATCAAACAAAGATAGGTAGTCAAAAAACACTAAAAATAGACTTCATATAAGAAGTAATTGACAACCAAACAATAAGCAATAAGCATATTGACAATATATGTAAGTGAAAATATGCACTTATGAATATGCAAACAATAAGCAATAAGCAATAACCAAACAATAAGCAATAAGCATATTGACAAACATTTAATCTAAGCACTGATAATCAGGGATAGCCATCGATTGGGCAGAATGCATATACACAATTTGTCAATATGCACTTATGAAATATACACAATGAAATACTCCAAGTACTTGAACTGAAATATACACAATGAAATACACAATTCTGCTTGGCATATACACAATTTGTAGAACATTGCTTGCTTGTAGAATATACACAATGAAATACACAATAAGAATGCATATACACAATTTGTAGAACATTGCTTGCTTGTAGCCAATGGAACCTGAACTGAATTAAGAGCTCGTGGAAGAAGAAATGGAACCTGAACTTCGACCTTATCGAGAGGAAGAAGACAGAGCTCGTGGACGACGGCGCTTCGGGCTCGGGGACCGTGACGGCGGCGCTTGGGCTCGGGGACTCGGCGCTCGGGCTCGGGGACGGCGGGCGCTCGGGCTCGGTGAAGGGGACGGCGGCGCTCGGGCTCGGTCTCGAGGACGGCGTTGCTCGGGCGCTCGGGGACGGCGGCGCTCGGGCTCGGGGACGAGGACGGCGGGGCTCGAGCTCGGTGAAGGGGACGGCGGCGCTCGGGCTCGGTGAAGGGGACGGCGTTGCTCGGGCGCTCGGGGACGGCGGCGCTCGGGCTCGGGGACGGGGATGGCGGCGCTCGGGCTCAGGGACGGGGACGGCGGCGCTCGAGCTCGGGGACGGGGACGGCGGCGCTCGGGTTCGTGCTCGGGGACGGGGACACGGCGGCAGCCTCGCGGCGCACTGTGTCAGCTCGGGCGGGAAGAGTTGGTTCCTGCCGACCAACGAGCCTTTTATATTGTAAAGAATCCCAGGCGGATATTTAGCAAAACTGCCTGTGATAGACAACATCACAGGCGGTTGTTAATTCCGACCGCCTGTGATAAATTAACTTCACAGGCGGTCGACGTAAAAAACCGCCTGTGATGTTATCTATCACAAGCGGTTTTGCTAAATATCCGCCTGTGATGTGTGTACACTATAAAAGGGATAGCCCCCGACGGGTTCCAGAACCCTAACTCGCAGAACCCTAATTCACAACACTGTAGCGGCGGCGGGTTTTTTTTTGAGATCTACAGGGAGAAGGTTTTGTTTTTGAGTTTATTGATTGATTTCAATAGTTTATGCATATATATGATCTCCATTTGTTTTCTTTCTCATTTTGATGCGATTTTTTGCCTCAATTTTGTAATATAGAACGGATTTGAAGAAAAGCTTTGGAATTCAAGATTTGGACTTATAATAGTTGATCTAGTTTAAAGATTCTTTAAAAACACAATTGTCTCACCTCAAGGTATCTATTGTTGCAATGTTTGTTTTATTTTCATACATATCAATTTGTTTCATGTTTTATGGATGAATTCAATTAATTAATGATTTTATTGATGTTAATCAATATAAGGATAGGTAATGGACCAAGGTTGGATGTACAATGTGCCAAGACCACATCCGTTGTATATTCGAAATTTGAGAAGCTTTATTGAAGCGGCCAAAAAGCACGCGAATTTGCGAAAGAGCAAGGAGATATTATGTCCGTGCATCGACTGTGATAATAAGATAGCTTGGAGAGATACAAGAGTAATCCAATCACATCTGCTAAAAAGAGGGTTTAAAAACAATTACACGATATGGTCAGAACATGGTGAGTTGGATCCGTGTGAAGTGCCTGGTAACGACGAGAGAGTTGTCGGAATTTTAGATCTTAAAGTTGATGGTAAAGTGGATAATGTGGATGCTAATCAAGATTTTGAAGAATTTGATTGCGAAGAGATGTTGCGCCATATGGAACCAGAAATGTTGAGTTCTGTGGGATCGCAGAAAGGGCTATCTAAAATGGAGGGACTGGAAAGTGCTTCAAAAGAACCTTTATATGATGAATCAAAGGGTTGTGACAAAGAGTTTACTACACTGCGTACAGTTCTAGAACTTCTGAAGTTGAAGGCTAGCGCCGGATGGTCTGATACTAGCTTCACAGATCTTTTGAATTTTCTGTCCCAATTACTACCAAAATCCAACAAACTACCAACAAGCACTTATAAAGCGAAGAAGCTTATATCTCCCATAGCTCTAGGTGTGCAAAAAATTCATGCATGTCCGAACCATTGTATTCTGTATCGTGGCGATTTTGAGACGCATCAAGATGCCCAGTTTGCAATGTCAGTCGATACAAGAAGAGCTACAATCAAGACTGTGTAAAAAAATTCCCGAAGAAAAATAAAAACAAGAAATCCACTATTGGACCTGAAAGTGACGATGACACTTTTGATGACATGGATGGGAAAAAGAAGTCAAAGAACCCAGCTTTGGTGATGTGGTATCTTCCAGTAATTGATCGCTTAAAACATTTGTTCTCAAATCCTAGGGAGGCTGAGCTTATGCGTTGGCATGCTGAAAATCGCAAGCAGAATAACAAACAGATTCGACACCCTGCTGATGCATCACAATGGAAAAATTTTGATCTTATGTATCCTGAGTTTGCCAAAGAAACCAGAAATGTAAGATTTGCTTTGGGTACAGACGGAATGAATCCATTTGGTAAAAAAGAAGTGTACATAGCACCTGACCCGTGACTTTAACGATGTACAACCTTCCATCATGGCTGTGTCACAAAAGAAAGTACATTATGTTGACTATTCTTATTCAAGGTCCGAAATCAGCTGGTGTTGATATTGATGTGTTCCTAGAACCTCTTATGGAAGATATGACAAAGCTCTAGAATGAAGGAGTTAGAACATGGGATGAGTATTGCCATGAGTATTTCAACTTAAGAGCAATTATATTTGTTACCATCCATGATTCTCCCGGTGGTGCCACACTATCAGGGCAAAAGACTAAAGAAAAGAATGGTTGTGTAGTGTGCGTCGATGGAACTGCTTCCATGTACCTTAAATCATCCAAGAAGTTGGTGTTCATGGGACACAGACGGTTCTTGATGAAGCAGCATAAGTACCGAAAGATGAAAGCGGAATTTAACAATCAACTGGAAAGTGAAGGTGCACCAAAGCCTTATAGTGGGAAACTTGTTTTTGAAATTGTAAAGAACATTCATGTTGTATTCGGAAAGGGAAAAACAAAGGAGAAAAGAGAAAGAGAACTGACCCTTCAACTTACACAACTTTCAAGAAGCAATCAATATTTTTCAAGTACCTCCCATACTGCAAGGATATGGAAATTTGCCACACATTGATTTGATGCATGTAACAAAAAATGTTTTGACAGCATCATTGGAACCTTGCTGGGCATGCCGAGTAAGACAAAAGACGGACTCAAATCACGCAATGATCTAGTAGATCTTCAAATCAGACCGGAACTTCATCCAGTGAATAGTGGCAAAGGGAAGCCTTACCTCCCCCCAGCTAGCTTCAACTTGTCAGTTGAGGAGAGAACAAAGATTTGCAAATGTTTGCGTGGGGTCAAAGTGCCCACAGGTTTCTCATCCAATATCAGCAGACTAGTCAGGATGAAGGACTTGTCTCTATTTGGCTACAACTCTCATGACTGCCATGTGATGATGACGGTGTTCCTCCCAATTGCGGTAAGAGCCCTCGAAACAGAGCATGTCAAAGTTGTCATCACACGCTTGTGTTACTTTTTCAATGTGGTTTCACAAAAAGTAATAGCTTTAGAAGACTTGGACTATCTAAAGGCATACATCATCGAGACTATGTGCAAGCTTGAAATGTGTTTTCCTCCATCATTTTTTGATATGCAAGTACACCTAATCATACATCTCGTGGATCAGATAAAAATATTAGAGCCACTATATTTACATCATATGTTTCAGTTGGAGCGATACCTGGGAGTATTAAAAGGTTATGTGCGAAATCGCGCTCACCCAGAGGGTTCAATCATGGAGGGATACACTATAGAAGAAGTGATTGAGAGTTGTATAGATTACATCAGTGACGGAACAATGATAGGTGTGCCTGTACCTAAACATGAGGGTAAACTATGTGGGAGAGGGAGAATGGGCAAGAAAACTTTTCGCGTTGAGGATTACAAGCTAGTACATTGTGCTCATGGTAGTGTACTACAACATCTCACGATAGCCGAGCCTTACATAGAGGAACACCTGGATGAGCTTCGTAAAGAAAATCAGAACCGCACAGAGGACTGGATCATGAGGGAGCACAAACATCGTTTCAGCGAATGGTTAATGGACAAAAACATCCCATTCGGAGACTCTTTGGAAGAGAAAACAATGAAGAATTTGGCTTCTGGGCCATCGTGTTTTGTGACATCATGGCAAGCATATGACATCAATGGGTACACATTCTACACTAAATCAAAAGACATGAAAAGTGTTGCACAAAATAGCGGTGTTCGTATCGATGCTTTTGACCTACATGGACAGAAGACCACATATTTTGGATTCATAGAGGAAATATGGGAACTTGATTATGGCCCAAGCATGAAAATACCCTTATTTAAGTGCCAATGGGTACAACATCCCGTGGGGGTGATAGTGGATAACTACGGACTCACACTGGTAGACTTAAAGAAAGTAGGATATAAAGATGACCCGTGGGTTCTCGCCGAATGTGTTGCACAAGTGTTCTATGTACTCGATCCAGCAGATGAGAAGATGCATGTAGTTATTTCTGGAAAGCAAAAAATTGTTGGAGTTGAGAATGTGGGAGACCAAGATGAGGAATACAATAAGTATGAAGAGATGTTCGTCTTTAACGGTCCAGAGAGAATCAAGCGTGTGGAAAAGAAAATTGATAAGAACTTAAAGCCATACATGCGGAAAAATGGTAGTTCATGAAAAATTGTATGAATCAAATTGTATTTGTTATCATGTATGATCGACTATGAATTTTGGTTGCCAATTAATTTAAAATCTCTCTAGTTATCTATGTGTGCTATTATAATTCATTTAAATTGTATTTGCATATTATTGTTAAAAATTAAATATTAATTCATTTAAATTGTATTTGCATATTTCTGTTAAAAATTAAATATTAATTCATTTAAATTGTATTTGCATATTTCTGTTAAAAATTAAAATTATTTTCATATTTAAATTGTATTTTCATATTTTTACAATCACAGGCGGTTTTTTCTTAGGGTCCGTTTGTGAAAAGGATAGAGCACCACAGGCGGTCCTAAACAAAAACCACTTGTGATACTATTACATCACAGGCGTACTGAACCGCCTGGGACATCACAGGCGGTTTTCTAACCGAACCGCCTGTGATGTAAAAGGCCTACCGCTTGTATAGAGCCAAATTGTACTAGTGTATGTAAGAGATGGTCTTCTGTTTTTTTTTCACTTACCTCACTAGAGACCCCTTAAGTGACATATATTTAAGGGTTTGTACGATCTCATTTAATATATGTTTTCTTAAAAATTTATTAGAGACATGCTCTTCGTGAAGAAATCATCTCAATACGACTCTCTATGCATATTATCTCTTAACTACATTTATAAATTAGAAGTGCATGGTTGAATCATGCAGTCTCTTAGTTGCTTCTTATATTTGAAAAACCGATTTAAAGTTTCAGAGTTCTAGATGCCCTAATAGTATTGTACACGTACTTAATGCATGTTTAATGCACGTCCTTGTTTTAACTTCTGACTTAGACATACGCAGCCAAAAAAAAAAAAAAACAAGCAGGTCCTTGGCTGCCTATAAGGCCAGGTCCTTGGCTGCCGTCCACATCAATGCTCCAATGCCCGTAGTTTATTGGGCCGCCCGGTATTTTTGGCACAGCACAAGCCCATGGACGTGAGCACAGCACAAGGGGTGCTGCACAGAGGCTGAACAACAGCATCAGCCCATCAGGCATGCATGCATTACTTCCTCCGCCCGTGAGAGGGCCCATCGACAGAACTCGCAAAGTGAAGAAGTTCGTGAGAGTCCGTTTAATGGCCCATAAAATACACTTAGGGCTAGTTTATAAACCTCATTTTCTTAAGATATTTTTATTTTCTACTAGAAAAATAATCTAATTTCTCTTATTTCATTAGAATTAAATTCCATTCTACTATTAGTAATTTAAGCATATATCAATTAAGTTAATTCGATTTTATGTAAAATATATTTATATACTATTATTAGCAAGATGTTAGAAATATTTATGTGCTACATTTTTAATTTAAAGGAGTGAGACGAAAAGTGTCATGTAAGTTACAAAGTATAAATAAATTCTACTAATGTATAAAATCATTTCTCATCATTCACCTTATGAATTTGGGATAGGCATATATCTGAAATTTGAAAAGTGTTGGAATATCAAATTCTAAACTAAATAAATTACTTTATTAAGTGAATTCTAATTCCTCTAGAATAAAGGGATCCAAACGGGTTTACTAGGAAAATAGAAATCCTTGAAAAAAAAAATAGTGTTCGTGGCTCGCACAACCTTCACATGAACGAGCGCTTCGTGCCTTCGTGGCTTCGTATCCAGACACGGAAATAGGAGAAGGGCCGGGACAGACAGACCGCGCCACCGCGGAGACGCCGAGGCCGGCCGGACACGGGAGGGCGTCGCCACCGCTCCCCGATCGAAGCTAAAAAAAAACTTTGCCCGAATTTGTCTGTACGGTTTAGAGCCCTCGCGCCTCCTATCTTTGCTCCCGAGCTCACGCCCTGTCCTTTAAAGAGCACCCGTCTCTCTCCCGAGACGTCAACGACCTTCGCTTCTTCCTTCCTCGAATTGCGAGCGAGCGTTCCTCTCCGTCCGCTTCCGCCGTTTGCCCGTCGATCAGCTGTTGGCTGCCGGCCGGGTACTACCGCCTGCAGGAGCAGCGGCTAGCCACAGCCCACAGACAGACGACGTCAGGTCTTGGCAGGTGTGCAAGCACACACAGCTCGCTCGGTCGCCATGTCTTTCACCGGCACGCAGGACAAGTGCAAAGCCTGCGACAAGACGGTCCACTTCATCGACCTGCTCACCGCCGACGGCATCTCGTACCACAAGACCTGCTTCAAATGCAGCCACTGCAAGGGCGTCCTCTCGGTACGCATGCCGCATGGCCCCCTCAAGCCCTCAACACTCTACTCCTCACGCGCATTTGCCTTCCTGTGATACGCATTCATCTCTATAGATGATAATGTAGGGAATAATACGGGCTCATATTAATTCTTTTCTGCATCCGTCGGTCGATCTCCTCTCTAGATTAGCAGCTACTCTTCCATGGACGGCGTTCTGTACTGCAAGACGCACTTTGAACAGCTCTTCAAGGAGACGGGGAACTTCTCCAAGAAATTCCAAGGTAATCTACGGCTGAGCACCGTGTGCTTCTATTCTTAGTTTCTGAACCCGTCCAAAGCGCACCAACTTGTTGTCTTTTCGGTGCCGCTGAAACTCTGGTTCTGAATTCTGATGCAATGCAATGCAATGCAATACTCAGGTGGAGGTGGAGCATCTTCAAACAAGAACGACCCGGTACTACGGTTCCTCAGATCCTCTAAACAAATTATTCAAATCTGACAAGTTATAAAAACTTTATTAGTCCTGTCATCATATGTAATACGTGGTTGACTCCTTGTACACACGACGCCAATTCGAAAATCTCTGCAGGCAAAGGCTCCGAGCAAGCTGTCATCTGCATTCTCTGGAACTCAAGACAAATGCGCAGCCTGCCAGAAGACCGTGTATCCATTGGAGAAGGTACAGGGAGACGCTGTTTCGTTTCTGTAGCTCTAGCAAACAGTAGCACGCACGCAAATATACCAGCTGGGTGATGTCAAAGATGTGCAAGAAACCAGGTCTAACAACCTGACCAGATCACCACAGCTACAGCTAATGCTAGTGCGCGGTTCACTTCAGATGACGCTGGAAGGCGAGTCGTACCACAAGGGCTGCTTCAAGTGCTCGCACGGCGGCTGCATCCTGACCACCTCCTCCTACGCCGCGCTCAACGGGATCCTCTACTGCAAGATCCATTTCTCGCAGCTGTTCAAGGAGAAGGGCAGCTACAACCACCTCATCGAGACGGCGCAGACCAAGAAGAACGAGGCCGCGGAGGCCGCAGAGGAGCCATCGGTGGACGCAGGTGCCGCGGCTGAGGCGGAAGCGCCCGCGGAATCGGCGTAGAACGAAGAGTAGCCGTGTGTGTATCTCCTAATTATACGAACTCTGCATTCAGTAAGTAGTTTTCACAAATCTATATATGTTGTTGTTATGCTGCAGCTTGGTTTTGGTCAGTCTGGGATTGTATTTGTAACACGTGCATGTTGAATTGCTTATTTTGTATTACGAGGCTCTGGATTCATGAAGTTTGAAATGTGAATATGTGTGTGTCAACATTTTGCTTCACTCCTACTGCATTGATTTTCCAGCTCATGAAGTTCTAGATGCCTTATTGCCGTAGATTTAAAACACTAAAAAACGAAGGATACAAAGTAGCACTAGTACACCTATTTGCACTGATATTTTTAATAACGCAAGTGGAAATGCTATTTTCGATGATGGTTTTTTAAAGCATCCACTATTTTCACTGACAATTTCTTTAAAGCAACCGCCAGTGGAAATACCTTTCTACTGACGATTGTCTTAACTAACCGTCAATGGAAAGAACTTTTTAGGCCCCCTTTGGCAAGGCTCTAGCTCTTCTAAAAACGGCTCTGGCTTCTCTGGCTCATTGGCTTCTCTGGAGGAGCCAGAGCTATTTTGTATTTTCGTTTGGCAAAATAGCTCCTCCTGTGTTTTTCAAATCGTGTATAAGGAAAATGTCCATAGTGCCCATGCCTCATTTATGTAATTGTACACATGTAAGGAGCATATATATTATGTATGAATATTACGACATTAAACATAGTCATATGAGCTATATAATATTGCGTCCTACTTTCTTATTTATATTATTGCATCCTAATTTCAAGAAGACCTAGAAAGTAAACTTGCTTTTGCAATGTCATCACGAAATTTATCCATAGAGCGATCATTGGAGTACGGACATGATGTGTCGGATGCATTTCTATATCTACAAGGAATGGTTGGCACGTATTCAAGATTGCGATCACACTTACGAAAATCTTTGTCATCTTGATCGTTTTCACGGATATAGTTATGCAGGCACATGCTAGCTGCGACAATCATCTTTTGTTTGTCCATAGAGTAACTTGGCATCTTTAGAAGTATACGCCACTTCATTTTCCACACACCAAATGTGCGTTCCACTGCATTACGAATACTTGAGTGCAAATGGTTAAAATGCTCTTGCTCACCATTTGTTGCAGGACCCCTTCTCCAGTCAGGAACATGATACCTTTCACCCATGTATGGGGCCAAGTAGCCAGGCCTATTGGGATATCCCGCATCAACAATATAATATTTTCCTAAGGCAAAGTAGTAAAGTAAATTATAACATTATGACACATTAACAAAATGAATTTGGAAAGGCCGAATATCATATAAAATATTGATTTTACCTGAAGGAGGATGTGAAAACAAGTCCCTATCATGCTCCAACGCATGAAACAAGACACTAGTATCATGCATTGACCCTGGTTGTCCAATAGATGCATATGTGAATCGCAGGTCAAAGTCAACAATGGAAAGCACATTTTGGGTAGCCTTCCAACTTCGACCAATGTACCTAATTAGGTCATGTGACGGTGGTACCGCTGCTATGTGAGTACCATCTATTGCACCAATGCAATCTTTAAAAAATGGCATCATCCTAGGATCTTTGGTAATTCTTGGGTGTGTTGTAGAAAAATTTGGATCAATTGGTCTTATGTAGTCCGCACACATCCCTACCACACAATTCAGCACCTCTTCAAATTTTCTGCTGATAGTCTCCCCTGAATGCTTGAAAACATGTTGTGCAGCACTATTGGACCAACCATGGCCACATGTAACTAAAAAAATGGCAAGAGACTCCAGCGAATGCATATGAAGCGAAGATACGAGACCATAAGTACTCACTAGCAAATCATGCAATCTATAAAAAAGAAATGCAACCATCCAAAACATCATGTGGCTTGCTCCAGGAGTACCCAAAGTTTCCATGACCCATGCATATCCACTTTGTGATGAAGTCCTTTCATCATTTTTGTCCAAATATGTCAAATAATATTTTCCTAGAACAATAGCAGTACATGATATATTGTTCTGAACAGTCTGTATCATTGCTATTGCCTGTGTTCTCCATTCATCATCATCACATACGCTATCATCATCTGAGGCACTGTCATGTCAAAAATATTTGTGAGGTTAGACAATAAATCATTGTACACAACGTAATGGTACATATTATTTAAATAGTTCACATTATTGAAACTGAAATAGTACACGAGTTCACATAGCCTAATGGTTTACTATATAGTCCACCCAAACAGGTTACAAGCAACAATAATGAAATTGAAAGGGAAATGTGCCCTTAGGCAATTTCTATTATGTTTTGGTGATTAAGTGCCCAACACATTTAAATAAGTTCTTATGAGCTAAATGAAGAGAGAAGTGCAAATCGAAGAGAAGGTATGTTTCTAGACTTAGTACATAGTTTTTAAGTACTAATATGTTTTATCTAAGTGCTAGAAACAGTGAGAAGAAAAGAACCAAAAAGACTTGGCTCGGTGCAGCCAAAACTCAGCTCAGTCTGGCACACCGGACTGTCCGGTGGTGCACCGGACAGTGTCCGGTGCGCCAGGCTGGCTTCTGGTGAACAGGACACTCTCGGGAAAAATCGGCGGCGTACGACTATAATTCACCGGACTGTCCGGTGGTGCACCGGACTGTCTGGTGAGCCAACGGTCGCCAGCACAACCGTCGGCCGCGTAATCCGCGGGCAACGCGTGGCCCGCGCCAACGGTCGACAGGGGGCACCGGACTGTTCGGTGTGCACCGGACAGTGTCCAGTGCGCCAACTGCCCTGGAGATGCAACGGTCGTCTGCGCCGGAATAGGAAGGAGATCGACACCGGACCGTCTAGAGTGACTGTCCGTTGGCGCACCGGACTGTCCAGTGCGTCACCCGATAGAAGGCAAGGATAGCCTTCCTTGTTGGCCTCCAACGGCTCCTAGCTGCCTTGGGGTTATAAAAGGGACCCCTAGGCGCATGGAGGAGCTACCCAAGCTTACAAGAAACATTCTAAGACTCCAAGACTCCAACTTCGCGCATTTGATTCTTTGAGATAGTGACTTGAGCTCCAATTGAGTTGTGAACTCCGTGGGTTGTGTTTTAAGCTCAAGTTGTGACTTGTGTGCGTGATTGTGCTGTGATTTGAGTCTTGTGTGTGTTGCTCTCCCCTCTCTTACTTCTGTGCTTCTTTTGTGATCATCATTGTAAGGGTGAGAGGCTCTAAGTTGTGGAGATTCCTCGTGAACGTGAGAAAAACTAAGAAAGGAAAAACCGTGGTATTCAAGTTGATCGTCGGATCACTTGAAAGGGGTTGAGTGCAACCCTCGTCCATTGGGACGCCACAACGTGGAAGTAGGCAAGTGTTACTTGGCCAAACCACGGGATAAAAATCACGTGTCTCTTGTGTGCTTTCTCTTTGATTGTCTATGTTCACAAGAGCTCGTTTCAAGCTACTTAGCCGTTCTAACTTTAATAACTAAGTTTTGTGGCTATTAGTGTTGAATTTTACAGGATTACCTATTCACCCCCCTCTAGGTGCTCTCAATTGGTATCGGAGCCATTCTGTTCATCTAAGGGACTAATCGCCTGAAGAGATGGATCCTAAGGGAAAGGGGATGGTGGTCAACGACAAGGAGAAGGAGTCACTCTTCAACGAGCCAAGGGACGACAAGCCCACTGACTCAGGATCGAGTCACAAGAAGAGGGACAGGAAGAAGAAGAGGCGGATCAAGAAGATCATTTACTACGACAGCGACGCCTCCTCTTCTTCACCAAGAGACGACGACGATGACTCGTCTAAAAAGAAACCGGTTAATAAAAACTATTCATTTGATTACTCTCGTATTCCGTTCAATTCCAATGCTCATTTGCTTTCAATTCCTCTTGGTAAACCTCCACACTTTGATGGAGAAGACTACTCTTTTTGGAGTCACAAAATGCGTAGTCACTTATTTTCTCTCCATCCTAGTATTTGGGAGATAGTTGAAAATGGAATGCATTTCGACAGTACGGATAACCCTGTGTTTATTAATGAGCAAATTCATAAAAATACACAAGCTACCACTGTTTTGCTAGCATCTTTATGCAGGGATGAATACAACAAGGTGAGCGGCTTGGACAACGCCAAGCAAATTTGGGATGCCCTCAAGATATCACATGAGGGAAACGATGCCACCATGATCACCAAAATGGAGTTGGTGGAAGGCGAGCTGAGAAGGTTCGCGATGATCAGGGGAGAGGAGCCAACATAAACATACAACAGGCTCAAGACCCTGGTCAACAAGATTAGGAGCTATGGAAGCACAAGATGGACGGACCACGACATCGTCCGACTAATGCTAAGGTCATTTACGGTAATTGACCCCCATCTTGTCAACCTTATTCGTGAGAATCCCAAGTACACCAAGATGACGCCCGAGGAGATCCTTGGGAAGTTTGTGAGCGGGCGCATGATGGTGAAAAAGGCTCGATATGTGGACGATGCTCTAAACGGTCCACTACCCGCCCACGAGCCTCAAACCATTGCCCTCAAAGCAACCTACAACAGGGAGACACTACCAAGCAAGGTGGCACAAGTGGAGGCCGCGGGCCTCAATGAAGATGAGATGGCGCTTATCATCAAGCGCTTCAAGACCTCATTGAAAGGACGCAAGGAGTACCCCAACGAGAACAAAGCAAGGGGAAAGCGCTCCTACTTCAAATGCGGTAAGACTGGTTATTTCATAGCACAATGCCCCGATAATGATGATGACCAGGAACAAGAAAAGCATGGGAAGAGGGAGAAGAAGAAGGTCTACAAGAAGGCGAAGGGCGAGGCACACATTGGTAAAGAATGGGATTCAAACTGCTCTTCATCCGACTCCGACGATGAAGGACTGGCAGCCTCGGCCTTCAACAAGTCTTCGCTCTTCCCCAACGAACGCCACACCTGCCTCATGGCCAAGGAAACGAAGGTGAGTGTTTGAGTTTCCCCTAAGTACTCTACTTCTAGTGATGAGGATTCCTCCGATGATGAAGTAGATTACTCTAGTCTATTTAAACGATTAGATAGAGCTAAAGTAGAAAAGATTAATGAACTAATTGATGCTTTAAATGAAAAGGATAGACTTTTAGAAAAGCAAGAGGATATTTTGTATGAAGAGCATGATAAGTTTATTAATGTTCAAAAATCTCTTGCTCTAGAGATTAAAAGGAATGAAATGCTATCTTTTGAGTTATTTGCTTGCCATGAAACTGTGTCTAGTTCAAAGAGTGTAAATGATGATTTAAATGCTAAGCTAGAGAAAGCAAATAAATCTAGTTCATGTGTATAGCATGTTAGTATTTGTAATAGATGTAAGGATTTTGATGTTGATGCTTGCGATGAACACCTTATGTCTATTACCAAATTAAATGATGAGGTGGCAAGTCTTAATGCTCAACTTAAGACTTGCAAAATTAATTTTGATCAATTAAAATTTGCTAGGGATGCCTACACCGTTGGTAGACACCCCTCAATTAAGGATGGACTTGGCTTTCGAAAGGAAGCCAAGACCTTAACAAGCCAAAGGGCTCCCATTCTCAACAAGGAGAAAGGGAAGGCCCCTATGGCTAGTAGTACTCAAAGGAATCATGCTTTCATTTATAATGATAGAAAATTTTCTAGGAATGCTCATTATAATAGGAGTTATGATCATGATGCCTTTAATTCACATGCTATGATTGCCTCTAGCTCTACTTTTGTGCATAGTAAGCCTAGGAGAAATAATGTTGTGCATCATGTGCCTAGGATAGTATGTAATGAACCTTCTACTATCTACCATGCTTGCAATACTTCTTTTGCAATTTTTTGTAAGAATGAAAAAGTGGTGGCTAGGAAGTTGGGATCCAAACGCAAGGGAGATAAGACTTGTATTTGGGTTCCAAAGGCTATTGTGACTAACCTTGTAGGACCCAACAAGAGTTGGGTACCTAAAACCCAAGTGTAAATTACCTTGCAGGTTTATGCATCCGGGGGCTCAAGCTGGATTATCGACAGCGGATGCACAAACCACATGACGGGGGAGAAGAAGATGTTCACCTCCTACGTCAAGAACAAGGATTCCCAGGATTTGATCATCTTTGGAGATGGGAACCAAGGCAAGGTTAAAGGATTGGGAAAGATAGCCATTACATCCGAGCATTCTATCTCCAATGTGTTCTTAGTTGAATCGCTCGGGTACAACTTATTGTCTGTGAGTCAATTATGTAGCATGGGTTATAATTGTCTATTTACAAATATAGATGTTTCTGTCTTTAGAAGGAGTGATGGTTCATTAGCGTTTAAGGGTGTATTAGACGACAAACTCTACTTAGTTGATTTTTCGAAAGAGGAGGCCGATCTAGATGCATGCTTAATAGCTAAGACTAGCATGGGCTGGCTGTGGCATCGCCGTCTAGCACATGTTGGGATGAAGAACCTTCATAAACTTCTAAAGGGAGAACATGTGTTAGGACTAACCAATGTTTGCTTCGAGAAAGACAGACCTTGTGCAGCTTGTCAGGCAGGGAAACAGGTGGGAAGCACTCATCACAGCAAGAATGTGATGACAACATCAAGACCACTGGAGCTTCTTTACATGGACCTCTTCGGACCTGTCACCTACCTTAGCATCGGGGGAAGTAAGTATGGTCTTGTAATTGTAGATGACTTTTCCTGCTTCACTTGGGTGTTCTTTTTGCAGGATAAATCAGAAACCCAAGGGACCCTAAAGCGCTTTCTAAGGAGGGCTCAAAACGAATTTGAGCTCAAGGTGAAATTGATAAGGAGCGACAACGGGTCTGAGTTCAAGAACTTACAAGTTGAGGAGTATCTTGAGGAGGAAGGTGTCAAGCATGAGTTCTCCGCTCCCTACACACCACATCAAAACAGTGTGGTAGAGAGGAAGAACATGACGCTTATCGACATGGCGAGGACGATGCTTGGAGAGTTCAAGACGCCCGAGCGGTTTTGGTCGGAAGCTGTGAACACAGCTTGCCACGCCATAAACCGGCTCTATCTGCATCGTCTCCTCAAGAAGACCTCCTACGAACTCCTTACCAGTAACAAACCCAATGTCTCTTACTTTTGTGTATTTGGGAGCAAATGTTACATTTTGGTGAAGAAAGGTAGACATTCCAAATTTGCTCCCAAAGCTGTAGAAGGGTTTTTACTAGGGTATGACTCAAATACAAAGGCGTATAGAGTCTTCAACAAATCATCGGGTTTGGTTGAAGTCTCTAGCGATGTTGTATTTGATGAGACTAATGGCTCTCCAAGAGAGCAAGTTGATCTTGATGACATAGATAAAGATGATGTTCCAATGGCCGCAATACGCACCATGGTGATTGGAGATGTGCGACCACAGGAACAACAAGAGCAAGATCAACCTTCTTCCTTAACAATGGTGCATCCCCCTACTCAAGATGATGGATAGGTTCCTCAAGAAGAGGCGTGTGATCAAGGGGGAGCACAAGGAGAACAAGTTTTGGAGGAAGAAGCACCATCGGCCCCTCCAACTCAAGTCCAAGCCACGATCCAAAGAAATCACCCCGTCGATCAGATTCTGGGTGACATAAGCAAGGGAGTAACAACTCGCTCACGTTTAGCTAATTTTTGTGAGCATTACTCGTTTGTCTCTTCTATTGAGCCTTTCAGGGTAGAAGAGGCCTTGCAAGATCCGGACTGGGTGTTGGCCATGCAGGAAGAGCTCAATAACTTCAAGAGGAACGAAGTTTGGAGCCTAGTGCCACGTCCCAAGCAAAATGTTGTGGGAACCAAGTGGGTGTTCCGCAACAAGCAAGACAAGCATGGGGTGGTGACAAGAAACAAGGCTCGACTTGTGGCAAAAGGTTATGCCCAAGTCGCAGGTTTGGATTTCGAGGAGACTTTTGCTCCTGTGGCTAGGCTAGAGTCTATTAGAATATTATTAGCCTATGCCGCTCACCACTCTTTCAGGTTGTTTCAAATGGATGTGAAGAGCGCTTTCCTCAATGGGCCAATCAAGGAGGAGGTGTATGTGGAACAACCCCCTGGCTTTGAGGATGACAGGTACCCCGACCATGTGTGTAAGCTCTCTAAGGCTCTCTATGGACTTAAGCAAGCCCCAAGAGCATGGTATGAATGCCTTAGAGATTTCTTAATTGCTAATTCTTTCAAGGTTGGGAAAGCCGATCCCACTCTTTTCACTAAGACTTGTGACGATGATCTTTTTATGTGCCAAATTTATGTCGATGACATAATATTTGGTTCTACTAATCAAAAGTCTTGTGAGGAGTTTAGCAGGGTGATGACACAAAAATTTGAGATGTCAATGATGGGCGAGTTGACCTACTTCCTTGGGTTCCAAGTGAAGCAACTCAAGGATGTCACTTTCCTCTCCCAAACGAAGTACACACAAGATCTTCTCAAGCGGTTTGGGATGAAGGATGCCAAGCCCGCAAAGACACCAATGGGAACCGACGGACATGTCGACCTCAACAAAGGAGGTAAGTCCGTTGATCAATAGGCATACCGGTCTATGATAGGGTCATTACTTTATTTATGTGCTAGTAGACCGAATATTATGCTTAGTGTATGCATGTGTGCTAGATTTCAATCCGACCCCAAGGAATGTCACCTTGTGGCCGTTAAGCGAATTCTTAGGTATTTAGTTGCTACGCCTTGCTTCGGGATCTGGTATCCAAAGGGGTCTACCTTTGACTTGATTGGATACTTTGACTCTAATTATGCTGGATGCAAGGTTGATAGGAAGAGTACATCAGGGACGTGCCAATTCCTAGGAAGGTCCCTGGTGTCTTGGAGCTCAAAGAAACAAACCTCCGTTGCCCTATCCACCGCTGAGACCGAGTATGTTGCCGCAGGACAGTGTTGCGTGCAACTACTTTGGATGAGGCAAACCCTCCGGGACTTTGGCTACAATCTGAGCAAAGTCCCACTCCTATATGACAATAAGAGTGCAATCCACATGGCGGATAATCTTGTTGAACAGAGCCGCACTAAGCACATAGACATCCGGCATCACTTTCTGAGGGACCACCAGCAAAAGGGGGATATCGAGGTGTACCATATTGACACCGAGAACCAGCTAGCCGATATCTTTACCAAGCCATTAGATGAGAAAACCTTTTGCAGGCTGCGTAGTGAGCTAAATGTCTTAGATTCGCGTAACTTGGATTGATCTATAGCATACATGTGTTTTATGCCTTTTGATCATGTTACTTATGCATTTATGAAATTTGTTGCTTATTTATGGTGCTCAAGTTGTGCAAGGGATCCCCGGACCTCACAAGTCCATGTGTGAATGATGCACATATTTAGGGGGAGAAGTGCTACAACTTGACCCTTTGAGACTAACCCTTGTGTTTGAGTTACTTGATGTAGTCTCAAAGGTGCATTGAAAGGGAAAGGTGAACTTGGACCATGCAAAGACTTCCACTGCACTCCGGTATTAGTGTACTCACCTCCAAGTTCATTCTTATGCTCTTATTGCCTTTTTGCTCTTAATTGATATTTTTGGTGAGGTAATGGGGTTAAAGGGCCAAAATGATCCTGTTTTGGTGCTTGATACCAAAGAGGGAGAAATTAAGGCCAAAGCAAATGGATCAGCTGCCACTTGAGAATTTTGAAAATAGTAGAGTTAGAATTTTTAATTTGTCCAAAATACTCTTATTGCAAAATTTGGTCTCTTATGGGTAAAAAGGGGGAGTTTTTGGCACTTGATCAATTTTTTCCATTGGAATATCTCTCTTTGTGCCTAAACAAGTGTGTTTGACTTAGAGACAGGAAAATGAATTTGATTTGCAAAAACAAACCTAGTGGTGGCAAATAATGATCCAAATATGTCAAAATTTGTGCAAATACAATTTTGTTCTCAATTGCAGTGATATTGCACTTCTTTTAATTGCTTTTGGATGTGTTGGCATAAATCACCAAAAAGGGGGAGATTGAAAGGGAAATGTGCCATTGGGCAATTTCTATTATGTTTTGGTGATTAAGTGCCCAACACATTTAAATAAGTTCTTCTGTGCTAAATGAAGAGAGAAGTGCAAATCAAAGAGAAGGTATGTTTCTAGACTTAGTACATAGTTTTTAAGTACTAATATGTTTTATCTAAGTGCTAGAAACAGTGAGAAGAAAAGAACCAAAAAGACTTGGCTCGGTGCAGCCAAAACTTAGCTCAGTCTCGCACACCGGACTGTCCGGTGCGCCAGGCTGGCTTCCGGTGAACAGGCCACTCTCGGGAAAAATCGGCGGCGTATTGCTATAATTCACCGGACTATCCGTTGTGGACTGGACTATCCGGTGAGCCAACGGTCGCTAGCATAACGGTCGGCCGCGCAATCCGCGGGCGACGCGTGGCCCTGCCTCGGAGATGCAACGGTCGTCTGCGCCAGAATAGGAAGGAGATCGGCACCGGACCGTCTACAGTGACTGTCCGATGGCGCACTGAACTATCTGGTGCGCCACCCGACAGAAGGCAAGGATAGCCTTCCTTGTTGTCCTCCAACGGCTCCTAGCTTCCTTAGGGCTATAAAAGGAACCCCTAGGCGCATGGAGGTGCTACCCAAGCTTACAAGAAACATTCTAAGACTCCAAGACTCCAACTTCGCGCATTTGATTCTTTGAGATAGTGACTTGAGCTCCAATTGAGTTGTGAACTCCGTGGGTTGTGTTTTGAGCTCAAGTTGTGACTTGTGTGCGTGATTGTGCTATGATTTGAGTCTTGTGTGTGTTGCTCTCCCCTCTCTTACTTCTGTGCTTCTTTTGTGATCATCATTGTAAGGGCGAGAGGCTCCAAGTTGTGGAGATTCCTCACGAACGGGAGAAAGACTAAGAAAGGAAAAACCATGGTATTCAAGTTGATCATCGGATCACTTGAAAGGGGTTGAGTGCAACCCTCATCCATTGGGACGTCACAACGTGGAAGTAGGCAAGTGTTACTTGGCCGAACCACGGGATAAAAATCACGTGTCTCTTGTGTGCTTTCTCTTTGATTGTCTGTGTTCACAAGAGCTCGTTTCAAGCTACTTAGCCATTCTAACTTTAATAACTAAGTTTTGTGGCTATTAGTGTTGAATTTTACAGGATCACCTATTCACCCCCCTCTAGGTGCTTTCAGAAATAGCTCCCACAAATGCGTAAACATATCTACTTTGGTGACATCCACTCATGCTTCATTTTCAGCCATTCAAATCGTTCCTCTGGCGTGTCTAAAGTCATAAACATCTCCCTTTCAGTTTTTTTGGTGAACAAACATGTGGCAATGAAATGCTCCTTTGTGCCTGAAGTAGCACCACATGCCTTCACCAATGCCATGACCTCACTGATGGAAATATCAGAGTTGGTTTCTCTACTAGCCATAGCCATAGACTCACAAGATATAGCGGCTCTCTCATTCATAGCCATAAGCTCACCCATCTGCTGTTGAAACCATCGACCGCTACTTGTCTTTGGTTTCTTTCCCTTGGCATGTGCTTGCACCCTGGTTCTCTTTGATTTTCTACTTGTAGGTGTCTCCTCCTCTGCCTCACTCTCTTCATTGTTGATATCTCCTTCACTATCTTCATCTAGGTTTATTATTGGTGATGACACTGGTGGAGCTTCATGTTGAGTAGGTGCAATACCACTAGATGGATTCCAATGGTCTTCACCAGTGTTAGGAATATCTTCAAACATAATACTTAATTTATCTTCATTCAAAAGTCCTCTATGCCTAAATCTGTATGAACCTTTGATTACCTACAATCAATGTTTACCAATTAGGGGACATTTAACAAAACATATTTAAATGAAAGTAAAATACATAGAGACCTACATTAGCCATTTTCTTCCACCATGACTCCGACATGTCAATGGTTGTCTGGGGTGCATCCCATCCTATACCGGTCTCCTTGTTTGCCAGTTGCCTCCAAATACCATAATCAAATTTCAACTTTTCCCACTTGTTTTTGAATTGTTTTCTTTCATACAAAATACCTGTTCTTTGGTAGAACTTTTGAATCACATTTTATACCCAATCTTATTCAAATGTGTGTTTGAATGATTGCCATTTTCAACTTCTTCAGCAAATATTTCGCAAACAACCTTAGTGTTCTCATCACTCCAGTCCGCTTGACTGTTATTGAAATGTATGCATATTATGGCACATTACTATGGAGCGAATGATAATGGTAACATGATAAAATTATTACCTTGCATCAGCGAGGTTGACGTCCGGGGAGACAGAGCGTGCAAAGGAGCGAGTTACAGCAGCTGGAGGTCGAGGTGCAGGCCCGCCTCTACGACGAGCTGATGGTGCTGGAGTTTGGCCGATGGTGCTAGTCGGTGATGCACCATAGTTTCCATCTTCAGACATCCAGTCTTCCCCCAAAGCGGCGGTCGCTGCTCCATGAAACCATGTTGGGAGTTCATTGTCGTCACCAAGCTGAACACCATTGTCTTCCATTCCCTGAGCACCAACATGTTCATCCTGGACAGAGGCGGTGATTCTCCTTCCCTGAGCGGCTGCCGGCGCGGTGGCGTGGCCCGCAACCAGCGCGACGCCTTGCCTTCTAGGATGGGCGGCTACCGATGCGACAGCTGCTGATGCGGTGGCGTGGCCTGCTGTCTGCACGGCGCCTAGACCCCTTCCCTGGGCGGCTGCTGTCATGGCGGCGTGGCCAGCAGCCAGCGCAGGGCCTTGCCCCCTTCCCCGGACGGCTGCCGGTGCGGCAGCGTGGCCTGTAGGCAGCGCGACGCCATGCCCCCTGGCATGGGCGGCTGCCAGCGCGGCGGCGTGGGCAACCCCAGGCGCGGTGTTGACGATCCGAGACCCGGCGGCGCTAGAGAGAAACATGGCCGCAGGAGCGACCCCGGTTGCGACGACGTTGGCGGTCCAAGCCATGGCAACACCCTCATCGCCGTGACCCGTCCGAAGCACACCCTCGCCATTGTCTGCTATAGGCTCTATGGAGTTCGAACAATCATGGACACCGTAGAACGCAGGATCGCCGAACAATGCTGCTGCAAGTGCCACGGTGTGGCCGCCTGCGCCGTAGAAGTCCATCAAAAAATCTTCATCACTTGCCTCCGGCACTCCTCGCCCGTCGTGCGAGCGAGCAGATCTCCTTGCCGGCGATTTGTGTGACGTTGCGAGCCGTCCTCGGTGGTTCATCGTTTGGGGAAGAAAGAAACGAGCGCCGTACTCACAGGGCCAGATGCAGATGCGATAGGAGATAATGCAAAAAGGAGGTGGTGGCAAGAGTGTAATTTGGTGAAAGGGGTATCTCGGAGCCGGTAGAAACCAGGGTTTGAAGGCTCTGGCTCCCAGGTATCAAATAGCTCTGGCTCTTTGACGGCTCTTGACGAGGAGCTGTTTTTTTGGACTGTTTGGTACAGCTTCACGATGAGCCGGAGGAGGAGCCATCCTAAGAGCTGTACCAAAGGGACCCTTACTGGCAGCTGTGTTAATAAAACCGCCAGTGAAATGCATTCTTCACTAGCATATACAGATTACTTCGTTGGACCACACAATGAGCATATATAAATTTCTATGGTCTACCAATCATGAAAACTATTTTCTTGATGACAATAAAAATTGGCATTACGTTATGTTAATATTTATGGCATACAATTGTGTAAGTTGCTACTTCATATAAGTCGAATAAAAAGGACACAAAAAATGGTAGATAATTAACTCAGAAAAATCTATAACAATCGTATAAAAATAAAGGATAATTATGGGTGTTGGTTTATAAAATATACAAATAAAGCAAGAAGGCAAACTAAGTAGAGTTATATTTAACTGCCCCACATTCATAAATACCTGCTGCCTCCGTTTTAAATTATAAATTATTTTATTTTTAAAGTGTCAAAACATCTTATTTAATTTTAAAAGTGGAAAAATAAACAAATATCAAATATGTACTATAAAAAATATAATTAATAAAAAATCTAACAATACCTATTTATTATTATAAATGTTATTGTTTTATTGTTTATATTTAATTATATTTGAGATGTTTAACTCTATAAAAATGTGAAACAATTTATAATTTGAAATGGAGAGAAAGTGTACTCTGGAACATAGGGAGTAGAAAATAATAAATGTAAGGTTGGATCTCATGTTCGGTGTTACCGCCCGCCCTCATAGCACCGACGATCGGTCGGTAGCACCCACCTTGGCACCAACAACAGTCGAGGGCAGGGGTTGTCAACCAGACGCATGAGTTGTACGACTATGTTGGGTATGTGTCGGCCGGTACCAACCAAAGCGTTGTAACATCGGTCGATATCGCCTGCCTAGTGTCACAGCGTGTTTTGTTTGGTTCATGCCATTTTGAATTTTAAATAAAAAAATAAAAAAAATTAAAAAAACTTGGAATCTGGTCTATAAACAGAAGAGGAGTGTTTAAGCTCATGCACATAACTCATACTTTGAATTTCTCTACCTCCTCATACGTGAGGAGACGGGCTGGTGGTGGTGGACTGGGTTAGAAAGTCGGTAAGGGGGAGGAAAAGAAGAATTTCTCCTTTTCTTTTTGTTTAGATTTTGGTTTTTCTCATTTTTGAAATTAAATTCAAATATTATGCTTAAATTTAATTAGGTATTTCACCAAAGCAAGCTAACATGCAAAAATTATGCTCTAGCATGAAATGTAGCAAAACATGTGTTCCTTAAAGTTTTACTTTAGTTGTTTTTATTATTGTTGAAGCGAAGGCGAACACGCCCCTTCGCTCGAGGATTACCACGTCGATGTACCACAGATCGAAGGCCCCGTCAGCAGGATCCGCAAGCCAGGCCCACAGACATCGCCCATGCGAAGGCCCAAGCGTCCCTTTCGATCCGACGAGCTGAGGCGAAGACCATCGAAGACTTTGGGGTTGGATTGCCGAGACCGCGAAGTCCCCAAGGCTTTGTCTCCCTCAATGCAGGAAGGGGCCCGTGCACAATCCGGCCCATGTTGTGAGGCCCCACCCGCAGGTCGCTGTGTGGGCAGATGTAACACCCGGATTTTAGGGGTCCAAAACCCGGGCGCTAACATAAACACCAGGTATGCTGGGACCAAGTCTCACACATATGATGTATAGTGGCACAGGATCGAATGTCACAACTTTATATATAACAGGAGTTCTATACAAAATA